>OY284478.1:4488735-5688735 GCA_958336345.1 Dorcus parallelipipedus | reverse complement strand
AACTGTTTTAGGTCGTAAAAATTTAGTAAACTATAGAACGCAAAATGAAAGCAACTGAAACCACCACAAAACTTGTTGACATAACTAAATTGGCAACAACGACAAATTTTAAGGAATACCAATTCTCAAAACACAAATTCACTACAATTTTACGGCTAATAATAAAATATATCGAGCATATTTACTTTACATTTATTATTGAGATTTCTTAAATTTTTATAAAAGAAGCATTTCATTGTGATTTTACAACATTAATACATTAATAAGTTACTTTCAAAATTTCTTTTTCTTTCGGTTGATGGCAGACATAGGCTAGCTTCTGACGACACATCTGACGTCATTAATGACGTGCACCGCTAACTATCTTGCCTCTCCTATACCTACTTTTACTTATCTAAGTATGTATATTTTCTTCCATTTACTACAAATACGAAACACCAACTGATTATTAAATGTACACATTTTCTTAATTCTTAATATTTGATTGTAATATGAATTATTGTGCACTGTTAATTAAAACAATAAAAATATAGACGTTTTTCTTTTGTTTATCGACGCATTCTTATATACAGGATGTTTTTTTTTTTTAATAACTGAGAGGTTTTGCTTGGTCGTTGCAGACATTCTCATGTTACACGCCAATATAACTGCAGCGAAAGTGAAAGTAACAAAAAGCGTGTAATTCGAGACGAGCATGAACGGCAAGGCGTTTAAGATTCCAGGCGATTTTCACGTCCCTAATGACTTTATCGCCATCTAAGCCGGCCGTGATTGACGGCGTTCTTGAAACGAGTTCTCGCTCGGTCGGCGGTTTTTACAGGGGCCGTGTCACTTGTCAAACGAGCTGATAATGAGCGAGCGGGCCGCCGAGAGGAATTTGCGAACGCGAACTTACGCCCGCGGATAATGCGCGATTTACGGTTTGCATGACGAGGCGCCTTCAGGAATTTCACACGCCATTAAAATTTAAAAAAGAAACAAAAACGAAAACGCGTGGTTTACTACAAAGTAACTATGATTTTAATGCCAAATTAATTGCCAGGAATTAATTGACTTGACCATTTCTACCGAGTGATCAAATAAAAATAGGAATGTAGTTGGTTTGTTTACATGTATTAATAGCTATCCAAACCTAACCTATCTTTAAAGTACGATGTCAAAAAAAGCGCTTTTTTGAAAAAAAAGTGTACCTATGTATGATAAAACTTGGATTCTTTAATGTGTATGTAATTTAAAAGCCAAGGCCACTACTCTCTTTAACACGACACATATGTGACGTTATTTTTTAAACAAAAATTTAAGAATTCTGTAATGCTTCTTTTTACAAAAAAAAATTCTTTTTATTTTTTAATGCAAATGTAATTTAAAAATATATAGAGTAGTTTTATTTTTAAATCGGGCGTCGAAATTGGCCGTGAAAATTTAATTGTGAACCATCATCAAAGTGACAGCTGTTAATTTAACATTTGAACTTACCATACCTAACCTTGCGTTCGAGGTTTCAGGCTTGTTCGGGTTCCCGTGAGAACAGGTCCAGAACCGTCAGGAGCATGCGCATAATAAAAAACCGCACGTTGTTTTCTTGTGCGCATGCTCCTGGGCGTTCTAGAACGGTTTTAGGACTGTCCTGGCGAGAACCCAGTTCAACAATACAATAAAATAACAATAAAATAAAATAACATGAGAATGTGATCTACTGTAATAAGCGAAAAAAGACAATAAGCATGTGATCTTTGTAACGAACGAAAAAAAAAACAATAAGTCAATAAGAATTACAACAAAGAATCGAAATTGTGGTGCGTTCACGATAAATACCTTATCACCGTCAACTTCCGACGTCTGCTGCTAGTGTTGTGAGTAAAAAAATAGCCATTATAATATATCCGGATATATATCCACGGCTATAAATATTAATAGCCGAGTGGCTAATTATTTCAAATTTGCCGCCAAATAATTAATTTAAGGTTAGTTTTTTGTGGCCAGTACCAGTAGTTGCAAAAGTAATTGGCAATTAAACGTAACATTGCTATGTGGTTTTTTAAATCTAAAGAGAAAGAAATTTAATTTAATGAAACAATTTACTTGCTTCTACCACATAACTAATTTTATTTTAGTGTTATTGTAAAGAAAAAAAAATATTAACAAATAAAACCGGTTCTTCTGTTATAAATGTACTCGAAATTCAACAAAAAGTTAATAAATAGTCGATTATATTATTTATCTGCTACTTTTGTTTCTCTTTTAACCAAATAAATATCGGATATCTATCCAGATATATATCGGATATCTATCTTGATATATAGCAGGATATTTTCAAATGCAAAATATCCGGCTACTTTTGCTATTTATATAAATAGCTGGCTATTTTACAGACTGCTACATGTAATTAAGCAGCTATTAACTGCTGTAACTGTTTAGGCAAACGCGTACTAGATGGCGTTGCCTGTAACATTTATATTTTCTGTACGAGAAAAAAACTTTGAGTTTCATTTCAATATCGGTTTGATATTGATAAGATACCAAAAATAGCGCAAAGAAAACAGAAAGCATTCTTATAAGTTATAACTACAAAAATGCACTTAGTTTTATAGTTTACATGAAATCTATTAGAGATGGCGCTGCCTTGTTCGCGAAAATTTCTGCAATGTTCCTGGATATACATAATTCCGAAAACCAAACGCATTATCTTTGATAATACTAACTACTACTACTATACTAACAAAAATTACAAAGTTCAGTAGTTTCTTTCTTATTAAAAATACTTTAAAATTTTTTACTTGCAAATGTTATCTGACATCCAAAGGCGTCAAAGGTTACGAGAGAAAGAAGGTGTAATGTAAAAAAAGTGTAACTAGACGGAAATCAATAGATATAACTGTTTAGGTAAACGCGCAGTAGATGGCGTTAACTACTGTAACATTTATACCGGATGATTTTTAAAAATTTTTATCAACTTTTGCCATGGAATTTAGACGGCATGTCTTAGCTTTACTGTAAAACACCATCAGGGACGTACTTTTCACTTAAGCTAAGACATGCCGTCCAGATTTGAAGGCAAGAGTTGATAAAAATTTTTAAAAATCACTTTGACAGGCGTCATAATTGTCAAGAAAATATTGTTAGTCAGTTTGACAATTAAAATATAAGTGTTTTTTTATTAACGCGATTAATTAGAACGACGTCATCAATAGTCTAAGTATATATAATACTTTATCAAAACTTTGACAGCTGTGATAATTGTCAAGAAAATCAACTGTCACAGAGTTTTACAAAGTTTTCTTTTTAACAATGTGACCAATTACGACTACGTTATTAATGATGTAAAAAAACTTTGACAGTTTTCGTAACTGTCAAAAGTAGCTGTCAATCAGTGCGACTATTAAAATATAAATTTTGTTTTTTATTAATGTAATTATTAAACACAATGAAACGTCATCGGCAATCTAATGGAAAATTCCATTACAACTTTGACAATCGTCATAATTGTCAAGAAAACATTGTTAGTTAGTAGTGACAATTAAAATATAAGTTTTTTTTATTAAACGCGATTAATTAGAATGAAATAATCAATAGGATCTATATAGAACCGTCAGTTTGACAACTAATTAAAAAGAAAACTTTAACAGTTACCAAAATTGTCAAAAATAGCTGTCAGTGTCAGTTTATCATTACACTATTAAAATAAGAGGTTTTTCTAATTAATCATGGTGAGAGATGATCAATAGTCTACTAGAAATTATCATTAAAACGAAAGAAAATATCGTTAATGACGTCATCAACAATCTACTACAAAAATATATCAAAAGTTGACATCTGTCACAATTGCAAAAACAAATGAAGGTTTTCTTAATTTGACCAATCAGTGATCATTCACTTTAATGACGTCATCGATAGTTTACTGGAAAACTTTATTAAAACTTTCAGTCATCATAACTGTCAAAAATAAAATCAACTGTCAATAATTTTGCCAATTAAAATATTTTTTCTATGCGATTAATTAGAATGTCATCACTAATAGGTTATCACAAAACATTATTGGAACTTCGACACTTGTCATGATTGTCAAAGGAAATCAGGCGTCGATAAGTTTGACACTTAAAAGATTTTGTTTGATAACGCGATTAGTTAGAATGACGTCATCAATAGTCTATATATAAAACACTTTACTAAAACTTTGACAGCTGTGATAATCGTCAGAAAGTCAACTGTCAAACAGTTTCACAAAGTTTTCCTTTTAATAACGTGATCAACTAGGATTACTAGGTCATTAATGATGTGCAAAAAACTTTGACAGTTATCGTAACTCTCAAAAGTAGCTGCCAGTGAGTGCGATTATTAAAATGTAATTTTGTTTTTTATTAATGTAGTTATAAATCACAATGAGACGTCATCAACGGTCTAATAGAAAATTTCATTAAAACTTTGACAACTGTCATAAATGTGAGTCAGTTTGGCAATTAAAATATAAGAGTTCTTATTATTTTCTATAATGAAAAAGAAAAGAGAACTTATGAGTTTTACTTTAACATCAGTTTGATATCGATAAGATTCCACAAATTTTATAGTGTTATACGAAAAATACCACAGATGGCGCTCCCTACAAGAGTCTATTAAAGTCCCTAGGTAAATAAAGTACCGCAATTACCGCCATTTTGAGTCCAAACTAAACGCGCAAATTTTAAATTGAACGCAACAGGTAATGTGATTTCAAATTTCAAATTTTAGACACAAAATGGCGGTAATTGCGGTATTTTATTTACCTAGGGACTTTAGACTCTATTAAGATGACGCTGCCTGTAAGACTGGTTCGCGTAAATTTCTGTTTTACTACATCTTTATTATTATACAAATTTTTTTCACACATTATTTCACATTCGATATTTTTTGGTTCGCCGCTTTCATTTGTTTTATGCGCTTTCACTTTCAGCACCGTCACAAATGTAAGAGATAAAAGGCAGTAGGTAAAAACTTACTACACAAAATTTTGTGTTTAAGAAAACGCTCACAAGATGGCATTGAGTACAATAACGTTTATGTTTATTTATATTTAAAAAGAATCTTATGAATATCACCTTTTCTTATCATCAATTTAATATTGGTAAGACTCAGAAGATGGCGTCACAAAATTTGTATTGTGACGTCACACTGTACATCTAAAATACACTTACACTTACTTCAATATGTAATTCTAGAGTGTTAAAAGTAAGCTGCTGTAGATGGCGCCACCTGCAAGATTCGTTTGCAAAAATCTTTGCAGATGGCGCTGAATACTTTTTACTAACAAACACTTTTATAATATTACATGCAACTTTTTCAACATTCTTTCGTATTCCAGATGTTTGGGTGCGCATTTTTTCTTTTGTTTTCCATTTCGTTTTTACCATCACTGTAAATTTAAAGAAAAAAAAATAGGATTTACTAAATTTCAGTGTTTACGAAAACGCTCACGAGATGGCTTTGAGTATATAACAACATTTGCATCTATATAAAAAAAATCTTTTAAATTTAAATTTAACCTTTTCTTATCTTCAACGATAAAAATGATAAATGATTTGTTTCCTATTGGTTGCACAAAGCTAGCAACTATGTCAAAACTTAATCGTAATGTTACTAATGTTACACTGTACATACAACAAATATTTTGTTCAGTTTCGTTTTTGCCATCACTTCAGTGGAAATGTTCACGTATAATCTCGCTAGGTGGCGTTGATTTTAACTTTTTCAAAATTTGTCCGTATTCCAGATTTTTAAGTTTTCATTTTCTCTTTTGTTTTTTTATTCAGTTTCGTTTTTAGCATCACTTCAATGAAAATGTTCACGTATAATCTCACTAGATGGCGCTGATTTTAACTTTTTCAAAATTTGTTCGTATTCCAGATTTGTAAGTTTTCATTTTTTCTTTTGTTTTTTTATTCAGTTTCGTTTTTAGCATCACTTCAATGAAAATGTTCACGTATAATCTCACTAGATGGCGCTGATTTTAATTTTTTCAAAATTTGTTCGTATTCCAGATTTTTAAGTTTTCATTTTTTCTTTTGTTTTTTTTTATTCAGTTTCGTTTTTAGCATCACTTCAATGAAAATGTTCACGTATAATCTCACTAGATGGCGCTAATTTTAACTTTTTCAAAATTTGTTCTTATTCCAGATTTGTAAGTTTTCATTTTTTCTTTTGTTTTTTTATTATGTTCACGTATAATCTCACTAGATGGCGCTGATTTTAACTTTTTCATTTTCTACTTATAATCAATTTCATCTTCTCTTATCATCAATTTAATACTAATCTGATAAGTATCAGCAAATAGCGTCTACTGTGATCATTAAAAAAAAAGTTTTGATTCAGAATAGGCCAACAAGTATATTAAACGGCTTCCAGGAAAAAAAAACTAGGTTGTGTTTCAGTGTCGCAATGAAATTTTAAATAAATGGGTATTCAAATTATGATATTTCAGCAACTCCAATTCTAATGTCAGTGTGGCCAACTGTGAAGTTACTCTTAATAATTTTTATTAAATCGCACGGTAAGTATTATGTAAGATGTAACAGATGGCGCCGGTGAAATTAATGCAAACGTCTATAGATGGCGCTGAATACGTTTTGCCACTACACATTCTTGCTTTATTAAATTTCTCTTTCAAGCAGCGTCCAATATGTCTTTTTTCAAATTCGTATAGTAAAGAAAAAACTAAATTATTAAAAAAATTCACCTTATGTATAATATTAATGAACTTAAAAAATATGTTTCACTCTAATTTGTGTTAAATTCAAACTTATTGTTCAATGTACTGCGGCTATGACCGACCTAACTCAAAACTTAATTAATACATTTTGCTATTTACCGGTTAGTTCGTCAGTATCGATGTCTCTCTTCACCAAGGCCCCCACCGTTTGTGCAGCGGGGAATCCCCAAGCGACGATGTGGAGGAAAGAGCCCAAAGTTCTCAGTTTTTCGGGGGGCCAGGACAAGCCGGCCTTCGCCACCCACCAAGCACACAGAGAAGCCCACCTAAAATCGAAAACAGAAAAACTTTAAAATAAAATTTTCAAAATAATTCGAATTAAATCTCATTCTTCTTTAATTAAAATTTTACGTCACGAATTTATTCTTGTTAATAATGTCGTAAAAGGTAATAAATAATTTTTAGAAATTTTTTATCGCTTCGAAAACTTAGCTGTAAATTACGTGCAAATTGAAATTGCCTATCTATGTATGTGTTGATGTGAGATTAAAATATCTATGTTTAATTAACGCATTCGCTGCTAATCGTGATTCTGTGTAGGTATGTCTGATGGTTATCACTAGTTTTGTAGTAAACCGACACCGATAAATTTAAGTATAAAATTTAATTAATTAATTTAAATGTCTTTTGCATTTAGACAAACGATGAGAAACTGCTTGATTTCACTATGATTAAAATAATATCTACTAACAAAATACATAGTTTAATTTATTATTATTTTTCTGATTGTATAATTTTAAAATATTTTTTATGAGAAATAATTTATGCACATTTTTTTCTAAATTTTTTTAATTAAAAAAAATTCTTAGCGGTGTAAAAATATCATAAAAATTTTAGGGAAGTAAAAAAAAGTTAAAAATGTATCTCAGGAGTTTTCAAAGTATAATAAAATTAATTGCAAAATGACAACTGAAATTGTCAAAACATGCATACATTTATTTTAAAAAATTCTAAAATCATATGATAGTTTATTTTAAAGCCACGTTATAAAATGTAAAAAAATTAAAACTTCAACTTTGATGATTAATTCGAGAATATTTTTATTAGTCCGCACCCTGTATAAATAAAATAATAAATAAATAAATGTTAAAAAAATTTCAAATTTTTAGAAAATAAATACAAACAATGAATTAAAAAGTAAATGAACGAAAAAAAGAGTAATGTACACATTGTAAAATGAGAAAAAAATGGGTGCGCTATTTGAATCAGTTATTATTCCGAAGACTACAAGAGTGAATGAAGCGAAAAGTAGAATGTTTAACTAATAGAAGTGTTTTTTGTTAGACAATTGCCCCAGTTCGTTATTCTAGTGTTCTTATTTCTTATTCTTTTTAAATTAAACAACAATTTTTCTGCGAAACCCAAATTCTTAGCATTATTAAATAGGTAGTGGGAATAGTCCTAAAAGGGATAAGATATAGGGGACGCAAAATCTTTTATTGTTTATGAAATAAGCAGAATAAAACATTTCTGCACTACACGGAGCTCGATGTATGACGAAACGTATGCACAGATGTGTACACGGCCTTAATTAAATACAGCAGGAAATTCATTAAATTGGTTGAGGAATCCCTTGGTGCGCAGAATCGTAGTTGCTACTGGAGGTCTTATAGCACAAAAAAAAACAACAAAAAAAAGAGAAGGAAAAAAGAAAAGAGTTTAGGTTACAAGAAAACAATAAAACATCAAAAACAATTGAAGACTAACTTCAGTGATAAAACACTGAAGTTAGTAAATACATAGCGGGAGGGTGCCTAAAGGGAGAAGAAATTAGGGATGAAAAATCTTTTATTGTTTACGAAATAAGCAAAACCAAATTCCCGTACACTAGAAGGCGCTTAATTTATGACTGACGGCGTACAGGTGTGTACACGGCTTTAATACAATATAACAGGAAATTTATTAAAAAATCGGAAGAGAAATAATTTGGTTGGCAGAATCGAAGTTACTAAATGTGAAGCAACAATAAATGTCAGATTATTTCATTTTCAGTAGCAAGAAACAATTGAATGTTACTAGGTATGTATTAATAAATAGGTAATGAAAAGCGAAAAAATAAGGGATGAAAAAATCTTTTATTGTTCATGAAACAAGCAAAACAAAACTGTTGCGCACTATAGGGCGTTTAATTTATGACAGAAAATGAGCAGGTGTGTATATGGCCTTAACATAATAAAACAGGAAACTTGTTAAACCGGAAGAGAAATCTCTTAACGATTACTGTTGGAGGTCTTAAAGCACAAAACAACAAAATCAAAATGTGTCCCGAGAAAGTTTCAAAATTCCTAAGACGTCCGTTAAGTACCATGTTACCGTAAGGCCGGTGACCCACTAATATCCGTAATTTTTTTTACAACTTGTTAGATATTTTATTTATTTATAAATTTAGGAATTAAACTTTTGCTTACAATGCGAGTTTTATCTACGTTCACCCAGATGGTTTAAGTTGCTGGGGTCCTCTTGAGATTATATAAACAATAGACAGTTTCGGGCAGCACAGGTTTGCTTTGGGAATCGAAACAGTCTAGTTTACGATACGTAATCGACAGCCGCATTAATAAGAGTTTGCGGTATTAATTAATAAGATAGAAAGGTGCAGAAAATAATTAATTAATACGCGCGCATAAAGTTGGCCAACTCGCACTTGCAACCCACAACTCGCGTTAATTGTATATACACGTGTATTATATTCCTGATGTCCGTATACAGGGTGTCTTCGGAAAGTATTGTGCACGACGCTGATACCTAGAGATAAGTTATTCATTGTAGCTACTACATGATATGTAGAGAATTAGCGAAAAGTATTTCCTGCGAGTTGTATGAATGAAGCGATTTCCCAGGTTGAGGCTCGGTTGTCGTGGCAGGTGCTGCATCACCAGTAGGTCGGCTGGGGTGACCACGGTGGCGTAGGGATTGTGACGTCACTTGAACGATTAGTGGTACTTCGTAAGGGAAATCGTACTAACAAGGTGAAAAGCGCTACCGAGAGTGAACGTCGTACTGTTCACGGCCCCATGGTGACCCCTTAGGGACCCGATGCAGCGGATTGGGAGCCCTAGGGTTATTAAATTGTCACCATTTCTACGTGCCAGGTGGAGGGGACTTGGTGGGATGCCAGGAGTAGACGTTTAATCCCTGGACCCCACCGCTGTCCTGCCGCTTGATGATGAATCACGAACTAAATTACAATTACTAATACATCATAATTATAAATACAAAAATATTGTTATTAAAATTTTCCAAACCTTAAAACTAATATAACATAGCAATATGTACCGTGTGATCATAAATATGGTCTCACTCTGCTATCTTAAGGCCGATGACCCACCAACACTTCTAATTTTTTTAAAAAAATTTATACAAATAAAGCGACGGATTCTAAATTAAAAAAAAAATGTTAAAGTAAAATTCGGAAGTCGTAAAACACATGAATGAAAATCACAGAAATGAGGAAACAGTTGCCAGATAGTGTCAGAAACAAACGGGCCGATAGTTGAGAAAGAAAATACTCATTTGTTTATTAATTTAATAACTTTCGAAAATAAAGAAAGACATTCAAAATCAACGGAAACAAGTGACAAAAAAAATAAATTTTCCATAAATTATTGTACCGTGCGATCAAATAAAAAAATGATTCGGATACTAAATTATTTTAAATTGTTGAACCTCAACGATGCATGCATACACCTCGGTAGTTTCTATTCATACATCAAGCTCAATAGAACAAGACGGCTATGAAAATAAATATTTACAAAAAGAAAAAATAAATAATCACACCATCAAGTTAGCCATGTGTTGGGCGTCTGTCAGCGCGCATAACAATGCACGTCGTTAACGGCGCTGCACTCACAATAAACACTTGAAGAGCGACAGAGACAAAGCTAGATGGCGTGTTAAGGGTCGAAAGCGGTGCAAGAGCGACGATCGCATCTCGTTAAGAATGACTCAGGTAAGGAATCCGACCGTGCCTGTCCAACGGGGCTTAGCGTTGCGTACCAGAAACAATGGAGCATCTTATTAACCAACCGGACGGATCTTCGTTTCGCGAGTGTTTTGTTTTCTGCCGCGCCGTAAAATATGGGAGCCCGTAGCGAAGTGTAATCGTAAATCTCCGGCCAATTTAAATACGCTTTTGTTCTACATAAGGCGGCGAATTTTTGCATTTATTTTCAAGACTTCGAGCTTTATCGCTAAGCCGCGCCGGACGCAAATAACGCTCACCGGCTTTAAATCTTTCCGAATGCGAACGGGTCGGGGTATTATTGAAGACGAGGAACGAAGATAAATATTTCTAGGTGCATTTAACATAACATCTGCGAAAACTGTACTAAAAAAAATAAATAAAATTATTTTAAGGCCGGTGATACACCAGAATGCGTTTAACACCAATAAATAAACACTACAATTTCAAAGATTAGAAAAAAATATTCCTTTATACTTACAAAATTGAAAAAAAAAAAAATTTAAGGCTGGTGATCCATCACATCAGAATGCCTATTAATAAATATAATACACTAGGAATTCTAAAAAAAAAAAATATTTTAAAGCGGGTGATACACCGAATGCAGTTGTCAATAAAGAAACACAAGAAATTAAAAAAAAGATAAATATTTTACACTAAAACATTTAAACAAAATTAGTAAAATTATTTTAAGGCCGATGATCCACCAGACGTATTTTTCAATTAATAAACATTACATTCTCAAAAATTAGAAAATAAAAAACTACACTACACTAAACATTCTAAAAAAATGGTAAAATTATTTTAAAGCCGGTGACACTCTGAAACGCACGTGTCCGTAAAAAATTTAAAAAGTAAAATTATTTTAAGGCCGGGATGCAACAAAGTCCGTTTGTCAATAAATCAGCACTACAATCTCAAACGACAGAAAATTTTTAAAACTTACGTCGAAATAAAATTTTTTAATAAATTATTTTAAGGCCGGTGATGCACCAGAATGCGTTTATCACCAGTAAATAAACACTACAATTTCAAAGATTAGAAAAAAGTATTCCTTTATACCTACAAAATTGAAAAAAAAATTTAAGGCTGGTGATCCATCACATCAGAATGCCTTTGTTAATAAATATAATACACTAGGAATTCTAAAAAAAAAATATTTTAAAGCCGGTGATACACCGAATGCAGTTGTCAATAAAGAAACACAAGAAATTTAAAAAAATATATATTTTACACTAAAACATTTAAACAAAATTAGTAAAATTATTTTAAGGCCGATGATCCACCAGACGTATTTTTCAATTAATAATAAACATTACATTCTCAAAAATTAGAAAATAAAAAACTACACTACACTAAACATTCTAAAAAAATGGTAAAATTATTTTAAAGCCGGTGACACTCTAAAACGCACGTGTCCGTAAAGTATTTAAAAAGTAAAATTATTTTAAGGCCGGGATGCAACAAAGTGCGTTTGTCAATAAATCAGCACTACAATCTCAAACGACAGAAATTTTTTTAAAATTACGTCGAAATAAACATTTTTAATAAATTATTTTAAGGCCGGTGATCCACCAGACTGCGTTTGTTAACAAATAAACACCACAATCTCAAAAATCAGAAAATAAAAAAAATACACCCTAAAAATTCTAAAATTATTTTAAGGCCGGTGACACTCTAGAACTTCTCGTCAATAAATGAACACTGTAAAATCTCATTAAATAGAAAATTAAGAAATCTACATTAAATAAAATTTTTTAAAAAAGTAAAATTATTTTAAAGCCGGGGATGCAACAAAGTGCGTTTGTCAATAAATCAGCACTACAATCTCAAACGACAGAAAATTTTTAAAAATTACGTCGAAATAAAAATTTTTAATAAATTATTTTAAGGCCGGTGATCCACCAGACTGCGTTTGTTAACAAATAAACACCACAATCTCAAAAATCAGAAAGTAAAAAAAATACACACTAAAAATTCTACAATTATTTTAAGGCCGGTGACACTCTAGAACTTCTCTTCAATAAATGAACACCGTAAAATCTCATGAAATAGAAAATTAAGAAATCTACATTAAATTAAAAATTTTAAAAAAGTAAAATTATTTTAAAGCCGGCGATGCAACAAAGTACGATTGTCAATAAATCGTAGTGCTGATTTCTCAAAAGAAAGAAAATTTTTAACAAATTATTTTAAGGCCGGTGATCCACCAGACTGCGTTTGTTAACAAGTAAACACCACAATCTTAAAAATCAGAAAATTAAAAAAAAAATACACAACACCAAAAATCCTAAAATTATTTTATGGGTGAAAATTAAAAAAATACACGCATTAAAAAGAATTCTAAAATTATGTATTTTAAGGCCGGTGACACTCTAGAACTTCTCGTCAATAAATGAACACCGTAAAATCTCATGAAATAGAAAATTAAGAAATATACATTAAATTAAAAATTTTAAAAAAGTAAATTTATTTTAAAGCCGGGGATGCAACAAATTGCGTTTGTCAATAAATCAGTACTACAATTTCAAAAGAGAAAAAAAATTTTACAAATTATTTTAAGGCCGGTGATCCACCAGACTGCGTTTGTTAACAAATAAGCACCACAATCTTAAAAATCAGAAAACAAAAACAAAAATCCTAAAATTATTTTAAAATGTGTGAAAATTAAAAAAAAACACTAAAATTAATTCTAAAATTATTTTAAGGCCGGTGACACTCTAGAACTTCTCGTCAATAAATGAACACCGTAAAATCTCATGAAATAGAAAATTAAGGTATCCACATTAAATTAAAAATTTTAGAAAAGTAAAATTATTTTAAAGCCGGGTATGCAACAAAGTGCGTTTTTCATTTTTAAAAATTTACATACGAAAGTTTTTTAGCGAATACATAGTAAAATTATTTTAAGGCCGGTGACACACCAGAATACGCCTGTTAGTAAAAATAAATGAACATTCAATAGTCTTCATAATTAGAACATTAAAAAACTTGCGTTAGAGTAAGATTCTTTCAAAATACATAATAGAATTATTTTAAGGCCTGTGATACACATGCGTAAACGTTAATAAATAAACACTCTATATATTCATAAAAATTAGAAAATAAAAAAAATTCTTACACTACGCTAAGAATTAAAAAAAAAATTAGTAAAATTCTTTTAAAGCCGGTGACACACTATGTATAAGGCGCCCGTTAATAATTAAGAAATGTAAAAATCTAAATGAAATTAAAGATATTAAAAAAGTAAAATTATTTTAAGGCCGGGGATAGAACAAAACGCGTTAGCCAATAAATACGTAAACCCTACATTCTCAAAAACTCAAAAAATAAATTTTAAAAAAATTAAGTTAAAAAAGCATTTTTAAACAAATTCATACATAGTAATATTACTTTAAGTTCGGTGAGACACCAGGACGCGTCTGTTTATCTGAACACTGTGGAGCCAAAATAATAAGAATATTAAAAAAATATAATTTATACTCGTAGGTGCCAAAGGTGACAAAAAACTACAATGTCGGAAAACGATGTATATTGAAGTTGTTATTACAAGAAGCTTGGAGCTGATGACATGTTTCGGTTAAAAATAAACCATATTCAAATCTACAATAAATGAATTTGTGCTAAAAAGTGAAGAAATATTTAAATTTTGAAACAAACCTGTCTTAAAATCACGCTTTTTTTGTGACCTTTGGCACCTACGAGTCTAAATTATTTTTATTTGTCACAAACATCATGGAAAATCCGTTAAGATTTTTTAAAAAAATATACGTCAGACAAAAAAATAGAAAAATAAGTTTAAGGCCGATGAGACATCAAGAGCGTTCCTGCCAAAGTTTCTACAAAGATTAATTCTCGTGCCATAGAGTAGATCCGTCAATTTTTCAGCACCCTATATAGAAGGTGTTTCATAACAAGTGAAAAAAGTAGATCTTTTTAATCGAGTGCGAAAATTTTCGCCCTCGAGGCGTCAGCCGAGTCCGCAAGTAGTAGCACGAGATTAAAAAAAAAATACGTTTACGCACGTGTTGTATATAATATTTTTTCTAAAACCGAACAGATTTCACATTTTTCATCAACTGCTTTGTTTATGTTGTAAATAAATTATTGCAGCTTTTTATTTTCACACTCGGATAAGTCCGAAACTAAGCAAATTTTTTTAATCTTTCATTTTAACGTAAAATGAAATTCCGTACATGAAATTTCATTCTTTTTCACCTGTTATGAAACACCCTGTATTGTTTGTTACGGTGACAAATTTCATTGCAAAAATTTCTAGCTTTCGAGTCTTACTCTTTGATAATGAGACCGTTCCATGTCGAAAGTGGGATATATTAAAGGCCTGTCATTAGCCAATAGACACCTCCCCTTTGCCTGCGAGCCGTCCGCGTTGAACGTCACCCCGATGCGAAATTCCGCGGGAGTCCAGTGTTGTAGTTGTGGCTATTCTCTTGCTATCGAGACCGCAATCGGTTTTGTTTAAATTTTTCATTAAACGGTGATTGTTTTGGAGTGAAAAAGGGGAACGGGTATGAAATCCGGATTTTAATTTGGTTGCGGCGAGCCCAGGCCTTCTTCGAGGCTTCTCCAAACTCGTTCCGTCGTATTAAACGGCAGGTATGTTTTAGAGTCACATTGGACGGCGCGACGCGGCGGTCGGTTCGTAATCCGTGTTTTCTTTTATCTAGATTATTCGAGATTATCAATCAATCAATCAATTTGTTTATTTCGTACAAGCATGTAATATGGAAACAGTCATACTCATAATAATCAACAAATAACTAACCTAAAACACATTAAAAATATAAACATACAGTAATGATTTAGAACTTCAGTCACAAAAATTTAATCAATGTTAATCTATTGAATCAAACTAAAACATGGGCCAAGGGCAGACAATTGATTATAAATTAGAGCAAATTGTGAAAAAATCACTAGCCGGACGCCGGACGTGAGATGAACTTAATTTGCACATTTCAACATTTGTAACCAGGTAGGTCACATGTTGCATACTCTGAACATAACCTATACGGCTCATTTTATGCTGGTGTGCCTCAGACTTTAAATTTCCATTTTTAGAATGAGTAAATCTTCTGCTTCTGTATGTAATTAAAAATTTTTATTAACGAAACCGTTCAGAAAAACTTTTCGACGCGCCTAACATTGCTTAGAAAATGAAGAGATTTGACGTTTTTCAAGGTGAACGCCATCTATGGGCGAATAGTGAAAGCTTCATCGTTATTAAAAACAATATTTTTGGAATATTTTCCACGAAGAGGCCAAATTTAAAAATAATTTGAAGAGCGCCATCTCTTAGCGTATGTGGAAATTTTGTTTGTTTAAATTTTTCTAAAATAAGATTCACTTTAAAAATCACGTGTTTAACGAGAACACTCAGAAAAAATTTTCGACGCGCCTAACATTGGTTAAAAAATGAAGGGACTTGACATTTTTCAAAGTGAACGCCATCTATGGGCGAACAGTGAAAGCTTCATCGTTATTAAAAACAATATTTTTAGAATATTTTCTAGGTATTAAAAAAGAATTTCAAGGTCGGCATCTCTTGGCCGATGTGGAAATTTGGTTTATCTAAATTTTTCCAAAATAAGATTCACTTTAAAAAATTGCGTGTTTAACGAAAACACTCATAAAAACTTGTTGACGCCTAATATTGCATAAGAAACTAAGAGATTTAAAATTTTTGAACGTTAGCGCCATCTATGGGCGAATAGTGAAAGCTTCTTCGAGTTATCGTTATTAAAAACAATGTTTTTAGAATATTTTCTAGGTCTTAAAAAAGAATTTCAAGGTCGGCATCTCTTGGCCGATGTGGAAATTTCGTTTACCTAAATTTTCCGAAAATAAAATTTGCTCCAAGAAATCGGAAAACATTAAAAAAATCTTTTCAACGCCTAATATCGCTTAAAAGAATTTAACGATTTGAAATTTCTACAGTCACTAAATAACGCCATTTTAGTGCAAAATATTGGCGGGAAATTTAAACATCTAACCCTAACAACGACACATTCGGGCATTTTAAACTTTTATTTGATAGGCGTTATATTTGATTAAATTTACCAGAAAGAAAATCACTAAAAAAAGTAGGCAATTTAAACTTGCAGGAAAAAAAATCACTAGAAATGTCGGTGACCATTTAAACTTGCCGGGAAAAGAATAACTTTTTAGTGCAAGAACATTTTCTTTATCTTACCCATTGAGCATATGAACGAAAATGGTCACTAAAGTTGACCAAAATGGTCACTGGAGTTGACCAAAGTGGTCACTGAATTGACGAAAGTGGTCACTGAAGTTGACGAAAGTGGAAAGTCGGCCATTTTAGTGCAAGAAAATTTCTTCAAATCAACATTACTCGAGAGATTATTTCCTAATTATTTCGTAGGTCTTAAACAAAGAAAGCATTTATTTTAACAAATGAACATCATTTTGTAGAAGTTCAAACAGATCGAATGAACTACTGGAGCGCCATCTGTTGGTCTACGCGGAAGTTTTGTTTAATTAAATTTCTCTGACGTGAAATTCTCCTTTAAAAAAAATCACAGGTTTTACGAACGTGTCACAAGTTTCTGGCGCTTTTAGTATTGCACAAAAAATTCAAGAGGTTAGAATTTTTGAATGAGCGCCATCTCTCGGCGAATAATAAAAGCTTCCTTGAGTCAGCTTTATTTTATCAACTTTATTATTAAAATATCTCTTATAAATTAATGAAAAGAAGCATTCAAGTCATCATTTTTTTTATTAACTTCAGTAATTAACGCGTCTCATCGGTGCGGACCTGGCCTTAAACTGCTTACCGAAGAGTAAACGTTTGCGCTGTTAATTTATGGAAATGTCTGTTTGCATAATTAACTAACTGGATCTAGTAGTTACCTGAAGCAAGTGAAAGTCGTCGTTGGTTACTTCTTTGTGTTGGTGGTAGTAAGCTGGCCACGCACGTTTTCTTACCATTTTCCATTCTTTATTTACAACAAAAAAATAGTTTCTTCTCGTACTCATATCATAATTAAATATTAAAAAATATATTTATATATTTATTCTGTAATTAGTTATGTTTGTATTGTTTGAAGAAAAAATATTAAACAAATTTATTCGAAGCAAATAAACGCACGTGCTTCCGTCGATATTTCCAAGATAAATAAAATGAAACGTGCAGTTGTTGGCAAACGACACCTTTCCAAAGTTTGCCTGCGCTTTTTTTTTCGTGTTAACAATTTCGACATCAAAGCGGCAGATTACGGCGATAATCTGTCACCCGCTTTCATGTGCGGCGGATCGACAGCATACTTAGCAATAATATATTGGCCATAAAAGTTATTAAATGATAAGATAAGGACCTGGCTTCCTAAGCGTCTCCTGACGCACAATTTCCATTGTACGGCCGCCAGTTTTTTTTCGTAGATAAAAAAAAATCCGCGGAGATTACGTCGCTCCATGAAGGGGTTCGCGGTCTCGAAATTTGATTAATAATTGATTACAGAGGATTTGTTTTTGTTTTTTAAATTGTATAAATATAATTGTCTTGTTTATAATTGACCGAAAAAAAAATTGAAAAGGCAAAAACGATAGAGGGGGCCGTCGCACCCTCCCCCCTCTCTACTGTGATGAAACTGATATCGTTTTGTTATTTATAAACTCGTGCATATAAAAAAATGCACATAATTTTCTGAGCCGTTGTAACTAGAATTTACAGCCATTTTCTTATTTATTATTATTTTAGGTAGTGTTAACCGGTTTTTAACGTCTATTTGGTTTCCTTTTGTTTTAGATATTGGCTTTCGGTCTTTTCAATTATGTATTATCAAATTAACATCTGCATTATTATTTTTTTTATTATCTTTCCCAATGTTCATTTGTTTCATTTTGTTGTTTTCTAAATATTTGTCGGAATTTTCTTTGATTAAAAAAAGTGACATTTCCGATATTTTTCACTATTCCGGTATATATTTTCCATTTTAATTATTCTTTTGGTTAATTTCCCATCGTCATTCACTTATTTTCACAATTACCAAATTCAGTATTTAAAAAAAAAATCTTTAATGTCATCTTCGTACTGTGCGATCGAATAAAAAATGAACGAGTTGGCAGGATTAGCAGAATATTATTAGCAAACGCCGGGGACTTGGTGGGATTGTACGGTGAATGATCTAATTAGGGCGCAAAAACTGTACAAAATACGTAAACGACAGTCAGTGGCGGATGTCGCCTGGCGCTCCCTAACTGAAATAAAATAAATATCCACAGGTAACTTTACATACGGTCGAGCGCGCGCCGCACCTGAGGAGGCGTTTAGACTTTGGACCTCACCACCGTCCCGCCGCTTGGTTATTAGTGAGTGAAGAAGGACAGCTGACGGAAACATTAATTTATGCTACCAAATCGCGCTATAACATAATAATAACAGTACCACCAACCCTCTCTGCATTACCTGTTTTAGATCATTTTTTATCTGATCGCAAGGTACAATATGCGGTTTCATTTTTTTTTTCTTGTCAATCAATGTGATTCAGTTACTTCACTTCTTTACGATTGTTATTTGTTTCTATTGATTTTCCCTTTTGAGAGTCGTCAATTTGATAAAATAAATCAGCATATTTTTTTCTTCTACTATCGTGATTTGTTTGATGATCATTATCACTGTGTATATTTTGAATTCGAATAAATGATTATGATATGATATAATATGATGACATGATATGATATGATGATATGATAATGATATGATATGACATGATGATATGATATGATGATATGACATGATGATATGATATGATGATATGACATGATGATATGATATGATGATATGACATGATGATATGATATCCGGCGGCTGTTTCGCATTTTTTTGTGATTTCCTTTATTATTATTCAACTGTTTATCATTGTCAAACCACCTAGCTTTTATTTGTTACTGATAACGTGATAACAATTCGCCAGCTTTATGTCCTTGGCCTCTTCCGGAACATCTTTTGTCTGATCGCACGGTATAATAATTATGTGAAAAATATTGTGTCTTGTTACTTGATTTAAATCGTTAGTTTTTATAAATTAGGTAAAATAAATGAGCATTTCTTTTTTCAACTATGCATCATCATTTGTTTCTGTTTCATTTTGAATTAAAACAAAAAAAAATTTAAATGAAAATACTCAATGAAATGTAAATTGCAAAAAAAAGAGAAAAGAAAAAGTCCGTTACATTCGTCAGAATTTCGAGTTCTGAACCGTTCACAATTGTACTGAGCATGAGTAGTGCACAAAATTGGATATAAATTTCATACTGTGCATGATTTGAACGGTTCAGAACTTGAAATTCTGTCGAATGGAACAGACCTAAAATTAGTTTTTATTTTGGACAACAGATGGCGCTCACAGAGGATTTATTCGCCCTTTATTTGCTCAAAGCAAACAAAAAAAAAACAAATGAAGATATTGTACATGAAAAAGAAATAAAACAAAGAAACAATTAAAAATAAAAAAAATAAAAGAAATTTATATGTTAAAAAAATTAGTTTCAATTTTAGGCAACAGATAGCGCTCGAAGTAAGTTCTTTATTTATCACTATTTTTTAAATTTTTCACTATACTTGCTGATGCGCTTGCAGGAAGATTATCTAAAAGCAAAGACAAAACTCAATGAACAAGTGACAAAAAAGAAAAATTAAGAAATTTAGAAATAAAAAATGCAATTGAAAGCATTGTATATGAAGAAGAAATAAAACAAAGAAACATTTACTGATGCGCTTGCAAGGAAATTATCCAAAAACAAAGACAAAATAAAGAGGAAATTCAGAAACTTAGGATTAGAAACAAAAAAAAAAGCAATTGAAAGCACTGCACATGAAAAAGAAATGAAACAAAACAACAACAAATTTGTGTCTGAATTTAAAAACGAAAAAAAGATTAGTTTTCATTTTGAACAAGGGATGGCACTGCATAAATTCATTTGCCCAAGATTACAGTAGCGTGCAATCAAATTGAAATTAATGTATTCAGACTTAAATAAAGAGAAAAAACAATTAACGAGGAAAAAACAAATAAAATGAAAAATGGACTACAAAAAAAACGGTAATAAGAACTTCAGAAACAAAACAAAAAACAATCGAAGGCACTGTACATACACGAAGAAGAAATAAAACAAAGGAACAAATAATTTGAAGCGTCTAAATTTATAAATAAAAAAACAAATTTAAATCGAAAAGAAAGGAAGAAAAGAAAATCGGTTTCAATTTTGAACAACAGATGGCGCTCCGAACATGCGTTCTCTATACCTTATTTTTTCGATTTTTCATAACATTTATTGATGCCGCTTGAACGAAATTGACTGAAAACAAAACATGAACGGGAAAAAAATTACGAAACTAAGAACTTTAGAAACAAAATAAAAAACAAAAAAAAAGATACTGTCAATTGACAAAAACATAAACATAATATAAATAGAATCTTTTTTAGAACATTTTTCCCATGCCCAGAGGGTGTCCCTGTATAGTGCAGAATGGCGCTGTTTCGCCATTTTTTAAGCACCCTGTATGTAATGGTATGAAAAAAAAAGCAGAGAAACAATAAATCTATCTAAGCACCTAAACCTAAAAATGAAAAAAGAAAACAAAGTTTGAATTGAAAAAACAGAAAAGAAAATCAGTTTTAATTTTAAACAACAGACGGCGTTCGAAACGTGCATTCTTTATATCATGTTTTTACATTTTTCATAACTTACATTCATTTACTGACACGCTTGCATTAAATCAAATAAGTTGCCTGAAAACGAATGAAAAACAAAAATAACGAAACAAGGAATTTTAGAAACAAAAAAAAAACAATTAAAGATACCGTATATGAAACTGAGATAAAACAAAGAAGCAACAAATTTGAAGTATCTAAACCTGAAAATGAAAAAAAAAAGACAAAGAAGTTTGAATTGGAAAACAGGAATAGAAAATCAGTTTTAGTTTTGAACAGGTGGCGCTTGGAGCATTAAAAAAAACCATAAATATAAAAGATCTAAATTCAAAAATGAAAAAACAAAAAAGAAATCACTTTCAATTTTGAATAGCAGATGGCGCTCGGAGCATCTTATTTTTCTCATTTTTCATAGACGCGTTTCAATTAAAGCAAAGAAAATGTCTCAAAACAATTAAAAAAAAATGTATGGAACGCAAAAAAACAAACGAAAATAAAACAAAGAAACAACAAATTTGAAGTATCTAAATCTGAAGATGAAAGAAAGAAGTTTGAATTGGAAAAAAAGGAAAAGAAAACCAGTTTTAGTTTTGGATAGGTTGGGAGCATAAAAATAAAACAAAAAAACAATGAATTTAAAACATCTAAATTTAAAAATGAAAAAAAACCAAAAAAATGAAAAAAGGAAATCAGTTTCGATTTTGCATGGCAGATGGCGCTCGAAGCGTCTTATTTTTCACAGATGCGTTTCCATTAAGACAAAGAAAATGTCTCAAAACAAATTAACAAAATTATAAGTATATTATCTATTCTTCTTTTGATTTTCTTTGATTTTCACATCAGAACGTGATCGACAACATTTAGGCTCGGTTTCCCAGCCCTAGTTTAACTTTAAACTCCTGTTTATTTCCATAGGCAACAATTGTTTTTATAATTGCTAACTGCTACTATGAGAATAAACAGGAGTTTAAAGTTAAACTAGGACTGAGAAACCCAGCCTTGAAAAATTAAACGCCACGAATGAAATGATCTACAATTAATATTCAGGGTATGCAATACCATAAAGTTTTAAACGAAAACATTTTTCAGCTGAATCAGAAGCAAGTAAACTTGTTCGTCCTGAAAAAGCAACTGCACGATCCTGCGGTTTCTATTGCGAAACGTTCTATGAAATTACACAATTGTAATTCTGCGGCCTGATTAGGTGAATATAAATCACGCTAAGAAGTAAAGGCTGGTGATCGTATATGGCCTGAAAATGTAATGTGCGTCCATTAAAGTTAGGGTCAGGTACGCACGACGTCGCCCGTTAAAAAAAAAAAGAAGCTTCTAACGCGTTCGAGATGAAACAAAGAATCCCAGAGATTGATTCTTTGTAAACAGGATCGACTTTTCGGCGAAGTATTTCGAATTTCTCAAAACATTTTTCTGTTTAACGCGCGTTCTAAAAGCGTTAAAGACGGAGGGGAATAATAAATAAACGTGGCGCGGATCTATCCACATAGTCGTAGCTGCTGCTGCGATATAAATCCGAAAATAGGTCCTGTTTTTATAAGAAATAAACGCTTTTAAGTAAAATAAACAGCGGTGCGTCAATATTTATTTAAAATATGGTGTTTTGTCACCTAAAATACTACACAGATGTCGCCTCACAAGTACATACGCCTTTTTTTTACTCCTCTGCTTGTGTCGTCGTCGTATTCGACGAGTCACCTGCAATAAAAAACTTAAATATTTGACGTTAAACGCTTCTGAATATTCAACAACTTAAAGAGTGCCTGCTACCGTGCTTCTTCTGTTTGAAGAAGATGGAGGAGAAGAAGAAGAACGACCGCGCGGTTGTTTTATTTTACAAGAACTAAATAAACACTACGTTTCATTTAACGCGCGCATACTTCGATTTATTTATTGTTGCTCGGAAGGAATGACGAGTGTTTTACTGTATTTTCGGTGCATACAAGGAACAGTTGAAAGTTATTGATTACCGTCCGGAGAAAGAATCGAAAGAATGTGTCATTTTATTGACGCTTGTAAAATGAGCAGGACTGAAGACTATGTAATTTAGCATTAAAAACAGATGTTGTTGCACCTGAAAATCTAGCCCGCGGCAGTTAATATAATTTTTCTTTGCTTAGGCAAACTAGCATTATTATTACTTGGAGCAGGACCGATACCTAGGCATTAATTATTATTTTTTTTTAATAACAAAGGCGCTTTTTTGTTTTATTTTATGTTGAACTTTTTTACACTCGTCTTTTATTTTTGGATTACCTTTGGAGAATCGTTGATCTTTTGTTTTTGGATCACATCTTTCCATATTTCAATGTCTTTTGTTTTATTTTTCTGTTAATTTAATTTAAATTTGTTTTAGATAAACCTTTGAAAGCTACATGTGTACCTTGCTCTATGACTGTCTGTGCTGATTTAGGAGTCATAAAACGACATGCAGTAGGAGCAAAGCACAAAAATAACGTCAAAAGTGTAAATTTCCAACCAAAGCTCAGTGGAGTTTTTAAGGACAGACTATTGGACACCCAAATCAAATGAGCTGAAATAAAAATTTGTGGATTTTTGAGTGAACATAACATAGCATTTTTGGCCATGGATCATTTGGTACCTTTGATTAAAGATTGTTTTCCCGATTCATCAATTGCAAAAGGAATATCTTTAGGGAGATCCAAAGCAACAGGTCTAACCAAACATGTTATTGCCCAGGAGAAATTTCAGTCAGTTATTGAAATACTAAAAGAAACAAAATTTAGTATCCTTATATAGATGAATCAACTGATATCTCTGCGACAAAAAATATGGCTTTATGTGTACGATTTTACAATTCTAACGAAAAAAGAATTGGAACTTCATTTTTTACACTTATTCAAGTTTTTACAAAAGCTGACCCCAATGGTAAAATAAGAAAATGTAGCTCTGGTCAAAATAATTATACATTTTTTGCAGCAGCAGAAATTGGGGCAACAGGAGAGAAAATTTACACCGAAATTATCAATGTTCTAAATCAAAATAGAATTCCGCTGTCAAATTTAATAGGATTTGGGTCCGATGGCTGCAATATTATGTTTGGTGAACATAATTCAGTAGTCTCAAGATTAACTGAAAACTTTCCTGGCATTTTTACTTTCAAATGTATATGTCATTCACTTCACCTTTGTGCTAGTGAAGCATGTAAAGTTCTCCCTAGAGAAACTGAAGGTATGGCAAGAGACATTTTTAGTTTTTTCGATCATAGTTCTAAAAGGCAAGCTCAGTTAGGTGAATTTCAAGAATTTTGCCATGTTGAGCCACACAAAATGCTAAGACCGGCACAAACTAGATGGTTATCTCTCACGCAAGTTGTCAGTAGAATTAAAAGTCAATGGGATGCCTTAGTGTTATATTTTCGACATAACTTTGCTGAACATAGACTAACCCAGTCTGAGAATATTTTACTACGTTCTTTAACAAATCCAGAAAACAAACTATTTTATTATTTTCTTAATTGGATATTACCTAAATTTACAAATGCAAATTCTTATTTTCAAAGTGAAAAAGTGGTTTTAGTACAACTACATAAAAAAATGAGTACTTTGTATAAAGAACTACTTTCAATTTACATGAATATAAATTATGTCAACAGAACAAATCTTAGTGGCATTGAACCCGAATCAAAAGAACATTTTATACCAATCAGAAATCTTCATCTAGGGTTTGATGTGTTAAACAATATTGAGCATCTTACAGACGCTGAAAAACTAGATTTTTTGTTTACATGTCAAAGATTTCAAATTAAAAAACGATATGACTTTTCAAATCCTTTACTAAGTCAGTTAGAAATTTTAAGTCCAAAATGTGATTCCAGACCTATTAGTTTGTATCAATTATTAAAAATATGTAACAGACTAGCAGATCCTGAAAATCTACAACAAATTGATGACGAGTGGAGAGCCCTTATAATGTCAGAAGATGATAAAGAATTTAAAAGCTTGGATATTGATAGATACTGGGAAGAGATTCTCAATTTGAAAGATTATGAGAATAATCAACTCTACAAAAATGTGGCCACATTTGTTCTAAATATTCCTTCATTTCCGCATTCTAATGCTGAAGTTGAAAGAATTTTTTCTAAAGTCAATTTAATAAAAACAAAAATTAGAAATAAGTTAATTACATCCTCACTTAATGGTATCTTATTAAGTAGTCAAGCTGTAAAAAAACAAAATGGCTGTGTAAATTTTGAGCCAACTGAAAAAATGATATGTGCAATGAGTAAAAAAACTATTTATAAAGACAATAGTGATGAAATTGATCTCATTATTGAAGAAGTTGGAATTTAAGGCAAATTTCTTTGATCAATGAAGTAAATTTCTATTACTTCAAGTTCAATTTCTTCAGTATTATCAATGTAATACTTATTTATCAATAAAAAATGGATTAAATATTGGTGTTCTTTATTCGAAAATTACAAACAATTAAACTATGTAAATGTACAATAATTTTGCAAGTGCAAATTGATAATGTACAATAATTTTAGCATATCCGTACGATAGTTTGGTTAACCAAGGTTGGCAACACTGGTTTGGTTAAATGCTGCCTACGACTTCAACCGAACGCATAACATCTTGCTCTTGCGTCCTGGACGTATCGTGATGCTTTGTCTTAGGTGGACGAACAATGCGGGTGGTGCGAGCGACGCGTTTAGGGTGGGCGCTTTAAGAAACAAAACTTTGCAGTTTTTCAATTGTTAATGTCCAACGTGAACGCAATTCAAAAGCGGAAGAAACGG
Source organism: Dorcus parallelipipedus (assembly GCA_958336345.1). NCBI lineage: Eukaryota > Metazoa > Arthropoda > Insecta > Coleoptera > Lucanidae > Dorcus > Dorcus parallelipipedus. The sequence continues at coordinate 5,662,567 of OY284478.1, read as the reverse complement.
GTAGTTTTGAATTGCATTCACGTTGGACATTAATAACTGTTTGCTAGATTTTATTTCTTAACACGCCCGTCCACTCTAAACTCATCGCTCGCACCGCCCGCATTGCCCGTCCACCTAGGACACTTGTCGCAGTTTTTTCTTTTACTTTCTGTTGGTTTTTTAATTTGCTTACGCACCGTTGGAGAATCGTCGAATCTTTTTTCTTTTTTTTTTCAGTCATATTTCCATGTCATTTGTTTTACCTTTACTTTATTCGTCTTATTTTCCGAATTTTTGTTTAACATTTCGGTAATATTTTTCGTGATTCTTTAAACTCGGTTGAAAAATCGTCGACCTTTTTTTCTTTGGATAACCTTATCCTTCATATTTAAATTTAGTCCGTTTCACTTTTCTTTTGTTTCTTTATTTCATCTGGCGTATCTTGCTTTTCGATCGATCGTCTTTTTCATAGTATTTCATTGTCTCTTCCTTGAATACTCTTTACCGTAGAGTTATTTGTTTTATCAACTTGGTTTCTTAACATTTCACCACAGGACCGTTTTTCTTTTGTTTTTCGTTCATCAAAAAAATCCCACCTGTACGTGTACCACTTCTTGTGTCACGTGTACTACTTCTTGTGACAATATTTATGGAGATTAATTATTTGAATGAATTTAAATAAAACTCTATTAAATTAGCAAGGTATGTGTAGTACAAAAGGTGGGTTCACTTTTAGAGTATCGCGTATTTTATTGAGAACGAAGTTTCTTATCCGACCCGTCCGTTTCCCGACAAGTACATGCATGCAATAAATGTTTATAAACACGAACCAAAAATAACGTTCCTGGAAAGTTGGACGCTCGTAAACCATTAACGAGCGTGTAATTTTCGTCGTCCATCGATCTCTCCGGCCCCGAACTTTAACGACGTTTAAATTAATTTTTAATTGGCCAAGTAGAAGAACAAAAATAATAATTGTGTTGCACCCATAGGAAGAGAACAACCTCAAGTGAGCGAGCGAGCGAGCGGGCGGTAGGTTATTCGAGATCATGACTTTTGAAATGCTCGACAGATGCCGGAGTCTCCCGTTTCTCGCTTGTTAAGTTGCCAGGCCTGTAAATATAAACTGTCAAATGTTTAGACCCTAATCCAAACACGGAGTAGGCTGGGAAATTGTTTACAGCAGTACCAAAATTTTAATTGCGCGTAAAATTAATTATAGACTTTCAGCACCTGATCTGTTTGTTTACGGTTAAAACAAACAGCGCGTATTTTTATAACTAAATATAAAACGTGACGGTTTAATAACCTCCCTTTTTTTTCTAGAAAATTTCAATTGCGATTCATTTGTTTTAAACGCACAAGATGACGATGATTAATAATGTTTCTTCTACATTTACATTCATCATATAGAAGAAAAAAAAGAAGCGGCCCCACCGTTTGAGGACTGTTCCGATCCAACCAATCATCTGTCAAGAGTGTCAAGTCATTCATCATGAAAGATAAGCATCTGAACAAGGTTTTTAACTTTTTATGGTCCGTATTAATTATAAAACGCCGGCGTGTCCGACCGGAGTGACAACAGGATATTTCGGGCGTTCTCCAACGTTAATAGTAGTAGTAAATATAATAAGACGCCTGACGACTATTGTTCAATTGTTTCAAACTCGTGATTGTACTTTGTTTTGACTGCCGTGTAGCAGCTATTGTGTGTCACTTGTTTTAAACGCTTCTTCCTTGGATTACACGAGCGTGTTGCTCGACTTTATCGTTTTATTACTCTAGTTACGGTGCGAAACTTTACAAGCTCCGCAGTTCAATAAATCTTGATCGCACAGTACAATAGGAGTTTCTCTTTTATTACCGCCGAAGATATTTATGGCGATACGTTTAAAGAAAAATACGGGCGTGATTTAGTACACAGGGCCGGGCTTCAAGCTCCAAGAACTAAAGAAACTTTTTAACGATAAAGAAAAACTGATGTCCTTTTACAGGTTGTAGAAAAAAAATGCACTTTTACGGAAAACATAAGTACCTACTTTATTAACAGCAATAAAAAAAGTCAACCGTTTCTGACGTTTCTTCTATTTGCAATAAATTACAAAAGTTTATAACAAAGATAGCTTTCAAAATTCATAAATCTACAGGGTGTTTGTAAAATAAGTGTAAAATTTTAACCACATTATCGTGAGAGCACTTAGAACACGGAAAAATTAAAAACCAAATTTTTTTTTATAACAGGGGGAAAATTATTTTATCCGCCCCTTATACGAGGGTCATGAAACAACAAAAAACTTACGGAGCCTGCTTCGCTGATCGTAGTCAATAAACATCGCAGGCGCACTCACTCACCGAATAATATCTGTGTGGAGGAACACATTCAAACGTTCACTACAGTAATTTAGGAATGTTTATGACAACTATTCAAAGTGGCATTCATCATTAGCGACACACACACGAAACGTTCCATAATCGCGTAAATGCTGAAACATTAGATGTAAATGTTCTTGCATGGATTTGGAAATGTGTTTCCATAAATCCGCCGTGCTTCTTCAGTATTTCCTCGAGCTTCGCCGTAGACGAGGAACATATCTGTTCTCTCGCCGTTCATGAATTGCGGCTTTTTAATTAGTACTACGCACAAAAAATAGTAACTCGTTCAACCACTTTTCACAAACTAAACTGTTGATCCCAAAGGATACGGAGCAATAAATTGTGTGTCATAATAATAAAAAAATGAAGCTAATTCCTTGGCTACGATACGACTACTGCGACGTGAAAAAAAATGCTTTTATTGGCCGCCCGACTTCGGCAAAGGTCACACTGCTCGATTGCAGTTCTGCTTTTTGTTCCAACAGATGCTTTCTGCGGTCGCAATGAAATTTCCTTTTCTTAACCTACCTCAAAGACATAGACGTGCGTTAATTCTTGTCCGATTTTCAACTGCGATTTTCTCGAAATGTGTAAAACTTTTGTTAAGGACACATGAGTTCAATCGTTGCCGTTTATGGTGATGTATTATAGGTTTAAATATTTGCATACAGTAAAAGAACACGTTGTATAATAAAACGCCATTTCATCTGTAAGATATCATCGAGTTTTGATAATGACGAAATACGTAGTTCCACAATAATAATTTTTTTTGTTACATAAAATAAAAGTAAAAGCTATTTAAAAAAAACGATCAAAATCACGAAAAATTATAAAAATATTCACGAATCGCAGTTGCCTTTATATTCCATAGCGTGTGAAAACAAAAGAAAATCGCTTTAAAGAATATTGTTCTAACGATGGCCCTTTGAAGTTCGCTTATGTCTTTTATTTTTTCTTAATTTTTTTTTACTTTCCCGCTGATCCTCCTAGGGGAAACGATGACGTCATCAAAACAATGGGTTAAAGCGATGACACCATCAAAAAAACAAATGGGTTAAAGCGATTTTCTTTTGTTTTGAAATTAGAAGCCGACTGCGATTTTTTTAATATTTTTAGTTATTTTAGTTTTGTTTATTTTTTATTTTTTTTAAATGTTTTACTTTCCCGCCGATCCTCCTGAAGGAAGGCGATGAAGTCGTCAAAACAATAGTTTAAACCAATTTATTTTTTTTTTGTTTGGAAACTCCAACTCAACTGCGATTTTTGAATATTTTTAGTTATTTTCCACGTTTGTTTAATTTTTAATTGTTTTATCATAATTTTTTTCTCCGGTGATTATTCTGAAGGAAGCGATATTGTCATGAAAACAATTGTTATGGCGATTTTCTTTTGTTTTGAGGCTCCAAGTCAACTGCGGTTCTTGAATATTTTTAGTTATTTTGTTTATTTTTAAAATTTTCCAGTGATCGTTTCGAAGGAAGCGATGATGTCATCAAAACAATCTTTTTACTTTCCCAATGGTCATCCTGAAGGAATCCATGATGTCACCAGAAAAATTGATTAAAACGATTTTCTTTTGTTTTGAAACTCCAGGTCAACCGCGATTTTTTAATATTTTTAGTTATTTTAATGTTTCTAGTTTTGTTTATTTTTAATTTTTTTTTCTTGACTTTTTTACTTTGCTGCTGATCGCCCTGAAGGAAACGATGATGTCACAAAAAAATTTTTTTTGGAATTTAAAGCCAAAAGCGATTTTTGATTGTTTTACGGTTATTTTAGGTAATAAAAAAAAGAAAGTCGCTTTAAACAATTGCTCTAATGAGCGATCTGAGTAACTGAGAAAAAATACATACTTTACATTATTTACTTTTTCTTAATTTTTTTTTCTCCCAGTGATATCTGTAAAAAAAATCGACAGTTTTCAAAACAATTGTTTGAAGCAATTTTCCTTTGTTTTCAAAGTTTCGAAACTCCAAGCCAACAGCGATTTCTGTTTAATTTTTCTGCTTAATCTTTCCTTATTCGTGGTCGTCGTCAAAGTTCATTAAAACAATTGTTCAAAATTATTTTCTCTTATAATCAAAGTTTTGGAATTTCAAGCAACAGAGATTTTTGAATATTTCTATAGATATTTTAGATAATCAGGAACAAAAAGCAAAAGAAATCGCTTTAAACCATTGTTCTAATAAGCGATGTCTAAAATTCGTAATTGAGAAAAAACAGTTTATTTTGTTTTTCTCTCCAAGTGATCGCGTAGAAACTAACAAAGTATTCAAAACAATTGTCGTCTAACAAGGTCTTGAAAACGAATGTTTAAAGAAATTCTCTTTTATTTTTTAAGTTTTGAAACTCCAAGCCAACAGCGATTTTTGAGTATTTTCTTCCTAAAATTCCAAAATTTTGAAATTCCAAACCAACAGATTTTTAAATATTTTTATAGTTATTTTATATAATCAGCGAAAAAATGCAAAAGAAAGTCGCCTTAAACAATTATTTTAATAATACCGAGTGATTTTTTAAATTTTTTATCAACTCTTGCCATGAGATCTAGATGGCATGTCTTAGCCGTCTTAGATGGCAAGTCCGCCATTGAACTCCTTTTTGCTGTTCTACAGTAAAGCTATGACATGCCGTCCAAATTCCATGGCAAGACTTGATAAAAAAAATTAAAAAATCACGCGTTAGATTCCAAAATTAGTAATTGAGCAAAAACAGTTTCTTCATTTTACTTTTTCTGTCCTAGTGATCGCCGTAGAAAGAACCTGACAAGGTCATCAAAACAATTGTTTAAAGCAATTTTCTTTTATTTTCCAAGTTTTGAAACTCCAAAGTCAACGGCGTTTTCTTTTTAAATATTTTCTTCTTAACTTGCCTTTTTTTGGTGACTATCGTGAAAGGAGCAATAAGTTCATTTAAAACAATTATTGTTCAAAATGATTTTATTTTGTTGTCAACGTACATATTTTTACTAAAAAGTTTAACTAGCGACATCCTGCGATTGCTTCTTGACCTGACATCGCATTAGGATATATTTACAGTTCCAAGCCAACAGAGCTTTTTGAATATTTTTGTAGTTATTTTAGATAATCAGGACAAAAATGCAAAGGAAACTCGTCTAAACAATTGTTCTAAAGAACGATCTTTAAAATTCGCAGTTGAGACGAATTAACTCCGTTTATTTTATTTCTTCTTAATTTGTCTTTCTTGGTGGTCGTCGTGAAAGGAGCAACAAATTCATTGAAACAATTGTTCAAAATTATTTTCTTTTGTTGTCAAAGTACATATACGTGTTTACGGTTCCAAACCGACAGATATTATTGAATATGTATTTTTGTAGTTTTAGATAATCAAGAATAAAAAACTCGCTTTAAACAATTGTTTTAAAGAGCGATTTCTAAGGTTCATAATTGAGAAAAATTAGTCTGTTTATTTTATTATTTTTTTCTTAATTTTTCTTTCTCGGGAATCATTGTGAAAGGCGCAACTAATTCAACAAAACAATTGTTGAAAATGATTTTCGTCGTCAGAGTTTTTGGAATTCCAAGCCAACAGAGATGTTTGAATATCTTTTATAGTTATTTTAGATAATCAAAAAGAAAAAATGCAAAACAATTGTTATCATGAGCGATCTCGAAAATTTCGTAATTGACAAAAAAAATAGTTCTTAAATTTTTTGGTCCCAGTGGTCGCCGCAAAAAAACACCGAAGAGGTCATCAAAACAATTGTTTAAAACAGTTTCCTTCTATTTTAAAAGTTTTGAAACTTCAAGGCAACAGGGATTTTTGAATATTTTAGTTATTTTAAATAATAAAAATAAATTTGAGATAGTCGCACTAAACAATTGTTTTAAAGAAGAATTCTCTAAAATTCGTAATTGAGAAAAAATAGTTTATTTTTTCTTTCTTTTCCAGTGATCGCCAAAGGAAAACGACGAAGTCATCAAAACAATTATTGTTTAAAGCGCTTTTCTTTTGTTTTCAAAGTTTTAAAATTCTTAACATTGAATTAATAGAGCTAGGGAAAAAATAATGAAAGATGACGTAACAAAAAAAATAAAGCGACCGTAATGTAATAACATAAAATAAAAATAAATAATAAAAAGCCAACAGAGATGTTTGAATATTTTTTATAGTTATTTTAGATAATAAAAAAGAAAAAATGCAAAACAATTGTTATCATGAGCGATCTCTAAAATTGCGTAATTGACAAAAAAAATAGTTCTTAAATTTTGGGGTCCCAGCGGTCGCCGCAGAAAAACACCGAAGAGGTCATCAAAACAATTGTTTAAAACAGTTTCCTTTTATTTTAAAAGTTTTCAAACTTCAAGGCAACAGGGATTTTTGAATATTTTAGTTATTTTAAATAATAAAAATAAATTTGAGATAGTCGCACTAAACAATTGTTTTAAAGAAGAATTCTCTAAAATTCGTAATTGAGAAAAAATAGTTTATTTTTTCTTTCTTTTCCAGTGATCGCCAAAGGAAAACGACGAAGTCATCAAAACAATTATTGTTTAAAGCGATTCTCTTTTGTTTTCAAAGTTTTAAAATTGTTAACATTGAATTAATAGAGCTAGGGAAAAAATAATGAAAGATGACGTAATAAAAAAAAAAACTAAAGCGACCGTAATGTAATAACATAAAATAAAAATAGACTTACATTCTTGAAATTAAAAATAAAAATAAATGAGTATAAAATAAAATATCAATCTCAGCACTAAAACAAGTGAGTTGCTGTAGAAAAAAAAGAACAAGTGAGTTGTTGTAAAAACACAAGTGAGTTGCTGTAGAAAAAAAAACAAACGAGTTGTAAAAGGCATATGTAACGACGAGTTTGTGTTTAAAGTTGAAGAACTGTTAACGCGCAGCGAAACGTCGACATTTTATACATTTTTGAAAAATTTGTCTGACGATCATTATTAATATACTCTCATTGGCAGCAGGGTTGCCAATGTGCGGGCATTACCCGAATTACGGGTAATTTAAGCAACCTTGCGGGTAAAAGAAAGGCGTGAGTAAAAATGGGTATTTTCAAGAAAAAAAAAACATTAATTTTTAAATTTTTGACTGACGTCTTGTTAGTGATGTTGCAGCTTTACTATTGGCAATGAAGGAATCACTAAAGCCGGAAGCCGGCAAAAACTAAAGTAACTAATAGCGTTGTCGATTCACTTACACCGGTTGCACTCAGTGTATTTGTATCTTCTTTTAACCTTACGTTATGTAATAACACGAGATCGAAAACCCTATAACTAACCGCCAAAACCACATTGCCTGTCAGTGCTGCCAACTCTACACAATTGTCAAATCTTAATTTTAGAAAGTTTTGTTTATTTAATGAGAACTTTCTTAATTTTTGTTATTTTTTAAAATTTTATAAATTTGTCGATCGTCTCTTGTTTTATTTTACGTCAAGAATTGCGCAAATGTCAATTCTTAATTTTAGAAAATTTTGTTTATTTTATGAGACTTTTAAAATTTTTATTTGTTTTTATTTTTATGTGATTTTTGTTAAATTTATAAATTTTCTTTATTTATTAGTCGATCGTCCTTTGTTTTATTTTGCGTCAAGAATTGTACGATAACTGTCAAACGTTTTAAAATAATTTGGACCTAGTTTTATTTTATTAGAATTTTTCAAACTTTTCGTTATTTTTTAAAAATTTTATAAATTTGTCGATCGTCTTATGTTTTATTTTACGTCAAGAATTGCGCAACTGTCAATTCTTAATTTTAGAAAGGCTTTTTTATTTAGTGAGATTTTTTAAACTTTTGTTGTTTTCTTATGTTTGTTATTTTTGTTAAATTTATACATTTTCTTTATTTACCTATCGATCGTCTTTTGTTTTATTTTAAAATAATTTGGACCTAGTTTTATTTGATGAGAATTTTTTAAAATTTTCGTTATTTTTTTAAAAATTTTATAAATTTGTCGATCGTCTTTTGTTTTGTTTTACGTCAAGAATTGCGCAACTGCCAATTCTTAATTTTAGAAAGTTTTTTTTATTTAATGAGATTTTTTAAACTTTTGTTATTTTCTTATGTTTGTTATTTTTGTTAAATTTATAAATTTTTTTTTATTTACCTATCGATCGTCTTTTGTTTTATTTTAAAATAATTTGGACCTAGTTTTATTTTATGAGAATTTTTTAAAATTTTCGTTATTTTTTAAAAATTTTATAAATTTGTCGATCGTCTTTTGTTTTGTTTTACGTCAAGAATTGCGCAACTGCCAATTCTTAATTTTAGAAAGTTTTTTTTATTTAATGAGATTTTTTAAACTTTTGTTATTTTCTTATGTTTGTTATTTTTGTTAAATTTATACATTTTTCTTTAGTTACCTATCGATCGTCTTTTGTTTTATTTTAAAATAATTTGGACCTAGTTTTATTTTATGAGAATTTTTTTAATTTTCGTTATTTTTTTAAAAATTTTATAAATTTGTCGATCGTCTTTTGTTTTGTTTTACGTCAAGAATTGCGCAACTGTCAATTCTTGATTTTAGAATTTTTTTAAATTTTTTAAACTTTTATTTTTTTATTTTTATGTTGTTTTTGTTAAATTTATAAATTTTCTTTATTTATCTATCGATCGTCTTTTGTTTTATTTTGCGTCAAAAATTGCACAATAACTGTTAAGCGTCTTAAAATAATTTAGACCGAGTTTTGTTTAATTCATGAGAATTTTTTATTATTATTTCTTTTAATCATGATTTTCAAAAATAAAAATCGCTTGAATAAAATCAATTGTTTCAAAATATTTTACATTTAATTCGGTTTTGTGTGTTTTTTTTTTATTAATGAATGTTAGATATTTAAAAAATATTGTTTGCACGTCAATTTTGATTGGTTAAAAATTAGCCGCAAGACGCAAGATGTCGCGACACAAACTGTTGTAACTATGTTGTAATGAATGTTAATTTATTTTTAATTTTTGAAAACGTTTGTTGTTAATCAGTGAAAGGAAACAAAGTCAATACTAAGTATGCAAGAATGTCCTCGTATGCACGCACGCACCGAGAAAAATGTCAACAGAACGGGAATAAATTAACATTCCTCCATCGTCCAATTGCGTAAAGAAATTTATGCGTGAAACAACCGTGGCGACTTCTGTGCTACCACGTTAACTCGATTAGCATAAAATGTTGATAGCGTCATAATCACTTGTATAAACAAGATTCTTGTTAAAAACTCATAATTTAAGTTCGGGGGGAGAACGTCGGAGAGATGTCAAACGAAGGCGAGGGCTCCCTCGAAATGTGCTGAGTCGGGTCGGCCGCAGAACAAAGAAGCCCGAAAGACATTTGAATAACGCTCCGTGGCCCCTTGCCCGGGCTTCGTGGGGCAGAGCGGCAGATACCGATCGGCCACAAATCATGTTGTACGCCACGGACAACCGGTCGAGAACGCGATCCTTAACGCCTTATTAAAACGAGCAAGAAAAACCTAACTATGAATATTTTACACTCGTTATTGCCTTTCTGGCCTCTCACGATAAATGAGATTCTGCTTCATAAATAAATTTATTAACGGCGTTTTATTTTTCATTTTCTACACTTCACTCTCACTCTGTCCAACTGCTTGCTGCTTGGCTGCCCGGCCTTTGGCTCGTTGGCTGAGTTACAGTCAATACCAATTAAAGGATGCCTTCACGTGTGCTCGCCAACTCCTTCATATTTTTAATACATCAATTAATAAGTTTGTTCAGTAGGTGTATAATACCATGCGATCAAAAAATATTGTTGTGCTGATCTTTTTTATTTTTATTTTGGATGGCACAAACAAACGACTGATAAAAATAAGAAAAAAAACGAAGAAAAAAGAAATGCAAGCACAGTATGGTTACGCACATCCTTCACTTACATATTTCTTCTTTTACTGAACATCTTTTTAAGTAAACTAAGTAAATATTTTTTTTTATTGAGTCAAGTCAAGTTAAATAAAATTCGATAGTTTGTTGTAATATGACGGTGTTTCCAAACGCATAAACAAAAGCACACATGCTTCGAGTTTAGTTTGTTAATTCTCTCGAATTTTTCTAAATGTTTCTTCTTCTCGGCCTACCGCGAAACGAAACGTTTGGAAATTTCGTGGCGCGTGACGTAAGTACGTTAAAACAAACACGTCGGAAATAAAATCGAAACGCATTCGTTATTTGTTATGCATTTGTTCTATTTTGACAGATATTACGATTTGTTTATTTACAAACGAACGGCTTGTTTGCTTTTATTTGTTTTCGTTGGGATCATTACGCCCCGGCTTCTGGATGAGGAGGAAAAAAGCTCGGAGTTTGAGTTTGGAAGTAGTATGTACCACGTGGACGTGTGTGTATGTTTGGTATTCTAAATGTTAAGGTCATTACGATTTTTATTGGCCATTTCGAATGCCTAATAAACAGTACGTTCGTTCGTGAACAATGGGGCGTTTGAGTGAACAACGAGTGTAAATCATTAAGTATTCATGCACGTGTGTGGGAACGGGGAACTGAACGTCAAAAACGCGTGAAATGCGGATGAAGAACATAATAAATAAAATCGCGTGCACTCTCTGGATACACACGCTCCTCGAATTTTGTGTACGTAATCCTTAAACAGTTTGGTTCTCCGAGTACATATTTATATTTCTTTAGTGTATATAAATTACGGCGATGAATGATCAAAGCAGCCATCGCAAATAAGGAAATATTTAACCGCCATAACCATAACTGTTAAGCAACAAATGATTTGGATCTTGATCGGAATCGATGTTACACAAAAAGGAGGCGATGCGAAAAAATAAACAAATCCGAATCTAAATATTTCAAGTAAATATGGACCTGGAAATAAATTATCACGAAAATAGATCTTCTTCTTTGAGGTTTCATCAGTCAGACTTTTTACCAATTAACGAGCGAATAAATTTCGGACATATTTTTCACTTACAAAAATAAAATCCCCAGATACCACTACAAATCGCACTTTTTGGCATTCAATTATTATACAATACGATCAAAGAAAAATTATCTAATTTGCCATCGATTAAAAAAAAAAGGAAGAAAAAACGAGAATCAAATATTTTCGTCATTTTTCATTCACTACTGGGTGTCTCTAAACCTATGTCTTTAATTGAAACCACAGATAGTAGTCAAAAAAAGAAGCAAAATTTGTTATATGACAATAGGGATAAAGTAAATAATAACTCCGGGAAAAATCAGTTTTCGTTTTCAAAGAAATTGTTTGAGTAACGCTGGTTGACGATTAAATGTTTCAGCTGCGCAGAATTGGTGTTTTTTTGTGACCATAAACTAATAAATACCGTATTTGTTGGGCTAGGTCATGTTTGTCCGTCGCAAAAAAAATTCGTCAGGATTGTAAATAAAAACGCAATTACATATCACAAGTGTACACCAGTGCAGGATAACAAACAGACCTTTTTTTATGCTTATTTATTTAAAGTAAAATTTAAAAGCAAACTGAATTCGTAGCACAATAATGCATTTCAGTTTTATTTGTTTCATTTTCATGACAGTACATATACGTACGATCTGTGTTTATGTTCAGTAATAAGACGAAAATAAAAGTCTACTAAAAATGTATATGAATAGTAATTAAATCTAAGAAACGAGTGGCTTAATTAGTTTTCCTGATGAAAATTTGATTCTGGTTTAAAATAATTCTGAATTTTCAGAAACGTTTACCTACATTCGTCTTGACGATTTATTGGTTACAATTGCACTGTCATAAAATAAAATTCAGCTCAGTTTCGTTCTTTCCTTCTTTTATTGTTTGTTTTTATTATTATCATGCTGTCATAACTCATAACTTAGAATGAAAGACGAAGTGTTTTTGAGAAAATTTAGCCCGAGCGAGTACGTTTCTGTTTTATAAAAGTTATTTATCAAATTTACGTAGTGTGTAGTTTGTTTTGGGTTAGTTTAATTCGTGTAAATATCTGTGTACATAACTTAATTTAAGTGTAAATAAGTAATAAATATGGCTCATGTGTATCCAATGAGGAATTGATAGATATAGTGCTCTGTTATGGCGAATTATGTGTTAATACCGCAGGACATTTTGAACATTTATTGCAATTACAAATATCAGTGCCAAGAACAAGAAGTGGACTTTAATAAAATTCTAAGTTTATAATGAATGCACAGGTATGACAACACGTTCTATATGCATTTTGTGCTGTACTGTACATTTTTTTTATTTCGCATAAACGCATTTTATTTCGAAAAACGCATTTCGCTAAGGTAGTGTCGGTGAAACACAGATGGATTTATGCCGAAGACGCGCGCGCGAGACCTTGGCCTAGTTCTTTCAAACATAAATAAAAAAATTTATTGCAGTGTATTGCTTTTTATTGAAAGCGGACTTGTCTCAACAAGTCATAAACTAAGCAGAGGTTTCAAAACAACGGAACTGCACGCGCTTGTGGTAGGTCAGTTTTTCATTTTTGAGCAATACCGTTCATATTTGGGGAATCAATCTCTTTTATAATGAGGAACTTACAGTTTTAATTAAAGACATAGGTTTTGAGACACCCTGTATAATCAAAACGAAAAGGAAAAATTATTAATTAATATGAATATACGCAACTTTTTTCTAATTTAACCAACTTCGTATCTCCTAAGACGTTTGACTTTTGGATACTCTGTATACAAAAAAGTACAATACGATTGAAAACAAAATTGATATAGTTTGCAATGATACTGCCTTTAAAAAATTGTATTGGTAGCACATTTACCGATTATCGTTTACTATTTTATCGACTTTCGTGTCTTAACTGTCACATTTGTCATTTTATTTGATACCTACTGATTTGCAAATTACTTTAAATTTGCATATAGGTATCAAACAGTATGGCGGTTTTCTTGACACTGACGTTTAAGTGTCGCTACTGGGTGATGATTACTTATACTCAAACCTATACTGTGATCAGTCTTGCCAACTTAAGGGAGCTTTTCAAATTATTAGGGATTAAAGAATTTTTTTCTAAAAAGGGATTTTCAAATTTTATTTCGTAAACGCTGGCAGCTCCTATACAGCTCAAAGTAGTGTTGTAAATTGACCAGTAAATTATATAATTTACTTAATTTATCGGATTTTTATCCTGTTAATTAAACTGTAAATAAAGTAAATAACAAACTGAAATAAAACTGGCTTTATTGTATTGCTTTTGACTTATCCTTTTAGAAAAGACCAAACTCAAACTACCTCACAATCTTGATTTTATGAGGAAATAGAAATGTTGTTAACCTTAATCATCCAAAACTAATACTAATATTAATAAAGTTTGGAAATATTTCCAAACTATTGGCGGCAAATTCAAAATAAATAACCACACGGTAAATAACTTAATTTACCGGGTGTTATTAACCGGATAATTAACTAGTTAATAACCGGTTTATAATTCAATTTACAACACTAGCTCAAAGTCATCCTTTTATGTAGAAGAAAGCCCACTTATGTATAATGAAAAACCGCCATCTATTGAGCAAAGTTTCAACTGAGAGTCATTTTTGGATGGTAACAGGTAACAAACAAATGACTTGCGTTGTTGTAAGACATTATTAAACAATGTCAAAACATGCCGAAATTTTCTTTTTCGTTTGCTTCTATGGAGGTATTACCCGCGATGCGGAAGATCAATAAGAAAGTGTCACTTGTCGTCAATAAAGAATGAAATGAATTATTGTGTTTGTGTGAGATATTGAACAGCGCCATCTACCGCAATTTTTTTTTAAATAATTTTAAATAATCTGTTGGCCATGTGGAAGGCAAATAACTCTTTGTTCGTCACCATTTGTTTTACATTGCTCTTTTTTATTTATTAATCTACTAATTTGTGCTCTAAAATCGATTGTCTTTTGTTTTTATTTGAAAATCTTAATTCTCATCTTACTTTTCCTGCGTGTAGTCATTTAACACTTACATTCACAAATTTTCAGTTTTGAAAAAAAAATTTTAATCGGATCAAGTAGACACAAAAACACATCTGACGTATTTGTCATTTCCAAAACAAAAGACAATCGATTTTACGACACAATTTAATAAATTCATCTTTTTTTTTAATTGGTTCCTGAGAAAGCAAAAAAATAATGATGGAATTTAAAAAAAAAATACGAAATAATAGATTTTAAATACAGCGTGTCCACGGATAGGTGTTACAAGAGGTACAAATGACCAGAAATTTTTAAATATCAAAACGCCGTTTAGCAGTTAATCCCTGCTTGTTTCTGAATTTATTTTAATCGTACTTTTGATTTTTTTTAATTTTATTGATTTCATTATTTAGTACATTTGCTTCAATGAATTTATTTGTTTTTTAATCAAGGTATTAGGTACACTTTTTGAGGAAGGATTAACATGTTTTTATCATTGATAATGCAAAACAAGATTCGAAAGTTTTAACATGAAATGGAAATGACAAATACGTCAGATCTGTTTTTGTGTCTACTTAAATTAGATAAAGTTCCATATATTCATACAAGTTAATATGTAAAACGCACTTCAATCCGTGCTTTACTCATCAATCAGTAAAGAAAATTACAACAAGTAATGACGTGTAACATTATTGTTATATTCTGTTATATTCTAACCGGATTGGAAAAATAGATAAAATAATAAATTAAAGCAAGCGGTGTTGCCAGATTAGAGATTCTCAAAATCTAGGGCACTTTGACGTGCAACGATCTTGAAGATAAACACACTTGAAAGTTAAGCTGTATAATAATAAATTGAATAATTAATACATGTTAACTAGTGTTGCCGACATAATGGCCACTTTTCAGAATTAACCGGTTACTCCACCGGTAGACATTTTAAAATTCTAAAATCCACTGTAAAGCTATAACATGTTATTATAGCTATAATAAGTATATAATAATAATACAGTTATAGTAAGTTAATAACTTATTATAGCTAAAATAACATATTATAGTTTTACAGTGGATTTTAGAATTTTAAATGTCTACCGGTGGAGCAACCGGTTAATTCTGAAAAGTGCCCTATGTCGTTTATGCGTTCAAATGACAGATGACAGCCATCATATCAATCACTACCATCACAACAAATTGCTACGTTTTATGCTACTATCTTTTCTCTTTGTCGCCTAAAGTATCCGCAGCGTTAAATTAAAAAAAAAGAAGATTTTAAATGACATATCGAAATTAAAGTGTAACAACTGATGTTGCCAAATGAATTTTCTCAAAATTTAGGGAATAATGACCTCCAACGATTATGAATGCAGTATAACATTCTATTGAACAGTGTTGCCGGATTTACGATGTTCTCTTAAAATTTGGGACTCTGTCATTTTAAGCTTCACTTTACAAAATTACTTTGCCCCTTTTTTAAGCTGTTTTGAGTTTCGAAAAGTATAAATGAATTTATTTAATTTATATTGAATCTGCAATTATTATTATATTTTTTATTGTTTGTACACAATATTAGAATATTTACAACAATTTAAAATATTTATAATAAATTGGTGAATTTAATTCCAATTAAAATGTAAGTGTGTATTTATCGCGATTGTAAAGTGTCGGCAATTTAAAAGGAAGAAGAAAAAAAATGCGTTAGAAGTCACAGATCGACGCGCTCTCATAATGGCAGATGTCGAAATAGGAAGTCGTCTATTGTCATTTTGAAGAAGAAGAAGAAGACGAAGAAAAAACTGTGCGTACTTGTTATACGGAATCGACTTTTTCAAATCCCTACGCAATCATTGTCCGCTCACCTGCGATGCTAACAAAAACTTGTCGGAGAAATATAAACATAGGGAGGGGCAGTTCGAAGCCGGTCTCGGGGTCAACCTCCCCTGGCGCTGCCCCTCGCCTTCCCCGAACCTTACCTTTAAATTGCCGTCCTACAACAGCATGTTAATGATTAGTGATTATTTATTTACTCTGATCGAAAAAGCAATCTCCTCCAATTATATGCTTTAAAGCGGCTGAAAAATGAGATTTTTGAACCGCCGCGCTTCCTTTTGTTCGCCCGTTTTATTTTTCGGCCTTGCTCCGGCTGCTGCTGCGTATTTGCATAATTCGAGTGGCATGCAAATGAATTGTTAACGACTCTGTGGTATTTGCCGTAATTTATATTAAGTGGAGATGTGCATGTTGAGTAATTTGTTTAATGGCCTTTTTTGCTCGTTTAAACTTAATGCGCCGCGATCGATACGTATACACCTAGTTTGGCGCTGCTTCTAATTAGTTATTTATGTGACGTGGACTTTCTAATTTATTAGATTATAAATGTTTGTAATCGTGGACGTGTTGATTGATTTATTTTCGCTCTCTTTTATAGTCGTCCGTTCGTTAAAGCTTTGCATTTAAATTACCTGAGGCGTATAGTATTAAAAGGCAAGTTGTTGAAACTCCAAGGAGAGATTTACAATGAACCGAAACAGAACAATTATAATTTTCTTGTCTGGACTTTTATGTCCTTTAATAAATTTATTTTCGACATTGAAGAAAATATTCGTAGCTATATTCGTAAGTTATTTTTACTTCACATTGTACTCTTTTGCTAATTTCATAGTTTACAGGTTTATATTACATTTTTCTTAACGTAAAAAAAAACGTAAATTGCAAAACACTAACACGTCATCGTTTTTTGTTTTTGTTTTGCATATCCTGCGGTTGCTTAAAAAAGATTTAAAATTGACGTCAAAAACAAATCTTATCGAGAGAAAAATAGGCCACATCGACTTTATTGTTGTATCTAAACTCAAATTAATTTTCTATTTTTACTAAATATTTCTTATAGCATTTTCGATTGACTGCCCTAGTGCGCACACAGAATATCTTCATCTCGTGTTATTATTATTATTATTTGAGGTTAGAGCGAGATGCAAATACTCTGATAATACAGTCGTCTGCCAAACAAATTTACAATCTTCGAAAGACAAGAAAATAAATAAATACTCTGATAATACAGTCGTCTGCCAAACAAATTTACAATCTTCGAAAGACAAGAAAATAAATAAATAAGGAAACAAAATACGATCGATGGTGGAAAAATAAAAACTTTCGATTATTGTTTTTTTTTCTTTTTTTGTTCAAAAAAAGGGACAGGAATCGAACGTCATTCATTTTTTTCTTCGTTGTCTTCTTACTGTTTCTGCAAATTACCAAAACTGTGTTTTTCCAGAAATGCAAAAAAATATTGAAAGAAGAATGCGATTTTTAAGCTTGGCGAACACGGCTAATTATTTTATGACAGGTGTCACCACAAAATTAAACAAAAATAACTATAATAATAATGTATATTAATTAATTATAATTAAATGAAAACATCACTAAATGTGTCACTAAACCGGTCACAAAATCACTAAATTTGTCTGAAATTTGAAGGGAAAATCAAGAGACAAAATCACTGAATTGGCAACAGTGTAACATAACCTCATTTATAAAATATAGATGTCAACTCTTTGTTAATGACAATCTAATATCGGTACTGCCAACTTAAAAAAATTATTTAAAATTGACATAAAAAAGTCACCGAAAAAGAAATAGGTTACAGCAACTACGCAGCGAAATACCTAAAATTTGTTACTAGAGTTAGGAATAAATTTAAAAAAAGTTTACATAAAGTTAAAGAAAACGAAAACAAAAGACGGTCGATTTTGCAGCTCAATTCAGTAGACTGATCTGATAATAAATTTTGAAAATAGAAAATTTTGAAGTGAGGACAGAACAAAGAAAATAAAGTAATAAAAATTCAAGAAATAAATAAGAAAAACAAAAAATTATCGATTTTACGACACAATTAAAATAAATTAATTTTTTTTAATGAAAGGAAACAAGAGATAGCAATAGAAGTAAAAAATACGAAATATGTAATAGGTTTTAAATAATAATAAAAACATTCACTTTACGACAAATTTTAATAAATTAATAAAAGGAACCATGAGAAAGCAATAGAAATAAAATTTAACTAATAATAAATACAAAAGACTAATTGATTTTACATAATTCAGTAGATCAATAAATTAAAAAAAAAACTCTGGCAGGAAAGATGACAAAATTAAAAAAGCGAATGAAAAATAAAGAAAAATTACAAAACAATGAAAACAAAGGACAAAACAAAGAAAACAAAATAGTAACGATTCAAAAAGCAAATATGTAATAATATGTTTCTCATGGTTCTTTTCATTAATTTATTAAATTTTGTCGTAAAGTGAATGTTTTGTTTTTATTATTATTTAAAACCTATTACATATTTCGTATTTTTTTATTGCTATCTCTTGATTCCTTTCATTAAAAATGTTACACGTCATTACTTGTTGTAATTTGCTTTACTGATTGATGAGTAAAGCACGGATTGAAGTGCATTTTACATACTAACTTGTATATACAACTTTTTCTAATTTAACCAATTCGTTTCTGAAGTTCATTTTTTTATCATATGCCGATCGTATAGATCTGAGTTAAGAAAATATACGATGGAACGACATGATATGACAAAAGCCGCAAGGCTGTTTCACGAATGTTAGAAGAAGATAGCTATATAAAAGTTCTTTGATCTATCGATCGATCGGCATATAATAAAAAAATGAACTGTAGTTTAGTTTATTTTCTCCTCCAAGAGACACAATGCACGTATAGGATCGTCAAGTCAAGTACATAAGATACATCGACAGGTACATAATCTCTTTTAAGATGAGCAAGATACACATGCTTACGGTCAGCCTGTATACAAATAAGTACAATACGAACAAGAATCAAATAAAATTCGTGGTTTGCCATGAAACTGGCTGTTGATAACACAATTATTACCGATTATCGTTTACTGTTTTATCGTCTTACAATATTTGAGGATCGTATTTATTTTATATGCAAATGCAAACGGCAGATATTAGTTTCATACGTCACTGCCTGTTGTGTTGTTTGTTATTGGTTGTCATGGAGATTCATTAACAGTATATTTAAAAAAAAAAGGATCTTATGCGTAGCAATTTCGACAAATATCTAAACTTGAACCACGAATCAAATTCTGTTTAAATTGAGCCTTAATGCGCCCTCTACATTTATCATCGAGTATTTTATGCGGGATTGCATAATACCTAAAGAGAAGGACAAAAGAAAACAGAAATCTTGTACGTCACAGTTTGTTGTCATGCCACTAGTTGATGTGGTTGCCATGGAAACACCTGTTCAACAAAAATTTGTACCGGGTGATTTTTAAAATATTTTTAACACGTAGTAACAATGTCGGTAATTATCTTAGCTGGAATTTCAAAGAAAGATAACTGATTACCTAATATGTGATAGAATAAAAAATGATTCAGAGCACGTCACGGATACAGTTTGACAGATGCCAGAACTGACGTCAAAATCACAGAATGAGGCTGTAGCGACACTCAAATGTCACTGTCAAATTCGACCGTCATGTATATCGTTTTTTTTTTGTTATATGCCAGTTTGATTAATCTGAGTTAAGAATACGACGTGATTTCCGACTACAAGCCACAAATCTGTTTCACGAAAACTAAACATATTAAACTATATTAACTATATTAAAACTATATTAAAGTTCGATCGGCATACAATTAATAAAATGACGTACACACGCAAATGTGAAGTAGTATATGAAAATCAGTATCAAACAATATGGCGATGGCGGTCGAATTTAAGATTTGTCACTATTGATTATACAGTGTCACAATGTGTTTGGTTACTAAGTACACCCAGGTAAGTGAGTTTTTATTATGTCAAGCGCATGACCTATTATTAGATTTTTGTTGAATGCTGCCAACTTTAAAGATGGACTCTATAGTTCCTTAATAAAACAGCATCAACTTTTTAAGCAGAGCTTAAATTTAAGTTATGTTTAGAATGTGACATTTACGTACGGTATAGTGTCAAATACATTCTGATTGACATTTAAACTATCAGTTAGCATGTGACTAACATTTTGTTAAATCTATAAATAGTGTCATAGTCTAAACACCACTTAAGTTTAAGCTCTGCTTAAAAAGTTGTTGCAACCGGACATAAGATACACTTCACTTGTCAAATGTGAGACTGCCCAAAAGAAAAAAAATATGGAATTTCTTTCTTAGCGCACTCAAAGGTAGAAAAACTGTATACTGCCAATTTTATGTAGGTACAATATAATTTGGTACACTTTGACAGTTGACAATTACGTAACCTACAACAACAATCGCATATGACAGTGACCATTATGTCCGCATACTTCTATAATTAAGAGACCTTGGCCTACCATGGCCTATTCTGAACCATTTTTTACTTCACTACACACAATAAACACAACAATCTATAAATCTAACCTCAATATCGAATAACAACGAAGATATCTTACGTAGAAGAGAAGGTAATTATTGTCTCATTTCCATGGTGACATGTGCGTTTTATTTTCCCTTTCACTGTTACACTGTGACGCAAAGGATTCTGCTCAGTGCTGTCAATTTTGAAGCTGTTCTATCCCAAGATCTAGAGTTTCCTGATGAAATAAGATTAGGACAGACTTGTCAAATGTGGCACTGCCAGAAAGTCATGAGAATATAATGCACTTTTAACTCCTTTACTCTACTTTTCTCACTCCTACCTACTTAGATGAATATACATCTCACTCTCTCAAGAGCGGCTGGTGCAGAAAGTGTAGAAAAGTGCAGAACAAACGAACAGACCTATTTTCTAATAGTCAGAGGTAGAACGACTATTATGTCAATTTTATACATAATTTGAAACACTTTGACAGTTATTTACAATACCTGCTACAGCAGTCATGTGTTTATGACAGTGACAGGTACGCTCTACACTTTTCCATATGTTTTAATACATACACATTGCCATGACTACCAAGACCTGATCTGAATCATTTTTTATTTGACTGCACAGTATAAACATAACTGCGAATCTCTCATAATCGCAATCTATATATCCAACCTTAATTTAGAATAACAAAGAGAATATTTCAGGAGAGAAAGAGGGAAGAAGATAGTCGTTGTTATAATGCTGTATTAGTTAAAGATTTAGAAAAGGATATAAAACCGTAGTGTCACTATCACATAGCAATTACATAGGTTTTTGTTCAGTGCTGCCAATTCTGCAGCTCTATTCCGAGACCTAGAGTTTTTTGATGAAACTGTCAAATATCACACTGCCACTTCTTTTGTTACTTTGAGATAGAACAAGATATGTCAATTTTATACATAATTTGGTACACTTTGACAGTTATTATCCAACTTTTGACAATGATAAGCGCATCCACAATCTTCTGCATTAAGTTACATATTTTTTATATGACTGCACGGTATAAACATAATCGCAATCTATAAAGCCAACCTTAATTTCGAATAAGAATGAAGATATCTCAGGTGAGATAGAGGTTATAATGTCGTTGTTAAAGGTACATACTTATATTTATTACGTCAAATGAGTCAGAGTATTTTTTGAATTTTGAAGCTGTTTTTCATGACCTAGAGTTGAAACAGAATCATCAAATAGATACTTCCAGAAAGAAACATCTTCTTAATTTGGTACTTATTGACAGTTGTTATGGTTTGTAGAGTTTAAAGAAGTCAACCATGATAGAAGGTTTACGTCTGAAATAATTCAAATATTAAAAGGCACCTGTATGTATAAGTAGCAGTTACCTGCAGACGTGATACTTCAGCATTCGATTATAATTTTATTTAACAGATGGCAGTCAGTAACTTAGATTTCTTCCAAATTAAATTAAAAATTAAGAAGTTCTTGGCTTAATATAATAGCGTCTTCCACTGGTTGCACCGGTGTACATTCAGGATATCTCTATCTCGTTTCATTACATAAAGCTGAACCGAGATGAAAATACACTAGTGCAGCTATATAGTGGAAAACGCTATAAATGAGGTTAGTTTTGATCAGTATTGTCAATCCACTCTAGGCCGATTAGCCTTTTCAAATTTAAAAAACCCGCTCTTACCCACATTTAGTAATGAAATTGAAATGAATGAACGAAATAGAACAAAATTTATTTTATTTAAATGCCTAATATTATTGAACTTACACACATGGACGTTGCACGACAGATTTTTCAGGTTAAAATCATCTTATGTGGGACTGTGGGTGGCAATCGGCAACAGTGCTGCCAACCGACCAAGCGAAGCACTTCGGAAGATAGTTGAGAAAAACTCCGATAGATGTCCCTGAATTCCGGTTGAGCTAATTTAAATCACTGATTTTATTCAGGCGATTTTTATTTTTGAAAATCATAAAAAAAATTAATTAAAAAAGTTGTCATGAAATAAACAAAACTGGGTTCAAATTTTTTAAATTAAGACATTTGACAGTTATTGTGCAGTTCTTGACGCTAAATAATAACAAAAGACGATCGAGAAATAAAGAAAATTTATAAAATTAAAAAATTCTTAGTAAATAAAGAAAACTTTCTAAAAATAAGATTTGACATTTGTGCAGTTTTTGACCTAAAATAAAACAAAAGACGATCGAGAAATAAAGAAAATTTATAAAATTATTATTATAAAATTTAAAAAAATAAAAATAAAAAAATTTCATTGAATAAAATTAGAAAATAATAATAAAAATAAAGAAAATCTCATTAAATAAAATGACAAAAAAATAAAAATAAAAAAAACTAACCTGTAAACAGTCACATATGACAGTGACAAGTACACCCACATTCTATTATATTAAGGGCCGACATTGTAGCATTAGTTTAACAAATCATTTAGTTTAACAAATCATATACATGTTTGAATTGGCTTCCGGTTGGAACCGCGTCACGTTGACTTCTACTGCCGACGTTTCGTTCTTCATTGCAGAAGAACTTCTTCAGGGCTGCTGCTGCTGGTGGTGTTGCTGCGGCTTCGGGTTAGTCGTTGAGGTCGTTCGGGTTAGTCGGTCTCAACGACTAACCCGAAGCCGCAGCAACACCACCAGCAGCAGCAGCCCTGAAGAAGTTCTTCTGCAATGAAGAACGAAACGTCGGCAGTAGAAGTCAACGTGACGCGGTTCCAACCGGAAGCCAATTCAAACATGGACGACGGCCGCGGAAGCCTTCAAGTTAAATTAAATCATATACAATACAACAAACATTCGTGGTACAACCACAGTATAAGAATCACACAGTAGCGTCACTGGAGTATAACTGTCACATTTGTTCTTTTGTTTGATACCTACCCAGCTGGAAATTACATTGCATTTCCATAAGGGTATCAAATAGAATGGCGTTTTCTTTTGACACTGACGTTTAAGTGACGCTACCGGGTAATTACTTATACAGTGGCACAACAATCAGTGATATCAACTTAAATTTTGTTTAACGGCATTATTTTGGGCATTCTCAAATATACAAAGTGATCAGTAAGGAGTGTAGTTTAAATTTGGCGTCGCAGTTTTTTTTTACTGAAATTAAAAACTAAAAAATAAAAACCGGCTTCATTTTTATGCTTCGAAGACCTTCCAACTGTAACAGTGGCATTTGCATTTCAAATCCGAAAAATGCCACAGTGAACGTCGATTCACGATGACGCTACGAAATCCCCCGGTGATAATTAACTTTTAACGAGCTCGAAAGAGACGCGTGCCGCTCCAGCCCGATGACCGCCCCGACTAAGATGATTACCATGCCCATACGCATACGGTTTATAACGAGGAGGCTATGGACAGATTACGAGCGCGCAGCGGTATCAAACAAGTTAACGAGATAAATCTTATATTTAACGTTTACGGCGCTGTAATAACTCCGGTGCACTGACAGTAATAATACGGCGTGTTTGGGTTTAATTGAAGTGACGAGCAACGGACTCGGGTATTAATAGGGATTAGTTATTGTCGTGCCTGTTTCTTCTTCTCCTCTTCGCGGACGCCTTCACGTCGACCTGATGGTGATGGCGTTAATTATAAGGATTCAGGCGAGGCATTGCCAGTCATAAAATAATAAATTGCCGAAGTTATGGTGCAAAAGGAAAACGAACTTTGTTTTATAAACATAGCGAATGCAGAAATCGATTTCAACCGGTTCGGAAATTTAAAAACAACTGCACCTCATCGTTTTTTTTATTTCGTCGGCTTTTACATTTACATTATCCATTGACTTTTTCACAATCAATTTTTTTCCGGTTTTCTTCCAGTACTTTTTGAATTTTTTTTAAACAAATATCAGTATGTTTCTACACGTACGTACATTATTGTTTATGATAGTATTCGTTCTTTTAACTGCGGGTGGTGATGTTATGAAACTCTGGTGTTTGCACTCTGTTCATTTGTTTTAAACTAAAACGAACCGCAATCTCACGGTCTGATTCAATGATTTGCCGGTAGATGACACTGACACTGCTACAGAAACCTGTAATAAACGTCAAAAGAAACTTCAAATCAAATTTATTCTTGGTCGTAATTGTGCGTAATCAAACTGTAATCAAGTGTCGTAAAGTGTTACTGTTTTTTCTTGTTCATAATTCTTGTAAATAATACTAATACATTAAATAATCATAAATTCAGATACTTGTTAGGTTGTCCTGAACATGCAGCAGAACTGACTTAAGTATAGTTCAGATGCATCCGGATACGCAAAATATTTATTGCGGATCGTTTCTGATTGGTTGGTTACATTTGAAAAAGTTTTAGCGAGAACGACATCTACCAAGTTTTAACAATTTTGCGGTGACGGAAAAAGTTGAATGGAAGTCAAGTTGATTGTAGTTGCATCTCATTTTATTTTATTGCTGTTGCTCCCTTACTCACTCTAAAAGTTTATCTGGTGCAGGTTATGTTATGGCCGCATGCACCGAACGAATTAACTCAGCTTAACTTTAAGCGTCACTTAGAATGTGAGTGATGTGACTTACACAATGTTATGAAACTTCAAATGTCACAACATAAACGTCACTGAAATTTAAGCTCGATTAAAGTGTTTGGTCAAAGCCGTCTATATCTTACAAGCCGTGCACTTGTAAATTTGGCAACAGAGCAAGTAGTCCTATCACGAGTTTCACCAGTTTGATGTAAATTGTACGAGATAATGCTGTAATGTAATTCTGTACTTATCAATCAAATTTTATTGTTTATTATAGTATTGGTGACTAAAATAACGTTTTAAATGTTATATTAACAATCAAGGTAAGTCCACAAAGCCTAATTCTGCTAGATAACCAAACTTTTTCGCTTTCCTTTATTTGCTTTTATTTCATACCAATGTGACATTTTTCGGATTTTCAAAGGTACAAAAAGTGGAACTTTAAAGTCCTAGTACTTAATTTTAAACTCGTTAAACGTCTAGTTTGAAAGAAAATTTCATATTTACCTCGAACGAAAATTGACTTTAAATATATATACTTGGAAGTAATTACAGCCTCGGCTAAACAACTTGCTCCTAATTACTTTAAAACTTGACTTTTCGTTGTAGGTAAATAAATAACTATTCTTTCTGAATTATTAATTAGGTTTATGTTGTAGATGTCAAGTTCGATTAGGACTACTTTCGGGTATCAATGCGACGTTGCCAAGCGTAACAGCATGGCTTGTAAGATATAGACGGCTTTGGTTTGGTGCATATGGCCCTTAAAGAGTAAAAAATTTGTTCAAAAGCAGAAAGTTAACTTCAGCAACTGATATCATATTACGGTAGTCTTTGTTTAAAAATATCCTTGACCCAAGCACTTCTCTTCTTTCTAAGTATTTCAGAGGATAATTTGTACCGTAATAAAATATTTAATCCATATTAAACCTATAAAATAGGTAAACAACCACGTACAACAAAACTACACATAACCTCAATTATCATATCAGCTGTAAATGAAGCCAACATAGAACTTCTAGTTGTAAACATAAAAATACAAACATTCACATTTGCAGACTGCTCCTTGTGAACGACCAAAATTTAACAAACGAGAATGTTAAATGCGTTTTGCGTATACGGATAAAAAAACGCAGTGTCTGAACTAGGCTTTAGGATGTCTTACATCAATTTGTTGTTCTCCATTTGACAATAATCTGCTAAAAAGAAAGCAAAAATAGGAATGATCAGAACAAATCGAAACAATTTGCAAAACTAGCAAAATTAAATTAGATTATGCTTTTACATTCTTCCACCTCCTAAATTCAATGTACGTGCCTGAATCCAATTATAATAAAAAATTGCTTATTTCTTAATAACTTTAAATTCACTCTAAAAATTAGTCGAGATTTCACCGGAAATTAGCGTCAACTTGACTTATAACTTATAAACGTCAAAGTCGCCAAATGTCCATATCATAGAAGTCCATACGTGTCAAATAAAATGAAGCCAAGAAAGGACAAAACGTGTGTAGGCCTCTATTCTTTAGTTCTCCATCTAGCGGAGAGTCTTCGAACTAGACCATGAACTTCTGTTGCTACGGGTTGAATGATTTTGCGTGTAAAATATTGGGAGTGGAGACACCATATTTTCCTAACATCACCCTGCGGGTATAGATCGTCTTTTGTTTTTCTACTCACTATTGTTTTTCTTCTTCTTCTTCTTCTTCTCTCGCTTAATTTAAAGATAAAAAGGTTATTAATTTTTCTAAACAATCAGCCCTAGTACGTATCCCGTTCAATCACCATAACATACACGTTATTAAAAGAACGAACGTTATTTTGTATCTAAATGCATAATAAAAAAAACTCTGACCTTGTAATAACGAACCTGTTAGAGTGCTGAACGGGATACATACTTTGGCCGAATGTCTTCTGTTTCTCTACGGGATCGATCGTCTTCTGTTTTGCAATTGTCTCCAGATTTTCTACGAATAGATCGTCTTTTGGTTTTAGCTACCGGCCAGTCCTCTTCTGTCTTTAACTATACAAATTCGGTTGTCTTTTGTTTTTTAACTGGGACAGATAGCTCTTGTTTTTCCGTCAAAGAGGTCAACTCTCAAACGCTTTTGTTTTTACCTTCGCTTAATTATTAAAAATAACAGGTTTATTAATTTCTTGGAAAAGTAAGCGATCGTCTTGTGCTTTTTTTTAACAGTCGATTTTCTTCTGCTTTTCAGCCTTTCCGGTCTTTAACTACGATTGGGCTGTCTTCTATTTTTTTTAAACTGAGGGTGGTAGATCGTCTTTTGTTTTTCAACTCACCACTGTTTTTCTTCTAGCTTCGCTTAATTAAAAGAATCGTTTTTTATTGAAAGAAATTAAGTGACATTTTTTAAATATTTTACTTTTCGGTAGATATCATGTATTGAAACCTATGGGCACATTTCAGAATTAACCGGTGACTCCACCGGTAGACATTTTAAAATTCTAAAATCGACTGTAAAGGTATTTTAGCTATAACTTATTATAACTATATTATTATTATTATATACTTACTGTAGCTATAATAACTTAGTATAGCTTTACAGTGGATTTTAGAATTTTAAAATGTCTACCGGTGGAGTAACCGGTTAATTTTGAAACGTGCTCTTTCTCATCGTTTGGTGTTGAAAAGGTTCATGTACGAATGTACTGTGTGTGGTTTAGATGTAAGATTACTCACTGAGTTTTATTGTAAAAAAGAACTAACTGGCGTTCCTTAGTACCTTTCTGCAATAAATAATCGAACACAACGCTTCCAAAGCATAAATACAAACAGCAGGTTCACGAACAGTTTCCATGCTGGTTATGCTGTAACGCTTCATTACCGGCACGCTTATTATCAAATCTTAACGGCAGTTTCGTGTAGATTTGAACAATGTTACTTTGTTTTCACGATTAGTGCAATTATAAAATAGTTTTTTTTTTTATAAACATAATGGAAAGTTCTGGTAGTGAAAGTGAGTTACATTTATGCGAATGTAAGAAAAGGAAGAGGGGTGTTAGAAATGATAACATGTATATATAAAAGAAATAACGAGAGTTGAAGAGTCTGCCTATGTAAGCTACAGAGGTAAAAACTCAGAAGCAAGGAAAATAAGACCTACGTGTCGGTAAATGAAGTCTTCTTTCCCAAGTAGTTGCGTATACAGTGTCTTTCAAAAAGTATGCTACAAGAAAGCACAAAGTTTCGGAACGCACTGAAATAATTACTCAGAATCAAATGAAATAATTGAGAAATAAAAACAAATTTCGTGTTATCCTATTCGTATTACTTTGGCGGACACTTTAATCCAACCAGAATTTCCTAATGTAGTGTGTATAAAGAGTGGTTCACAATAAAGCCAAAATTTTTTTATTTTTGGGATAGAAGTATGTACTTTACTCTTAACTCATTTCTCGGTGTCACGCTGTATACTATTCAAGATAAATTTCATCTGACATTTTCCAATTTGACTTTAAGGGATGCAGAAGCGTTTTTATAAAAACCGATAATAAAAAAAAATCCTATTTGTAGCACACTTTTTGAAAGTCACTGTATATCAAGGTTAGAACTTTAATTTATAGATGGCCGATGCGGTGTTTTTGAAAAATATCTGAGCAGCATCGAAATGATATTTTGAAAAAAACTGTACATGTTAAATACAAAGGATGAACAGGACGTATACTTACAGGGATTGATAGAAAAAAGGTACGTTAATAGACGAACTAAACAAAAAAAAACGAGGAAGATACTTTTAAAAAGAAGTATACTTTTTTTCATTTTGTAGTATTTAATGCAAAAAGAACTAAAGTATGCTTGAATGCTTTTTTGAGTTTGCATGACGTGAGTAATAAACGCATAAAAAGGATCAAAAATCTACTTTACTCAAAGGTAAAGGAGGCTATAATCCTAAAACATATGCAATTTCAGAAGAGTATAACATTAACATATGACAACATATAGAATCCTTTCCAAGAAAAGAAACTCATTACTCTGGAAAAATGTTTGAATATTTGAAGAGTCGTCTAAATTTTAAAATAATGTATGAATAATTATTTAAGAAGAAACACCTCTAACACATCAACATTACTTCAAATTTGAGCGCCCACAAATTGACACCTGCTGCAAATAATAATTTTATTAATCCTTATGAAACTTTAGTTTATGTTTGTTACCCATATTAATGAATATAAACCCCATAGTTCTAACCATTCTTATAATGTTAGGAATCAGGGTCTACTCGAGATTCCCCACCATAACTTATTCTTTTTTAAAATCAGCCCCAAGTATCAAGGTATTGTGTTATATAATAAGCTCCCAGCTAGATTTAAGAATATTAATGTTTTGTTATTTAAGAAGGATAATGATGAAAATTGAAAATGTTGTTAATTTCTAAAGCTTATTATTCTGTTAATATATGTCCGATGTCGTATGAATTATTATTGTTATTATAGTATTTAGGCTTCTTGACTTGTCCTATACCTTTATAAGGTCGGAAGGATTAATAAAATTATTATTATTATTATTATTATTATTAAATGTGAAGAACTGGATGTGAAAATAAAAAGTTCGTCTTTAGGCGAGACAGCCAAACGAGCAGCTACTGCGGAATTATTAATACACAAACGACGAGCTAAAAAATTTTATTCGTCTCTTAAAGAATCAGAAGAGGAATGTAAAAATCGGGATGATTTGGTAGCTTTGTCATTCGATTATGTGCAGAATGTTTATTTGCCTGAGATTCCGCTCCAAGATTTATTCTACTTAGCCCGACTCACAGTTAATGTTTTTGAGATTCATAATTTAAAAACTGGTGAAGCTTATTTTTACGTTTACCACGGGGGGAATAGGTGGTAAAGAGTCTAATGAAGTTTGTTCATTTGTACTGAACTACATTAAAAACTACGTACCTCCTTCAACACAAGAACTGCGTTTGTATAGTGCCAATTGCCCAGGGCAAAATAAAAATCATATAATGGTTCGAATGTGTGTGTGGCTCTGGTTGAAACTAAGAGGATTAAAAAAGTCGAGCAATTCTTTCCGATAGGGGTCATTCATTTTTACCCTTTGTAGAAACACAAAAATACAACTAAAAATTATGTTCAATGTTCACCCCTCATCTTTTATCTCTCTCGCTTAAAGTATCTAATTAATTATTTATTACTACTATTATTTTATAAGGAAGAAATTTACGCGATTTTAAATGTTTCATTTATTTCAAAAACAAAAGAAAGTTTAAGACGTATAGAAACAACTGATAGTCTTCCCTCCCGTCTTCCTTTTCTCTCGCTTAAACTATAGTATTTCCACCGATAGAAAGACAGATTCATGACAGATTGTCAATTTCAATGCGCCAAAATATTGCATATCTGCATGTATTTCATGGCGTAGGAATACAAGGTGCGAGTTGTTTTCCGAATAGTCGATTTAAAAGCATCAATGATTGACTGTGTATGTTAGTAATATTGATCTTTTTTAAATTGGCGCGAAATTTAAAATCTGTCTTTCTATCGCTGGAAATACTATATCTGATTAATTATTTATCGTTTTACAAGGAAGAAATCTATAACAATTTGAAGTGTTTCATTTATTTCAAACAAAAGAGATTTAAGATAAGTAGAAACACGGCTGAGACTCTTGTTCGATCACCTCTCATCTTCCATCTCTCGCTCAAAGTATCTAATTAATTACTTTTTATTACTTTGCAATTTAATTTTTTTTATAAACTTTTTTATAACTTAATTGTTTTCGACGAAGAATTTATAGTTTTAATTGAAGTACTAAGATCGTTCTAAATTACTAAAAAAAAAAACATCCTCACGTCGTTTTATACTAAGTCGAACATTATCACAACAATTAGACGCTTAATTTATCCCAACAGCTAATTACACCGTTGTGTAAATAAATAGACTGGCGGTGGCTATAAAATATCTCGAATTATTAATATTTCTTTTTGGGTAACGAGGCCCAGGTTATAAATTTAAACCGTAGGGACCTGTCAAGAAGATGGAGCAAGCAGGTAACACGAGCCCCTCACGTCCCGCCCCCCACTGGCCGACGCATAGACCGAGAAGACAAGAAGCACCCAACTCCCAAGGATATTCGAAAACAGTTCGATCGCAACCTAACTAGAAACGCACCGGGCCGACTCCCTTTTGTAATAATAATAATAATAAGAATTTTTCGGACGTTTACGGGAGACGTGTTATTACAGGCCGCGTGTAAACATTCGTTATTAATAGAAGACGAACACGCTGCCGCTACTGAAGTAGTGGAACGAAAATAGAATTCAATTGCGAAGCTCTCAAACGAAATTAAACTGTTTCTAATCGAACATTAAAAGGTTTTATTTTTCTTTTTTTCGTAATATAATTCACTCACCATGCGTTTCCAGCCATTCCAAAGTAGTAAATTAGGAGGAAGACGAAGGCGCAGTTGGCGTTGGCCAATCCATCTTCCTGGATCTCGCCGGGATTTGTTCCGGATATACAGGATGTGGTGCTGCGACTCGTCACGATCCTCAAGAGCCAACCGGCGCTTACGAAACAATAACATAACGCAAGGCTTACTAACGGTCGGGCCTTGACACGTCCACCTCCGATGCAAAGGGTTAAAGCGGAGACCAGGCTCGCCGCGAAACAAATTATGGCCCAAACGGCAACCCATACCTGAAAAAAAAATTCGTTCCTCGTGAATCATTTTTCGCAAAATACACACTGCGTCGAATTTAAGGTTCGCTTAGGTACTCTAAAAAAATCATAATAATATAGTGGATCTCAGTTCTACTTTTTTCGGACACCTATATAAAACGTTTTCAAAATAAACCCGGCCAAAAAAACGAAAATTGACATTTTTTCAATCTCACTGTATTATGTTTTGGGTAGGCTGCGGATATTTCCATCTCTTATCTCGGCGTTTTATGGTTTATTTGTAAAGGTGGCTTAATAATACGAAGTCTAAATGCCAGGATTTTCGGAGAGGGCCGTCGACTTAATCTTCCCGGCAAAGCCGTCTCGCTCTGTCGTAGATTCTTTTGTAAACACTGCGGGTTGTTGTTATGGGATGGGATGGGTGGTAGGTGAATTATTGCTGCGAAGTTTCACGTTCGGGAGGGATTAAGTTTTAAATCTGGCGGCAACGAGTCACCTGCCTTTGCATTAGCAAGGTGATAACATTTGTGCTTTAAAAAGGCAAACAATTTCACAATAAATAAGACCTGTTAATATGTCGACTTGGCGGCAGTAGTTTTAGTTTTTAAGCCAAGCGCACACGTAGGTGAAGCGCGGCGAAAAATATTTTTTTGCGGTAGCTTTTATAAAATTTGTCAACATGTCGACTTGGCTTTGCTTCATTTCGTTTTTAAATTTACCGCTTTGCTGTACCTGTGTTTCACACCTGTCATTAAGCATTCACTTGTATTCATAATTTTGTTAGCCACCACAATACTCGACTAGCTCCCAAATCAAATTCTATATTTTTTAACGTGAAGTTTTGTCCAAATTTACAATATTTTTAACAATTTTAATGTGTTTAACGTGCAAGTTACTGACGTACAATAATTTCTTATTGTGAAAATCATGTGACAACCACCTAACTTAGCTTAGGTATATAAATTCATTTTATTGCCTTTACGGGCACTAACTAGCTTGATCCATTATTGTAGTCGCCTCGAAGATGGCCTTCCCTAAGGCCGAAACATGTCGGCATTAAACGTCTAGTCCTCCGCACTGCGTTTTCTTAGTAACCTTGAGACAAATCTAAAGTTCTTTCTTAAGGTTTTTAAACTAAGCGCACACTTGATGGCGTAACTGACTTTTCTTTTTCTACAGGGAGCTTATTTATCATCAGTAGATGTCAGTCTCTACATTTTTTCTTTTTCAAAATTTCAAAACTGTCGAAAATTATCCAGTAGATGGCGTAACCATCGTATTTTTGTGAATATTTTCCTTCTACATTTGTCACCACTAGATGTCGGCTTACGTTTTCTCGTCAAAATTAGAAAAATGTTCTCTGAAATGTCAATTTTGGGAAACATTCTCCAGTAGATGACGTAACTGTTTTTTCTTTTGATTGTTCTCCTTCCACAGAGAGCACATTTGTCACCACTAGAAGTCAGCTACAGATGTTTTCACTTCAAAATTTAAAAAAAAAATGTCTGGAATGTCAATACATATTGGAAGAAAGTACCCGGTAGATGGTGCAACTGTCTTTTTTTCCTTTCCATTATTTCATCTACGTTTTTGTCTTTTTCAAAATTTCAAAACTGTCTAAAATTGTCCAGTAGATGGCGTAACTGTGAATATTTTCCTTCTACGTTTGTCATCACTCGGTTTACGTCTCTACGTTTTTTCTTTTTCAAAATTTCAAAACTGTCGAAAATTATCCAGTAGATGGCGTAACCATCGTGTTCTTGTGAATATTTTCCTTCTACATTTGTCACCACTAGATGTCGGTTTACGTTTTCTAGTCAAAATTAGGAAAATGTTGTCCGAAATGTCAATATTGGGAAAAATTATCCAGTAGATGGCGTAACTGTCTTTTCTTTTTCTTTCCATTATTTCTCTTTATCATCACTAGATGTCATCTACGTTTTTGTCTTTTTCAAATAAATTTTTCAAAAATTCAAAACTGTCTAAAATTATCCAGTAGATGGAGTAACTGTCGTTTTCAGTGAATATTTTCCTTCACCTCCTGTCACCTATAGATGTCGGCTTACGTTTTCTCGTCAAAATTAGAAATATGTTGGCTGAAATGTCAATATTAGGAAAAATTATCCAGTAGATGGCGTAACTGTCTTTTTCTTTTGATTGTTCTCCTTCCACAGAGAACACATTAGTCACCACTAGATGTCAGCTATGTTTTCACTCCAAAATTAAAAAAAAAAGTTGTCTGGAATGTCAATACGTGTTGGAAAAAAATATCCGGTAGATGGCGACTTTCTCTTTTGATTGTTTCCATTCTACATGGAGCATGAGCATATTTGTCACCATTGGATGTCAGCTACGTTTTCTTCCAAAATTTCTAAAATATCAATATTTGAAAAAAATATCCAGTAGATGGCGTAACTGTCTTTTTGTTTTTCCTTTTACAGAGACCACTTTTGTCAGTGAAACGTGGCGAAAACTCGTTTGTTTCTAGTCCTTTAGTTCATTTAAAAATTACCCTAAATGATAAACCAAAATATGAAGAATTTCAATTATATTTGCATTAAAATGTAACTAACTTTAACGTTTTTTTCAACTTTACAAATTATTAAGATTCAAAATGAAAAATGGGATCTCTTAGGGTGCCATCTATTCGTCGATCTCAAAAGCTTTTCCAACATTTTAAAGAGACAGTAAAATATCTTTATTTATTTATAAATTTGAATCGGCCGGGCCGACTTTGGTCGATTGTCTTTTTCGAGAAAGTTTTCTCATCAATAGATGGCGGCAGTGTTTCTGAAAATTCTTCTGATGATTGATGATGACAGCGGAAAATTTTTCTTCAAATATTTGTGAAAGACTTTATTATTTAATCACGATCGCGTCATATTTAGAAATTCAGTTCCGCTAACGCCATCTATTTGATTTTGGCTAGACTTTCATCAAAATACCCTGTGATCAACAACGATCGAATACAATATTTTTTTATTGTCCACACGGCGTTGTGCAGAAATTATTATTGATATCAGAGCATGCTCGAGGAATCCGCTGTAATCAAAACCGAAATGCACAAAAAAATGTTAAGATATCATTATAGATAGCAAATAGCTGTTGCGCAATGAAAGACTGATGATATTTCGGTAACATTTTCAATCATTGTTGATCACAGTGAATTTATATGGAAGATCTTTTTATTAAATGTAACGATAGCGTCATATTAAGAAATTCGAATCAACCAGCGCCATCTATTAGATTTTGTCTAAACTTCAAGTTCGCTTTCCGCAATGTTTTTTAAAAAAATTCAACCAACGCCATCTATTAGATTTTGGCTAAACCTAAGCAATATTTAATTTAATTAATAGAAAAGTTGAGCGGTGAATGGCTTTGAATAAATAAAAGGTTCTCGTGCAAACTGGGTGGGCTGTAGTAGACTTTCCTCGTTTTCTTTTTTCTTTTCTAAAAACCGTTTTAGTCAATAGATGGCGAATTTTTTTTGAAATTTAATATAACGAGCGCGTCACATTTAAAAATCAGCTCAACCAACGCAATCTATCAAATCTTTGCTAAATTTCAGGTTCGCTTCTTAGAATATTTTCAATAAAGATGATGAAAGGTTTTCAATAAATAAAAAGTTCCAAGGCAACTTGAGCTAATTTAGTCAATACATAGATGGCGCCAGTGATTCAGTTTTCTGAAAGTTTTTCTGATACTTCTGATACGAAAAGGCAAAATTTTAATTAAAAATATGTATTGATGGAAGGATTTTTTTAAATTTAACATAACGCTCGTATAATATTTAGAAATTGAGTTCAGCGAGCGCCATCTATTAGATTTTGGCTGAACTTCAAGTTTGATATTCAGAATATGTTAAAAAAAAGTGACGAAAGGTTTTGAATAAATAAAAGGTGAATCGGCCGGAGTCTTTCATCAATTTCTTTTCAGTTTTTGAAAAACATTTTTCATCAATAGATGACTTCAATGTCGGTTTTCAGAAGATGCTTCTGATGATTGATGACAGCGGAAAATTTTAACCGAAACGTTTATGTGAAAGATCTTATTTAATACAACATGGTGTCATGTTTAGAAATTCAGTTCAACAAGCGCCATCTATGGGATTTTGGCTAAAGTTAACATTCGCTTTTCGGAAAATCTTCAGGAAAATTAAGTAATGGAATGTTTCGAATAGGTAAATCAAAAATTCTCATGCAATTCGGGTCGACTTCATTTTCTTTTCTTTTTCTTTTCCATCCATAGATGGCGTCAGTGTCAGTTTTTTTTTTAATTGATTGACCATGGAAAATTCAAATCCAATGATCACTTTCTGACCTAACATTGCGGTAGGATAGACAAATTGAAGCCAGTTTGCTACATAATAAGTCATCCCATGCAAAGCGGCCATCCAGTCGTCCTGTCAGGCAATCAAAACCGACTTGCAACAAAATTCTTTCCAAAATTTTGTGTTAAAGTTTTTTTCTTTATTTAATATGACGATCGTGTGGTATTTAGAAATTCAATCAAATCAATCAAAGTTTCTCTTTTTTAAGCGCCCAATTCTGTGTCCTAAAATAATAATTCTCCTATACAGGGTGTTGAAAAAAGGTTCACACAACTTGAGGGGGAGTAGTATGGCCCAAAATATGCAGAAAAGTGTTAATGAACGTGGATCCGCAAATGGACGGTTTTGGGGATACGGAAACAGCGTCTACACGTTTTGTTTTTAATTTATGTACAACAAACTAACAATATTTATGAACAAACAACAATTGCAAAAAGTCAAATGAGATGTTGAAAGTGCGGCAGAGATGTCGTGGCTAGGTGGCTACTGTGAAATGAAAATTCAAATAATTAAAGAATCTCCTCCAATTTCTTTGCTAGTTTTTTTTTCCGATAGGGAAGTTGTTTTCGCCCCCCAACTTGTCGAATACGTTTTTGTGAGTCCATCTATGGAAAATTTTCCGAAATACGTCTTCAATGGTAAATTCGAATTATAATGACATAATGAGATTTGAACGTTCATTCCTGTGGAAGTTTGGGACACAAGAATCACAAGTGATTTTCGACGGTCCATCTGCCGATTTTTTAAAATGTAGACTAAATTCAAATAATTTTGATTCAAAAATCAGTAATTTTCGAAAGCTCCATCTATGTAGTGTTTCGCTCACCGAATTGACATAATTTCGATTCTTCGGATGGTTTTCAACAGCGAAACTGTGTTTTTGTCCTCAAGTTTGATTTATCTTGAATAGTTTTCCGTAGTTCCATCTATACCGTAGTTCCATCTATACCGTTTTCAGCGGTAAATTGTCAATTTCATTTTATTATTTATCTTCTTCAGGAAATATTTTTTATACACCTCAGAGTAGTTTTCAAATTTGTCAACCTTTTTTATTTTCCGTTTATGTTTTTCGCAAATATTACGATCGTCATTTGTTTTTCTTTTTCTACTTTTCCTTTTGAAGTTTTCGGTTTTCTTTCTTTTTCCATTCATTCCGATTACATATTAAAAGAGTTAAAAATGTTTTTCTTTTTTGTTGTTGTTTGCCGTTGCCGTTTTGTTTGAAAGAATGTCTCGCAATAGCTTTAAAATTAATCAACCTTTTTTAATTTTCGTTTATGTTTTTCGCGAACATTACGATCGTCATTTTTTTGTGTCTTTTTTCTTTCGTAAAATTTACGATCGTCCTTCGTTTTTCTTTTCCTTTCGCAGTTTTCGGTTTTCTTCTTTTTTCCATTCATTCCGATTACATCTCTTTTAAAAGAGTCAAAAATGTTTTTCTTTTTTGTTTTTGTTATCGACGTTATCTGAAATTAAACGACCAAAAATTTTCTACGCTTCGAATTCTTTCGCCAGTCGTCATTTGTCTTTCTTACTTTCTTCAGAGATTTTCATTTTTTCTCTTCGATTGGATTTTTCGAGTTGTTGAAAATATTCTTCATTTTTTCTTGTTTTCAATTGTATTTTTATGCAATATGATTATGTTCTTTGTCAATTTCGAATTGAACGAAAAGTTTCAATCGCGACACTTTTGACCTAAAATCTTGAACGTTTACTATTAATTATTTTTCAGGCAATTTTAAATCTACAATTCGTTTTTTGTTTTTATTTTTTTATTAAGATCGTCATTTGTTTTTCTTACTTACTTCAGCAATTTTTATTTTATTTTTCCAATTTCCCAATTCGGTGTTAGGTTTCTCGATCGTCACAAACGTTCTTAATTTTTTTTTGTTTGTAACTAACATTTTGCAGAAATTAAATATAATCAAAAATTTATTTTCACTTCTTTAAGTTTTTTTTTTTCGTAAATGTTCTTACGATTGTGATTTGTTTTCCTTTCTCTATTTGGTTTTTTTTTTGCGAATTTCGAATTAACATTACATCGTGATGTTTATTATTAATTACGTTACGACATTTCGACCGTGTATGTTTCTCGATGGTCACAAATATTTTTCATTTTTTTTTGTTCTTGATTGGTTCCACTTTTTTGCTTTGTTTCTGACTTTCCGTAAATCTTGCGATTGTCATTTGTTTCTCGTTTTCCGTTTCTTTATTTGTGATTTTCAAATTTATGTTGTGTAGGAATTTAGTGACAACTTATCACTACTTTCTTACATCGCTTAAATCGATTATAATCTAACAGAGATGGATTTCTATTCAATCTTTTAAATCACTGTCTACATCCATCACAGCAAAATGTTGAATAAAGAAACAAACCCCATGTTAACAGTGAGCGCGTTCAGAAAACTAAGTGACTGCTGCTGGTCTTCACTTACACATGGTTTGTGTATGTGTATAGTAATTTATTACCTTCTTATGTTGTGCCATATCGTCATTGTTATTTGTAGTATAAGCACGTTAAAGAGGCGATGTACGTAGATTAATTTGAAGCAGTTGTGGCTCTCATCAGCAGTGTTGCCAATAGTCTTTCACAAAAAATCTACACATTTAGCTTAAAAATCACTAAAAAGTCACTAAAAGCAGATAATAATTCACTAAGAACAAATACCGAAAAAACGAACGAACGAATGTATTAAACAATTTCAAAAATTAACACAAATAATAATCGTAATAAACACGAAATATTTTTTGTTACCATGCAGAAATGACTGCCAGTTGAAACTTCGCTCCATAGATGTTAGTTGGGTACCTCCATGATAAGTGGCAACACTGCTTTGAGTTAAATATCATTAAATATCATCTTGTCAGTACTCTATACTTTACACTGGCTGTAAGCATCTTCAGTGAAGAGTAGGTACATTTGTGAAAGACTTAAAAAACCAAGAGCAAACAATTTTTGGTATTACAAGAGAGTACCTGTACTCTTTTGTGAAACGTCAGCGCCATCTCTTGATGGACGGAGGAAGCTCTTGGAACCTTTTAATAATCATGGTCGATCACAGTTTAATAAAATAATAAAATTTAATAAACAGGAATAAAGAATTATCTTTAAAAAATAGCAACTTTGAAAAAGAAAGCGCAATCTGTGTAATTTTTGGGGAACTAAGGAACTACTAACTTGAATTCATTCCGACAGGTGGCGCCATTAGATATTTATTTCTAGGTTATATCGTTGAATGACGAAAAAAATATTTTTTTACTGTTAGACGATTGTCTTTTGTTTTTTTTTTTGTGAGATGATTAACTTTTGTTTTCTTAATAAGTTGATTGTCATTAATTTTTCTTAGTTGGTCTTATTTATGTATTTTTTAATCAGTCTCGTTAAGCGATTGACGTTTCCTTTTATTAATCGACTGTCGTCACAACACCACGTGGGCAATAAAAAATTATTGCAGAGCGGCACGTTTAATCATTGTTGATCACGCTGTATAATAAACGGAAACGAAGAAAAAAATAAAAAGTATTTTGATCACACCTGATTTTATCTTAAAACAAAGATTAGATTTTTGCAATAGTATTTATTATGTAATAAGCGGGATCACGCCTGCTTTTAACAAACTTCAAAAAAGAAAGGGAAATTTGTGTAATTTTTGGAGAACTACTAACATGAATTCGTTCCAACAGATGGCGCCATTAGATATTTATTTTTAATATCACAAAATCTTTTAAACGGACACTAAATAGCGCACAAACTCTTAACGTTTCGCCGTCGTTCGACAGCTTCGTCAGAAGTGAAAAATATAAACATGTTGTCAAAATAAACAAGGTTGTTAACGGAAACTGAAAAAGTAACTTGATTTTTTTAATTTTTAATCTAAAAATAATTTTAAACATAATAAATCTTTTATTTTAATAAATGTAAAAAAATTGACTGATCTATATTTTATTTAAAGAATCGAGAAAACTACAAAGTGTATCGTTTAAATTTGCAAAAGTTGTTTACGTACAGTTTAATATACGGTAATAATAATAATAATAATTTTATACTATACAAAAGAAATTAACATTCCTACGTACGAATAAGATGAAATCACAATTAATTTATTTATTTTTTTTAAAGCGCCTTTAGTTTATTGTTTATTCCGAGTCGACTATCGGATAATCTAACAGTGTCCCGGTTCATCCGGGACGGTTGGCAACCCTACCTAACATCCTGTACAATTATTAAATGTAGCTTGTTTTGTATTTACTAAACAAGTGACGGGCACATCTTACAACATTTGAATTTAAGGGTAACTGCGATTAATCTGTTAACTAGGTAGTTAGAAATATACAGGTGTCCCGCTTAAGTATAACTTAAAATCTGACTTATTTAACTTACATATATTTCTACTGGAACAAACAGATTTTCTTTTCAGAAAGTAAATGTGAATAAAGTTCGGGCAACTTTCTTCCAATTTAACCCACCTCCGTGCTCATATATTTTTCATAGTTAAGTGAAATGCCAAAGAACAAATCTGACGCAAAACAGTCAAACATGTCAAAAGCAACGCTTTAAATTTTCATTTAAAATAAAAGGTTTGTTCCAACATAACATAGTCTGTGATTGATCCGTAACTATCAGAATCAGCTGTCCATCGATTTTGGACGATTCAATTGGCGCGCGTACTTTTGACTGTTGACTGTTAAATTAATGACAAACTATTGTTGTACATAATTGGAATTGATTCTTACCTCGGCGAATTTTTTCTCCGCCAAATCAAAGAAGAAATTAGCGTCACATAGGGGTACACATGGTCCAGAAACGTCACTCCTGTCATGATGTGGAGGGCAGTCCATATTCCCGAAGGCTGGCAAAACGGGGGCTGTTATGTCGACTCCCATGTCCTGCGGTCCCTCCATACACATGTGTTGGTGATTATTTTCGACCGGAAACCGTGAACAGTTAAGGGCGTCTGGCCAAGGAAAACCGAACCCCTGCAGCACGGGGTAACACTGCGACCGAACGG
Source organism: Dorcus parallelipipedus (assembly GCA_958336345.1). Taxonomy (NCBI): domain Eukaryota; kingdom Metazoa; phylum Arthropoda; class Insecta; order Coleoptera; family Lucanidae; genus Dorcus; species Dorcus parallelipipedus. The sequence goes on along the minus strand of OY284478.1, from coordinate 5,621,470 downwards.
TCTCGCATAATCCCCTGCACGGCCCGATGGGATTCGCCACCTTCTCCGTACACATGGGCACGTAAACCGAACATAAGAACAATTTAAGTTGCGAACTGCATCCGTACTGGATGAGGGGTGAGAAGGTGGTTAAATAATATTCGGCCTCTTGTTGCAGGTCGTTTCCACTCAAGTTGGGCATGCCGGTAACGTTGTACCCGAGGCCCTTGCATAGCTCAACCTTGATCGGTTCACAAGTTCGTAGCAAAGGTTCCGCGTGATAAACTTCGAACAACAAAAACAAAATCGCGATGCGGAACATGTTCGAACGAAAGCTGTCGTGCTCTGCCCACCTGCACTCCGCAGCCTGTTCTCCGACAAAATGCCTTTTCAAATCTAGTTGCCTGCCCATGCCATGCTTCGACAATGGAATGTTGTTATGCCGAGCAGTTCCGAGATCGACCGAACGCCGGCGAGTATTTAAATTAAGCCTACTTGGACCGGAATGTTTGAAAAAGCTAAACGGGTGCTATTTTCGAAGTTTTAAACGGATGTTACACATGTTTATGTTTTTTAGCGGTACATCTATATAAATATTTGAGCGCGCTTTTTTGTTATCGTTTATTGGCTACTGTTTAAATAAGCGAATTTTTCGGGCGCTGCATTCGAATCTCGGCGGGCCGTAAATTACGTCAATTACCAATGAAATTTACATTTTGTTTTTATGGACTATTAAAGCGCGCTTTCCGGACGATAATGTTCCGTACATTAACGAGAAGTTATTTTTCTTTAAAACGGCTAGTCATCATCACCTGGAATATTTATTTACATATTTCCGATTTTGTTTGCGCGAAAAATTTCAAAATTTCGAGCGTGTCAGTCTCGTTTGAATTGAGCGCGTGAAAAGTTTGAAAAACGAAACGTCTATGCAAACAAGTTTCGCCAACTGAAAATTTTAAATCGCAGAAAGTGATCATTAATAAAGGAAAGTTGTGTGGCCTCTCACTCGTTGCCTCGTTGGTCTATTCTTTTCTTGTACTTATGATGTCATTGTTCTATAGTTTACAACTGCATCCTTTTATACATATAAAAATCACTACTGCTGTCTCTCTCTCTCATTATATAGTGCATAATCAAGCGGAATAATAAATCAAATACATAGAAATGAACAATCATAACCTTAAAATTTGAAAAAGTACGCCCTCTTTTGAACAAACAAAGCAACAACTGCGCAGTGCTGCCATAAGTTTCCGCTTCTTCAGATCATTCAAAAATTGCCCGCGTTGACTTAAAATTCTCTCACATCCCTCTCCGTAAAATTACCATTTTATTAAGTTTTCCATTCATTCCGATTACATATTAAAATAGTCAAAAATGTTTTTCTCTTTTGTTGTTGTTTGCCGTTGCCGTTTCGTTTGAAAGAATGTCTCGCAATAGCTTTCAAATTAATCAACCTTTTTTTATTTTTCGTTTGTTTTTCGCGTCATTTTTTTGAGTCTTTTTTCTTTCGTAAAATTTACGATCGTCCTTCGTTTTTCTTTTCCCTCTTTTCGTTTCGCAGTTTTCGGTTTTCTTCTTTTTTACATTCATTCCGATTACATCTCTTTTAAAAGAGTCAAAAATGTTTTTCTTTTTTGTTTTTGTTATCGACGTTATCTGAAATTAAACGACCAAAAATTTTCTGCGCCCCGAATTCTTTCGCCTAATCGTCATTTGTCTTTCTTACTTTTTTCAGAAATGTTCATTTTTTTCTTTTCGATTGGATTTTTCGAGTTGTTGAAAATATTCTTCATTTTTTCTTGTTTTCAATTATTTACTATTTTTCAGCAATTAAGAAATTTCTTTTCAAATTAAATATTTATGCAATATGATTATGTTCTTTGTCAATTTCGAATTGAACGAAAAGTTTCAATCGCGACATCCTGCTATCACTTTTTGACCTAAAATCTTGAACGTTTATTATTAATTATTTTTCGGGCAATTTTAAATCTACAATTCGTTTTTTGTTTTTATTTTTTTATTAAGATCGTCATTTGTTTTTCTTACTTACTTCAGCAATTCTTATTTTATTTTTCCGATTTCCCAATTCGGTGTTAGGTTTCTCGATCGTCACAAACGTTCTTAATTTTTTTTTGTTTGTAACTAACATTTTTCAGAAATTAAATATAATCAAAAATTTATTTTCACTTCTTTAAGTTTTTTTTTTTTCGTAAATGTTCTTACGATTGTGATTTGTTTTCCTTTCTCTATTTGTTTTTCTTTTTGCGAATTTCGAATTAACATTACATCGTGAGTGTTTATTATTAATTACGTTTTGCGTAATTACGTTATTTCTTATTACGATTGTCAATTGTTTTACTTACTTTCTCTAGGATATCTTTTCCCCATTTCGACCGTGTACGTTTCTCGATGGTCACAAATATTTTTCATTTTTTTTTGTTCTTGATTGGTTCCACTTTTTTGCTTTGTTGCTGTCTTTCCGTAAATCTTGCGATTGTCTTTTGTTTCTCGATTTACAGCTCAATTTAGACGTTGCGATTTTTCTTACAAATATTTTTTTCACAGCGCAATTTTACAAAACGTCAGTGAGAAAAATAATTGCATATCACAAGTTGACATTTTGTGAAATTGCGCTGTGAAAAAAATATCTGTAAGAAAAATAGCAACGTCTAAATTAAGCACTAAAGTGATAAATAATAATCACAAGATAATAAACAAATAGAATAAAATACAAAAAACCAAAGACACCACCAAAAAAAGTATCTAAAATTAGCTTAAAAACATTAGCCAAAATTAGCTGAAAGTGTAGTTAAAATTAACATAAAAGCGGCGAAAATTGGTTACAAAAGTTGCTAAAATTATCTTAAAAATAGCTAAAATTAGCTTTAAGATATAATTAATATTAGCTGAAATGTAGGTAAAATTACTTTAAAAGGTAAAAAAAAACATTAGCTGATATTTTGATAAAATTAGCTTAAAAAGTACACGCTTCAAATTACCTAAAATTAGACCAAATTACCTAAAAGAAAGCTGCTAAAATTAGTTTTAACAGTAGCTAATATTTACTAAACTGTAACTAATGATTGTTTAAAAATACATATTAACTGAAATCTAGTTAGAATTAGTTGAAATTCAGCTAAAAATTTGCTTAAATATAGCTAGAAACTAGCTTAAAAATAGCTAAAATTGGCTTAAAAATCTAGAAAAATAGCTAATATTTTTTAAACAATTAGATATAAAAACGCTTTTCTCGCGCCAAATGGCAACACTGCGACTGTCTTTCATTTATTGAATATTATGATGCTGGATGTTCATCAGCTGCACACACAGAATGTTAGTAAAATTGAAAATAAATCCATCAGAAGTGACCTTAAAAACTGGCTTAAAATAGCTAAAATTTTCTTTAAAAAGTAGCTAAAATCGGCTTTAACTGTAGGCTAAATTAGCTACAATTAGCTTAAAAAGTGATTAAAATCAGCTAAAAAGTAGCTAAAATGATCTAAAAAATAGCTAATATTTTTTTAAAATTTAATTTAATTTTATTTTTTTAAATTTAATACCCTACTAGTTGCCTTTTGCATAATCTCAAAAAAAGAAAATAAAATTTAAAAAAACGCTCTCATCACGCCAGATGTTGAAATTTCTTCTAAAAAAGATCATCGCTTCCATCTGGCAACATTGCCTATCATTTATTAAATCTTATGAGGTTCAAAATTGGCTTCAGAAAGTAGCTAAAATTGACTCTAAATGTAGCTAAAATTAACTGATAGTAGCTGAAATCTAACTAAAATTGGCTGAAATGTTGCTAAAATTAGTTTAAAATAGCTAAGATCACCTAGAAAAATAGCTAATGTTCTTTAAACAATTATTTTAATACTAGCTAAATTTTATAATATTTCGACAAAAGAAAAATAAATAAAACCGGTTTTAACACGTCCTCTAAAAAGGGATTACCACTTCCATCTAGCAACACTGCAACTGGCTATAATTTATTATTAAATATTATGATATTCGACATTTATCAACTACAGACAGACATGTTACTAAAATACAAAATATGTATATGCATCCCAAATGACCTTGAAAAATTGGAACACGTCCAAAGAAATAAAATCGTATGCGATGTGCATTTTTTCGCTGATATTTACACGTATTTTTTTTTAATCGTGCCGTGAAAAGTGATCTGTAATCAATTTCGACTACAGTGAAATCCTCGTGCATCCTGTGGACAGCTATTTCGATCTCTTTTGAGACCTCATCATCAGAAGAATTCCTTCGTAATCTCCTAATAGCAATCATATCGTAAACAGGTGAAAGGTCAAAAATCAGGCCTGCGATTTCACAACTGTAACAATAATTTTGATTAGCTTTTGACAATGGCGTCCGTACGATTCAGTGCAAAGATTAACGAGACGTTAGAACCTTATGGTCACATGCACATCACACGCTATTTCGGAATTTCGAGAGAAACACATGATTAGGTTTTGTGATTCCGTCGAACATGACCACGAACATGTCTGCGAGTGTGGAGCCGGACTAATTAAAAAAAAATACTAAAAGCAACTACATCTCCAAGTTTCACAACGATATAAACATCAGTTTGCGAGAAGAAAATAAGAAAAATAAAACCAAGTCCACTTTGCTATTGGTTATGTGTGTGCGGTCTTGACGGATAAAAAAATGCAGAGCGGCGCGAGAGGGGACGCGCGTTTGCCCCACAGCGTGGGGAGTGTCCGCTGTAACATGTAATTTGTATGTCAACAAAGAATAATAACAGGTATCTTAACGAGTTTTGTTAATCTCCTTATTTATTTATCGAGCGTTCGAAATTTAAGGCGGCCGCGCTTATTACAACGCAGGCGTATGCAAATTGCGGTCGGTGTTTGTTTTACCGAAATTATTTCCTAGGCACGCCGCGGTGTGTTGTAAAACTGTCAAAATTACGGACGGGAAGAAGAAAGCGGACAAATATTGCCGTTTCGCAAGAGTTTGTCATACATAAGCGCGCGGCGCTACTTGTAAAGTAGCTCGTAATAATATAATTTATTGTTAAAGTTGCTAAACGCGCGTCGCTTTCAAGTGTTGGTAAATGCCGCTCGGTAAATATTTGAGATGTTTTTCGGAGTTAAATGTGTGATTAATCGCCGCTTAAGTTGCAGTGCCGCATTTGTTATGATGATGATGAAATTCTTCTCACAACTTTGCCGAACACAATGCTACATAAAAATTTATTTATTTTATTATTATGACTATGAGATAGCGTAGGTGGAAGATCGTGTTGTATTTAAATGCACCTGTTCTTTTTACATCATATTTTACAATTTTTGTGACTCACATTTTACTATAATCAAAATCATAGCGACTAAAATGGAAAAGTTAAAATAGTAAACTGTGTCTGTAAGGAACTGAAAAATAACAAAAAATTATTTTCATTTATTCCAAACCTTAAAATGACAGGGTGTTCCAGAAAATTGTGGCGAATAGAGAGTATTTTATTTTTTTTCAATGGAACAGCCTGTATATTCTTGCAAATGTAATGTCCCGCGGAGAGCTGTGATTAACTGAAAATGAGTGAAACCAATTTTTATTTATACCGGGTTAATACATTGAAGTTTAAGTGTCAATTAGATGGTGATTGACTTTATGCTGTCGTGTATTCACGATTGTCACATTCTAAACACGCCTTAAATTTAATCAATGATTAAAAATGCGGTGCAATCAGGCACTAAAGTATCATCACGCGTACATCTTCATATTTAAATTACCTTGATCTCCAATAGAGGGCGCTAGGTGAATTTAAATGAAAAATCGACGAGATCCCTGCATTAAAATTAAACGATTTCTCCCGGTTCTGTCGTTACGTCTACAACAAAAAAATATTGCAGTTGAAGCACTGATTATTATTTTATTGACTACACGCTTTTCGATGCGCAAAATTAGTTGCAGGGAAGCGGTTGAACTGAGTTTAATTACGATGCAGCTCAATAGATGGCGCTGAAGAAAATTTTACGCAGAAACATGATTTCGTCACATCCACCATATAAAACATAAACTTTATTAGAAATTCAAAGCTAAACGACGTTAGTAAAAGCTCTCATTTGAGGCTAAGATTCTCTCTTTTAAAACCAAAATTAAAATTAGCTGTCCTAATACCCGACAGATGGCGCTAAATGTACGATACCTATCGACAAATTATACATACATATGTGACGTAAGCTTTAAAAACAGAAGGCACCTGTAAGGCACTTAATTAAAACTGAATTGATGATGGTGTCGATTGTCAAGAGGTGGCGCTGAATATAGATATATAAATATATACCTATGTATTTTTTTATAAGTGAATATGAAGAGTATGTACGAGATGAGAAGTCTAAATGTCAATAGAAATTTAAAAGCAGCTGCATAAAAAAACGGACTCTAGTTGCATTAACTCTCGACAGGTGGCGCTGAATATACATATATTTCCTCATGCACAAAATGCAAGACAATATGTAATCAATACAAATGTATGCCTAATTGTATACAACGTTTTAGAATTAAAATTTTCTTAGTAAACTCGATAGTCTAAACTTTAAACTAATTTGAACTGCGATAGCGTTCAATAGATGGCGCTGAACGTATCTTTACGATTATAAATGTAAATACGTGGCAAGTTGAAAACTTCATGAGAAAGCAGTAAGTAACTTCGTTGAGGACGCTCTTTCTTAATTGTGCCGATGTTAATACATAGATGGCGCTGAACGTATCTTTATGCGCAAAAATGACGACGCAATGGGCCTTATCCTAAATTTTGTCTTTGATTAACGTTTCGCTAGGAAACGAACGGCCACTGTAAATTTCATTGAATCAATAACATCGATAAATTTAAAAGTAGAGTTAACGCGCAACAGATGGCGCTGAAAGTATTTTTTTGGAGCACAAACATAAATCGACTGATTTTACGAAAGTTTTTTTTTGTCGCAAAGTAAGGTAAAGCATTAATCCAATAGGCAGTCCGATATCGGACTTTTAAACTAAATTTGATTGTACTAATGCTCGAGAGATGGACGTACTATATATACATATATACATACTATACGTTGTGATTTCTAAATGACTTCGATTTCCCATAGATGGCGCCTGGTGAATTTTCAAAATTAGACGAGTTGAAACGGCCGTACATGTACGTCAGTGAATCTTAATGATGGAGCTGGCCATGATCGGGGTGTGTAAGTCGCGTCAAATTGCAATAGATGGCGCCAAGTACTTAGATCAAATAAAAAAAAAAGCCGATGAGATATTGATGTCAGAATTAAGCGATTTTTCCGGAGCTCGTTATCAAGTTTACAACAACAAAATCCCACAGTTTGAAACGCTACGCCGTCACAGTGTCACACTTACTGTAAGTGATAAGTCCCTTCAAATTCCAATAGATGGCGCTAGGTGAATTTGAAAAATCGGTTATTTTTATTGTTGGTTCTACAACACTGCATTTTTGCAATTTGAAGCACCGTCAAACTCGCCATGTGTTGTGATATTTAAATGTCTTCACCTTCGCTAGATGGCGCCAGGTGAATTTAAAAATTCGTTATCGTTTAGTCCACGGCAACGAAATGTCGCAATCGCACATGCTGTGCACTGTGGAATTTAACTGCCATCAATCCCAAATAGATGACGACAGTAAGCGTTCTAGAAATTACCTGCGACAAAGTAAAACTATTATTTCTTCCGAGCCTGCCATTGGATCTATATGAACAAAACGTCGCCGTTTGAAGCACCAACATTGATTACCTTTGATCTGCAATAGATGGCGCCTGACGATTTAAAATTGACAATTTGATGAGGTATGCACGTCAACATTAAACAAGTTGCGCCGAGCTCTTTGTCGGAGCTGTTATAACGAAAAGTTCGAAGCAGAGTCACATACACTAGATAACGTGAAGTTACAATTACATCACTCACCAATAGGTGGCGCCAGATGAATTTCGGCGAGTCATTTATTTAAACGACTTCTCGCGAGCTTTCTTTGAGTCTGCAACAATAAAATACTGCGATTTAAAACGATTGCGTTAGAGTGTCTATAAACTTCAAGAGATGGCGCTACGTATATTTTTAAAATTTTTAGATTCTTATCGAAATATTGCAACCTGAAACACCAACATGCTTACTACGTATTGTTTAGTTTAAATCTCTTGGCTGTCGGTAGAAGGTGTCTTATTCAAGTGAGAAGGTGAAACTTGTACGAAGAAATTGTTGCTTGATTTAGAGCCATGATATTTCGGTCCATTGAAACACCTTCTCGTACTGTTTAAATTACCGTCTTTCCGATAGATGGCGCCACGAATCTTAGATACACTACATAGATACACAGCGTGACGTCAAGTCCGTAAGAGATTGTGGTTAGGGTTAGGCTATGAAATGTCGCTGTAACGAAACATCATCACGTATATTACATAATGTACTGTTTAAATCGCCGTCTTTCTAATAGATGGCGCCAAGGAAATTTTTATTTACGGTGAGGCGTGTGGGGTCTGTATAGAGATTTCTGTTAGGTTTAGGCCGCTGTATGGAAGCACCATCTCGTGTATTACATAATGTACTGTTTAAATTACCGTCTTTCCAACAGATGGCACCACGAATTTTCGATTCACGGCGAGACGCCAAATTTATATATACCGTTTTTTTTTTTTTTTAATAATACCTGTCAAGTGTTTCTGATGTTGCTACCTGTTACCTGAATATTAGGAAATATCAAATATTTCTGTTCTACATTTAGTGATGAAAACAGTGTTCCAACAGAAACCCTAGAATTTCGACGCTCACAGGTATTACAGAAAAAAACAAACAAACTTGTTGTTAGGTTTGGACCTTGCAGTGTCACTAAAACGTCGCTGTACCGAAACACCATCTCGTGTATTACATAATATATTACTTAAATCGCCGTTTTTCCGATAGGTGGCACCACCAAAACGTTTCGATTTGTGGTGAAACTTAAAGACCTTGAAGTCCATAAGATTCTTTCTTGCATAACCTTGGTAAGCAATAGCGTTTTCGATTGACTGCTCTGGAACATTCTCAGAGTGCTCTAGAGCAGTCAGTCGAAAACGCTGTAAGTGTCTTACAAATTCTGATTTTCGGTTTACTGTTTGTAACCAACAACAACGGCAGGGTTGCCAAACCTAGAAGTTCATCCTCGATTCTAGGCTTACAAGTCTATTATTTATAGTTCGTAGATCAATTGGCTTCACTTCCCGAAACGGTCGAATAAATTTGTTATTTGAGAAGTAATGTTTTTGAAATTTGTTCGCTTCCGGTTTGACAGGAAATGGTTCCAAGTTTTAATTTTTTTTTGAATGAGACACAATACATGTATTTTTACATTTTCGGATGCAGAATAAAAAAAATCTACCTTCAGAAATATTATCATGTTTATTTTTATTGATACGAAGGCAATACAAAAAATTTAAAAAACTACAGATCAACGTAAATTCAAAATATCTTTTTATTGTAGTCTCAACCAAATTGTTTTAAAAGATATTTTGATTTTATATTATCCGTAGTTTTTTTTTTGTATTGCCTTCTCGCGAATAAAAATAAAGATATTTCTAAAGGTAGTTTTTATTCTGCATCCGAAAATGCAAATAAGTAAATATTGAGTGTCCCATTTAAAAAAGAAAAAGTAGGAAGCATTTCCTGTCAAACCGGAAACGAAAAAGTTGGAAATGACATAATAAATTACGTAGTTACTTTTAACTATGTATGTATGTATATGTATCTCCATAAATTAAATTTCAAAAAGAATACTTCTAAAATAACAAACTTTTTCAACCATTCCGTGACTTTGTATTAACCCTGTATAATTACATATTAATCAGCACTCCGTGCGACATCTGAATTTGTAAAAAATTAACAAAAAATCACTCTCTACACGCCACCATTTTTTAGGACAGCCTGTATGTAACACTTTTAAAATACGCCGATGTCATCCTCTTCAGGTTATTCCTACTGACTCCACAAAAGAAATACACATCGTTGGGACATCCTGTATGTACCTACGCATACTTGGATAATTTAAATAATGACATACACACATTGAAATAAATTATTTATGATGCATTAAAGCATATTTAAAAAAAAAAAACAAAAAAATTTTAGATCTGAAAATTTTCAAACGAATAATAATTATTATTAAACATTCAAGTTAACGAAATAACAAGACACGATGCAGGTATCCTACGAGAATAAATTTTGTATCAACAATTAGAAGAATGTGTTGTATTTCCAACCAATCAGAAATACGTGTTATATGGATATATTGCATATCCGCTAAAGGCCGCTTTACAGTTCGCAATTATTTATTACCGGCAATGAAAATTGCAGCGATTTATATTGCACGCACGCGCAGTGTTGTATTTTTATACAAAATGCAAATACCGCGCATGCGTGCAATACAAATCGCTGCAATTTTCATTGCCGGCAATAAATAATTGCGAACTGTAAAGCAGCCTTAAGAAAATACTATTACGTCTATTTTCTAATAGAAATTTAACACCTGAACAACATAATTTTAACACTTGTATGAGTTCTGTGAGGCAAGCGGTAGAATGGGGGTTTGGAAAAATAATTCAAAAATTTGCTTTCTTGGATTTTAAGAAAAATCAGAAGCTCTTGCTTCAAGATCTTAATCGATTGTATAAAACTGCGGCTATTTTGAGTACTGTCGCACTTGCTTATATGGCAGTCAAGCAGCTCAGTAGGTATTTTAATATAGAACCTCCAATATTAGAACGATATTTAATGTAGCTGATTTACAATAATGTATTTTATTATTTATTATTGTTAAAACGTTAATAATCAAACACTTAATAATAAAATATTATAACTTATCTACTTTGACACAAAATTCTTAGTTTTAAATGTTACTTTGCTTATTAATAAATTGATTAATTATTATACGAAACAATTCGTTCTGTTGATTTTATATAGGTATGCATGCGATGGTGACGTTCTTCCATATCCATCTTTAATTTTTTCTCTCGTTCTTGTTTTTCTAATTCAAATGTTGTCTCTTTTCCTCTATTTCAATTTTTCTTTCCTCAAGGTTTAGTTCTCTTTGTCTTAAACCTATTTCTTTATCTTTTCTTTCTTTTAAAAACTGAAGGCTTGCTCTTTTCTAGTTGTTATTAGTTTTATATCTTTTTAAAGGTTTAGAAATGTAATCTGATTCTTTATTTTTATCCAACAAGCTTTCTGCTTTTAAATTGAAGCGATTTTTTACATAAATAGCTCATGTCAAAAAACTTTCTTTTTTAGGAAACCGAAAGAAAAACTAATTGTGTAATAAGCCTTTCTGGATTTTGTATGTTTGGTGGATTCAAATAATGAGGAAAAATATAAAAACATATCTGGGTTGTAATGTGAATTTTCATAAAATTTACCAATTTTGTGGAAAAATAAGAAGTTTGTTTGACAAGGGTTGTTTTTGCAAGAAAAATGATACAACATTTTACAGAAAATACAACTCTTTATAAATCACAACAAGTAACTTAAATCCAAGAAAGTAACACCACAACAAAATGGAATCAGGCACCACCCTGCTCATTTTAAATTGTTATCGTTCCCCGTCCGGTTGCATAAAAACATTTATTTCAAAACTAAATCAGGTACTCGAACATGTTCTTAAACCAGATTACAATATATTTGTGACTGGTGACTTTAATATTGATTACTTAACTGATACTAACAGTAAATTAGAAATATTAGATATTATGTCTAGTTATAATCTTCGACAAATTGTAGATAAACCAACCCGAGTCACATCTACTTCTTCAACGCTTCTTGATCACGTATATACTAACATTTTAGATGTAAACAATGTCGCTGTCTCGGACTGTATTTACTTCGATCATCGTATGATTAAGTTTTATTCTGGAATTAATTGCAAAAATACTTCTAACTTATCAACATGCAAGAGAATTTTCAATAATGATAAGATTGCACAATTTCGTACTGCACTTATGAATGTAACATGGAATTTCCCACACAATGTCCAAAACACAAATAATAAATTTACGTATTTCTGTAACTTATTTAATTTTTACTTTGAAACCTATTTTCCTATACGGCAAGTGAAGGTTACAAACTCTAATAAACACTGGGTTACTCCAGAAGTTAAAATCAGTACGAGTAGACTTAAACAACTCCATCATGATACGAAATCTAATCATGAGCTCCGCCATGAGTATCGTATTGCTAAACGTGAACATGCTGCTTTAATTGAAAACACTAAGAAACAATATTACCAAAATATCGTTGTAAATGCTCCAAATCCTAGTAAAACAATCTGGTATGTAATAAATGAATTATCGAAGGTAAAACGAAACTCGAAAAACATTGTTTTAAACATTAATAATACCCTGGTTGCCGATCATCAAAAAATAGCTGAAGAATTCAATAGTTTCTTTATCGAAGCTCCTATGAATATATTAAAAAATATCCCTATTACTAAGAATGATGTACATAAAGTGCATACTAACACCAACAGCATGGCACTCCTGCCTGCATCAGTAAATGAAGTTCTTTTAATTTTATCTCGGCTAAAAAATAAGTCTTCTGCGGGATACGACGATATCCCTATATTTATACTAAGGGAAGTCGGTGACTTGATAGCTGAACCACTAACAGATATAATAAATACTTCCTTATCCGAAGGGGTTTTTCCGTCACACTTAAAGATTTCTCGAATCTGCCCCATTCATAAAAAAAAGGATGCTAAATCACCCGAAAACTACCGTCCCATAGCACTAACGTCAGCTTTCTCAAAGGTTTTCGAGTATGTGATGCTAGACAGGCTAATGTCCTTCTTAAGTAAAAACAATATTCTAGCAGAAAGTCAACACGGTTTCCGTCCTAAAAGATCAACTCTCACTGCAATCAGCTCTTTTTACAATAAAATCATCGATTACCTGGACAGGGGTGAATGTCCAATCGGGGTGTTCTGCGACCTTAGTCGAGCCTTTGATTGCGTAAATCATAACATGCTCATCGATAAGTTAAACAATGTCGGAATAAGAGGTGTAGCTGCCAATTGGTTCCACTCTTACTTGTCTGACCGGAAACAGTTTGTTGAAATTATACACTCTGAGACTGGTGAACCAAAAAAGAGATATAAATCTAACTTAGCTTCTAATGAAACAGGTGTCCCTCAGGGCTCCATCCTCGGCCCAATTCTTTTTTTACTATTCGTTAACGATCTTCCACAGCATCTCTCCGAGTATGATTTAACAGTATATGCAGATGATACCTCGATTCTCATTTCAGAAAAACCTCTTGAAAATGCAGTTAACTCCTTAATGAATAAACTAACCTCTTGGTTTTCCTCTAATAATCTCTATTTAAACATCTCTAAAACATCTTATCTCCAGTTTCACAATAGACAAAACCGCTTCTTACCACCTTTGAATATAAATGTAAACAATATGCCTGTGACTCACGCTGAAGATACAAGTTTTCTTGGAATAAATTTAGAAGAGACCCTACATTGGAATGTCCACTGCTCAAAATTACAATCTCTTTTGAATGTAATCTGCTTTCAGATGAGGTTCCTAAGAAAGGTTCTCTCGAGGCAGCAACTGTCAATAATATACTATGCTCAGTTTTACTCTAAAATATCTTATGGGATTATTCTCTGGGGTGCTTCTCCAGCTGCAAACCGTATACAGTATGAGCATAAATGATTGAGGACAAGTTGAATTTCCCGCCTTTCAATATTTTTCTTAAGTTGGTCAAATGCATAGGCGTGCACTCACAAATGTAGGTATGAGTAGGAATCTTAATTCATGATATAACCTTTACAGAAAAACTCATCGTGGACATTTTATCTGTGGTTTCCAAACAAAAAATAAGTTACATCTCGGATTCTCTTTTAAGTAGGTAGATTTGGATGCATTTAACGTCAGAAAAATATACCACACAAAAATTATTTTTATTTACAAACTCAGTGCAGGTCGGACTACAAAAAACAATACTCTACTCTATTACTATTAGTTAATATGGAACTCGGATAACTGGGTCTCTACTTTATTATAAGAGATGCTCAAAGTGTCCACCATTATTTTCTAGACACAAATTTACTCGACACTTCATATTTTCAAATAGCACGTTCAATGTATTAATATTTATGTTTCTTGTTTCTTGTGTAATTCGTTTAAATGATGAGGACGATTTGCAAAAATTTTATTTTTCAAATACCCAAAATAAAAGTAATCCAGTGGAGGTAAATCTGGAGAACGTGGTGGCCACCGTCCTACACTAACTACTCTGTCATCATAAAATTCTTCCAAGTGTTAAAGAGTTTGTCGGGCAGTATGTGCAGGTGCACCGTCTTGCTGGAAGAACCCGTATTGAAGTTCATCATCATGCAATTCATTGATGAATATGTCCAGTATTTGTGTCCGATACCTTTCTGCATTGATGGTATTATAAAAAAAAATTGGACCAATTATACGACGTCTTGAAATTGCAGTCCACACTCCTATTTTTATCGGATGTAAACGTGTTTCAACAAATGTGTGTGGATTTTCAGTAGCCCATGTTCGGTAAATCTGACTGTTTACGTACCCCGACAAATGAAACCATGCTTCATCAGTGAAAAATGTCAGATCTAATAACTCATTATTTAGAGTATTATTGAACCATTCACAATATTGCACCCGTTTTTGGTAGTCAAGTGGCAATAATTGTACAGTTGTAACTTTATATGGATGCATTTTTAAGTTTTTCTTCAATGCATTCCGGCAAGTACCATAAGACAAACCTAAGGATACATTTTAGTTATATTCACATTAAATATTCAAATAATATTCCATACCTGTTTGTACACTAAGTTTTCGTACCGATTTATTTGGGCTCTGATCCATGACCACGAAGGCCATCAACAACTTCCTCAGTTAAAACTGTCGGTCGTCCTGATGATTTGCCCTTACATAGGCAATGCTTCGTTTCAAAACGAGTAACAATAGGTTCCTTATGTTGAAAAAAAACCTTATATGGAACGTGAACATCAGGAAATTCTTCATTAAACTGTTCAATACAGGAACGTGTGGAATACCTCCAAGTACCATTAGCATTGCGGGTTCCACTTCGAAAGTATGCTTTCAAAATGAAAGCCTTTTGCTCTTCCGTAAAGGGCATTTTGGCACACCGTTAGACCTTTCGCTACAAAATAGTCTGGTAATTAATTATGAATTAATACAGTCATTTCAAATACCTAATTGCAATATGTATGCAAACGTTGGCTGTGAAAAGATCCGTTTAAAAATTCGTATGAAAGCAAATTAACTCTGAAAACAATAAATACAACGTAAACATGCGACGGGCGACGCTGAACAAAAATTAGTTTATTTTCAGGAGGGCCAGACACAAGGAGTAAAAATCACTAGATAGAGACGTGGGAAATTCAACTTGTCCTCAATCATTTATGCTCATACTGTATTCCTAACACAAAAAAGGATAGTGAGGCTAAGTGCTGGTGTCCCTTTTCTGGAATCCTGTCGCAACCTATTTAAAGAACTGAAAATTCTAACGCTTACTTGTGTTTATATACTAGAAATTTGCTCGTTTATCTACCGAAACAAATCAAATTTTATAAAAAATAATTCAATACACGACCAAAACACCAGACATAATCAAAATTTTCATTTACCTTTACCACGTACAAACACCTCTAAGAGTTCTATGACCTTCACTGGCTTACAAATTTTCAATCAAATACCTCAGAATATTAAAAGTCAAAAGCCTTTTAGTAGATTTAAGACGTCTCTCAAAACTTTTCTAATCAATCATCCATTTTATAACTTACAAGAATTTTTTGAACTTTTAATCTATTGATTGTGTCCTTTGTTGTTAGTTTGTGTAAGCAACCGGACGCGGACAATTTTTTTTTATTATTTCTTGTATGTAGTAATCTTGTTTTTTTTATGTGTTAATGTCTAAATATTTATGTACCTGACGATGATATGTATGTATCTTATGTAAACTCGATTTGACGATCTTATACATTTGTATTATGTCTCTTGGAAAATAAATAAACTAAACTAAACTAAACTAAAATCACAGTTTAAGAACTACCGCACTAAAACGTGCAAACGAATGTTTTGGCCCAACTCAGCTGATCGCCCTGATCGGAGCTAGCTTTCATCTCTCTTATGTTCGTCGCAATACCTCTCACTCCAGAGCATATCCACCTATTTATAAAATCTTTAGTTAACCCCAAAAACTGATTCTCCTTGGCGAAAATTGCAGTGGATTTTCGTCATACACAACACCGTAATTCAACGAAATCCTCGTTGACGACAACTTACTGCAAATATCCGCGTTAACATCGCGCATTTCTCAATAGTAATATTTTTTAATTTAAATTTTTAAACATCGACATTCTACCACGTTGCATTATGGCGACTGTTTTAGCGACATCTATAGGCACAATATTGAATTAATAATATGATTAATTTTCAATTATTGCAATTTTAAGCAAATTTCGAACGTTTTCATTCAATAATAACGTTACGTATTTAGATTGAATACGAAACGAAGTTCAAATAAATCCAAATATTAATACTAACATAACCGTTCCGTTATAAATCCAAAGCGAGTATCAACACATAAATTGTTGATTCCAGCGATGCAATGGCTTCGTCCACATGAACACAAAGACAAACGAATTACTTTCCGCAGAATTATTAACACGGCAGGCAATATCCGCACGTCTTTCAATAATAAATTGAATTTTAATTTAAATTTTAAAACATCAACATTACGCCTTGATGCTTTATCGTCGGCGACTGTTTTAGCGACATCTATCGGTACCATACTGAATTAATAATATAATTAATTTTCAATAAATTATTGCTATTTTAAACAAATTTCGAACGTTTTCAATCAGAAACGATCCGCAATACAAATTTTGCGCATCCGCAATGCATGTGAACTTAGCTTAACACGGAGTCTCCGTTGTAAATCAAAGGCGAATATCTACAAAGCACCTGTTGCTTTCAGCGATGCAATGACTTCTCGTCCACATGAACACAAGGACAAATGAATTACTTTCCGCAGAATTAATAACACACTAGGCAATAACCGCACGTCTTTCAATAATAAATTGATTTTTAATAATTCAAATTTTAAAACGTCAATATTCTGCCATAATGCATTATCGGCGACTGTTTTAACGCCATCTATCGGTACTATACTGAATTAGCAATATGATTAGTTTCTTCCAATTATTGCAATTTACTAAATTGTTTAAAGTTGTGTGGGCGATAAAAATCAACTTTATTAAAAGAAAATATAAAAGCTAACTAGTTTGGCGTTCAACAAGAGTAAAGCGTTGCAGCCATATATGCAACCAACAACTTGTTCCTTGGCGGGATATTTAAATTTTCCAGACCCATTAATTACTTCGTTTTTTGTTCTTCACTAAACTATATTCAATTTTTATTAATTTGTTTAAGGTAAATAAGCCTAATAAACAATTACTTTTGAAATAAATCTTTTTCGTTCGTTCTGTGTTGCTACTAACTACTAATTAATGAACCACCAAAAATATTTCGTGAATGTAAGAAATTGGTTGATTAGGAAATAAGGTATTTTGTTGCCTATAATCTATTATAAAAAAAAACATGGTACTTGTGTGACAACAAAAAAAAAACTTCGCCATTAAAATTTTTTTAAATTTTATTATCCAAAACTGAAAATTAATTAGTTTACTACTGCACAGTCAACTTATTTACACTCGGTTACGACTGCTAAAAGAAAAACATAAAAAAATACACGTTTGAAGTGATACATGCGAACTTACTTAAACTACATTAACGTTATATATACTTACCTCCTTATTTAAAAATACTGCTTAATTTTAAAATCACTTAAAATTTAAAAAGAAAAAGAGAAGACTTAAACATTTTACCACCGGTTACCACCGTAATTCCCTCCCGGCCTGTTATTATTAAACGTATTGCCACTACGATTATTAAAGTCGGGATTGTTGAACCGGTTGTACGGGTTGTTCGGAGGAGGACCCCGTCCGTAAGCCCCCTGATTTGGATATGCAGTGGTGTTTGGATTGGGGTAGCCCCCCATGTTTTGAGAGTAGTTCCCGTACTGATTTTTCAAGGGGTACTGTACGTTCTGCGGTGGAAACGATGGATTTCTAGAGTTCTGAGAGAACGATGGGTTTTGTCCCGGATAGAAATTCTGGTTGGATCTCTGCGGTAAGTTCTGAGGAATGAAAGTTGGATTAGGACTTTGAGGTGATGGATCCCCAGCGTTGATAGGAGGAGGGGCGACATTCTTTTGTTCCATGCTTTGAATATTTCCGACGATGTCGGCTAAACTCGAGACGTTTACTGGTAATGCGTTTAGACCTAGTGCACTGACGATACTTGCTGCTGAGACAGGAGTTGCCTCGGTGGTTCGTCTAACATTTTGAAGACCTAGAAGATTTGGCCCAGCAATGTCTTTTCGGTTGATGTTTTCCATGATGTTTGCGATCAGTGCTTTGGCATCGCTGAGATCGACTTGGCTTTTCGGCTCGCGCTTAATTGTATCCTCAACCAATTTCCTTTCCTTCTCCAGCTCTTTTTCTGTCACTTTTTGTTTGGCGACTTTAAACACGTCTTCGTATGAGTAGTCCTCATCATCGGAATCAATTTTTATTTTCAGTTGTTCTTTCTTAGGTGCTGCTGGCGGCACCTCTTCTTTTTCATCATCGTCATCATCGAATTGCAGCAAGTTATTTTCTTCAACCGTGGGATTCGTCCCGGCCAGTCTTATGGAAAAAGGGCTCGACGCTCGCTGCCCTTCTTTCTTATCCTCGTTGCTTTTTGGACTTTTTAAGTGTGAAGACTTTTCTGCGCTTTGGCCCGTGCCTAAATTCACAAACTTGCGCAAGCGTTCCACGCGTTCCGGTTCCTTCGCTTCTAGCTTTTTGAGGTACGTGATTAATCCGTGTTGCTCTTCGGTGGATAGATCTTTGAAATTTTGTAGTAAAGTCTGCAGGTCCGAGTCCGAGAGGCCTTCCATGCTCGCTGAAGTATCGTTGCTGCTGACCGACGGGCCTGCTGATGCGATTGAATGCGGAGGTGTTTCGATTTTAATGGGAAATTCGTCTTGGTCTTGTTTCTCTAGTTTAGGCGAGGTTTTTCGTCTCACATTTAATTTTTCGAGGAATCCTGCTGTCGTTATTGGTTTACCCGATGACTTGGAGGCTTCTGCCATACCAACCTGCAAATAATAATTTATTATTTTTGTAATTGTGGCTTAACTCACCCAACAAGTCTATCATAAATTTTAGTAAACATTAGTCGCAATTATTAACAGTCAAATAATTCTGAGAAACAACGAAAATTTGGCTTCAGTAAAATATACAGATTGATTCACGCTACTCGTTCGTTCCTCAGATTTGTTTCTACCGAGTGATTTTTTTTATTTTTTTAACAACTCTTGCCATGGAATTTGGATGGCTTGTCTTAGCTTTACCGTAAAACAGCATCAAGGAGTGCTTTCACTTAAGCTAAGACATGCCGTCCAGATTTCATGCCGAGTTGATAAAAAAAAAATTTTAATCACTCGGTATTTATGAATTGAAGTCAAAGATATTAGAAGTTGGAAGTATCCGAGCTAAATGCAATTTTTAAAACGACATCAAAACTTAACCCTAATTTCTAATAAACATCTGGCTTGGTTATTCATTTGTTTTCTGATATAGGTATTTTACGAAAGGACGGTATATTTACTTGATCACTCACAAATTTTTCAAATTTCATTCGTAAATCACTTTTAAAATTACAAAAAAGAAGAAGGAAGTAAGGAAAAGTAAGAAGGTCGTAATAAAACTCTAAACGAATTATAGATTTGAAATTTCTTTAAAAAATACTACTAATAACGATAAACGCAGAAAATTTTTCATCATTTAATTTAGAAAAACCTAAATAGAAACAAAAAAGAAAGACATTTTTGACTCTTGGAAAAATGTAATCGAAAACGAAGAAAAAAAAAAAAGATAACTTTGAAAGCAAAAAAAAAGAGAAAGAAAAACAAACGACCATCGTAATTTTTACGTAAGAAAAAACAAATGTCGATCGTCATGTTTACAAAAGAGGACGAAATAATTTCAGAAAATATAAACGAAATAAACAAAACAGAAAAAAAAATATTAATCTGAAAATACTGCGAGTCGTTCTTTCGAACAATAAGTAAGAACGAGGAAGAAAATTTCAAAATGTGACAGGAACATTCGAGGACGAATTTCAAACTCAGAAACAGTCGATAAACAAATGACGATCGCAAAAAATAAAAAAAAAGGACGGAAATATTATATATATTATATATATATATATTATATATATAGAATAACTGCTTGACTTGGCAGTACATTTAAGAGCACTCTTTATTCGGCTATTTGCATCACTGTAACCGGTTTGTTGGTTTATTTGACGTAACCTGAACAGCGACAAGATTGTAGGTTATGTGAATAAAATTAGCGTCTTAATTTGAATTTAAAATATCAAATGACGCTTGTAAAGTGACGGCTGTCAGTGTCCGTCACAACCGGAAGTTACTCCAGTTGTACCACTTAAAGATGAAATTCAGCGCCGCCAACTCATATGTTATTGTATATTAAAATTTTATTCATTTGTTTTCGTTGTTTTGTCATCACCTTTTCCCTAATTTTTTTAAAAAAATTTATTAATCTACTACATTGTGCTGTAAAGTCGATTGCCTTTTTGTTTTTATTATTACGTACACATTTAAATCTATTATTTCGTATTTTTTTAAAATTCATTTCTTTTGCTTTCTCGTGGTTCCTTTCAATTTTTTTTTAATATAAATTTATTAAATTGTGTCGTAAAATCTATCGTCTTTTGATTTTTTTTTATTTTGAATTATTTTGTTTTCTTTGTTTTGTCATTTGTTTTTTTTTTGTTTTGTCACCTTTCCTTCCAAACTTTTTTTAAAATTTATTGATACACTGAATTCATTTCGTATTTTTTTTTAATTCAATTTTTTTATTTGCTTTCTCAAAGTTCTTTTCACTTATCAATTACATTGTGTTATAAAATCGATTGTTTTTTTTATTATCATTAT
This sequence comes from Dorcus parallelipipedus, assembly GCA_958336345.1. NCBI lineage: Eukaryota > Metazoa > Arthropoda > Insecta > Coleoptera > Lucanidae > Dorcus > Dorcus parallelipipedus. The sequence continues at coordinate 5,600,368 of OY284478.1, read as the reverse complement.
TATTATTTTTTAATTTAATTATTTATTTTTTGAATTTTTATTGGTTTGTTTTCTTTGTTTTATCACCATGCTTTCAAAATTGCTATTTTTATTTACATATTAAGCAACTGAATTGCACTGAAAATCTACAGGTTTTTATTTTTCTTTCTTTCTCTTATTTTGTTTTCTCTGATTCTATACTTTGTGTATTTTTTATCAAATTTCTACACTTTTTTTTAAATTGATTCCTGAATTTTGCAACAAATTGGGGGATTTTCTATATCGAAAAGGGATTTTTTGGTAACTCTTAACGGATTTTTACTTTTCACACGTTGGTGACAATGTTTTCGATAAGAATTTAATTTTAAGTACTTAAGGTGACGTTTAATACTTTTTTCATCCCATTGACCATACTGGCAGTGCAACCCATATTTTGATTTTCATGCTAGGTGGTGTAACTACCCATTGGAAGCAAGTGATTGCCTATTATTTCACTGGCAACTCGGTAAACGGGGCTGTTTTTCAACATACATTTTTCAAAAAGCAGAAGAATTAAAGCTAAATATTTTAAGTGTGACATCAGATATGGGTGCATGTAATCAAGCACTATGGAGATCGTGGGGAGTGATGGCAAGCAGGCATTCTGGAATAATATGTAAAATTGCACACCCCATTCACTCGGACAGATTTGTATATGTGTTTGCCGATGTACCACATTTATTCAAAAACATTAAAGGAATGCTTATTAATAATAAAGTTCTGATGGTATCCGACAGTATCAAGGAAAAGCATGGATTACCAACAAATGAAATCTTGGCCAGCCATATCGCTGAAATAGCGAATTTTCAACAAAGCCATTGTTTTAAATTGGCACCAAGATTAACAGAAGATGACTTACTGCCAACTCATTACAATAAAATGAAAGTGTCTACAGCGACAAATGTGGTGAACCACAGTGTAAGTAGCGCTTTGAAATTTCTTGCAGAAGAATTGAAAAACCCGCTTACTTAACTACCGCATGGTTTTATTTAATGTCATCTAGACATCCGGCCTGTGCTTTAACTAAATTTAATTTGGATGTCTACAATGATTCAGTGACATTTTTACAAGATTTTATGAAACTTTTTGTCGGACTAGAGGTTGGACCAAAGAAAATTTGGAAACCGTCTCAGACAGGTGTCTTAACTTCCACTCAATCCATGTTGGAATTGCACGTCCACATATTAGAAGAAAAAAAAAATTATGAGTTCCTGTTAACCAGCAGATTCAGTGAGGACTGTTTGGAAAACCTTTTTAGTGTTCTAAGGGGTAAGCAGATTATACCCAATGCCTTGCAAGTAAAAAATCATCTTAAATTAATTTGTGTGTCACAATATTTAAAAAATCCAAGTAATAGTAGACGAAGACGAAGCAGAAGACGAAAGAACATTTCTCTCAGGCTTTTTGGACACTTTAAGTGAAACTAATGTCCATAAATATGATAAAGTTGTAATCTCCGAAAATATTAGCTACTCATAGTGAAATCAATTCTCTATACAATATTGGCGGATATATCATCCAAAGCATTAGAAAGACTTCTATTACGTGTCATGATTGTGTACGTGCTGTGGGATCGAAAACTGCAATTCACAAAACTTTTTCCAAGTTCACGAACTTGTGGGATTGCACACTGTTTTTCTGTACTGAAGAATTATTTTATTTTTATTATAGAAATGGAAACTGTATTTCAGAAGTTCCTTCCTATTATTTCTAAACAAAATATAGACATTAAAGAATTTTATTTTAAGCAAATAAGTGCAGAACCATTTACGCAAGCATTTACTATACCCGATTGTCATAATCTTAAGAATAAAATAATTAGTAGATGTATTTCGGTTAAAAATAAATTCAAAAAAGAAAAACAAAGCTGCTAGCAAAACAGGTGCTAGTAAATCGATTGCTCATCATTCTATGTAATTTATTGTATTTAGGTAAAAATATAAATAAAAACCTTTTCTATGTATGTACCATTGAATTATTGTTTTCCCTATGTTGTTTTGCTTTGTCCAAAGTAAGACTAATAAAAATGAAATTGTAAATTTATCTGTTTAACTAATCCGTTTTCAAGTAGGTACTTTTACAATACAAAATGTAATCTCTTGCTCTTTAATGATAATAAAGTTTAGTGACATTCATTTCACATGCTTTTTGATAGATATTGCTCTTGTAGGCAGTAATACTATATAGTATATCATTTTATTTAACAAAGTATACAATTATTACCACAGTGTCTGGTTTAAATTTTGCTCCAACATGGCGGATGGGCGGAGCTTATATTCTATTGTCGCCACTGTATCTATAAAGTCACTTGCAATTAACAGCGACCTCTCGCGTTGAGAATTAGGTCGCGAATACGAACAGTTTTTTTTAGTCAGCTTCATAGAAAAAATAATTATTTTTGCAATAATCAATAAAATTGGGCTTTACATTCTAACTTGAATAATTTTTTTTTTTTAGTTCAGAAACATCGAAAATTTGGCTTCAGTAAAATATACAGAGTGATCCACGTCACTTGTTTATTTCTCGGATTTGTTTCTATTTTCGAATTGATGTCAAAGATCGAAGACATTAGGAGTATGATATCAAAAGTTAACCAGTTAATTTTATTTGCTTTAATGAAAGTTAAACTTACCACAGCATTTATAAGCTGCTCTAATTCGTCCTGGGTGACATCAGTTTTCCCTTGCGAGATAAGCGCATTAGCAATTTGCTTAGCAATGGCCGCTTTATCGACGGTTCCAACTCCAGGGACTTTAACCGGGTCAACTTTAGGCTTTTCCTTCCGCTTACGGGTCTTCAACCCGTTTGCGAAATGCATCAGGCTAGCAATCTTCTTGATCGCATTCTTAAAAGCCTTCTCCTGCGTATAATCTACGAGCCCAGCCAACAACTGCCCCTTCAATTTTTCCTTCACGGTTTCAAACAGCACGCAATTAATGTCGTTTTCCAAAAGGGATTCCGAACTGTTCGCTTCGTTCTTTTCTAGCGCAAGCGCCTGCGCTAACATGTCTATAATTTTAGGCCCCAACGAGCCTAATTTTTCTTCCAGGGCCGTTAAAAGCCTCAACACTCCAACTACGTTAATGTCACCGCTGTCATCCTCTTCGGGTTCTAATTCGGTGGCACTCGAGGGTATAAAAACAGGCTGGCGGGTGACATCCCTCATAATGGGTGGGGGCTTGTAACAATCTGGAATTTCCCTGCGATAATCCCTGTAGGGCGCGTCCCTTTCCCATGATTTCTCGCGCATGTAGCTCCTATACTCTGAATCGCGCGATTTCTCACGCCTGTAACGCCTCTCGGGGCTCCTATATTTATAATCACCTCTTCGTTCGTAGCTCCGCTCTCTGCTTCTTCGTTCGTAACTCCGCTCTCGACTCCTTCGTTCATAGCTCTGCTCACGGTCACGGCTTTTATCCCTGGAGACCCTCGAAGACGGCCTAGTCGGTTCACTTTCCCAAGGACTATGAGACCGTTTCGAGCTTAAAGTATCATCGTCTTTGTCTTCGATTACAATGACTTCGTGATCTTGATCGGGCTCCGAAGCCATCGGCGCCGGCTTGTTGGATTTTGCCTCGTTGTTACCGTTGGGTTTTTTCTTGCCCGTGATCCGGAAGCAAATCGGTGCGGGCTCATCCGGCAAGCCGAGTCTGCAAAGCGCAAGATTTTACCCGAACTCAAATCAGTGAGAGCGTACCTCTTGCGCAGGGCATCCTTTTTCGTCTTCACCTCGGAATGGTGTATTTCGATCATCCTCTTGTTCCAGAACACGATCCACTCGGGTTTGAAATCGTGATTCGCAGCGTCCTTGCCTTCGCCCTGAAGCTCCTTGTACCTGCACGAAAATGAATAAATCATAGAAATGATCGTCGATTAAGTTAGTATTAAATAAACAAACCGTTTGTTCCAGAATTTCTTCCACTCGTCGTTGTACTGCGGGTGTTTCTCCGGGTTCTTCTTGTGCTGCTTCAGTGTCTTTTCCATGTCGTTTTCTATGGCGTTGGCCAGTTTTCTGTACTCTTCGAATTTGTCGGTTTTCGCTTTGTTGCGATCCGGTACCACGTCGCCCCTTGACCTGATGTAGTCGGGCCTTTGCCAGGGCAGCTCTCCGGGTTTATCACGGTAAGCGTTCCTCGGTGAAGGAGATTTTCTTTGGAATTTACCCCTGCAAGCAATACTGTGTCGCTTTAAATATTTTTCATTTATTTATTTAATATAAATTGGGGGTGAAAATCATTTCAGTTTTTCGAGACACCCTGTATTGTGTCGGAACACAAAAATACCGTTATTTGCCGACGAGCGTTTTAACTTGTTGCGTCATTAAAAAAGAGCCTTCACTACGCATCACGAAATTGTTTTGTCTCCCTTATTTCTGAAGTTGACGCAAATGGTCACTTAAAGTTCACGAAAGTGGTAACTAGAGCATTTTTTCCATCATATTCCTATCTCGTTGGGCTGAAGTCATGATGTCATTTGGAATGACGCGGCGCTCCTGTTACGCCTTAACCTCGACGGACGACAATTTGACGTTTGCTCTTTGGTTAACCAAAGAGGCTGGACCTTGATCTTTCTTTTCTTATTTTGTCATATTGTAATATTAAGGCCCAGTTTACAGAAACTTTAATTGCAATCAAATTTTAATGACGTTGTTAATTTGACATTTCGCAATGTAATTCTTATGGCAACTTAATCGTAATTAGTTTAATTCGCAATTAAATATTTGATTTGCTTTCTGTAAACCCACCCTTAGTGTTTAAACTACAAATGGCGTTGACACGCGATTTTAATGTCGCAGATCCGTACTTAAACACTTTTAATTATTTATTTTTAACGCCAACATGACTTTTCAGTTTGTTTTCCTGACTTTGTTTCTTTCGTAAAATGTACGATCGTCATTTATTTTTATTTTTCTTCTTTTCCTTCTGAAGTTTTCGTTTTTTTTATCGTATTCCAATTACCTACATTTTTCCAAAAGTCAAAAATTTTGTTTTTATTTGTTATGTACGTTTAGTGATATTAAACGATCAAAATTTATCTGCGTTTCTCCACTCTTTCTTTCGCGAACATTACGATCATCATTTGTTTTTCTTAGTTTCTACAGAAATTTTCATTTTTTTTCCGGGTTTTCGAGTCGTCATTTTCGCTTGTTTTTTATTGTCTACCAGAAATTGAGAAATTTTATTTACGATTTCGGTGTTTCCTTTCCTTTCGTAGATATTGCGACTGTCATTTGTTTTCCTTTTTCTGTTTTTTTCTTTGTGAATTTCGAATTACCATTACGTTTTGAATGTTTATTATTAATTATGTATTTTTTTTAGTTTTCATTTTTTATTACGATCGTTATTTGTTTTCCCTTGCTTTCTTTTCACTGTTTCCATTTTATCTGTCTTTGTTTTTTTTTCTTTCCGTAAATGTTGCGACTGTCATAGATCCCTTCTTCGTTGAGAAATTTTAAATCTACAATTTGTTTTCAGTTTCTATTTTTTTATTATGATTGTCATTCGTTATTCTTCTTACTTTCTTCAGGAATTTTTATATGTATGAGAATAATTTTAGGTTATAATGCTCCTTGTGAAAGAAAAAAATTCTATCTCGTTCTATAAATGAGCTATCGAAGAAGGGGCGCTTAAAAACTCACCCTGTACAATAAATAAACATATTATCTGTTTTTTATTTATTTACCATCGAAGTATCTCGTGAAAATTTAGGGAAAAAGTGGTACAATGCAAGTAACTAAACTTTGACAATGAAAGTAATTTTGATTTTGAGTTTAAGGTTACTGTGAATGAAGCGATGTTGCAATATTTTCTTTTCGTCACAAGATGTATTCACGTCCAAATTCACATACATAGATTATAAAACGTTTCCTGTTACTTTTAATTTTGACTTGGTTACTTTTCAAATCTATTTCGATGATCTATCTGATTTGAAGTATCACAGTACAATGACATGAAATTAATTTGTCTAATTTTACTAAATAGGCAACCTAATAAAATAAGATCACAACCTACTTAATGGTAAATAAAAAAAAACAGATAATAAAAAAGTATGCAATTAAAAGTAACTTACTTTTTGAAAGGACTACGACTTCTGCTCCTGTAACGAGGAGTCTTCTTCTTTTCCGGTTCATAATCACTTAAATCACTGCTGGAAATGCTAGAGACACTGCTCAAAGACCTCCTGACTTCACGATTTGCAATCGGAGCTGCGGACTTGGCTTTCTTGATGGGCTTGGCCACGACAGGCGGAGACGGGCTTCGTTTCTTAGAGGACTCCCCCGCACCGGGCACGGATCCCGTCTTACGATACGTTCTTTTCGCCACATCTTCCGATGGCTTTTGAATATTCAAAGTGGGTAGGTCTTCAATGAATCGAAACAAAAAAAAAAAAAGAAGTACAGTTCGTTATTATAAAATTCAAGCTTTCGAAATAGGCACCTTCGTTTACTTTGGTCAGTTCCTCTCGAACCACGAGCTCTTCGAAACTGACTCCGTTCTTATCGCTGAAATGGGGGCCGTTGAATATCATCTGCCAGTATTCGGCCTTGCGCTCCTCGAAACCCTCTTTCTCGACCGGATGTGGTTTTAAACGTCCGTATCTCAACTCGATGGCTTCGGCTATTTTGTTTACCATATCTTGCCAGTTCTTTTTGTATTGTTTCGTGGAGTAAGGAGCGAGGGCCCTGTAGACTTTAACAAAATGTCTCTGCATGTACTGAAAATAAAAAAATTAATTCACGTCACAGAAAACTATACAGGGTGTCCCGTGACGTAATGTCACCACTTCACTTACGTGATAATCAATTCAAACTAAGTAAAAAACTCTAAATAAAGTTTTGTTCTAAGGTAAACCGTTTCAAAAATACAGGGTGTTTAATGTTTAATTTTTTTTAATTTTAAAGTTCATGTAATCACTTATCCGTTCACCTAATAATCAATTCAAACTAAAAAAAAAAACTTTATCTCAAAATACTTTTTTTTTAAATAATTGTCATTATAAAAAAATAATTGCAATTAGCAATTAAATTATGTAGTTGCAATTGAATTTAATTGTAGCTGAATTTAATTGTGTCCTGCAACTAAACCAATATTGAATTGCAATTAAACATTAATTCAATCCACTTTTAAATCAATTAATTGATTAATTGATTAATACTCTACACTGCCACACAGTTACTGATATTACTAGAGAACAAAGGGCCCCGGACTACTCAAGGGCCTCCATACCATAGTACCAACTAGAGGGAATTGAAAATAAATGATTAAAGGAAAGATTAAAGAAACCTAAGCTTTTAATATAAATAATTTCATAAAGACTCCTTGAGACACTTTTCTCTAAACGACTCTAAAAAACGACTAACAACTGCGAATAAAGAAAAAATCTTAATAAGAATCAGAAAACAAAAAAAGTGAAAAGGCCCCAAAAAAAATGGGCAAGCTGCAGGACAAAAAAAAAAAAATAAATGAATACTTACTTGTGTTATGTGATTGTAGCTGACTAAATGTGCCAGGACGGTCCGCGGATCTCCTCGTTTATCGCACAACATGCACAAATAAGACGGTTCCTTTTCCCTGTCATATTCTTGAATTTCCAGCAGATATTCCAATCCTATCAACGGACTGACGGTGAATGAATCCAAACGTTCCTGCGAATTACATAAATAAAAATCTCATATTCACAGGTTTTCGATTGCATACTTGTATCAAGGTGGGCTTTACGATTTCCTTTTCGAAACCGGGCGGTACCGGTTCACCAGGAGCGACTTGAGGAGTTGGAGTGTCCACCTGCAGAGGTGCTCGGCCCCCACGCTTCTTGCTGTTATTTACGCTGTGGTTGTGCCTATTCCCGTTTTCGTGATAGTACACCCGACCCATGACGGGACACTCGCATAGATTACAGTACCAGTGTTCGGAGCCGTTGACGTATGAGAGTTCGAAGACGTTTCCATACTGTCCGTTCGGTAGGACCGCTTGGATGGCGAGGAGTCTTTCTTGTTCTTTTTCCTGCACGAAGAATTTATTTAAAACCCAATTCAAAATAAATCTTTACATATTACAACTATTATAATAAATAATTATGTACATTAATTACGAGATAGGTAATAGCGAACAGACTAATTTAGGATAAGTATGTACCTTCAAGAAACATAAATAAGGTGTCGTTGTGCATCGATTCAATTTATTCAGACCCTTTACAATGACAGTTTACAATTTCATTTTTTAAATAAGTTTACCTTTTCGTGCTTACGCTGCTTTAACTTCAATTTCACAGACACTTCACTGCGATACGCTTCAAAGAAAAATAATAATTTTTCGGGTTGCTTCAAATTAAATAACACGATTTACTTTTTTCATGCGTTATTACAAGTGGACACATTGTGCCACCGCAGATTGTAAAAGTAACGTTAACCCGTTCTATTTATTAAGGCAATTTGTACGATGCCTGTTTAAACTTAAGCTGAAGCTGAAACCCATAACAACGATTGTTTCAATAATTGTTGCTAAGGTTTGACTTAAAGTTAAGCTGGAATTGTACAACTGGGCCTTAGTGACATTTACTTGTGCGCCATCAAGAGTTGACTACATGAAATTCTGATTGGGTTCAGAACTCTCAACTTTCTCTTATTATTGTATTTTACATGCCAAATTATTTCAGCTGCACATCCAACAATTTCTTATTAGTTCAGAATCAATCATCTGTTTAAGTTTAATGATCAATTTCGACTGCCCCATCAAGTTTAAAACTTTGTTCAGAGTTTGATTTTGATAACTCTAAGTAAGCAATTGTCATTAAAAAAAGTTATTGTTTCAACAAACGAATATTTAAACTTCCAGTTGACAGTTGACATTTAAAATCTATGCTGTCAATTGTTACATCATAATAATGGCTCATGGCCTGCTTTAAATAATTTATTCTTTTAATGAAGTAGATTTACAAGTAATGTGAATTTGCGAGAAGCAAACATACGTATTTCAATCCGTTTTTCCCACCCTCAAGAAATCATTAAAATAGAAGCGGCAGACAAAAAAAAATCACAAAGTCAACCCAAAAAATAAAAACAAAACAAAATAAAATAATACTTACCTACGAATAACCAACACAAAATATCGAAACGTACGTCATTTTTTACAACTAGTAACTTAGTATAACAAAAAAAAAAAACTAGATTTACCTTTTTACTAAAGACGGGAAATGTAACCGGCACCTCGTCTTCAGTGCCCGGTGCAACCGGCTCCATCTTTAGCTTCTCTCACACACACACTACACACTAAACGTCTTCGTCAAACTTTTGCAAACTTTACCCCAACGAAAACGTCTGCAAGAAAGAAAAATCAATCAAGCACTTATCGCAGTACAACTTACCTAGGACTTATTTAATACGAAAGTATAGAAGAAGTTTGAAGGCATAACTTACCGTATTGAAAATGTACTTTTAGGCGATTATTAAATTTGCCGCCACATCACAAATACAACACAATATGGCCGCCAGCTCTGAACCTAAATTTACAAGAAACATGTAGAAGAACATTGTGTAAACGCGTAAAGAAGATTAAATACAATTGATTTAAACATTTCGGCAAATGCATTACGAAATGCCTCTGCTGTTAATGTAACTGTCCGCCTGTGTTTTACAGGCGGCACCATCACTTTCCTTGAACGAACTCATTGCAAAACTAATATTACAAAGGCTTACCTTTACGCAAAGAACAAAACTGTGCGAACAAACTCGTTTCAAAATCAAATTTTTAGCTTTTTCTTGAAGAATAAATATCGACGTTTACCGACCATAAATGTCAAAATGCCGATGATGCCGACCAGGGGCTGGAAACTTGATTATTTGTGCCATCTGTAGTTGCCGCATAGAATCGTTTCTTTTAAGAACTCGAAAGTAGAGATCTATATTATACAGTGTTCTATAGTGCCAATTGCGCACGTCGCGGGTAACTCACACGTCTCTGCCTCTCTGCACGTATGTGTCTGTGAATTAGCTCATTAGTTGGTTATTGTTCGGTGATTTTTGTATATTGAGTTATTTTGACCGTTTATTTGCATTTGTTTTACAATGAGACCTTGTTGTGTACCAAATTGTGATGACAAAAATGCTCCCAGGTAAGTACAGTTGAATTTAATCGAAGCTGTTCTCTAATTTTGAGTTGATTATTGTAGACACGCATTTCCGCGGAACGTGCGTGTTAGATTTATTTGGCTGGAACGAATAAAAAATTCCAAATTGAGAAATGATATAAATTTTCTTAAAAGTTACACTGTATGTGAGAATCATTTTGCTGAGATATCAATAGAAAGAAGAGGAAAACTTAAACGATGTGCTGTCCCAACATTATATTTGCCTGGTAAGAAAGAAAAGAATTTTTTTGCATAAGTTTTTTTGAACTCAACTTCTATTTGCAGATTATATAGAAGAAGCTACTACAGAAACTTGCTTTTCTTTCAGTCCAGTGCCTAAAGAATTTTCAACACCGGAAAGAATAAAAGGTATGTTAAATCTCCTATGTTCCGAAATAAGTGCCCGATTGAGGCCCAGTTTCATAAAACGTAGTTAACCACTCGATAAAGTTAATCATGTGATTAAGCAATATCATTGGAGGAAAGTTTAAATTTTCTCCCGTTTTATGAAACGGGGCCTGAGCATTTTAATTCATTACATTATGTAAATAGATAAATTGTTTATTAAAGGTAAAAGATTACCAGAACAATTGTTTAAACTGCACTTGCTGTCACATATTTATTAAATTAACAACTGTCGGTGGTAGGCATCTTCAAACCTCCTTAACAAAAAAGAATCAAAATCAGACACTTATTTTCAAGCACAGAGAGTATTTTTTATTTTTGAGATTTTGGAAAAAAGCTCAGAGAGATAAGTTTTAAGGTCTGCTATGTACTTTTTACACTTGTTTCAAGCCAATTTCATGTAATTTCTTTCTACTTACAGCAGTTCTTCATATTTCTGGTGCAGCTTCTTCTAATACTGTATTACAAATAGAAGATGAGGGCGGAGAGTTAAAAGTTAAGACACCACAGAAGTCTTACAGTAAAAGAAAACTAGATTATGCAGGTACAAATATTAGTAAATTTACCATATTTTAAAGCAATAAGAAATTATAAATATTAACATTATTTTTAAACAGTTAACTACAAGTTTTATCGTAGATATGTAGAAAATTTATCAATTAAAAAGAAATATTAATATCTTAGAAAATTCTATGTAGGTGATTCAATTTTTTTCTTAATAATAAGGAATAATTTCTTAATAATAAGGAATCAATAGAATTCATTGTGTTCTATTAATTCCTAAAGTTATCGAGAAAAAACTAAATCACCCTGTGTTAATATTTGTTAGAAATAATTAAATTCGTGTCTTGTCCGTTGAAAAAAAAATATTTAAACAAACGTAAATATTTAAACAAACGTAAAAAATGGACGGGAATCAAACTGAAAATGCAATTTTCTTAATTTGTAGATATTGAAACATTTACTACAGAGGCAAACACCAGCAGAACTGCCTCCACTAAAATAGCTATTCAGGATCCAGGTCCAAGCACTTCCAGTGAGTTATCTAAAAATTGTAGTTGGAACTCTAGTTAATAATATTGCCTTTATTGTAGGTACTGATTCACACTTTTCCTCACCTTTAGGTCGAGTTACTACACATGGTAAGTTATTATTGTATCTTAAAAATATTTGTGTTTATGAAATATAGTGTTTTGTGTTTATAAAATATGATTTATGAAATTAAGTCTACAATATTATAATATTTATATAAACACAATGGTTATCTACATTACTCAATTTATAAATCAAAAGGCTATTTTATTTTCAGTGTCAAGACGACAGGGAGATAAACAGCTGGGTAGATCCACAAAAACAAAAGCAGTGCCCTATCAAGTGAGAACATTAAAAATTATTCGTAAGAAAACACAGAAGCTGTCTACAATACAGAAAATTAAAGCCCTTCAAAGAAATCAACATCTTCTTAAATACTTGAGGGGCGTTAATGATGTCACTATACAATTCTTTAAGTCACAGTTAAAAAATCAAGCATTACATCCCCAAGGTAGAAGATATACATTAGACGATAAGGTTTTTGCATTATGCTTGTACAAACAAAGTGGAAAAGCTTATCGATTTCTGTCCCAATACTTCAGTTTACCATCGGGTAAACTGTTGACTTCAACATTAAATCGAGTTCCATTTATAACAGGAGTTAATGATATGGTATTCACTCATCTTTCAAGAAATGTTATCAAAATGAAAGATGTAAACAAAATGTGCGTACTAATGTTTGATGAAATTTCTTTAGCACCTGGGGTGCAATACAACAAGAAATTTGATTTTGTGGAAGGACTTGTGGATTTTGGCGGAGAAAATAGAAAGGCTGTCTTTGCTGATCACGCATTAGTCTTTATGATTAAAGGTATTAAGACGAAATGGAAACAGCCTATTGGTTTTACTTTTTGCCAGTCAACCACACAAACAGCTGATCTTGTTCGTTTAATTAAGGAAGTTGTACGAAAATCACGAGAAATTGGTTTGAATATTGTTGCAAGTGTATGTGATCAGGGTTCGACGAATGTAGCAGCAATTAATTCTTTACTGCAGGACACAAAAGCCTATTGTCTACGTAATAATATGGAAAACAAGTTTCAAGGATATTTAATTGATGGCCAAGAAATTGTTCATATATATGATTGTCCACATCTGTTAAAAGGAATAAGGAACAGTCTCTTAGTCAAGGATTTACATTTTATTCATGATGGTAAACAAAAAATAGCATCTTGGTCTCATATACTGCAACTTTATGCTATAGATCAACAACAAGGGCCCTACAATCAACTGTATAGATTAACCGATGAACATGTTATCAATAGTAAGATTAAAAGAATGAAAGTGAAAATGGCAACACAAATTTTTAGCCATACAGTTGGTGCAACAATGTACTCCAGAGCAACTATCAGCAATGAATTATCACCATCATCAGGATATTATTTAGACCCTGCTGCCTGTGATACAGCTGATGTATTAATTTTCTTTGATAAAGTATTTGACAGCGTTAATGGTAGCATGGTCATTCCTCCGCCTGGTAAACCTCTTCGCAGCACAGTGAAAGAAAATTCGCCACATTTGTCTTTCTGGCAAACCAGTATTCCCGTTCTGCAGTCAATGTATTTTACAACTCCTAATAGTGCTGTAAAATCTTACATACCTTCCCTTAAGAACTGGATTTTTACATTGCACAGTTTTATTTATTTAAGTAAAAAGCTGTTACCAGTATTACAACATATACCTACACGAGCATTTAATCAAGATCCTTTAGAAAATTTTTTTTCACAAATCAGATCTCATTCAGTAAGAAACCCAACTTGTTCCATATTCACAAACAGTTTTAAATCACTAATTGTAAATAATTTTTCTGCACCATATTCTATAGGTAGAAACTGTGAAGAGGATGAATCTGTTGGTCCTTTGGCAAACTTCAAACAATTTATCGAAGCAGAAGTTAATATATCTGTTCCTGAAGTTGAAAGCACAATAACAACTACTACACAAATTCCTGTTTCAATGGTAACAGATTTTGCAACACCATACGTAGCAGGTGCAATAGCTAAAAAGTTCTTTAAAAAATTTTCTTGTGATGTTTGTAAAGGAATCTTGCTTACCGCAGAAGAATTGCCAGAACATAGTTTTATTAAACACAAACAATATCAAGGTTTTCATTTATTACACCCGTCAATTATGTTTTCCAAATTTGTGAAAGATGTTACGCACTGTACCCTACAAATAATACCAAAAGTTTTACACACATATGGCTTTAGAGTTAAAATCTTAGCGGAAGTTTTGCACACATGTTTGCCTTGCAACATTCTCTGTAGCGAGCATTATAATGATAAAATTAATATTTTAGTTACAATTATTGTAAATATTGTAATTTTTAATTATATTAAAAAAATAAATAATATTTTAAAAGGTCGTGATATGCGCCATTTAAATTTTGATAAAATGTTACATGCGGCATATGACTACTATGTAAGAAAAAGAAAACGGAGCTAGATGATATTTTATGTTTCTAGATATAATATTGTTCATTTATATTTGTATTTAATAAAATAAATTTCAGACATGTATTGTTTTTTATAGTCGAATAATTTTGAAAAAAGAATTGAAATGGGTTACAGAACCGCAACTATTCAAATTTCCCGCCATGACGATTTTTTTTAGTAAATTGTCATGCGGCAACTACAGATGACAGCACAGGAATAGTGAAATTTTAAGTTTACTATCTTTATTTGGTGATCTGTGATGCCGACATTGCCGACAGCATTACCAACAGTGTTACCATGGTGTTACCCACTAGGCCTGGTTAGGTCTAACAGGGTCTAACAGATCTGTGGCCTGGTGCAATAGGCGGGTAGCAAACGTAAGGTTACTATATCGAGAAGGTAGCGCCAACTTTCTATCTCTTTTAATTTGGGGTTAATCGAATTCATTCATATAGCGTTTTCGATTGACCGCACTAGTGCGCACTCAGAATATCTTCATCTCGTGTTATCACATGAGGTTAAAAGAAGATGCAAATACACTAAGTGCAACCAGTGCAAGTGAATCGAAAACGTTATTAAACTCCTTAGCAACAGTAACTTGTTATGTATCTATCCTTTTTCTTCTTTAGCGTTTCATCGCTTCCTTTTTAATTTGGGGGACGAAGCCGCGGAAATGAATGGCGGTACCTTCTAAATACAGTAACCTTAACCAAAATTAATGGCGGTACCTTCTAAATACAGTAACCTTAAGCAAACGGCGTCATGAGCGCCACTAGCTGTAAGTTTATATATAGGCGTTTGATTTTAAGATCGCAGCGCTACCGCGATAAATCGGAACCTCTGTAAGCTATTCAGAGTTTTTATAATGCACGTGTTTAAGTGCGTACCAATACAAGTACATAAGTTGATTTAATGTAAATATCACATATAACACAATCATGATACATGATATACACGGAATCGATGCTAAAACACGAGATGTTATGTAGCATACAAGGGTTTGTTTAGTTGACACCAGGTGGCGAACGCTTAGCTGCAAACTCCAATAGGAAAAGGTAGAGAAAACGGTCGTATCAGGGTTGGCAACCGGGGCCAGGGGCCGGATTCTGGTTTGACGATACAACACCTGTCGATCGAGTTTTAACGATACCACGTATTCTCGTTGACTGTAATATGAGAACTTATCAACTTTTAATTCCTAGGGTGCGTTTAATTTGCGCGCTTACATGCTTTGAGCGCTCATAAGCAGTGCTTAAACCATTCCCTTTGGCTTTGCAAACGCTCACAAAGCTCCAGCTGACGAAATGGTAACCAAATGGTAACGTCATTATGACCGCTCACAATCGCTTATTCCATCGAGGTAGGGCAGCAAAAGCGTAAGCGCTTATGTTATGTTAATTTCACTATTGAAGTTATATTTTTAAAGTTATGAATTCGTTGTGCAAACAATAGTCAGAAGAAACACCTCTGCATATAATGACTTAAGCGACTGAACGCCAAATGAAACAACAGAAAATAGCGCTTGTAAGCGTGAATTCTTAAAGCGTGTGAGCGCGCAAACGAAACGCACCCCTAAAGTTATGATTTCATGCCATTTGATTTAATTCCTATCGATCGTCGCAAATTGCCGACGATTTGATTTCTGATTCACTTCTATCGCTGTAGCGTTCATGATATCGTCTCGAACGATACGATTGAATCGTGAAACGAGAATCCCATAGCTGGACACCTAAATGCAGTGTTGCCAATCCACTCTAAGCCGATTACCCTTTTCAAATTTTAAAAAACCCGTTCTTACCCACATTGAGTAATGATAATGAAATTGAAATGAATGAATGAAATAATACAAAATTTATTTTATTTAAATACCTAATATTATTGCACTTACCTTACACACGTGGACATTGCACGACAGATTTTTCAGGTTAAAATCATCTACATCTACATCTGTATGTATATGTGGGACAGTGCTGCCAACCGACCAAGCGAAGCATTTCGGAAAATAGTTGTGAAAAATTCCGATAGATGTCTGTGAATTTCGGTTGAGCTAATTTAAATCACTCGATTGAAATCATGTTTAAAATCACTGATTTTATTCAGGCGATTTTTATTTTTGAAAATCATTTTAAAAAAAATTCTCATGAAATAAGCAATATTGGGTTCAAATTTCTAAAATTAAGACATTTGACAGTTATTATGCGATTTTTGACACTAAATAAAACAAAAGACGATCGAGAAATAAGGAAAATTTATAAAATTATTATTATAAAATTTAAAAAAAATAAAAATAAAAAAAATCTCATTGAATAAAATTAGAAAAAAATAATAAAAATAAAAGAAATCTCATTAAATATAATAACAAAAAAATAAATAAAAAAAATTATTAAAATTACAAAATTATAAAAATTAATTAAATAAAGAAAACTTTCTAAAATTAAGATTGCAATACAACAATTCCATTCAAAGGGGTTCCTCATTCAAGGAAGCACTATGAATACGGAAATTAGTCTGTTTTATTGAAGATCGTCTAGAGTTTTTTAAGTTGGCGATATTGTGGCGATTTTTTTCTTAATAGTTACTGAGATCATTGAAGACCTGGCAACCCTGCACGGCAGTAGAATGGGTTGCCTACGTTGTCTGTTTTCAATATTTAAGATAATTATTTAAATAGGTACCATTTTGAAAATAACATTTTTAATTAATGGGTTTTGTTATTCGCCTGGAAAATTACACGTGCTTAAATTACCTTGATGCACATCTTAAATTTTATTAAATTATAATTCATAACGCATAGATATAATGTCGTTGGCCCTCAAAATAGCTTTACTAAGAGGTACAGGCATCGGCGTCTGCAGATTGTCCACAATTACACTCTCAAAATTTGGATCAAAAGCTCGGGTCTTGCAAGTCACCGTCGTGTTTTCATACATTTTTACCTTGCAAGGTTTACCTGTAAAAACACGTCCTTTAAATTGTCCTAAATACCTCTCACCTTACTTGTACCATTCAATTCGGATATCATCCGCAAGAACCGTTCTCGCAAATACGCCCGCGTCTTCCGAGCTTCCCGGAGATCATCCTCAATCATGCCATCGTCGTTCATTGCTGCAGGCCAAAATAAAGTTAGGTTATGTCATTGGGTTCCCAAACAAAACAATGCTCGCGAATAATTTATTTAATTTATTACATTAAATTATTAACATTTAATAAATATTTACAGTAATACTACGCAGTCTGCATGCCCGAGAGATTATTATATGTTGAACCCCATTTTCCTCATGCACTGTTTATGCGCTTCAATGAGATCCTGACAGTTTTCTTCTCCATTTTCGATTATGCTGGAATTGTAACGTGTAGGACTTAAATAAATTGTGTTGATTAAATAAAGTAATACGCACCAAGCATCTCGTGCTTTTTTCGTTTCGGGGCAAGCACAGCACGGCTTCAATTTTTTAGGTTCTTCTGGGGCTTTTGAGGCTGTTATTTGCAAAGAAGCCGCTTCTACCTTTTCACTGATATTACCCATTTAGAAAATGTATTTAAAGAAATCGTGACTGATGCAATTTTGTTGTAATTTGCGCTGATGTATTTTGACACTTTAAATATTAGACATAACCTCAATTCTCATTACATTTTTTTCCTAAATGTAGCAAGGTAAGTTGGTATCATTCGGTTCTCAATTATTTTCACAAATTTTCTTTAATACTTTATATTATTTCAGTATTTAAAATCGTTTTATTTACAAATTACTTTAGTTAAAAAAATAATAATAAGAAAGCCCTTTTATTAATTCATATTATAAAAATTAATTTGGCTGCAAGTATTTTAAAAGAAATAATAATATACAATAAATAGCGCTAAAATTAATAAATGTCATTGCTGAGAATGTCGTAGGTGTTGGATTAGTTCGAAAATTTCCCTTCTCTTCCTCAAAACCTGTTGATCACCCAAAATAGGACACCCCTCGATCCTTCCGTTCTTAACCGCAAAATGCGCAAGGTTTTCCGTGTTACACAGAACATGTATTCCGCAATCGTAACCGTTATTCTGCTGCAACACGAGCGGTTCATTATAGCAACCGTATGATGGTAGTCCGAAAAACTTCAACAATTTTTCGCTAAACTCGACCGCTTGATACTGATTAGAACCCCGTGAGGAATCGAAATGGAACACCATTTTCTCCGGATAAGAAAAAACCAGGAGGCTCCAGTGCGTGCCTCCCGAACTTTCCGTCTGTTCGTTATCGTTCAGCGCAAAAAAAATAAAGTCCCTTCGCTTCCAGTTTAAGGGGTCGAGGAAAACGCCGATCTCCGGGTCCGGGGCTATTTTAATGCACTGCGTAACTTGCGGGGGCACAAACAACATCATCGGGCTATCTCTGAATTTCATTTTCTCGAGAAATTCGAAATAGAACGAGATTATCGTGTCGTTCAACCAGCAAGCCCCGTTTAGTAGCTCTACATCAGACAAGCGCAGCAAACTTTCGTGAAAATTCAGTATCACAGGATTGTTGTCCATGATTAACCGGGTCAGAGTGTAACACAGCCGAAAATAACATAATCTGCAAAGATTTTCACGGCACATGAAATTTATATTAAAACTAGCTAGCAATTTCCAACCTGTTTGTACGAGACTTGTTTACATTTCCTTTTCACGTACACACGCACATGACACTTTCCGGACTTACATTTGGCATTTATTTGACAGTATTTCACATTAATTAGATTGGCAAGCTTGTCTTATTCACATAATTTTCGCCAAATACATAGCGTTTTCGATTCACTTGCACCGGTTGCACTCAGTGTATTTCCATCTTCTTTTAACCTCATGTAATAAAACGAGAAGAAGATACACTGAGTGCGCACTAGCGCAGTCAATCGAAAACGCTATAAGTTAACTTCAAGCAAAATTTTGAAAGAAATAACCTTATGATCAAAATTAAGGCGGAAAGTTTTCTTTATCTTTCTTTTGCTTTGCGCAGCAAATGGTCTTTCGGCCATAAGCCATTCCCGACAGTCACGAAGATTATGTGTATAGCTGGGTCTAACATACAACAGTCTAACAGACAACACAAACGGCGACCCAAATGGCGGAAAGAATAAATTTAAAAAATTAATCACCGGTTGACGTCAATGTTGCCAATTCGCATCTTTGAACGAAAGAGTCGCCGCGCGGCGGAATTACGTGGAACCTGAAAACTGGCATTTAATGGCCGTGTTTTAAAATTACTCGAACAAGCGTTCGAGCATTTGATTTTTGATTAATATGCAATTTCCTACCTAATTGAGCACTTGATTAAGGTAAGAAATCGCATGTTAAATAAATGCTCGAACGGCTGTTCGAGTAATGGCCAATGAAAACGTGATTTCAAATGTGATATACTGTGACTTATTATGAAAAAATAAACACTCCTAACGAAGTTATCGAGAGTGAAACATTGAGTGATAGTGCACATTTTAAGTGTTCGTTACAAGAATTTGTTATACAATTTTTATAGGACACGATTCTACCACGAGTCGGACGCAACCGCAGTGTATAGTTTGGCTCGAATGTTAGCGTCGCGTTAAAACGCGGCGATTTTTTAGCGTCCTGTATAGTTGACAACGCCGTGTTTTTAGCGTTTGTATAGAATGGCCCTCGCGTCTGGTTGCGTTGTTAACGCTCACAGCCTAGTTAACGCGAATTCAGAGGCGTCGAAAGCGCTCATATACCTAGTTTGCTTTACTGTAGTGCTATTAGAGAGATATCGGTAAAGCGAATAACGTTATGCAGTATTTACGCTGCGCTAATTTGACATTTGAGACATGCGCGATTCGATTCTTAACGACGAAAACGTTAATACCGTTACCGCACGGAGTAATTTACGAGCAGATAATTCCGTGCGTTATTTGCATAACGTATCAGTCCCGCATGCGCACTGTTGTAACTTTTGACGGCAGGCTTTTCTTTACATTTGTTTATCACTTAGTTTTAGACAAAAAGGCTTGTGTTTTTGAGAATTAAATTAAATTTATATTTTACACAAATATAAAAAGTTAAGTTAAAACTTATAAGATATATTTGTGTATCGCGGTATTCAATGTTCCGATAACTGTAATATAGGAAGTAAATACTGCAATACGTTTACACACTACTGCTTTGCGTAATTTACGAACGTAAGCGTTATACGCTTTACCGATATCTCTCTATTGTTCCAGTCAGCTGATGTTAACGCAGCGTTGAGAACGCCACGTTTTTAGCGTTTGTATAGAATGGCCCTAATGAACAATTGCTAGACTGGCAACAGTATGCCAGTATGCAACGTAACAAAAATAAATACTTAATTTTTACCTGGGCCATCTATCGGAATGCGATGGAACTACTTCATAAACATCGATCAGATTTTTGTGGTAAATTGAATAAAATCGTGGAATTAATTTTCTCTCGCAATTAAACCGGTATGTATTCAATCAAAATTATATTCACTTTAAAAATAGTTTTTAGATCCCCAATGGCCGTCCAGAAATTCGGCTTAATAAAATGCCCCCGTGATGTAAACCTTTCGGACTTAAATACCAAGGATTTCAAACGCTTTTGCCCACCACACGCGAGAGTATGCAGCGTACAGGGTGAAACGACGAAGGAAAGGAATTTTCCTTGCCGCTGGTGTATCACTTTTAAGTTCTCTTCGAAAGAAGAAGAAGGTTAGAATTTTTCTAGTCCTAAGAGGTGGAGTACTTATTGTTATGCACGCAGGTGATGAAAGTAGCACTTTCAAGAAAAGCAAGTTCGGAACGGAGCAGCTCAAGAAGTCTGTTGATCTTCACAAGCCAGCAAACACGGTAGTATTGGAAGAACGGCGTATTAAGAAGAACGGGCAGTATTACTGGAAGTTTCTGTACGGTGTTGCTTGCTTTTGCAATATCAAGTTGGTTCTACAGTCTGTGAAGGTGGATGAATCGTATAAACATTTATTTAATATGGCATCTCTCATGAATAAATAAATAAATAGGAGACAAGTACCTGCCAAAAAAGAACTTCAAGCTTCCTTTATTGTTTGTTTATCTTGTTTTTTCCTTATTATGTTTATTTATTTATTTTACCTAATATGTGAGAGCAGCACTTTGTTCTCTCAATAGTTTTCTGCTTGTATTTTTATTTATTTGTTAGCTACTTACATTTAAACTTTCATTAATCATAAGTGTTGTAAAGATAGGTACTCACTCATTTTTTTATAGGTATGTAGGTTAATTACAAATAAATATAATGTATTACCAAATGACTTGTATTGTACCTATTATGAATGTGTTTATATTGTGAAACATAAAAAACATAAATGATTGAGGATACTTTGAATTTGGCGCCATAGTTTTTAGAGTATTTCACGTTTTAAATATGGCTGCGATGAACAAATACACACTACAACTTGCGTTTGTTTTCAAAACTGTTTCCCAACTTTAACAACAACAAATTACTTTAACAATAATAAAAAGTCCCTACATAACAAAAGGGAATTAAATTATTTATTAAATTAAATTAAAGAAATTTAGAATTGTATCGGTGCCAACTGTTCATTATTGTCAACTTAAGATTCGGAGTCGAGTAGTTTTTCACTTTATTCGACGACTCTGCATGCGTAATAGCAATATGTAATAATATAATTCAGTGTTTATTAATCACTGATTGGAATACACCCGATTATCCATGAAAATTAAACATTTTGACAACGAGTAAAGAATAAATAGGAGAGAGTCATACTAACAGTAGTTTCTTGTCCAAAGTTGTAACTAAGTATAGCCACTGTTTGTCATAAAGGTCTGTTCTATTTGATTTCAAGTTCTGAACCGTTCAAATCATGCGCAGTATGAAATTTATATCCAATTTTGTGCACCGCTCATGTTCAGTAAGATATTGAACGGTTCAGAACTCGAAATCCTGACGAATGGAACGGACCTAATGGCGCACACAAGCGTTTTTACAAAATTCTGCTTCGGCCACAACCACAAACGACGCAGTTCACCATTGTTTATAAAACACTTATGGCGGATTTCACAAACGTTACTTAAATTTAATCATCCGTTAAAAGTAGACGTTGCCATGGTTACATGTGTTGAAGGTATAGGAATGATTATTCTTAATCGATGATTAAAGTTAAGTGACGTTTGTGAAATCCAACGTTACTTTACTAAATTTAACTAAATAAGGGCCAATTTCATAGTGGAAGTTAAAGGAGGCTCTAAAATTAAAGTCACATTCAGATGTGTAAACAAATAACTTCTCATATTTGCTTTGACATCTGAAAGTGACTTTAAATTTAAAGTCTCGTTTAAATTCCATTATGAGACTGGCCCTAAGGTCAATTAAGGGTGCCAGCAAATCGTTATATTGCAGAAACTGACCTACTGTAAAGAGGTGACTTCCATCAAATGTAATTACATTCTCCCACTGCCGGAGATTCTCTCCTGTCAATCCTTAACTCGTTGTATTTTGACGTTCATATACAGTGGCGTCATCTATGTAAATTTTCTTATACCTACCAGAACTGCTAATTGAAATTTGAGTCGAGTTACGTTTTATAACAAATTTCTTAATCACGTTTCCTTAATGACGTTCACATACAGTGGCGCCATCTATGAGAATTTTCTTAAATCAGAATTATCAATTGAAATTTGCAGCGGCGGCCGGCCCATCCGATTCAGTGGGGCACACGACATACTTGCTATCTCTATTTATTACACAACGAAGAGAGAACAGAATGCTTCGGCCTTGCCTTATGCCCACTCTATTCGTATGTATCGGCGGCCACTGGAAATTTGAGTTACTTTTTATAATAAATTTCTTAATCACGTTTTCTTAATGACGTTCACATACAGTGGCGCCATCTATGAAAATTTTCTTATACCAGAATTGTTAATTAAGATTTGAATTAAGTTACTTTTTATAATCAATTTCTTAATCACGTAATTTTTATAAGTTGACGAAAGCATCGATAGTTTCATCGATAGAAATTGAATAAACTTCACGGCGCGGCGTTCAAATCTACAGTGGCGCCATCTATGTAAATTTTCTTTTACTCGCTAGTTTGAAATTGAAAAACTTTGCATAAACTGAATGACCATGAAAATAAATGATTTTCATGTTTAATTTCTTTTTGATTGCACAACTATTTTAACTCAACATAGACGGAAGGACGACGAGCACATTCGTCTAGAAGCAAACAATCGAAGATCGTGACCAAGCGCGTTCACGATTGTGTTCATTCATGCATGCGCACCCACGTGACACAAGTTTTAAGCTCGGGATAATTAATATTCATCGAAGGGTACAATAAAAATCGAGGAACAAATTCGATTACTATTGATTACGCCAGACTATAGACATTCAATCCACTTCTGGCGGTAGGACTTTCTCACGCATTTTTCGTCATTTCACACCCACTGCGGAAGAGAGACGCGAACAGCGCGGCTTTAATTAATTAGAAAAAGACAAAATCACACTTAACTTGCATATTAATAAAGACGGCTAACTAGGTAACGGGATACTATAGCTCGACCATGTTGATCAAATGTGCGGAACGTATCTTGGCAACGTTTTGCGAATACGCTGATACAGTAGGCCATGATAAAGAAAGAAAATAAATAAATCGCCACTTATTTAAGTTTTGACGTTAGGACGATATTTTTTTTTATCAAACAGTATATAATTAATATTCAGGAATTTCTTTAGGAAACCAATTAATTTTTTAAAGACATTTGACGGTGGAATGAATGTCTTCGAGTGTAAAGTTCTTTACTCTTTCGTCGTACTGGTAGATCATGTATACCCATCTTTGTGTGTAGCCTACATAAGCGCACTTTTTCTTACGGTTAAGAGAGCTGACAGTACAAACCTCATTTCTCGGTCTTCACAGGGTAGGCCATGGAAGACGAGCATTCAGTCGATGCACGTTCAGTGGGTCTCGCTGTTAGCGCCGAGACACCGGAGGCTGGAGTGGAGTTTTCGGAAACCGCGAACGATGCGCACAACAAAGCGCGATTTTTTGCAGCAGTTCTCGTGCATTTCGGAACGCAACTGAATCGCCCGCCACTCGCGTTGTTATGAAGTGACTAAAAACAAGATGTTCACTGTTTTTCTTTTGTTTGTAAGTAGTTTTTCCAATTGTTTATTCATTTGTTTTGAGAAAAAAAAACGACGTGACCCATATTTGATATTTTTAAAAAGAATAATTTTCCGTTGACAGTTTAAAAGAAAAACAAAATATATTTAAAAATCGGAAAAATTGAACGTCGTTTTGACAGTGTATAAGCAATTTAAAATTTGACTAAATTTGACATCAATTAAAAAAGTAAAGGAACGAATCTACATTGAAAGTAAAACGTAAAATTAATTTCTTTTTTAATTAATAAAATATTGCGCAACAAATTATTAGGAAACGTAAACAGATCGTTCAAATTTATTAATATTTAATATTTTGCTTTAGTTAATTGACTCAACCTTTATTATTTGATATATTTTTAAAAAGAATAAAATTACGAATTGAATCTGACATTAAAAAACCTTTTCAAAATTCTCAGCTCATTTAATTTGTACTACCGCGGCCTTATAATTTCGCACGATTTAATTTTCCGCTGTAAATATGGCTTTCTTTGACGGCTTGTCAAAAATAATCATTTTAAAGTCAGATTTCAAATATAATGCTAAAGTTGTAACAACACAATGCCAAATCATGTGCTTTCTGAAGGAGAGAAGGGTTTTGCGATTGTAAAATTATAAGATGGTTGGTCGCTAGTTTTATTCTGTTATTTCTGTTCTAAAACTTCATTATCTTGCTGTTCTTAAAATATAACCAAACAATCTGACTTTTGGTTAAATGTCTTTAGTGTCAAAATTGAGGAAAGAGCCTGTACTACAAAACTATATTTTATAGTAAAAAATCGTGCGAAATTTTAAGGCAGCGATAGTACATACATTTTACGCAAAATTGTTAAATAAATAAGATATGTTTCATGCCAAATATTTAAATAAGTAGAAATAAATAAATTTATGGTTTTTAAAAAATATTTTTAAAAAATTTATATATAAAAAATGTTGCAGAAAAAATGATAGGGTATTAAAAAATATTTAAATATACATACATATTTAAATGACGATTTGCTGAAAATTAACATTTATAATAAAGTACGTACCTAATTTAATGTTAGCGATTGCAGGGGATGTGATTGCCCAGTTAAGTAGAAAACAAACTTATTTCTTCAACATTTAAAAAATAAAATTCAAATAAAACTAAAAAATTAAATTGTAAAAAATAAAATTTCAAACATTTCAAAATAAAATTTACAAAGAAAATTCATGGAAAAAATAAATAAAAAGTGCAATGATAATATGTAATAACATCCTCTATTTATGTATGTACGTTACAATAACATCCATAAATATTAAAATTAAAAATTAAGAATAAAGAATGTAAAAATTGTGAAATAATTGCGCCGCAGCACAATTATTTTCCGACTTATAATTCGTGTCGTGAAAGCAAATAGCAACAATGCCGCTGCCTCATAAGCTAACACGCACGAGATGGCAGTCGAAGCGGACAGAACGTGTCATCGCAAACATGTAAAAGTTGGCTGCAAGTCGTTAGGATCGCAATGGGGCCCCCGAGCATATCTGTATAGCTATTTCGGCCCTAATTGGGGCCTCATCAGCAGAACAGTATCTCGAGAACTCCACTGCAACCCCGACGACCAACAAGATATACGCACGGTTAGCGCGTAAATGCAAACGTGTGAAATAATTGCGCCGCAGCACAATTATTTTCCGACTTATAATTCGTGTCGTGAAAGCAAATAGCAACAATGGTTCTGCTGATGAGGTCCCAATTAGGGCCGAAATAGCTATACAGAATATGCTCGGGGGCCCCATTGCAATCCTGACGACTCGCAGCCAACTTTTAAATGTAAAAATTATCCTAAAAATTAATGAAATATTATTAAATAATAGCAAATGCTAGGGTAGGTAGTAGAAAATATATAAATAATGAATCACTGAAAATTGATATTTATCGAAAAAATAATTTAAAAAATTAGATATGTAAATTAAAAATAAAACATAAAAAAATAAAGTTCTTAATTCTTCAAAAAAGAAACAAAAATTAATAATAAAAATAATAATGACATCCCCTGTTTACGTACATTACAGTAATATTCATAAATATTAAAATTTATGCATTATTAAGAATTAATATACACAATAGGAATATTTTCAAAAAAGGATATATTAAAAGTACCTACATAGTGGTAGTGATTGATGTGATGGCTGTCATCTGTCAGTTGAACGCATAAACGACATAGGGCACTTTTCAGAATGGACTGGTTACTCCACCGGTAGACATTTTAAAATTCTAAAATCCACTGTAAAGCTATAATATGTTATTTTAGCTATAAAAGTTATTAACTTACTATAACTGTATTATTATTATATACTTATTATAGCTATAATAACATGTTATAGCTTTACAGTGGATTTTAGAATTTTAAAATGTCTACCGGTGGAGTAACCGGTTAATTCTGAAAAGTGGCCATTATGTCGGCAACACTAGTTAACATGTATTAATTATTCAATTTATTATTATACAGCTTAACTTTGAAGTGTGTTTATCTTCAAAGTAGTTGCACGTCAAAGTGCCCTAGATTTTGAGAATCTCTAATCTGGCAACACCGCTTGCTTTAATTTATTATTTTACCTATTTTTCCAATCCGGTTAGAATATAACAATAATGTTACACGTCATTACTTGTTGTAATTTTCTTTACTGATTGATGAGTAAAGCACGGATTGAAGTGCATTTTACATATTAACTTGTATGAATATATGCAACTTTTTCTAATTTAAAGTAGACACAAAAACAGATCGTTGTCGTACTTGTCATTTCCATTTCATGTTAAAACTTTCGAATCTTGTTTTGCATTATCAATGATAAAAACATGTTAACCCTTCTTCAAAAAGTGTACCTAATGCCTTGATATAAAAAAATCAAAAGTATGATTACAATAAATTCAGGAACAAGCAAGGATTAACTGCTAAACGGCGTTTTGATATCTAAAAATTTCTGGTCATTTGTACCTCTTGTAACACCTATCCGTGGACATACTGTATTTAAAATCTATTATTTCGTATTTTTTTTTAATTCCATCATTCTTTTTTTGCTTTCTCAGGAACCAATTAAAAAAAAAGATTAATTTATTAAATTGTGTCGTAAAATCGATTGTCTTTTGTTTTTATTATTATTTTTGTTAATTTTATTACATATTTACTTTTTGAATTGTTACTATTTTGTTTTCTTTGTTTTGTCCTTTGTTTTCATTGTTTTGTAATTTTTCTTTATTTTATCATTTGCTTTTTTAATTTTGTCATCTTTCCTGCCAAATAGTTTTTTTTTAAATTTATTGATCTACTGAATTATGTAAAATCAATTAGTCTTTTGTATTTATTATTAATTAAATTTTATTTCTTTTGCTTTCTCATGGTTCCTTTCATTAATTTATTAAATTTTGTCGTAAAGTGAATGTTTTGTTTTTATTATTATTTAAAACCTATTACATATTTCGTATTTTTTATTTCTATTGCTATCTCTTGATTCCTTTCATTAAAAATATTACACGTCATTACTTGTTGTAATTTTCTTTACTGATTGATGAGTAAAGCACGGATTGAAGTGCCATTTTACATATTAACTTGTATATGCAACTTTTTCTAATTTAACCAATTCGTTTCTGAAGTTCATTTTTTTATCATATGCCGATCGTATAGATCTGAGTTAAGAAAATATACGATGGAACGACATGACATGACAAAAGCCGCAAGGCTGTTTCAGGAATGTTAGAAGAAGATAGCTATATAAAAGTTCTTTGATCTATCGATCGATCGGCATATAATAAAAAAATGAACTGTAGTTTAGTTTATTTTCTCCTCCAAGAGACACAATGCACGTATAGGATCGTCAAGCCACAGTATATTCTCTACCCAGTAGTTGCACTCTACACAATCGGATGTTACCAAATATCCTTTGCGCAAGTTACTGCGCAGATGTCACACGTGTGTCACACTCAATCAGTTTTCTGTCAATCGTACACTTAGGTGCGACCTATTTTCATCCTATTTTAGTTAATAATACGTTAATAAACAACTAAAATGAAACTGAAGTGCTGTGTAGCTGACTGTACGAGTGTATATTCAAATACGGATACTAATAGCCGTGGGAAATAACTTAAAATCATATTTGAGTGAAATTCCGTTTGAAAGTCCATGTCAGGATTTTCCGAGTGATTATCTTCTCTCCTTATTTGTAAGAGTACGAATATTTTATACTTTAAAATTTGTTAATTTAAATTTCAAAACTCAGAAAAGCAATAAAAAATGTAATAAATTAATTAATTTGCAACATTTGTGAAATTTTTGTTTCGTAGAATAAAACTGTGTTTATTTTGATGTTCATTGGTTTATTTCATTTAAATAGACTTACTCGAGGTAATTTTATTGTATGTTCGTATTAATAATTTATAATTTTTTAAAATGACTCCAAAAAAAGTCATCGATAGTATAAAATTTCCCTTGTGGAATTTAAATTTGACATGTTTGGCGCGTTAAATTCACTGCGCAGTAACCTGCGCAGAGCTCAACTAATTTTACAAACTTCAAAGGTGCCGACAAGGAGTGCAACTACTGCTTAGAGAATATACTGTGGTCAAGCCAAGTACATAAGATACATCGATAGGTACATAATCTCTTTTAAGATGAGCAAGATACACATGCTTACGGTCAGCCTGTATACAAATAAGTACAATACGAACAAGAATCAAATAAAATTCGTGGTTTGCCATGAAACTGGCTTAAAAAAAATTGTGTTGATAACACAATTATTACCGATTATTATCGTTTACTGTTTTATCGTCTTACAATATTTGAGGATCGTATTTATTTTATATGCAAATGCAAGAAAGTCGAGAAAGACGGCAGATATTAGTTTCATACGTCACTGCCTATTACAAATGAGTATTAAAAACCCTAAAAATCGAAGGAATAACTTTAAAAAAATATATAAAAATAATAAAATAAAACGTTGACAGTAGTCTATTGTGACAATTCAAAAGAACGTCAATTGTTTCAATAATAAGTCGTAGCCTACTGAAATATTGCAAAAACCTTGAAAAGCTTATATCTCGCAAATGCGTCGATTAATATATCAAGTATATTATATTTTTGTAAAGGTAATTTTATGCTCTTTTCAAAAATGTAAAAATATATAGGGTGTTCCATATAAAAATTCGGAAGTTTAGCTTATATCTCGAAATTATGCGCTTCAGAAAATCGTAATTAAGAGGAATGAATTCTACGCCAAAAATTGCCTTAAGAAAGTTTTTGCAAAAATGAGAAATTTTCATAAACAAAAGAGCTACGATGGTTTTTAGAAAATGCAGAATTTCGAAAAACACCTTGTAGCTCCGAAACGGTACAAGATATCAAAATGCGGTCTTCACGATTCATTTTCTAATAAAAATCGAGCTCGGTGCATGGAGCTCGATTTTTATTAGAAAGTCAGTTTTTATCTAAATCCTCTAGAAATAGGAGTTTCCCCACTAAAAGTGTTAAATCTGGCCCACCCTGTACAGAGGCTGCTTAAGGAATCCTCTGCAATCAAAACCGACTTGCAACAAAATTCTTCAAAAACTTTCATTACGCTTGACAAGCACGCATGGCCGCCTTACATAGGATCGTAATTATGCATATATATGGCATAATTTTAACTGTACCATTGCGAGATAAATATTTGGTACGACAGATTTTCCCTGTTTAACTAGGATTTTCTGGCTTATGCGATTTCGTACTAAAAATATAAAATCATAATAAAATATCGGTACAATCAATGAGCCGAGGGCTTCCTGTGTTAGAACAGAACGGTGGTTCCATAAAATATTATTTTTTTTTCGTGTGCTATTTTAATTCTAGCATTGAAGAGCATTTCAATATGCTAAAATTTTGACAATTCAGCCTACTTTATAAAGCAACCGTACCAATTATTTATCTCGCAATAGTACATATTAACATCTTGTTATATAAAAAAACTACTTTTTTAAAAATTTTGGTGTTTTAATGACTACATTATAAAACTCGTTTGGATTTCATAAAGTAGCACATTAAAGCATCCGAAATTTTATTTTATTAGGAATCACCTCCATCAGTTGACATTTATTTGACATTTGACCTGCGTTTGTTGGCATCTTAAATCAGTATTGCCAACCGTTGACAGTCGTTTTTCCCTCACTTTGGGATAAAACTTCCCTTTTATGCTTATTTTGCTCCTCATATTGCAAGTTTAAACCATTTTTATGCATTCTTGTCAAGATTCGCCTTAAAATTTTGTCTTCGAAAATTTCCTCTTTCTCGAGAAATGTTCCTTTTGCAATTTTAAGACAAAAATTACCACAGATCGGAAAAATTTCCACGAAGTGGCGACACTGTCTCAAATTATAAACATAACCCAGAAATTGACATTTGTTTGAAATAATTTTAAGCACCAACCGCTACGTAACGTATGAATTACAAAACGACGCAGAATGTTGAGCTATTTTACAACTATGAACCAAAATAGAAAAGCTTAGTATAAAATACTGAATAAAAAAGAAAATAAAAAATGAAAGTTGTCTTTTAATATATTCTATTAATTTTTCTTTTCATTTTCAAAAGTCTTTTGTAAAAATTTGCTCTCTAGCGACGGGAAGCAGAACTATTGAAGAAAGACAAAAATACATAGAACGATTCAAAATTTTTATTAATTATACGTTGTAATAAAATAAAAAGCCTGCACTGAAATTAATAACGAATTTAATAATTTTTTTTATATTCTGTAGAGACAATAAAAATGTGTTTCTTCTTATCGAGCCTGACAAACAGAACGATAAACCTAATTTCCCTTCGAGGAGCTCGAAAATTTATATGGCTTCGCCCGTTTTAGTGAAAGGAAAGTTCTAGTTTGCCTTCCACCGCCGACGACGGATGCATATTGTGGCCTCAAGAGGTTCGAGCGCAAGTTCAAGAACGGAGAAATTTCGACGTGCATCAAGCCACTTCACGCATCCGCTGCATCAATTAAAAAATCACAACTTTCTTCCTGCAGCGGAAACGTTTTCTATTTCGTGCCGTGAAGATTCTTAGAAATTCCACCATTCAGGAATTGAACACGGAATTCAAAAGTGCTTTTTAATCTTAAAAAATCCGGGTGATAAATAATTTGGAGACGCATTCTAAACAAATGAATAATCGTTTTTTCATTGAAAATCACAACTTTCTTCTTGTAGTGGGGGAAGCGTTTCTACTTCATTTCGCGAAAAGATTCTCGGAATTTTTTTTTAATTCGGAAATTTAAAGCCGGATTCATTAGATTAAAAATGTTTAATCTTAAAATACCGAGTGATCAAGAGTGTTGGGTATGAGTCACAATTTTGACATATACACCAATTAAAAACCGATTAAAAATCACAACTTTCTTTTTGAAGAGAGTTTCATAAAATCTTTTTGATTAATAGAAATTTAAAACAAGATCCATTAATGCCAGTATGTACAACCTACAATCAAAATAAAAATTTGAAATCTCAAAATACTGGGTGATGTAAAATATTTGAAGTAGGTATGTGAGTTATAATTTTCACACTTCTGAACAAATGAACGGGCGACGCGACGTTTTCTTTTCAATTAAAAACCACATGACTTTCTTTTTGCGAAGCAACCGTTTCTAGTTCGTGTCGCGAATATTCTTAGAACTTCTACGATTCAAGAATTTAAAGCAATGTTCGCATAGCCAAATTAAAAATTTTATTTTAAAATACCGGGTGATCAAAAACGATCACTAAACGTCACATTCTGAGCTAATCAATGTTTTCTTTTCTTTTTGATTTAAAAATCGTTTCCTAAAAAAAAAAATTAAATTAAAAATTTTTTAATGCAGAATTAATTAATTTTGGGAAGTTTTGAACAGAACGAGCTAATATGTTGGTTCACTTAAAAATATTAAAATACTGAGTGATCAAAAGCGATTTAGGCTAAGTCACAATTTATGACGTACTTTGAACAAATGAATGACGATAAAAAACCATCTCAGAGAAAGTAAAAACTTATGCGACCGATAGTTCAAATATGAAGCTCTTTCTTGTAGAGAGCACTTTTTCGTGCAACAAAGTTGGCAACAGTCATGATCTACTTGTTGTTTTTTGATGAAGCTGAAATTTGTATGTACACTTGCGGACACACTCAAAATGTCTCACTGTAAACTTGGTTTTGTTTTGTAATTCAGAATAACTGTCAAAGTGACAGATCGACATTAACGTGCCGCATTTAAATGTTGCTGAAAAAAAACAATTAATTACATTTATTGAAGAAGGGGGGTCTTCTTGACTCTTCAAAACGAAAGTAGGATTTTGAATTTTACATGATTTAATTGTTAGCGTTTGTGTAAATCAGATAAAGATCGATTTACACTGCTCTAATATTGCCTATTAAAGACCTTGTATGCTTTTTTAAATTCCGCAACTGTACCACATCAAACATTTTCAAATTTTCTAAATTTAATTGTTTTTTAAATGTGATGGTAGCCATAGTTGCCAACTATTTGCAACAATCACAGTCTACTTGTTGTAGAGTTCCAGTTCCAATAATAAATTTGCTCGCGAAATTAGAATTTTAAAAATCAAATTTAGAATTTAATTGATTAAAAAAAAACTAATGACGACTCACAAAAAAGACAACAGACAATCGATTTTTAAGCAAAACTCGAATTGGTACGTTTTTTCTTGAAATTAAAAAAAAAATACAAAATTATCTTTATGTTCGACTTTTTACTTTCGAATTCACGAAGGTCAAAATGAGGAGAAAAAAAATTTAAAAAACGATCAATTTTTTTTAAAACAAGGTTACCAATAAATTGGAGATTAGAACTGAGTCTAAAAAAATTCGAAATTTTATCCAAATTAAAAAAAAAAACACGATGAAAAAAAGACATCGATGAAAAAGAGAAAAAAAAACAAAACGAAAGTGGTTGATTTTGTTAATTAAAATTAAAAAAGGCAAAAGACAAAAAAAATGACAATCGACAGATGGACAAAACAGACAATGGATTTTTAAACTAACCTCGAATTGGGACGTCTCTTCTTGAAATAAAAAAAAATTACTAAATTATTTTTATATACGATTTTGGACTTGGAATTCACGAAGGAAGATCTAAAATTAAAAAGACGAAGAAAAAACAATCGATTTTTGAAAGCAAGGTCAATAATAAATTGGAGATGAGAATTGTGCCTAAGAAATTCGAAATTTAATCGAAATAAAAAACGAGAAAAAATAAAAACAAAACGAAAAAGAAAAGACAACAATAAATGATCGATTTTTTTAATTCAAATTAAAAATTCAAAAGACGTTGATGAAAGAGAAAAGAAAACAAAAGACGATTGGCGAAAAGAGAAAAGAAACGATCGATTTATGAAAACGATGAAAAAAATTATTAAATATTTATAACGAACATTCATTTCAGCAACCATAACCTCAAATTGCCTTTCCTTGCATACATTGGCAAACTGTTAATAAATTATGAAACTTAGATTCTTTAATTCAGATTAAATTATAAGATTAAATTCTAAAAAAATGAATAACCAAGATCTACGTGGATTATCCGTCAGTTAAATAAACATACTTCCTCCCTCAATTCATCCGTTCGCGAGTGACAAATGACAAATTATTCGAGTTATCTGTCACCTGTCAGTGTGTCAGTTTTATAAACATAACCTCAATTGTGCTATATTATCATTAGATTAAATGGTAAAAAAATTAAAATTAATACCTGGACTTGCTGAATCTAAGTACAATAGATGTTCTGCTTTGACAATTTCTACGATGGCATAACTTAAATTGTCCATTTTGACAGTTTCTGCAATGACAGTTCGACAGCTTCTACGACGCCGACGGCGTAATTTAATTTTTTATTTTAACAGGTTTTGACAGACAAAAATACATGATTTAGTTCATCCTTTTTGTTTTTAATTTATTTTTATTGTTTTAATCATGTAGCGATTAGCGAGTGATTTTTTAATTAGAACAAGAACATTCACATCAGCAACCATAACCTCAAACCGTTTTTATACCACACATTGACAAACTGTTAATAAACTATTCAACTTAAGTTCTGGTAATTAAGATTATTATAAAATTTAAAATAAAAATGAATAGCCAGGATTTATATAACTTAAATAATCTATTTTGACAGTTTCTATGATGAAAGATATAACCAAAATTTTCTAATTTGTCACTTTCCGTATTGACAATTTAAAATTTCCGTTTTGAAGGCTGCCACGAAAACGTAACGAAATAAAAAAAAAAACACGAAAGACATCGATGAAAAAGAGAAAAAAACAAAACGAAAGTGGTCGATTTTGTTGATTAAAATTAAAAAAGGCAAAAGACAAAAAAAAATGACAATCGACGAAAGAGAAAACAGACAATGGATTTTTAAACTAACCTCGAATTGGGACGTCTCTTCTTGAAATAAAAAAAAATTACAAAATTATTTTTATATTCGATTTTTGACTTGGAATTCACGAAGGACAAGATAGGAAGATCTAAAATTAAAAGGACGAAGAAAAGACGATCGATTTTGAAAGCAAGATCAATAATAAATTGGAGATGAGAATTGTGCCTAAGAAATTCGAAATTTAATCTAAATAAAAAACGAGAAAAAATAAAAACAAAACGAAAAAGAAAATAATAATAATAAATAATAAACAATAAATGATCGATTTTTTTAAATCCAAATTAAAAATTCAAAAGACGTTGATGAAAGAGAAAAGAAAACAAAAGACGATTAGCGAAAAGAGAAAAGAAACGATCGATTTATGAAAACGATGAAAAAAGTTATTAAATATTTATAACGAATCTTCTCAATAGCAACCTGAATCACGGAAGAGAGAAAAAAAAGATAATTGATAAAAAAATTATTCAGAAAAAATAAAAGATAATTGACGAGAAAAAATAACAAGAAAAACAAAATATATTTGACTAGAAAAAAAAACAACAAAAAAGCAAAAGATAATTGATGCAATACATAACAAAAAAAGAAACAAAAGATAATAAATTGGTGAAAAAAATAACAAAAAAACTATCGTTCAAAGAGAAACGAAAACAAAAGACAATGGATTTTTGAAAACTGATGCATCGGCTGAATTAGAATTAAGACTGAAAAAATAAAAAAATAAATAAAAAAAAGAGCACTGATAACAAGTCATCCACAGAGCGACAGAAAGAAAAAGAACATCAAACATCAATAACCAAACAAACCAACCTGAATTATGTCGAAATTAAAAAAACATAAATAAAAATACGAAACAAAAGACGATTGTTTTTGAAGTAAGGAGCCAGTTAAAATGCAAAGTTCTTTGAACCAAAAAATTCTTTGATGTTTATAAGAAAACTAATAGGAAAATAAAAACAAAATTCAAGAATGTAAATAAAGAAAATAAATAACCTAAAAATTGGCTAAAAAATAATTTTCGAAATATTAAAGAAAAGATAAAATATTCAATCACAAAAAAATAGTGGATTTTACAATTGACAATTCACATTCCAAGTATCGAGTTATTAGTTACTGATAAAGTGAAACTTGTTGTTATCTCCGAGACATACAGCGTGTTATTTTACTGTATGCAAATATTTAAACCTATAATACCATCACCATAAATGGCAACGATTGAACTCATATGTCCTTAACAAAAGTTTTACACATTTCGAGAAAATCGCAGTTGAAAATTGGGCAAGAATTAATCGCACGTCTTTGAGGTAGGTCAAGAAAAGGAAATTTTATTGCGACCGCAGAAAGCATCTGTTGGAACAAAAAACAGAACTGCAATCGAACAGTGACCTTTGCCGAAGTCGGGCGGCCAATGAAAGCATTTTTTTTTCACGTCGCAGTAAGTCGTATCGTAGCCAAGGAATTTGCTTCATTTTCTTATGATTATGACACACAATTTATTGGTCCGTATCCTTTGGGATCAACAGTTTAGTTTGTGAAAAGTGGTGGAACGAGTTAGAGCTAAATACGATTACTATTTTTGTGCTTAGTATTACTTATTGAAATGCCGTAATTCACGAACGGCGAGAGAACAGATATGTTCCTCATGTAGGGAGAAGCTCGAGGAAATACTGAAGAAGCACGGCGGATTTATGGCAACACATTTTCAAATCAATGCAAGAACATTTACGGCTATAATAATGTCCCAGCATTTGCGCGATTATGGAACGTTTCGTGTGTGTGTCGCCAATGATGGATGCCACTTTTAACAGTTGTTATAAACATTCCTAAATTAATGTAGTGAACGTTTGAATGTGTTCTTCCACACAGATATTATTCGGTGAGTGAGTGCGCCTTTGCATATTAGTCACGCCTGCGATGTTTATTGCCAACGATCAGCGAAGCAGGTTCCGTAAGTTTTTTGTTGTTTCATGTTTCATGTATAAGGGTCGAATAAAATAATTTTTTTCCGTTATGAATTTTTTTTAATTTTTCCGTTCTATGTGCACGGTAATGTGGTTAAAATTTTTGCACTTATTTTACAAACACCCTGTATATATTTTTTTGATCATGCGGTATATCATTAATTCTGGAAATGACACAAATGTTATACTCGCATTTTAAAGCAGAATTATCTATGTATAGTTTCAGTTTACCAATTCAGTGCGGCCAAATTAAAAAAAAAAGATACTCCTACAAAATATCGGGCAATAAAAAAGTTGAAGTAATGACGTATTAGATATGTTACATACTGTTTTACCATCGTAGCAAATATCATTATTTGAGTTAGAAATTTGGAGCTTGTCACTAATTATTTTTTTCTTTTTTGATCATGTTGTATATATGATATTTTGTTTTTGATCGCCTCTTCAAGTTCCTTGCGAATTTCATATCTACATTAAATCGGTGCTCAGTCGTCTTTGACGTCGGACTCGGAGCTACCCACGCATCAACAATTTACATATTTATTTATGTATTCCACTTTCATTCCGAAATTTATGTAAATTACTAACGGTACCAGATGCTTCTCGGCGCAGTTAAGTGTGAAATGCGAAGCAGCTTCTCAGCTTTTAAATGTTAACGATATAATTGGACGGTAATTGAATAATTCTTTTTAAAAACAAGCAGTTTCGAAAGCACCGCTTAAAATTGGGAGAACGCGTGACGGATGAAAGTCGTAAAAATTAAAATTCTAGGTACCTAATTTCATTAACAACATTTGTTAATTAGGAATGATTTAAAAAAAGATCCGCGCATGACAGGAATGCCAACCTAATTTATTTGGATGATGTAACTGTCAACTGTCATCCTATTTGAGTTTATTTTGTTAAGCGTCGTATTTAAAACTTACGGCTGGATTTACAAAAAGCAAATCAAATATTTAATTGCGAATTAAACTAATTACGATTAAGTTGCCATAAGAATTACATTCCGAAATGTCAAATTAACAATGTCATTAAAATTTGATTGCATTTACGTTGGATTTCACAAACGTTACTTAACTTTAATCATCGATTAAGAATAATCATTCCTATACCTTCAACACATGTAACCATGGCAACGTTTACTTTTAACGGATGATTAAATTTAAGTAACGTTTGTGAAATCCACCATTAAAGTTTCTGTAAACTGGGCCTAAAACTTGATCAGACTCTTTTAAATATTTTCATCATTCACGTGACGTGTCAAAAATAAATTCGAGCGCCAAATTTAAAACAACTAAAATCGAACAGTTGGACTTGTTGCGCTTTTGTTTTTGCGCTCTCCGTGCGCAGGTGAGAAACGAACGAACGAACGAAACGGATGCAGGTATAGTACACAACGATGTTTTGTACGGTTTGTAATACTTAAGTATTTGCTATATAAAGAAAATCCGTTAGGTGAGACTGTGTTAATCACTCCGAAGAGTTTTAACAAAAATGCGAACAATTGAAACACGACTTATCGGCCGCGCCGCGCCGCGCCGTCGATACCCGGTCCCGCTCGCGTTCCTTTTTGTTTCACAGGGGGCGTTCTTGCGTTCGAGCGATCGCGGGATTGACATCACGTCAACCGGAACGTTGACAGGAATTTTGCGATTGCCATCGGTTCTGGGCGTGCAAAACGGTTAATAACGAACGTTCGGATGCCTCCAGGCCGTCGTTTACATTAAAAAAAAACATTTTAAAACGGCTGATTTTAATTAATAATAATAAGAAAAACAATTAATTCAATTATTTACGAGACATTCTTTATAAATTGTGAACGACGTACAAAGTACGTCCATGAAATTGGCATACATTTGCTGCTGTCATCGCAAAACTGTCAAAATAGAAAATTCAGGTTATGTCATCGCAGAGACTGTCGAAACAGAAAATTTAGATTACGTCTTCATAGAAGCTGCCAAAATGAAAAATATAAGTTGTCATCATAGAAACTGTAGATCCATGTTATTAACTAATTTTTTTTTTTAATTTATTCTTATGTTAACACAAACTTAATTAACAGAACTTAATAATAATATATTATCAGTTGTCAATGTGTGCATACAAACAGCAGGTTATGGTTGCGTATATAGAGTTATTTTTTCCTAATTCACATCTAGAGTGCTCTGAAACAATGGACGTAACGCGCGCTACAAAAACATAGCCGACTGTTAACTGTCAAATTTTAAAAAAATTAGCTGTCAAGTATTTCTTTTTTGGTGTAATTGTGAATAAAAGTGTAATAGTAACAACCTTAAATAACAAAACCTATGTTTAATAATTTATTAGCAGTTGTCAATATGTGCATAGTGGTTGCAAGTATCGAGTGATTTTTTTTGTAATTCTCATTTCACGTCTAGGTTTCACGTGCTGGGAAACAATGGACGTACGGTGTATATGAACGCGCGCTACAAAGTCACGATTCACGATCGACTATTATCAGAAAAATGAACTAAGTCATGCATTTTTTTTTTGTGCAATTATGAATAAGAGCGTTTCATTTCTGGTCAATCATAGACTGACATTGACACAAACATTTGCTGGTATCATCGTAAATACTGTCAAAATTGAAATTCAGGTTATGTCACTGTAGGAGCTGTCAAAATAGAAAATTTAGGTTACGTCTTCGTAGAAGCTGACAAAATGAAAAATTTAAGTTGTCAACCGTATAGAAATTGACAAGACAGAAAATTTTGCTTGTATACACTGTTCACGATCTTTTTAGACTCTAGAGGGCCATGCTTTTTTTTCGTTAAGTTACGTACATGATTTTTGATAGAACTCAAAATGTGACAAATGTAAACTTCTGACACTTTAATGTCAGTCCCATCGACTATATTGCTTCTTATACTCTACGATGGCATGAAGAAAGTAAAATAATAGCATTAAAACAAATAATTACTTGTGACTTTGTAATACTAAGTCAAAATGCTAAAAATCATCAATGTTTTTTGGCATCAGTTTTCAAAAATATAACCATCAAATTAAAATGGAACATATTCACTTGGCGGTACCAACAAAAATGTCACCCTAACATGGCCTACTCTGAGTCTAAAAAGATCGTGAATGGATTATATCATAGAAACTGTCAAAAATATTTATCCAGATTTGACAAACGAATCAGGTTATTTGTTAATTTTATAAACATTACCTCAAACAAGGGAGTACCCTTCCTGAATCTATCCGTTCGCGAGTGGCAAATGACAAACGAATCGGATTATCTGTCAGTTTTATAAACATAACCTCATACATACTCTGTTCCCTTCATCAATCTATCCCTTCGCGAGTGACAAATGATAATCGAATCGGATTATCTGTCTGTTTCATAAACATAACCTCAAACATACTCTGTTCCCTTCTTCAATCTATCCGTTCGCGCGTGACAAATGACAAACTATTCGGGTTCTCTGTCAGTTTTATGAACGGCCTCATACATACTATATTGCCTTCCACAATTCATCCGTCCGTGAGATGCAAATGACAAACGAATCGGGTTATCTGTCAGTTTTATAAACGTAACCTCAAATATACTCGGTCCCCTCCCTCAATTCTTCCGTCCGCGAGAGACAAATGACAAATGAATCGGGTTACCTGTCAGTTTTATAATATATATTGCGGCATGTTAAAGCTATTATCATTAGATTAAGTTCTAAAAGAAAAAGGTTAAAATTAATAATCTGTACTTCCAAAATGTAACTAAATATTCCGTTTTGACAGTTTCTACGATGACATAACCTAAATTTTCTATTTTGACAGTCTCTACGATAAAAATTTTCTGTTTAGACAGCTTCTACGACGACGTAACTTAATTTTTAATTTTTCTAAGTTCTACGATGACGTAACCTGAATTTTCTATTTTGATAGTTGACACATGATTTAGAAGCTGTCGGTTTTATAAGCATAACCTCAAATATACTCCGTCTCCTCCCTAAATTCTTCCGTCCACGAGTGACAAATAACAAATACATAAATCTGGTTACCTACCTGTCAGTTTTATAAACATAACCTCAATTGTGCTATACATACATATTAAGATTATCATCAGATTAAATTCTAAAAAAATAAAAATTAACAATCTGGACTTACAGAATCCAAATAAATATTCTGTTTCTACGATGACATAATCTAGATTTTTTATTTTGACAGTTTCTGTGATGAAAATTTCCTGTTTTGGCAGCTTCTACGCCGCCGTAACTTATTTTTTTATTTTGACAGGTTCTACGATGACGTAACCTGAATTTTCTATTTTGACAGTTTTTACGATGACCACAAAAATACAAGTTCATCTTTTTTATTTTTTATTTATTTTTTTATTATTTTAATCACATACCGAGTGATTTATGAAGTTAGTTGACAGGAACATTCATTTCAGCAAGCATGACCTCAAATTGCGTTTCCTTTAATGTATTTGCATACATTGGCAAACTGTTAATAAATTACGAAACTTAGATTCTATTAATTCAGATTAAATTATAAGATTAAATTCTAAAAAAATGAATAACCAAGATCTACATGGATTATCCGTCAGTTAAATAAATATACTCCCTCCCTCAATTCATCCGTTCGCGAGTGACAAATGACAAATTATTCGAGTTATCTGTCACCTGTCAGTTTTATAAACATAACCTCAATTGTGCTATATTATCATTAGATTAAATGCTAAAAAAATTAAAATTAATATCCTGGACTTACTGAATCTAAGTACAATAGATGTTCTGCTTTGACAATTTCTACGATGGCATAACTTAAATTGTCCATTTTGACAGTTTCTGCAATGACAGTTCGACAGCTTCTACGGCGCCGACGGCGTAATTTAATTTTTTATTTTAACAGGTTTTGACAGACAAAAATACATGATTTAGTTCATCCTTTTTATTTTTAATTTATTTTTATTGTTTTAATCATGTAGCGATTAGCGAGTGATTTTTTAATTAGAACAAGAACATTCACATCAGCAACCATAACCTCAAACTGTCGTTTTTATACCACACATTGACAAACTGTTAATAAACTATTCAACTTAAGTTCTGGTAATTAAGATTGGCCGCGTTCAACAGAACAATCGCTCAAGTAGCATTCATCTGTGACAGGTAGATTTTTTGAATTTTTTTTAAATAAGCCAATCACAGACGAGTGCTGCGTGAGCGCTTGGTTCTGGTGAACGCAGCCATTATTATAAAATTTAAAATAAAAATGAATAGCCAGGATTTATATAACTTAAATAATCTATTTTGATAGTTTCTATGATGAAAGATTGTATAACCAAAATTTTCTAATTTGTCACTTTCCGTATTGACAATTTAAAATTTCCGTTTTGAAGGCTGCCACGAAAACGTAAGCTAAGTTTTCTACTTTGACAGCTTCTACGATGACAACCTGAATTTTCTATTGTGACAGTTTTATTCACAACTGCACAAAATAAATCCACCGTGATTGAGTTAATTATTTTTATTGTTTTAATTATTGGCATAATCAATTATTATATGTATGTATTTGACATTTTAATTAACTTTTAATAGTTGTCAATATATGTATACAAACACCAGTTTGAGGTTATGGTTACTGAGTCAGATTTTCCTGACATTTAAAAGGGCCATGATGCTTTTGTAAAAATTTGTTTCTTTTGTATTGTTCACTCATTATGATTGTATCATTAAAAAAATAATAATAAAGTAAATTCGGATTTATTTGTTAAAAATAATATGAAATATGCATGCGTAACTAATTAGCTGACTTAGCATTCAACTTTTTAATTTTCTCAACTTTTCTCTTCATCGCGCAGCACCGCCATAAAATCGTCGTATCGTGAAAGCAATAGTGAGTTCATGTACCCCACTCTACTGACCCACATGCATTCGAATATTTACACACAAGGCCAGGCACATGAGAAAAATCAACA
This sequence comes from Dorcus parallelipipedus, assembly GCA_958336345.1. Classification (NCBI taxonomy): domain Eukaryota; kingdom Metazoa; phylum Arthropoda; class Insecta; order Coleoptera; family Lucanidae; genus Dorcus; species Dorcus parallelipipedus. The sequence continues at coordinate 5,557,850 of OY284478.1, read as the reverse complement.
TTTACCCACGCCTGCCCATCCACCGACCGCAACAACGCGTAATATCATTAGCGAAAAAAAAATTAACAATAATTAAAGGTGAATCCATAATTGCGGTGCAAAAGTTTGGGCGAGATGTGGGGCAGGCACGACTTTGTAAACGTGCTGTATTAAATAGGCGGTGATTTGCACATCGATCGGCCGTTTTCTTTTGATCGTTGATCGCGTTTACGTTGTAACTGTACAATTTTGGACTCGTTCTCTCGAATCAAGGCGGCGTGACGAATAATCTCGTATCATGTAATTTCGATTATAATTAAACCACATCTGTCGGTCGAATTTATATCACGGGGTCAGATTACATAAATGGTGATCACGAAAAAGATTAAATAACCTAAAAATAATAGTCATCGTAGAAACTGTCAAAACAGAATATTTTCGGGGGGAGAAAAAAATTAACTTTAATAGCAGATAATTTAAACATTTCCCCGTCTGCTATTTCTTTTTATGAAATGAAATGTAAGGCGTGATCTTAAAGTCTCATCATCCTAGTGAGCTTTGGATTGGAAACATAAACGTAAATGATTAATTAAAATGACGTTCGTAATATGCATGATACCAGCGACTTAAACAACATTTATGGAAATTATTTCCTCCATCAATAAATGCTTCTGTTTAACCTACTTTGGTTTCTTATATGCTATTTAATAAACTATAAAGATTAATCTTATTAAGAAAATAATGTAGGTACAGTTGCGGACGCAAAATTTCGGACACCATTGCTATTTCACCAACATGATAGTTTGTCAGTGAACAACTAACCTCACATTTGGCTTCAATTATATTCAGTGTTGCCAATCGTACAATAATTATCGAATTGTATAATAATTTTAAGGACGCGTACGATACCTTTTTTGTACAATATTTTTACAATAATTGTGACGATTTTTTTCAGAAAATTATATAATAGTTTTAGGCCTGATTTTACAATCACAGGTTAACTTTAACTCTCAGTTTATTCCCATAGAAATAATTGTTTTCATAATTGTAACTGTGGAAGTAAACTGGTAGTTAAAGTTAACTTGTGATTGTAAAACCGGGCCTTAATGATAAACGGAATAGTATTTTTATTCTATATTTTCAATAATTCATAATTTCATCAGTATTATCACTTTTTTTTTTAACTACGTTTGTGTTCTGATGTTATATTTGTTTTTATTATATTACCTATACGTCATTTTTTACAACAAGCCGATCTGATCAATCTGAGTTAAGAACACAACATGACCCCCAACTGCAAGTGGCAAATCTATTTCACGACAGTTAAAAGGAGATAGCTATACATATAAAAGTTCTTAAAATTACGATCGATCAATTGGCATTTATTAAAATAGTCATGAACAAATTTCATTTTTTTATTATATGCCGATCGTATAGATCTAATTCAAGAAATTAAAATGACACGACATGACAAAAGCCGTAAGGCTGTTTCACGAAAGTTAGAAGGAGATAGCCACATAAAAGCTCTTTGACTTATCGACCGATCGATCGGCATAATGGCATATAATAAAAAAATGAACTGCACATATAGTGATTATTTTTCAGTAAAGAAAAATGTATTAAATATTGGTATTCTTTATCCAAAAATAAAAAAAAATGAAACTATGTAAATGTACAATAATTTGGAAAGTGAAAGTTGATAATGTACAATAATTTTGGTATACCCCCCGTACGATAGTTTGGTTAGGCAAGGTTGGCAACACTGATTATATTATTGCCTGTCATTTTGGCGGGGAACGCAATACATAACAGTGTGATCAGTGAACAACTAATCTCATTTTTAACTTCAGTTTTATTATATTGTCATTTTGGCGGCAAATACAATAATCGATAACGGCAAGAAAATAAACTTAAAATTTAATTTCCAAACGTCAATCAAACTGACAGTAAGTGCTGATTTACTTCGAGGAATACTTTCACGTCAGTGGAACAATGTTGCCAACAAACTCGAGTAAAAATTGCTTTTCGGGCAGACAATAGTTCCCTAGGATTCCTCAAATTAATTAAAAGAATTCAATCGAGAAGTTAAAGTTAAGGAAAAAATATGTCATTTGGATACAATATTAATGCAAACTGCGATACGATACGAGATTGTTGCTGTAGATAATAAAAAGTTGTTTAATTTTTTATCTAATGTTACTTACACAAAACATTTGAATTTGACGTGCGCTAGGTAATAGCTCAACTTAAGAACAAAATTCTCAAAATAATTTATGTCTAAAGAATTTAAGACTTGTAAATTTTAGGTCTTTTAGTTCTAAAAACTTTGTTAAACGAGGTTGGTGGCCTGGGCCCTAAACTCGTTAGCAATCAATTAGCCAAAGCGCGACTGTGCCTGTGACTGAAAATGTCATAATTTTTAATTTAATATGTTGAAAACAAAGCAAGTAGATTTTCAGACACTCTGTATTTCGTGACTCCAATTTGAGTATAGTTTCTGAGTCCGTGCTCTAATCATAACGCGATTTGGTGGTCAGATGAAACAAAAAAAAAAAAGAAATAAATAATACTGGGGCAATTGGCTGCAATTTTCTTCTCTATTAAAATTTCTTTCACAAAATATTTAATTGGGGTTCGAAATTCATCGACAAACTTTCAAAATAAATTCTGATTTATTTAACAGATACCGTATGATTTTTAAAATTTTAGATCAAGGGAGGCCGTGAAGGGGAAAACGTACTGCTTAAATTAACTCATACGTACGTTTTGGTTAACAACACTGGGAAAATATCGTTCAATTATGAATGCATTTTAAAGTTTTGTAAATATCATTTTGAATAGAACTGTTGTGTTTGCTAATTTACGCCATACGTTTCGCTTTCACGGCCTCCCTTGATCTGAAATTTTAAAAATCATACGGTACTTTTATTATGTATTAGGATTTCATGTTATATCGTTGCCTAGATCTTTTTGTTTCTTTTGTTTTCAGCAAGAATTCTTTTAGGATCTTCGATATATGGGGCGAATACAGTAACAAATGCCATTCGCTTGTATCTACATAATTTTTATTGGGGCAGCCCCCATTTTCAGAAGAGAGATGTCAAGTTTTGTTTGATCAATAATGTTGTAATAATTGAAGTAACATTGCGACATAATTTAGGACAATTTTTCAAGATTTTTTAAGATTAATTTTCTTTCCGTTTCAGATGTATGTCTCGGAAACCTCAACTTATGGATACGATTCAGGAACTGACCAAGGTGCCTGCGGACAACCGTACCGCTCATCGAGAATGCTAAAACCCCCATGCGACTTGTCAACCCAGGCTTACTGTCCAACAGCCGGTGCGACGTACCCTTGGCACGCAGTCCGTCGTTTCATCCGTGAAAACCAAGGCCTAATGCGAAGGATGTACGGTGATGAGAGGCACATCTCAGTGCTGAGGGCGGAGCTAGAATCGAATGAGCTCAACGCGCTCTATCCCGGTGATAATCTCTATGACAGGGATGACTTCAAGAATCGTTACGCGAAGCAAGACGTCGAATTCGACAATGAGCTGTACGAGAGTGATGAGAACACGCCCCGCTTTTTGCAGGACGATGTTAAAATCGAAGACGTCTTGAATACCAAGTTCGTTTACTCGGGGGAGCCGACGAAGAGTGTCAAGTTGGGGGAGTTGAGGACGGTGCCTCATTTTAGGCCTACGACTCAGAAAACCATTGAAATAAGCACCGCTGTAAATAAAGTGACGCAGGAGAATTTGACCAATGCGCTTTATGAGGTGGAAGAAAATCAAACTGTCAGCGAAAATTTGACTACAACGGAGGAGAGCACCACAGATACTACCACGAGTGTCCAGGACACGACTACTGAGAGCAGCAAAGTGAAAGAGACTCAAGGGGCCATGCTCTTTCAAGATACTGTTGATAGTAAAGAGAAAATTCAACCGACTATGAATTATAAAACGCAAGGAGTGTAAGTATTGTTTTATGCAAATAAAATTCGACATCCGTTCATGAATTTTTGCAGAAATGCCTGCCCTGTAAAACAAGAAGTCGTAGCCCCCTTCTGGGCAAACAACACACGTGGAGAAGTCCTCGCCCTCTTAAACCTTTACCCGTTCGAGCAGTACGTCCACTGGGAAAAATGTACGTATGAGCATCGACAGATGTACTGCAGAGACGGCTGTCGATGTGAACAACAGTACCGATTGCATCGCCTACTCGCCTATGACCCCAACAACGAATGCCGAGGCATCTTCTCCGATTGGTTCAAGTTCCCCTCGTGCTGTGTATGCAAATGCTACGACATACCCGAATTTCGAGTGACTTCCCGAAGCCCCAGGAACAAGGAGGACAAGTACGTCCCGAACTGGTTCAAGAAAAAAAGGACGAGTTTCTACAATGATTAGTTGCTGTATGCTGTACATACCCTAAGTTATATTATAGAAATAAATTTTATGCTGCAGTTTCAATTAATGTTACTTTGGATTATGTTAGGTACAAAGGCTCGTGTTTATTTACTAATATTAACATTAATAATAAACGACTAACTTCAAAACTTGCAGGATACGATGTAAGATAATTTACGCTGTATATTAGTCAGGCATTATTGTTAATAAACTTATGAATAAATAATCTTAAAATCGAAATACCCACACATATGTGTATAGCAGATTTAACAAATCTACATTGGCCGTCAGATGGCACCACTACAACTCGGACTTACTTTCCATTTGACTGAAGAGGCCCTGCTGCCGTGATAATGGCTCATATTTAGATTTTCGTGACCAACTTCGACGCCATATTAAAAAAAAATAGCTATTTTTGTATTAAGGGCGTGAAGGAGGCGATTTTGGCCTGCGGCAGAATTATAGGCCCGAGGCCGCAAAGGGCCAAAATTGTCGTTCACGCCCGAAATGCAAACAAGATTTTTTGTAAAATCGTTTAAATCCACCTTAAAGCTTTGAAAAAATAAATGGCACGATTCTTTCTCAAAAGTGAAGTTACGTTGTTGGTTATTGCCAATGTGATGCAAATAAATAAGTTAGTTTCTTAGGTTCTAGGGCGCAAAAGGCACTATTTACGTCCGCAAATAATTGTATATTTAAATGACTTCATTTTGATACGATTTTACAAAAAAAAAAACACTTTTCATATAGGTGGACCCAGATAATGTAAATGTGACTCAGGGTGGATCAATTTCGATGTCTCTTATGGGCATCTCTGTAACTATAAGAAATGGAAAAAACTGGTGGCCAAGTCTCGATCTCTTTTTTAAAGATAAAGTGAATAGTGTAAACAATTGGTTATCTTCTTTTATTTTCGCTTGATTAAGCAAAAATTGACATTCTTTACTTTTCGTCAATAGCGTATATCTCGTTTATTTGTACAGATAATAAAAAACTGTTTTGACATTAGCTTTGTTCCTACACAGTTCTAAATCAGTTCGAAACTGTACTGCTCATGCGCTCTTGTTAAATATACAACATTTTTAGTAAGAGCGCATGACCTGTAGCAAGAGCGCATGAGCAGTACAGTTCCGAACTGATTTAGAACTGTGTAGGAACAAAGCTAATATTGGGATACTTTCTCGAATACAATTCAGTGGTGTAGTTAGTATTTTGATATTTAGTTAATTTTTTTTTACACGTTCACACCTCAAAACTACGTAAAAATTGTATTTGATGTATCGCCACCAAATTTCACTATCATTTAGCTCAAGTATATTTTTAATATTAAATCATCTATCTCCACAAATTCATTAATAAATATTGTATTACATTCTATCATCAATATCTACATGAGCTTGTATAACATTTCGTGATTTTTCATATACTAATATACTTCCAATCTGGACTTCCAAATTGTGAACCTTTAACCAACTTTCATAAACCTAGACCACACCTAGACATGAGCAGTGTTGCCAATCCACTCTAAGCCGATTACCCTTTTCAAATTTTAAAAAACCCGCTCTTACCCATATCTTCCCATTGAGTAATGAAATTGAAATGTATGAATGAAATGGCACAAAATTTATTTTATTTAAATACCTAATGTTATTGGACTTACCTTACACACATGGACGTTGCACAACAGATTTTTCAGGTTAAAATCACCTATATGTGGGACTGTGGGCGGCAATCGGCAACAGTGCTGCCAACCGAAGCATTTCGGAAGATAGTTGTGAAAAATTCCTATAGGTGTCTCTGAATTTCGGTTGAACTAATTTAAATCACTTGATTAAAATCATGTTTAAAAGCATTTAAAAATGTTTTTAAAAAAAATCTCATGAAATAAACAAAGCCGGGTCCAAATTTCTAAAATTAAGACATTTGACCGTTATTGTGCAATTTTTGACGCTAAATAAAATAAAAGACGATCGAGAAATAAAGGAAATTTATAAAATTATTATTATAAAATTTAAAAAAATAAAAATAAATAAATGTCATGAATAAAAGTAGAATAAAATAATAAAAGTAAAAGAAATTTCATTAAATAAAAATATAAAAAAATAAAAATTAAAAAATTCTTATTAAATAAATACTTTCTACAAAATTACAAAAAATTATAAAAATTACAAAATTCTCATTAAATAAATAAAACTTTCTAAAATTAAAATTTGAACTTACGCAATTTTTGGCGTAAAATAGAACAAAAGACTATCGACGAATTTATAAAATTAAGAAAATCTCATTGAATAAAATTAGAAAAAAATTACAAAAATAAAAAAAAAATTAAATAAAATTACAAAAATTATAAAAATTAAAAAAATCTCATTAAATAAACAAAATTTTCTAAAATTAAGATTTGAAATTTGTGCATTTTTTGACGTAAAATAAAACAAAAGACGATCTAGAAATAAAGAAAATTGATAAAATTACAAAAAAATAAAGCAGTTCAAAATCGGTAGATCTACCGAATTATCGGTAGAGTTGGCAGCACTGATCGACAGTGTGGATTTGGTTGTTAGTAAGTTACTTCAGTTTTTGTCGGCTTCCGGCTTTAGTGATTTCTTTGTTGCCAATAGTAAAGCTGAAACATCACCAGCAAGTCGCCAATCAAAAATTTAAAAATTAATCTGTTTTTTTTTTCTTCCTTGAAAATACCCATTTTTACCCACGTATTTTTTTTTTACCCGCAAGGTTGCTTAAATTACCCGTAATTCGGGTAATTGCCCGCACATTGGCAACCCTGGACATGAGACGTTAAACATAGAATATCGTGTTAATAGAAGTTCAACTTTAGCGCTTAGGTACAGTTGGTAACGCAATATGTATATGACAATGCAGGTTAGTAACTAGAAGTAGGCGTGTCTTACGCATTGCGCAAAAGCATACGGTACGGCGCGGCAGTTAAGCTACGGTTTCCTACAAAACGGTACCGCACAATAGCGGCCGTAATGTGACAGCAAGTGACGTCACAAAAAAACGTTTTCATGCTAGCAGAGCGGGATGTGTTCCTAGACACCATCGCTTCGTACCGTATTGTTGCAAGCGGCCGCTCTGTACGGTGGGATACTGCTAGCACGTTTTTTACTGTGTGGTGCGGTGAACAGCAAAGTGTTTTACAATGATGTTACACTGCTAGCGGCTGTATTTAAATCCGCCGTTTCGTTTATTACTTTACAATAATTGTTCACCGTACAGCGGCCGTATTTTTACGGCCGTAAAATTGCGGCCGCTGTTGTGCGGTACGGTTTCGTAGGAAACCGTAGCTTTAGAGATGAAGATGAGCAGTAGATAAAGGGCGGTGTGCGCAGTAGTTTTAAAGTTAACAGTAAAAAGTAAATGTTAGGGCCGAGGTGGTCGATAGATTAAAGAATAGAATATTAAGGCGTGAGTACGCAATGTAAAAGTTAAAATACGAAACAAGTGAAACAGAAATAAAATTACATTAATATCCCGTGTGTATTTTTTTTGTTGAGTGTAAAAGGTAGATAACAATCGTATAGAATATTACTTTATAAAAATATATTATTTTACATATAAATAAATTGGAATGGATTCTGATCAATCTTCAATGATCTCGCAGCAAAGCGTTGACATAAGGTATTACAAGGAAATTAAATTGCTTAATAATGACACATAATGATCCAAAAAAGCACATAAACTCATATAAGCTGCTTTCCCGTTTCCCACTTTGTGGACGCAAACGAGCTCAAAAGCCCAAAAATTCGCGAAGCGAACTTTCCATTTGACGCTTCAATGTTCGCGTTTTACGCTCAATATGTCCTTCCCCTGCCCCCTCAAGCACCACCTATTATTTTTGTGCTCGAAGCACATGTTCCCCCACCTTGAATTCTGCCCTGGTACGGTGTCTACAAGACATACAAGATGACTACAAAACAAATACGTATTATTGAAAAATAATTTATTACTGTCAGATATTTTAACAAAACACTTAATTAAACAATTTTTAAAATTCATTTTCAATTTCTATATGTCACGCCTCTACAAATACGTTCCCGTAAGTTTGTACTCGAAGCTCATGGGTTTAAAACTCAACTGTGTTTAGTGCGCAAAATTCAGAGCTAACGGGAAAACGCCTAGCTCATTAGTCATTACCTAGACCCTAGACTACCAAAAACAAAATAGGTTTGTTCCTGCTACAGAGTTCCATGATACACTACAGACTACAGTTCTAACCGATTTCCAACTGTCAGAAACATGCACAGATGTAAATTAGCGTTCCAGCAGAAAAAAGTTCGATAAATTGACTTATAGTTTGATGTTCCACTTTCCAACAGCTATCATAACCTTTTGTAAACTGTTTGCAAAATGTTTGTGGATTTTTCACAAATTTACCTGATAGACATGCGCATAAGCCGGAAAGCGTGATTAGATATGAGGGATGGTATGAGTAAGTGGTGTATGATTTACTGAACGCTAACTACGCACGTGCATTTGCGTATGCATCTGGGGATTATTTTAAAATTACAAGTCATCGAAATCGTGTTAAAGCAGAAAAATAATTGCAAACTAGTTTCCAAAATGAAAATATCTGATACCAGTTTGATAAAAATTCTCAAACGGTTTGTGATTTACTGCAGGAACAAAACTGTACGTAATGTAATTTGCAAATCGATAGGTATCAAACAAAATGGCAAATGTGACAGATAACAGTTACCTATACTCGAGTGACGCTACTGCATGATTTTTATACTGTGATCAGGGTTGGGAAAACTACATGTAAAAAATATTTTGTACATTACATTACGTCTAAACGTAATTTTTATGTAGTTAAATGTAATTTTTATTCAACGTAGTTTATGCGAAATGTCACTTTTCTAACCTCAAAATGAATGTTCATTTGACGTATTTCAAATAAATATTCCGTTTTTCGTGTTTTTTAATTATTATATACAACAATTTTATCCATTTTACATTAAAATAGATATTTGTTTATAAATAATTAATTATAACCTGAAAATGAAGAAGTAGAAAACAACGTAATTTTTTTCACGACATAAATAATTACAAAATCTAAGCGTAATTAATACGTCTCGTTATCTACGTCCCAACCCTGATGTGGATGATCAAGGTTGGGAAAACTACGTGTAAAAAATATTTTCTACATTACATTACGCCTGGGGTGCGTTTAGAAAAGTGGTAGAGTTTTGTTAGAGTGTACGCAAACCATTTATAAAAGGAGATGAATAATACCGGTTAGATTTGTTTCACATTTCTAAACACCGGAGCGTGCACATTGAGGGTGCACTCGACATCACGCTCGGGGTCTTCCTTTGTCTCACTCTTACATACACTGAAACTCATTCGCTCTCCCTCACACTTTTGCTCAGAGCATGCCCCGAGCGTAATGTCGAACGCACCCTGTGTAAACTCAAGTTCCCGCTCTGAGACTGCGGGAAAAGTTACCTTGTGAGGTTAGGTTTATGTTTTCGAATCTGAAAGTAGTGTTTACACATCTAGAATCATACAAATTAAAATGAATAGTGACCAAAATGTAATTGTAACTTCGTGTAGTCATGATTTATTGACCGATGAAAACGGGGAAATCTTAAATCACAACAAAATACTGTTATGTAATAAAAAAAGTAAGATCAAAACTCATTAGTTTTAAGATCTATTTAACAAAAGTAATGTATGTTTTAGCACTGGCTTGCGTGTAAGTGCCAGCAACTGATGATCGTTGTCAAATAAAGCAAATATTAGGAATTGCTGAGTTCATCGTAGAAAATGAAAACATTACGTTGACAGAACCGGCCAGCCACGCAACACTATTTTACAGTTTTAAAGAAAATTTAAGTATGTATTACAAAATAGAACTAGTAAAGACGTCCTTGCTCTTTCTAATTACATAGGTATAATATAATAAATCATTTGGTTTTTTTGCAGAAGATTCGGTGGCGCCATCTGTGTGTAATTTCTTGTACCATGATTCTAACCGGTAAATTTAAATTTAAAAAAAATTCGAGATTTAACTATAAAATCAATGCTAGAGTATAGATTTTACGATTTAAGATAAATCAGATTACGCGATATTCAACTTATTCGTAATAGACTGCAATTTTTTAAAAATAATAAGTACATAATTGTTAATTCACAGTTATTCTAAAAATTGGAAATAAATGTGTATAATAAATGTATGGATTTCTGACTTCAATAATATAAGGAATTTTCTTCAACTGCTTAATTAAAACAAATCAATTTGTATAACTGTTTTATTTCCCATTAAATACAGTTCAATTTACAAATTATACCTGAAATATATTATGATATTACAATATAAAGATAAAACTACAAGAATGAGTTACACGTTAGTAGTATGTACGATGATGTATATAATACACAGCTTACATATAAACACAGGTAAACAAGAAGAACTCAAGCATTCGGCGGCGGACACAATACAGTCGATCACAATATGGTATATACATCGTTCCGGCAAAAAAAAAAACAATATACAAATTATTTATTTATTTATTTATCGGCTAAAAAACGTACAGAAACAGGCAGCGGCTAAAACTTAAGAAGTATTAATACGAGAGTATTCATTGTTCTAAAAAAGTTTCTTCCGACTAATACTGCAATTTTATTTATTAATAAGGGTTAGTACGTTATAAAATTTTCTGCGTTTACATCTTACACTTGACTCGTTTTATTACACACAAGACATACTATTGCGACATGTAGTATTATTATTATTATTATAGAAAAAATATCTACATCGTTTTTGCTTTTTTGGTTTGTGCTCATTTTAGAAAAGTAGATTTTAATTTATAAAAAAAAAATTAGTGTTTATAATTACAAATAAAAAAAAAATAAAAGAGAATCACAAATGCGGTTGTTATTTTATTTTTGATTCTACTGCAATAGAAGAATTTGGTGTTTACGACGTTTAGGAGTAATTTAAATAATCCATACGAAATTAAATGGTTACTTACGGTCAAAGTTAGTATATGGGAAGTTGCCTCGTGCAACATCGGGCGGACTCGACTCCTTTCGGCGGAGTGACGTATGTGAGATACCCGTCAAGTAAAGGCTGAATGAATTTTCGAATGATTAACAGAAAACGCCCTTCAAAATATTTAAATTCATGGATTACATTTTATGCATTTTAAACCTTGTACCAGTTTTTTTCGGCGGTAACCGTACGTTATTTTCTTTCTGGGTTATCTTTCATATTAAAGGCGCTATATGCAATTCCATTTCGTAAGAATTAAATGCCCTATACTGAAACGGAAAGATCGTACGACCACCACCGAGAATTGGCGTTCGGCTTTTAGCATGTAAATTCGAGCGCATGAGACAACTTCCCATATACTAACTTTGACTTACGGCAACATCTATAGATTTACAATACTTATTCATCATTCAAGTGATTGGTGAAAACAGTGTTAGCAATTACGTAAATCACCTAAAAAAAAATGTAGGAGACACCTAAGTCGTTTATGTTCCAAATTCAATTTGAATTTCACATAAGAAATTATACATTTCTTAAAAAAAAAAGAAAAAGGGGAAAGTAGCACAATTTTCTTTCAATCTCGTCCTTTCAATTAAAAAATCTCTAGAATTGAACCACTCAGTATAACACTTAATGAAAACACTAAAATAGCGAATTTTCACAAATTTGTGAAAATTCGCTATTTTAGTGTTTTCATTAAGTGTGATAATGAATTTTCATCAAGTAAAGGCCGAATCAATCCAAATTCACTCAGTATAAGTTTAATCTTCGATTAAATTAAATTTAATGAAACACAGTGTAGTAATTTTTTCCCCGGGATTTGAAATTATTGAAAGTATCTTTTATTTATCAAGTTCGAGCAATCATTTATTTATTTATTTCAACCATTCATATGTTTCTTATTGATCGGTTACACCTATTGCGACATCCGAAGCTACGACGACATCAAAGTACTCAACGCGCTTACCTCAATCAAAAAAGCCTCCGTCCATTCACTCTTCCCGCATCCAATCATTCGTTGTTGTTGTTGTTGCTGTTTACTAGTAAACCTGGCTAGCTGTGCTAGCCTTACGTCGATGTCACGCCGAAGTTTCGTTCTCACCCCAGCCCTCGCTGTCACACTCCGACTCGGATGCGGAGTCCGAATCACTGAATTCGACTGCGACTCGCCTCGCGAGGATGCTGGCGACATCATGCAATCCATTGCCACGCTCGACTTCCTTCTGCTCGATTTTCTCAACCTTACGCAGTTTGATGCCATCCCTTATTGCCTTGAGCAAATCATTGCGTGGATCGACCATAGGTGGTGCTTGCTTTAAAATAGGACGATCCTTGACAGGTGTCAGTTTCGGTGGAGATGACGTAAGTATTTTAGCCAAATCCCCGTTCAGAAGAGGGGGAGGACTGGTCGGGCCGTTCGTTAACAAAGGCATCGGGGGAGGTGGAGGGGGAGGTGGGGCTTGTACGGGAGTTACTTGTTTCGGTGGCGACGGTTGTTTAGGTACAGGTGGTGGGGGTGGTAATTCCATTGCAGGCTCGGGAGTTCCCTGGTGAGAATGTGGACTGTTGGATCGTGATTGGCTGCTCTGACGAGTCAAGTGCGGAGGGATACCATTCGGGGGTGACATCGCAGTTTCAGGCGGGGGAGGCGGAGGTGGTAAAGTATCTCTACCGGTCGACATACTCCGACCCCTAGTGGGAGTGTTTGCAGATGGTGTAGAATTGTTGCTCGGTGGAGCCGGGGGTGGTTGAGACGGTCGGATTTTACCACCTCGAGTCGGGGTACCGACTTGATAAGGACTTTCAGGGTTAATACTCGACTGAGCAAACATCCCTTGCTGATACGGATTTTCTTCGTAAGGGGGATAGGTCGGAGAAGGCATACCATCCGGAACTTCTTGTTGGTAGGACCTCCTCAATTCAATCAAGTTCGGACGAGGGGGTTTCTGATCTATGTTCAAGTTATCAACTGGCATTTGATTGTGGTATTGCATATTTTGAGGCATTATAGTCTCTCCGTGTCCAACGGCGAGCTGTCTTTGTCGTTCCCTCGTATTATGCGGTTGCCTCACTCGTTTCTTATGTCTACCGCCGCCTTGGCCGCCTTCGGTTCGAGGTCTGTGCGGTTTCTTCCCTCTGTCGTGCATCATCCTTTCCGTGTCCTTGAGTACTTCCTCCCGCCATAATTCGAAGAAGTAATTCGGATCTGTGTAGAACTTCAAGCCGTCTTTGCCATCGTCTCTGTAACAGTTCAATTTGTCTAGGGGTGGAGGTCTATCACAAGACTTGTATGTTTCTAGCATTGCTGTTGGCATCGTTGCTCGTGAAAATATCTGGAAGAGAAAATAAAACAAAATGAATTATTATAAGTTTGGAAATGTGCCTTAAGTCGTTATAAAGAAAAAATTCGACGTGAAAGTCACAGTGTAAGTAATTACCCAGTAGCGTCACTTAAACATCAGTGTCAAAAAAGCCGCCATACTTTTTGATACCTATATGGAAATAAGCTCTGTTCCAACCACGCTTTCTGACCGTTTAAGAAACCGTCATAATCAATCGATGTTAACAACTTTGTCGAGTTTAAAACTTTGATGAGTGCATGCTTGCGACGGTTTTGAAACGGTCACAAAGCTGGTTGGAACTTGGAACAGACCTGTAACATCCATTCACGATCTTTTTAGACTCTCCATGCTTTCTTTTCGTTAAGTTACGTACATGAATTTTGATAGAACTCAAAATTTGACAAATTATTTGAATTATTTGACACAGTGCTAGTCTAAAGTTCCTTCCCCCCCTATTAATTTTGGAACCAAATAAGATACAAAGTTCAAACAAAAACCAAATCAAAGTAGATAAAAAATACTAATTCTTGAGATAAAATTACTAAATTACTTTAGAACATCCGCTAGGTGGCGGGGCGCGCACTATGAACTTTAAAATTTTAAATAGCATGATGGCTTAAGTGAGACGCCATTTTAAAGGAATTTTAATGCTACATCCAATGACGCTGTCAGTTTATTTTTGAGTTAATGACAAAAAACTTGTTTTATTAAATATCGGATATTCTTTATAAAATCACTGTTTCTAGTAGGCTTATAAATACCAAAACAAATAAAAACCTGTCTCTTCAAACCGAAAACATTAAATTGACAAGAGGTGGCGCTGCGCGCACTATGAACTTCAAAGTTTTAAATGGCAGGGTTACTTAAGTGACATATCATTTTAAAGCAATTTTAGAACATCTTAAATTAAATCTACATTCAGTGACGATATCAGTCTTCAGTTTTTAGCATTGGTTTTTAAATTGTAATTTTATAAGACAACAATCATCGTATTTAAAACCATTAACTAGAAAATATTGCTGTCAACAATCATAACAAAAGTAAAACACAAGAAAAAAATAAATGTGTTTTACTTTATCCGCCCATCAGCAGGGATCAGAAAGTTTAAGATAGGAAACGAAGCGACCATCGTATTGTCGCGCCATCTGTACTCTCAGACGTTAACTGTTAACGTTAACGGTAATCAGCGTTGTTCTTGTCATTACGGGCGTAATAGATTTATTACTTTTTATGTTGTTTGTTACGCTATTACTCGACGATAAAATCTATTACATTTCGTTTTATCTGCAACTTCCAAAGTCGAATTTGTAAAGTTTATTTTTTATGTTAGAAATATGTATACAAGATGAGTCATAATTAGGTGTAAAAATTTTTACCAAAGCTTCTTGTATAAGTCAAAACAAAGCAATTTAACTTAATACATCTTAATACCAAAATGCTCTCTTAAAAAATACAGGGTATTAAAAAAAAACATTTCCGTTTTCATTTGTGAGTATAACTTGGAAGGTAATTATTCGATTAATTTGAAAATATATTATAATAAACACAAAGGCTACTAGATTTTAAAAATTCAAATGTTTACTTTCCAAATTATAAATAAACATGTTTTCATTAATACTCTGTATCTTTTTAATGGAGCATTTTGGTACTAAGATATATTAGGTTAATTTCTTCGTCTCGGCCTAAAGAAGAGTTGATAAAATTTTTTACACCAAATTATGACTCATCCTGTATTATAACGTTTAAAATGTGTTACGAATTTAAATTAATTTTCTAAATAACTTAAGTCTGATGTTTATTATTAAATTTATATGTAGCTATCGTTAAAAATATAGAAATTGAAATATTTTTTATGTGCTGTAATGAAGATAAGTTTGAATTTAGCATAGTTTTAAACCTTTTCGTTCGGCTTTTGTTGTCCACGAGTATAAACAATGGTATAAAGTAGAATATGCCGTCGTTCCAGAGATGGTCAGTGAAAAATAATTAAGAAATAAATATAAAGCACTATCTATTACGTCAAAACAAAATCTATTACAGTAATCTGTAAAATTCTGTTACAATAATTTTTAGCCGAAGAACAACACTGTCGGTAATATTGAACACGTTGTAATTGACTAGATCAAAAGTCATTTTGATGTGATTCTGTAGCTTTGGTGATTTTCACAAACAGCAATTTTTAACAACTTTCTTGAATTGCATGTATACATTTACATGTCTTTTAAATTTATCATGTATAATCTTTTAGCAAATTAGCTTTGATTTCGATTTTTCAGTGTGTGTTTAATTCCTTTTTGACGCGTTTTACACGCTATCTGATGCTTCGGATGTTAACTACTAGAATTTTTAATTATTTTTAATGGTCGTATTTCTCAATGTAATTCTTATGGCCGTTTCCTATCTTGAAGTCTCTGATCCCTGCCCATCAGTTTTCCTGTGGGCGTGTGATCGCGTCTTTCTCACTCACGATTTTTAACATATTCTGGGTCTCACTCATCCGTTTCAGAACGACTTTTGTTTACATTGGGTGCGTTTTTAAATCATACCAACTGTTCAAACCAAATATGTTCGAACAATTTCTAAATTGTTCAAACACTTGCTCGATCGCTAGAATATAAAAACGCTAATATGTCATATTTATATGTACATAACCTTAAATTTTAGTTTTTTGTTGCTTATGTAGTTATGTATCTACATAAATAGGCAATGAATTTAAATGTTCATTTGTATGGCATGTAAACTTTCTTATACTGTTCTGACGATGAAGGCGAAGTATCCATCGTGTTGTGTGATCGACGTACTTCAGAATTTTTAGGTTATGTTTATTCGATTCCCGCCACTGTACTTCGTGCACTTCCTGCCGAGTAGGTGCAACATAATACAATTCGAACGCTATGTTCGAGCAACTCGGGAAATTTTAAAACGCTAGCTAGGTTGTTCGATTTTTATATAAAAACGCCTTTTTACAGGTTCGAGTACGCGAACACTTAAAAACGCACCCAATATGTCCATGACAACGGGCGCATTCTAAGCATCCTACTTAAAAGTGGGATGTAAAAAGTGTGTCCATTTAGCCAAACAATACCTCAGTGCAGATAAATGCTGCTAGAAAATAATATTGAAAAGATATTGGCATAACCATAAGAATTACGTCCATTTTGGTTGGCGGCTCTGCAAGACATTCGCCAAGAAATTTAAACTTAATTACGGAGGGCCGATTCTCAATGGGTGCGTTTTTAAATCACACCTACTGTTCAAACCAAATATGTTCGAACAATTTCCAAATTGTTCAAACACTTGCTCGATCGCTAGAATATAAAAACGCTAATAGGTCATTTATGTGTATGTACATAACCTTAAATTTTTGTTTTTGTTGCTTATGTAGTTATGTATCTACATAAATAGGTAACGAATTTAAATGTTCATTTCTATGACATGTAAACTTTCTTATAATGGTCTGACGATGAAGGCGAAGTATCCATCGTGTTGTGTGATCGACGTACTTCAGAATTTTTAGGTTATGTTTATTCAATTCCTGCCACTGTACTTCGTGCACTTCCTGCCGAGTAGGTGCAAGAGAATACAACTCGAACACTATGTTCGAACAACTCGGAAAATTTTAAAACGCTATCTAGGTTGTTCGATTTGTATTTAAAAACGCCTTTTTACATGTTCGAGTACACGAACACTTGTTCGTACACTTTAAAAACGCACCCAATACAACTGATCAAGAGTATCTTAAATCTTCTACACTCTATTATATTTTTGTTCACATGACAATTACATTTGTTTATTTAAACAAAACATACCTGCACGCGTTCGTTTTAAGTTGCATGGCTCAGAAAGTATGACGATGCGGGCGTGGCGTAGCTAACGTTTAATTTTCACGATCTCTATTTTATAATGTAGCAGCCCTTCGTGTTTTATCTCCGCCTTTTTTCAAGTTTTAATGCAACAATCCGTATACACAATCACAGATATTTATCTAAAATAACGGCGACGGCGACATCCACGGCTTTTGACATTTGCAATTCAGCTGTTTAAATGTCAAGCAAACAATTTATTTAACATTTACAACAGTAGGGGTGCGTTCAGGTACAGTGAGAGTACTTTGTGCGTTTGCTCCCAGAGTGTTTACCCTTAACGTCAAGAATTACACTGCCTCTTCAAGTATTTATGAACGGTAAAAAGTTAACTGAAGTTAGTTGTGTCATTGGTGACTGAAACAATAACCTATATCTATCAAAACTGAAAAATGGGCCGTGACCAAATATTTGCAGCTGTAATTGCAGTTGCAAATTGTATTGTTGATAGTGTAAATAGTATAACGTTGTTAGAAAATGATGAATCAGATATAGATACAGATACAGAAGACGTAATAACAATAAGTGGTTTAAAGAAAAGTAAACAAACTTTGTACTCACATTGTTTGCACTCATTTTAAACTTGAATTCTGTCGGGATGATTACCTAAACATAACCTCAATTACGGTTTTGTCCACTTGTACCAAGTTTAGACCGAGTACAGAAGGACGCGCTCCAAGCATTTACTCTATCTATTTCTGAACTCATAAAGATGATTATCTAGAGTGCGATTAAACTTTTTCTGAACGCTGTAAGAGTACATAGAGCGCGCTCTTTTTAGTCGGAGCGTTATTCCTGAACGCACCCTAGCGGACAATAATATCTGGGCAAGAATTTTATTGAGATTATATTTCTGTCAAAATGTAAAAGATTTGAAATGTCAAACTTAATATGCAAACTGAAATCTCGCTGTCAAAACTTTATCTGGAAAAGTCAGTACTCTTTCATTTGGAGCGGAACTTAAATGAGACATTTTATCCCACCAAGAAAATTAAATAAGAAGTAAAATTTGTGCTAAAGATCAGAATCTCTAGTGACATTTTGCGTACGTACTAAACGTCAAAAATATTAAAATAAGGTCTACATTGTAGAAATGACGTGTCTTTTATTAGGTCTGTTCGTTTGTTCTGCACTTTTCTACACTTTTTACACCAGCTGAGAGAGTGAGATGCATATAATTAATGCGAGTAGGAAAGGTAAAGGTGTTAAAAGTGTAGAAAGTGCAGAGGTATCGAACAGGCGTATTGAGAAGGTTATATTTCTGTCAAAATGTAAAAAAAGAGATTTGAAATGTAAAACTTAATATGTAAACTGATATTTCGCAGTGACTCCTCTTTCTGTCAAAACTTCGTCTGGCGAAGTCAGTACTTTTACTTTTTGAGCTGAACTTAAATAAGACATTTTATCCCACCAAGAAAATTAAATAAGAAGTAAAATTTGTACTAAACGTCAGAATCTCTAGCGACATTAAATATTAAATAATTCAATATTAAAATAAGGTCTACATTGTAGAAACGACGTGTCCGGATTTTATTGTCCGCTGTTTGAATTTGGCCCCAGTTGGGGCAGTTGTTGTTGTAGTAACAGCGCCATCTGTTAGAATATGCAGAAAATTTATTTTTTCGTCTGTTTTTACAGGGGTGGTTCACTAGCTATCTTCAGCGATGCGGAAGATCCACAAGAAAAAGTCACTTGTCGTCACTAAATGAAGAATTGAATTGTATTTGTCTGTGATAATGAATAGCGCCATCTGTTGCAGTTTTTTTTTTCTTTTAATAATCCCAACAGATTATCGATTTTATAGCACAATTTAATAGATAGATAAATAATAAAAAACTGTTTGGGAAGGAAGGTGACAAAACAAAAAAAAAAACAAATGAACAAAACTAAAAATAAATAAAAACAAAGATAATCGATTTTGGTCAACTCCATATGGAAGGCAAATATAGTTCTTTGTTGTGTCACTGTTGATTTTCAATTGTTTCTTTTTCTTTTTTAGTATTTTTCTAAACACTTTTTTACTATTCTTCTTATTGTTTTTTTTTATTAATTGAATGAATGAATTGTGCTATAAAATCAGTTGTCTTTTGTTTTTATTGTTTTTTAAAACTACTATTTAGTATTTTTAAATTCTATTATTTCGTTTTCTTTGATATTCTAATCGTTCTTTTAATTTTTTTAAAATTATTAACTTATTAAATTGTGTTGTAAAATCGATTGCCTTTTGTTTTTTTTTTAAATTTAACTGTATATGTTTCGAATTTCTACTGTTTTGTCGCCATTCTTTTCAAAATCAACTGAATAGATTAGGAAAGTAAACGTCACAGAAGGTGGAGCTGACTTGCATACTATCTTTGTTTAATATATTGGCCGTATGTCGTGAATTGTTGTTGTAAGGCCGCAGTTGACGTGACGTAAATATAACCTCACTTGTTGTTTTTAGTTCTCTGTGTAATGGGCTGTTGTTTTGTACCAGGGTGCAATCATAATGAAAGAAGTGCTTGCAAAAAATTTAAATATACGAGTGACGAGGTTAATCAAAAGAAATGGACAAAGTTTGATTTATGTGTATTAACAGTCTGTTGACATGCCGCTGCACTTTGCTTAGAGAAGCATTTTGCACAATTTTTAATAACAAATAAAGTAATTACTTATGCAAAATAGGTCATGTTATTGAAGCTTCTCATCATAAGTTTAGTAATAAGCAAAATTTTCCACATCAACTCTGTATGGAGCCAGTACTTTCGGATTATTTGACTTAACCCTTGCATTTTCACGGTCCAGTAGACTCGGTTTCAAATTTCGCGCCAAGTTTGGTGCCGCCCACTTTCCCAATCTGTTGTAAATCGACCGTCCTTTGTTTGTTTTCTTTAACTTTATGTATTTTTTAAGTTTTTTCTTAGTATTTTTTTAAATTTATTCCCGAATCTATAGTTTGTTTTTAAACTACGAGGAGTAATTTGAATTTTTCCCGCCAAAAACTCGCAAATTTATTGGCTGTTCAACAGCCGGTTTCACACAAGCCTGCAATTTAAACCTAAAAAAATTAACATCTTTCATAATTCATGTGACAATTTCGGTCTGTTTTAAACTTTTAAATCTGTTGCTAAAACTGGTTATTTGAAGAATTTGTAAATCTCCTAAGCAAGCCAAATTAACTTCTGGTTTACCTACAACAGGCCGACAACTGTTACTCCTACTTAGTTTAGAAATAAACTAAATATAGTAACAAACGATTTTTGGCCACTCTTAAGGGATTTCTGCTTTTTACACGTTGGTGACACAGACCTAAAGTGACACTTCACGTTTGCAAGGGATACGTGATGAAGATTAATTTAATTTTCAGACGAATCTGCCAACACTGCTTGAGTTACCACAGTAAAAAAATATTCAATGATTCAAAAAAATTTATGCCAAATCGATATTTCTTATGCCAAATGTTATATAAAAAGAATTCAATTGTCAAAATTTCACCTCAATCTGTTAAAAAAAAAATTCTTATTTTTCATCAACTTAAATTGAAGTATCACAAACTCTTTTAAACGGACACTAAATGGCGCATAAACACTTAACGTTTCGCAGTCATTCGACAGCTTCGTCAGAAGTGAAAAAAAAAGAGTTTGTGATACAATTTTCATCGGACAAGAACCAGCTTTAATTAAATTGAAGTGTCTGAAAATGAAAATCAGTACCAACTAAAAGTGTTGATGTAGGAATATTTAGTAATTCGAACGGTTAAATAAGAATTTGCATGAATAATTATTTCTGTGCACATTATTTCGGCCAGAACAAGAATGAATCATCTTTTATTTTAATAAGCTCTGAACGAACGAACACACCCTGTAACGCTTCCTCACACTCATGAGTAATGAAGCAGAAAAAGAAATGAAGAAGGTGATGCAGATACAAACCTGTTGATCGAAAACTACGCCGCTCTTGAAAGCTTTCCTCATGTGAATATCTTGCAAGGAGACTTCCTCTACGGTACTATCCAACTGAGTCACTTTAATAGCCAGTCGGTCGATGCGTGCCTGCAAGGAATTCGATCTATCGTACAACAGCTGTGCGTCTCTCGCCAGTTCCCCGAAAAGATCTTCGGCGTGCCTGGACAATGAAGACAATTGCCTGACGGTGTTCGCCAACGTACCATTCGTCACCGCCTCTAACTCCGAGGGGAGGGGAAAGTCTTCGGGAATGGAGCCCCTCGCCACATGAACCGGTGTTACGAGACGCTTCGGGAGAGGCATTTTATTAAATCAGTCGACGGGATGTTCACCTTCTTAGTGTCGGCCGTGTCGTTTCTTCAAATTCACTTCGAAGTACCTAAAAGCAAAACGAAAAGCTTAAGCTACACCTAAATCACTGATAATTTCATGTACAAACATAGTAAGTCACCAAACTTGATAAGAGGTGTACTGATAAGTTTATAACTTCGCTATAATTCAAGAGTGACATCACTGCTATTAACAAATACTAAGCGATCATGGGCGAGTGTTAAAAAAAAAAGTGCAGGCACATATGTTACCTATTTAGTTGTAATGTTATAGAGTAATAACATCCGTAAAATATTATCCATTCGGTGCCTAAACTAAAAACCCACACCATGACTCACATCCTATTTATCTTTCCCCAAGCTAAATATTGATCATTATTTAGAATATTAAAGTAGGAAGTGCATGGTGACTGTTAACTGCAATATCCAAGTGAATGTGAATGAAATGCAAATGCTGTTCTTAATGCAATGTATCAAAGTACACATTCTTTGCAAATAGCATCAGGAAATTAACTACTCAAGGCCAGTTTGATCACACAAACACACACACACTTTCTTATTTAATATTTCAGCAATTCGCCCGCTTATCTTATCTCCCACACTCGTATTTACATACATGCGAAATTCTTCGTCGTCGAGAGCAACGTGTCACATACACACCACCAGGTTTCCGAAACTATCGCTGACGGAGACGTGAAAGTTTTATTACTAATATCTAACATTTTTTTGCGGATGTCATTTTTCTGTTACAAGAAATGTCAAAAGAAAAGGCCAACAAACTGTGCTAACGTCAAACGGAATCGGTGGAAACTTACGCACCTTCATCTTGTCCTCACCGCACGCATTGTCGAACGTCACGCACTGCAACACCGTCGGGGCGTCTCTTTAGTCCGAGAACGGCATCGAACGGCACTCGATTTATATTTTTTTAAATAAAATGGCGCAGCGGTACACCCAAAATCTCGCTCTCGTGCGTTCAATACGGGCAACCGCAAGAAACGAAACGATGAATGTTCCCAAGTCGTAACCATGGTAACGAACTTCTGGGCTGAATTGAAATTATTTCAGTACTGAGAACTAAAGCAAAATGTATGCAAATATTAAAATAACTGATTTGTTATAAGGAAAACGCAGACGAGAAATATTTTCTAACCTCGTTTAAAAAAATAAGAAAGAAGAATTTCTGCGACTCCCACCCAGCGTTGCCAACATGTAGAAATGAGAAATCTCTATCGCTGTGACAAAATCCCATTTTATCAAGGGGAAAAAATACGGCATGAGAGAATGCAATAAATTACATTTGACGGAAGTTATAGGCGATTTACACGAACAGGTTTTTCTTTGCAAATGACATTAAAAATTTTCTCTCTCTAATTGAATGCATTAGAAGGAAACTAATTGCATAAAAGTTTACTTGTAGAGAAACTGGAACAAACGCTATTTTCTACAAGTTTCTATAAAAGTTGACGGTTTGCGCAAGCGCAATCTACAGATTTCACAAAATACCAACTTAACTTTACAACGTGTAATTCATTGTAACTATTGTAACCTTTAATTTCGGGTCGCCGAGCGGCTTACAGTCTTGCCAGGTTGCAGGGGAAATCTCGTCTTGCAGGGAAAAATCGAACAAAAAGGTAATCAGCCGTATTCATAGAAATCCGGTAATAGAGTATTAACAGCCTATTAATTAATACATACTAAGAAGCTATTAAAGTATTCATATTAATAGACATATTTTAGTATCTACTAGTTAATAGCAAATTAAGTAAAAGTAGCGTTTGGCAACTGAGCATTTTATGTTCATTTGATCTACTTACAAGTTTATTAACATCATCTGACACTTGTGTAGAATAATTGTAACCTCAAATTTGTAAGGATTTACGTATGTTGTGTAGCAAAAGTATTTAGTTAGTTTATAAATGAAAAAAAGTATGGAATGGCTATGGACTATGCTGTGGAGGATTTGGAATTAATTGACATAAATGAGGAATTAGTTGAAGCACAAGAAGGCGAAATAGTTTACAGGGCTCCAAAAGTATATTTAAAACGCCAAAATCCGTTTGATATTTTTGACGATTTAAATTTCAAAAGAAGATATAGAATGCGAAAGGACACTGCTCATTTTTTAATTGGGCTAGTTGAGAATCAAATAGCAAATTTTGAAAATAATCGAGGATCTCCTATAACAGCTGACATACAAGTATTGGCAACTGTAAGATACTTGGCAAAAGGTGCATATGGACTGGATATAGGTGACAAACAGATATTCATTGCATATTGTTCATAGACTTACTGGTATTGTTATTTTTATAGGTGATCACCATGGAATTTCACAGCCGGCATTAAGTAAAATAGTGAAACGTGTAGTTGAAGCTATAGCGAGTCATCGAGATGAGTTCATTACATTTCCAACTAACAATGAAGACTTGAACACTGTAAAAACTGACTTTTACCGTGTGGCAGGTTGTCCAGGAATTGTTGGTGCAATCGACGGAACCCATGTCAAAATTAAATGTCCAGGCGGTGAGAATCCAGTATTATTTATCAACCGAAAAGGATATTATTCTATCAACGTTCAAGTTATTTATATAATTAACTCACAATGCTGCTTGATAAAATCTATTGTTATTGTTATAGGTTGTAAGTGATGCAAAATGTCGAATTACAGACATTGTTGCACGTTGGAGGGGTAGTAGTCATGACTCTAGAATTTGGAATGAATCGACATTAAAAAGAAGATTTGAAGTAAGATATAAGAATTTGTATTGTAAAGCTTTACGTTTTTTTTTTTTTTACTTTTACAGACTGGTGAAATTCAAGGTATTTTACTGGGAGATAATGGTTACCCCTCATCACGATTTTTATTAACACC
This sequence comes from Dorcus parallelipipedus, assembly GCA_958336345.1. Taxonomy (NCBI): domain Eukaryota; kingdom Metazoa; phylum Arthropoda; class Insecta; order Coleoptera; family Lucanidae; genus Dorcus; species Dorcus parallelipipedus. The sequence goes on along the minus strand of OY284478.1, from coordinate 5,533,097 downwards.
TTTAATAAACCCTGTGACTGATAGTGAAGTTCGTTACAACAGAGCCCACTGTTCAACCAGAAATATTATCGAACGACTGTTTGGTATTTGGAAAAATAAGTTTAGATGTTTTTTCAATGGGCTGAATTTAAAATTAGAAACTACGAAAGCAGCCATACTGGCTCTTGCAATCATTCACAATATTGTTACAAATGATAGACTGCAGCAAGAAAGTAACTATTATAATAATCATAAAGGTAAATGATTGATTTTTTGTATTTCCAGCTTCATCAGATGAAGATTCAGATGATGAGCCATTAGAGGAAGGAGTGGAAATGGCTGTAGAGGAAAATATTCAAGGAAATGTATTCAGAACACAATACATTCAACGTTATTTTAATCGTGTTCGTTAATTTATTCAAAATATATTAAATACATAGTAAATGTATATATGTACATGTAAAATATTAAAATTTAATGCATTTGCAGTTTTCTCATTCGTTCTCTCTGATATTCTTTTTCATTTTCTAGTTTTAGCTTGTGCATTTCTTCAGATTGTTGCATGACTTGTAAAATTCTCATCTTATTCAGTTCGTATAATTTCTGTTCATATTCTGTCATTGATTTTATTTTCCTTCGTTTATTTACTGCATCTGTTCTTTCTTTTGCCTCTGTTTCTGGTGTATTTACTGCATCTGTTCTTTCTTTTGCCTCTGTTTCTGTTTGCCCTTCTGGACCTTCTTCATACATGACTGTAATGTCTTCCTCACCCACTATAGATTCCAAAATGCCTGTATGAGGATTTAGTTGCATTTCTATCCCAGCAGTTCCTCGACTTTCAACAATGTGCTGTGGCTACAATAATCTAGATATTAGTAGTCATAGTCTTGCTTGCATTTCAACTTACTTTAAGTGAAAAGTCACAATCAAATGATGAATAGTCTTCAATAAATTCATGTGGCACAAGGTCTTTAATACGCCATTCAATTTCTGTTGGCTCTAGTTGTGGAGGACCCCCACCAGTTTGTTTTAAATTTTTCTTATGTTGTGAGATTGCTTTTTTTGCTTGAACCTTCATTCTCTGCCACTGTTCTTTAATACGTTGAACATCTCGGTTGTAACCTATGAAAATAACAATACCCTCTATACAATTATCTTATTATTCTACTAATAGTACTGCAACACATTGCCAACGAAAAAGTATGACCTTTACATACTGCTTTTATTATTGGCTGCATGCGGCAAAGTTTCTCGATACACTTGCAGTTGATTTAGCATGTAGTTAAAGATCAGGATTGTGTTTTGCTGATTGCAAATAATAGACGAAAGAGAAAAACTAAGACATTAATTGGTAACACATACCCTGAATTTCCATTTTATTTTTAATGCGCCTCCATGCTGCACTTCTGTCATTATTGTAAAGTGTTAATTTTTTTTGTTTTCCACAATCTTTATTTCTTCAACTAAACAATCCAAAAGCATTGCCTTTTCCACTTCATCCCAGTTCACGGCTCGTTGCCGTTTTTTCTGCAATTGTAATGAAATTTTACTTGCCATGAAATTTATTGAAATAACACGCTGCCAGTGTGAGAACAGCCCCGTTTAATAGAAGCAGCAAATGACATTATGCACTGCCATATGAGAATTTGGCCTTAGTAGAAGTAGACTTACTATTCGTGAGGAACTGATGTCCATAGTTGAATCATATATTTTAGAAACTCCACGAGTACAGTTGCAGACAGAAAATTTCGGATGTCACTGTCATTCCACTGACGTAAAAGTTAAGAAATTCCTATATGTATACATCCGATAAGTGACAGTAACATCCGAAATTTTCTGTCCGCAACTGTACACAAAATGCAACAGCAGTATTTCTGCATTACATGGATAGATCTCCTCTTGTACTTCAAAAAACCTTCATAATTACAATTTGTGAAAATGTCACTTACGGGGTTTCTGAAATATATGATTCATTTATAGTACTTCCTTGAGGCTTCCTTCAATGAGGGACCCCTCAGAATGGGATTGTAAAACTGGAAACTTTAGAATAATCTTTATATCAAACAATAACTTTATCAAGTGCAGAATATTCTACTTACCTGCATATCCAAATTCATCGTACGAATTCCTATTTAACAATTTTTACAATATATATCAATATAAAACAAACCTGCTTGCAAACGCAATACAATTATTAGGTTATGTTCAATCTATTAGTCGCTTAAACATACCCCTCTACCCTACTAAGAATTTGGTTGGCTATTAGCGTTAATAGACTGCTAACTTCATTTATGAATACGAATTTTCTATTTTGCAGTTAATAGAACTGTAATAGTCAGTATTATCTTTTATGAATACGGCCGAATATCTTTAGAAAAGAGGAACATTCACTCATCAGCAAAGATTTTAAAGTTGCAGCTAAAATGCTACAGCCGTGAATATGGAGGTGAATCAATCCAATCACGGTTTCATTCGTCGTTCTCGGTTAGTTATGGATTACGGACGTTATGGTCTATTGAGTACTCGTTTCCTACAACATTACTGCAACGTGCGGCCTTGCGAGCATAGAGTGAGAAACATGTGATAAGCTAAGATTGACAAGTGACAAGTTATAAAAAGTAAACAGTAACACAAAAGAAACGTGCAAAATAGTAATTATATTTTACCTATTTTTAAACCCTCACAACAAAAATTTTGCAATGAAAAGATACATATAAAGTACATAAAAAGGGAAATTAAGTTATAAAAAGGGAAAATTCGACATTTTATTAGGGAATTCTTGTGGTAGATACCTGGCAACACTGAAGGCTTAGCGGTCTAGCCTAGGCGATTTGGAAAGTCGTGTCGCTCGGCGGCGTGGGTTCGATTCCCACCATTAAGGCAGACGGCCACTGAACGCGAAACTAATAGCATTTTCGATTGACCGCACTAGTGCGCACTCAGAGTATCTTCATCTCGTGTTTTTACAAGGGTTAAAAGAAGGTGCAACAACAAGCAGTATCTTGGTAAACAGAGCTAAATTCTCGTTCTTGCTTCATAGCTAAAAGTGAAAATATAATTTCAAAATTGGCGCCGCCAATGTCTAGCCTGACAAAATGGCTGAAGGTCACCGAAATGTGTACCGAAAATAGCAAAGGTGCCACCGAGAGTTTGCATTCTGATTGTTAGATATTCTGTGGCTTAAACTTAAGTTTAATTTAACCAGGTTCAAAGTAAACAAATTCGCATAAGATTTTAATGATATGGCAATTCATGCATTCATAAATAAAATTTGATGATTGATTTTGTTAAAGTCACTAAATTACGTAAAATACAGTGTTGCTAACTTTAAATATTTCTGTTAAAAAGAAATATATTTAAAAATGAAATTAATAACAGTAAAAAATAAATAAAAAATAACTTTAATTACTGTCCAGGAAAGACCAAGAATAGCCAAAAGAAAAGAGTAACTACCTACCAGCGAAAACTAGCACCAATAGAGAAATTTGCTGGCATTAGACAGTATTGTCAACCCGAGAAAATTTCTCACTTTTAGGGATCTTTAATATCACTTTGGAAAATGAATATGTTAATTTAATGCAATATGATAACCATGTTAATTTTTAATTACTACATATTTTAAGTTATGTATTAATTTTTTGTCATTGTTATAGGAGTTTTCAGTCAAATTCGTTTATCTCCGAAATTTTTTGTCGCTGTCAAACGTAGATTTGGTGCAGCCAGTGAAAAACGCTATTATTTTGGCAGAACGAGAACTAGGTTATCGTCATTTATTTTGACAGTAATGCACAATGCATTTGACAGAATGAAATCAAATGAAATGTCAAGGTAGTTGTAGTAATAAAAGCATTTGAAATCTTTGCTTTGTCAAGAGGGAAGGGTTCTTTATTGGATGAGAACTTTTGCAGTTTTTATGAGAATTACAATTTAACAAAAATAAGTTATTAGGAACGTAATTATAATTAAAATTTAAAAAAAAATGAACAAACTTGGTCCTCTGTCGACAAGTAAAAGAAAACTCAGAATATTCGGAGTATTCCTAGATGGCGTTGTAATTAATCTAAGTTGCGGTAAATTCAATGGTTTAATAAAGTAATAATTGTAAGAAATTCTAAACGTTTGAAACATTTATTAGAAGTAGGTAAAAAAACAACTTATTTAAGAAACATTTTTTTAATTGATTATTAAAATTAAAATACGAATTAATGTAAATAAATAGAACTAAGACATGTTAACAAAAAAAAAAAAAAAAGAATCAAGCAAGTTACGTACACAACTACACTATAAATATATCTTAATGCTAACATTCAATACATTTTCGCTAAAAAGACGACACCCTGTATTCAGTTTTGACATACCTACTACACAACAGTAATATTCAGAGCCTGCGAGTATTACGTTACTTTGATATTCAAATGTTCGACACAGATAATGTACGTTTACCAATAAGAAAAAAGAAAACAATAATAAAGAGTTGGGGGTTAATAGGGAGTTAAAAATTGGCACCGCTACTCTCACAAAAAGAAACTAATTTTAACTACAAAATATAACTATTAGATAATATTTCTACGGAAACTACACAACAACAATATTGATGATATTGTTAAGACTTATTTATTTTCCTTAACATGTATACTTTGTAATTATAATACAAAAATTGCAACAATTTTACTAGAGATACACAGTATCAACATATACACATTTAAAAAAGTACACTCATTTGTTTAAAGACCTTTTGTTTCGCACCGTCAAAGCATGACACTTCAATATGAAGCTATAACATGCCCCATTAGTTCATTATACACAGATTTCACTCAAAATTGAAGAACAGATACATCCTCTATTATACTTCGTCTTACATAAGTACGTAGAAGACTTTTTTCAATGAGAATTACACTTTCAATTCGCAGCCGCAATACACTAAATTTTACATATTCTCATTTCAAAATTAAAACAAATTTACGATAATAAACGGTGGCATTCAAATGTACATACAATTCGGGACGGATTTTGCAGTTTAATGCGCACATTTAATTTAACTACTATATTTACATTACGTCGTTTTGCTAGAAAGAAATGCAGTGTACACTTCAAGCTACTAACAATAAGCATTTAACGTTTCTCTCTCGCCTATTTATAAGACTACATGAGAATATATAAAATTCTAACTACTTAAGTAAGGGTACACTAATACAGTTAGTTACACGTACATTTTAAAATAAAATCTTTATGGTAGTAGACGTTTAAGATGAGATATGAAACATCTAATAGATGCAAATTATTCCAGACCGATTTAAACAGAAAAACTTTTACTACATATTTCAGGTTTATTAAATTACAGATTCTTTATTAGTCAGACTAGTACCATAGGCTCAAAATTTTAAACGTTGATGCAAACTCGTGCGCATTACTAATACTTCAACGTAAAATTTTAGTTTTTTTTTTTTTAGGCAGATCATAATTTAAATAAATCAAAAAAAAAAAAAAAACGAAAGTCAAACTCTGAACGGAAAAACGAATTAATTAAGGTTTCGGAAACATAGCCAGAATGGCAGCGCAGATTTTTTGGGGGTTGGTTTCATCGGGGTACAATTGCATAGCTTGCGTGACCTGTTCTTCTGGAAAAATCGCCGCTAAATGGTAGTGTAATTTTCGCCTTGCATCTTCCTGTAAATTCTGCGGAGTGGGGGGCGCCAAGGTACCCCCTTGGTTCCAATGTTGAGGCCAATTGTTTAACTGGGGGTCCGAACAACTTGACATACGTTGCATATGTCGATGCTGGGGGTGAGTCTGCGGAGGCCACGGTCTATACGAGTCAGGAGCTGACGCTATCCTAGTCACGTGTTGATGAAGCTCCCAATTCGGGGGGCTCAAGTACGAAGTCTGCAGTTGATTCATGGGGTTAATCTGAGTATTCTGAGGCGGCAAATATCTTCTAACTAATCTAGGGTCCGAGTTGGGGTTTAAAGTCAGCTGTCTTTGTAGCTTCCGGTGCAGGTTCTCAGATTGCACCTGCGCAGGATACGTCGTTCCTACATTATCGACACTTCTACTCTTGGAAACGACGGCATGATGAGGTTCTTTAGTAGGCGGGGCGCTTGAACGCGTTCTGCCCAATGGGGTCTTCCGTATTTCACTTTCACGCGCTTGCAGGTGTCTCTGGGCGTGCTCGGAAAGTTTCTCGGTTATGCTTTTATGCGGCAGGGGCCCCCGCTCTGGATGGTGATACTTGCACTTATTGCCGTACGTGCATTTTTTTCCGTAAGGACAAGGAGGGGGTGGATCTCCCTTTTTCGGTTGTGTCCTCAAGAAATTATCGAGTGTAGGACCGGATCTGCCTAAGGGATCATCGGGGGGCATAAATCTATCGTTAACGAATGAATACATGAGGATGCGCTCTTCCACCACCTTCCTAAACTCGGCTGATTCTTGACATAGATCGCGGTAGTTATCATTGCTGACGACGATCCCATCGACCAGCGAAGCCAGCTTTAAGATGTACCTGTCATCGTAGCAAACCATCCGTTTGCCACCGATTAATCGAGATGGAGTGAATACCAGAAGGCGTTCCCTTTCTAGCTCCGCGAAGATTTCCTGCTCACTGATCGGATTATCTGGACGGGGTGCTTCTTTACGCCATTTAGGAACGAACACGGTGATATCTTTGTGGCCTCTGGCCTTAAACCAATCTACGCATATTTTTATACCTCTGCATGAAAAAATTTCTTTGTTTCCGTGACTGTAATTTAAAAAAAAATGACTCTTACTAAACTTATTTGGTTATAATTTGCGTGTGATATTTACCTCATTGCTACATTGCTACCGTCTATTACAATTGGCCTAAGTGTCTGTGTTACGGCTTGATCCAGGTGAATATCAGAAAGATCCGAAGGTCCATCGATGGGACTACTGTCACAGGACCCACCTTTCTGATTTCCTAATTTAATGAGCTCCGCCAAGAGCTCGTTCTGAGCTGGAGAAGGACCCAGTTTTTGCAAAGCTGCCTGCACTAGTTTCTCGGTGTACCCCAATTTCAATGCGAATTCTACCCTGTAGGAATTGCTGCTTTATTAAACAAATTGGGAGTACCTGCGCGTTTCACATCGGACAAAAAAAAACCGAAACTAATTTACCTGGCTGTATACCCCGGGGATGGGTCTGGCATGGTTTGGACATATTCAGCGTATTCAGCTGCGAGGGTGTCACTGGTCGTCCTGGAGACATCCTGATGATTACCTAGGGGTTCTGCATCGTAATCTGAGTCATAACTAGAATCTTCCCCAGCTACTGCACCGGCGCAACCCTCTCGACATATGTCATCTACATAATTCTGAAAGTATAAAGTCTGACTTAATTCTTCATGATTTTTTTAAATTTGATTGTTGATAATAAAATCTCATTCACAATTAGGTTCTACAAGAGGGTGAAGAAACAAAAATGAGAGATCCTCAATCATTGTTGGTCGCTCATTAAATATTAACAAAAAAAATTAAAGTGAATTATTTATTCTTTGGATACAGCGGGGGGACGTATACACAATATCATACCGTACCAAAACTCCTACATTAAAAAATTAAAATTTTTTTGCTTTTCAATATTTTTATTCGATTGCACACACTGTACATGTATTCGACATAAACAAAAAACGCATCATTCTATTTTGCACCCTCTACAACATAAAGACTAACTTCGAAAGTAATAAAATAATTTCAAATTTCTGCGAAGCTTTTAAATTTAGCGCGCTAAATTAACCACGCCCTCTACGCAAGAAAATGAGCGTCCCTGATTGGATATGAGAAGCAGGGTTGCCAGATGCCGCGAATTGGGCTACTCATATCCATTATTTGCTGTTTTTTTTTTTTCGAATTTGCGATGGGCGACAACTTTGGGGTGTTTTGAGAGTAACACTTTCGAGGAGGCTACATGATCAACTATGCAGATGACACTTCTTTTGTTATAACAGCTAATAACCGGGAAGAACTGGAAGCTAGCGTTAGAACAGCTATTCAAGATGTGGAGCAGTGGAGTCAACAAAATAATTTAATCCTTAATGCAAACAAAACTGTTCGCATGCAATTCTATAAAACCCATAAAACGGAACCAGATGGTCAACTTACAGTCGACACCAAATTCCTAGGTATCTACATTGACAGTAGACTAGAATGGTCCAAACAAATTGATAAAGTTGTAAACAAATTAAATAGTGCGTTTTTGCAATACTTAAACTTAAAAACTCTATAGACTCCGCCGCCATAAAGAACATCTATTACTCATTAGTGTACCCGCACTTATCTTACAACGTTATTGTATGGGGTAGATCGTCTAGTAATACAAGGGTAATAGTTGCACAGAAGAGGATAATTAGACTTATGTCTAAAGAGATGTCCAAGCTTCAAGAGTAGTGAGATTCTGACATTTATATCGATATACATATTAAAATGCTGCATGTACGCGTACGATAATTCGGATTATTTAAAAAAAAAATCGTATTTCCACGACTACAATACAAGGAATGAAAATAGCCTCGCAGTGCCACGACATTTCACCGCGGGATATGAAAAATCACCGGTGTATTCTGTGATCAAACTATATAATCATCTACCGCCAGTGATACGTAACTGTAAACCCAGAACTCTGTTCAAAAAAGAGCTCAAAAAGTACCTAATTAATAGGTGCTATTATAACATTAATGAATACCTCGGTCTGTGATACAATTCTTTCTGTCCGTGTTGTCACAATTTTATGTTTTTAGTTAAGTATGTCTTCTTTACAACGCGCGCTAACTTTAAGCTAACGCTAATGATGTTTTAATGTTTGTCTTTAAGTGTACTTTTAATTGTAAGTTTATTTGACTAAGCTAATGTCATTTAATATGATGGTAAAGCAATAAAGTGATTGGGCGCGTTTAGCGAACGCAACATGTTGAGTTGCTGACTAAGCAATCATTTGTGATTGGTTCAAATTAAAGTAATAGCCAATCACAAACGATTGCTTAGTAAGCGACTCAACACGTTGCGTTCGCTAAACGCGCCCATTGATTGATTGAAATTCAGAGACATCTACCGAAGTTGTTTACAACTACCGAAATGTACGCTTGCCGCTTGGTCGATTGGCAACACTGTTACTGATTGCCGCGTGCCGCCCACAGTCCCACATATGATTTTAACCTAAAAAAATCTGTCGTGCAACGTCCAAGGTAAGTTATTAGGTATTTGAATAAAATAAATTTTGTACCATTTATTTCCTGTCTTGAGAGTGCGGGTAATTAAGTGAGTAATTTCATTACTCCATGTGGGTAAGAGCGGGTTTTTTAAATTTTGAAAAGGGTAATCGGCTTAGAGTGAATTGGCAACACTGTAAATCACCACCTCTGGTAACACTCACAGGGACATTCTTAACCTAAAATTTTGACAGTTCTGTCACTTCCGTCGCACGTGAACGAGTTCGTATAGGAACAATTAATGTTATTGTTGCAATAATTTGAACACAATGAACGCTATTTTCGTTGGAATAAGGCGGAGTATTCATGTCCAATTTCGACAACTTAATCTAACATTAAACCTTTACTTTCCCCATTGCGCAAGCGTGCTTCACTCCGACATGTCCAAATGGTTTCTACTTGAATCTACAAAGTTTATAGTGTTTTTTTTTTAATCTGGCTTCGAAGTTGACCATGAAAATTTCATTGTGAACCATCATCGTTATGACAGTTGTTAATTTGACGTTTGAACTTGCAATTCCTAACCTTGCTTTCGAACTTAACAGTACGATAGGACAACACAAGAATGTAATCTATTGTAATAAACGAAAGACGACGATAAGAATCAGATCTGTTGTAACAATGAAAACAGACAATAAGAAAATAAGATTACAACAAATAATCAACATTGTGGTGTGTTCACAATAAGCACCTTGCAAGGCCAACTTCGACGCCAAATTAAAAAAAAAAAAAACGCGTTATATCATATAAATTATGTGTGTTGTATTACGTTAAATACAATAATATTAATTCATTTTGCGTGAATTCACTTTGATTGATAGTAATGACTAATGAATTATGACTTATGACCACGGTTAGGCGGATCAGATTCCGCTCGCGCTGGCAGGAGCGTCACATCTAACTGCACTCGAGACGGGAATAGCAAAAACAATCGCATGTATAATTTGCAATAGCAAAGAACGTCCAGTGTTTAATTTAATTTATTTAATTTTTAACTCGAAAATACGAAATTTTGTTTAAATTTAACAATTTCTTACGCGATGAAATTAAAATTTCGTCCGACGCTTACGGAGAAATGAGCCAGCGCAATGATCGTACATAAACATGAACAGTATAATCGGCAACCCAGGCGGATCGTTGCGGAATCTCATCCGCCTAATCGTGCTTATGACAGTCGGAGCTCAGTAACCAGCGCCAACTGTCGACTTTTGCACAAAAATTCAATGTAAATTTTTCAAAGCGTTCAGGCCCAGTTAGTGGTCGTTAGTTATTCAACAGGGCATGTTGCTGTATTACGTTAATTATAAAAATTAATTTATATTGAGTAAACTCACCTTGACTCACATTAATAACAGCATCCGGTAACTAGCGCCAAAGTGGCGACTTTTGGCGTTTTCTCGAGCACAAAAATTCAATGCAAATTATTTTCTAAAGTGCTCAAGCCAGTCGAAAGGCGTTACTTAAGCCTAGAACACATTGAAGTTTCGCCTACTGAATAAAGGCCAGTACACAATGGATTTGCATAAAACATAAGCCGTAAGAAACATAGAACAAAGGCTCTCGTTACGGAGCTATTGTGTTACAGCGCACTTCTTTACATACGGCTTATGTCTTATGTTTTATGCAAATCCATTGTGTACTGGCCTTTATTTAGCAGGCGATACTTCAAAGTACTGAGAACTAAGCCATCTACCGACAACGAAACAAATTCAAGATGGATAGATAGGTGGCGCTGCGTTTAATTTTCAGCGGTAAATTCAAATTTTTTAAGTGTTAAATGAAGGTTGAAAAATGAGCTAAATTAAGTGAAGAAATTAAATTACGCGAGAACGAGAAATTCACATTCATAGCGAATATTGTTTCTCATTTAATCCAGCAAGCAGCAATCGTAAAGACAGAAACGGAACCGAAACCGAAAGAGAAATTTCATTGGATTGGAGTTTTCAAAATTCGTCATTACGTAACTTTCGAATTAATGCGATTTCTTCTGAGGGAGGGAGACATCCGTTCCGTTTAAGAAATGAAAGCGCCGATGAAGGTCGAAATGTTTATTGAAAATCCCCTACGAAAGCGACGCGTCAAACGACGCAAGTGCCCCAAAGCAAAATATTTCATTATTAAAAAGAAAAATTATACGTAATAATAAATACCTACAATGAAGTGTTTTTGTTTTCGCAAATGTGTGCCTACTCGACAAAATATGACATGTTAGTTTCACGTCGATATAAAAACATTTGAAGTTTGATTGATAGATACTTTTGTTTTTCTTTTAAATTATCGACTGTAAACGTGCAACTTAATTGACGTACTCTACTTTTCTGCGCGATCAATTTTTTTGGGGGCTTTTGCCCCATTTGGGCAACACAATTTTTAATTTTCCAGGAAATTTATTAAACTTATGTAGCTAATAGGTAACAATGTCTAAACAACGTAGTGTTTTTTCTTTTTTAGTAGAATAAAATACCGGAGTGTAGTGCGCAATAAATCAAATATTTGGGGGGCGTTGTTCGCCCGGTTTGTATCACTTCTATTTCGGTTGCGTTCGACGGCCGGGCCGGGCCAAACCGGAGAAAACGTCCATTTGGGAAAAACGAAAACAGAAATTGTCTAAATGCGTCTCGAAAAAATGATGTAAAAAAACAGGTTTCGCGGGTAATAATAAGAACTACGTAATCCGAAGAAAAGAACGCTAGACGTCACTTGTCGGCGAATTCTCAAATTAATAAAATGTAACTAATTGTTTATAAGGTGAAAATTTCCAAAGATGGGAAATCCGAACGCGTCTGCTAAAACCCAGCACAAAAAAAAACAATTGATTGGGTGGCGGTGGCTTAAGTTACGAGGAGGAAAAAGATAAAAAAAAACAAAAGACGGCAAAACGTCATGCAATGGCCATGTTCTTGTATGTAGCAATTAACTTTTTTTTGTTTTTGTTGGGTTAAGCAAGGAGGCGTAAATAAAAATTTCGTAATAGAAATTGACAAAATTAGAAATTGCCTTTCTATCTAAGCGCGCTGGCTCGCTTACCTCTCCAATAACAATCATATCTCATTGAACAAACCCGGATCTCCTCCTATCCATGTCGCTGTCGGTCAACAGCTACTCGATGGTACCGTATCCTGGTCGTTTTCGACAGTGCACATACTTGATTACAACGAAAATAAATGGCGCAAGCACCACGTCTTATTTATTTATTTCACGTACGCAAACGCACCGTTAAAACAAAAAAACAAGAAAGAGAAAAAAACAAACAAACAAATCCGGCTGGAGGAACATCCGCGCAACTTATTGACACGAAACTAACAATTGCACGCCGAAAAAAACGTACATATGTCGAAATACTTTGCGCGAACAAACAAAAGAAAATCGAAACGGCACTCAACACTTCAAAACGAGCATTTCGATTAAACAAATACAAAAAAAAGTTACACCATAAACAAACAGTTAATTAATTACTTGGAGCAGGCACAAAAAATAAATACTACGTGTAACTACAAGAAGAAAAAAAAAACACGAGCGAACGAGTTAAAAAACAAACGAGAAGCGGCGACGTCGACCGTCTAATTTTCGATAAAATTCACGGATCTGCACACTCACACACTCTCACGTACAGTTTCGAGGAGGAGAGCACGCACGTTGTTGGATGCTTTCTGCGGCTATCAGCGAGTTATGTAATTCATCACACGGAGCCCGACGAATGAATAACGCGAAGTCACATTAAAACGATTAAAGGTAGGCGCATACACGTACGCAGCGCAGAGAGAGCTGAATGAAAACGACGGAGAGAGAGAGAGAGAGGCGGCGGAACTAGGAGAGCGACGGCCGCTTTTCTGATACGTGAAAACAAAAAAATGTATAACGGAAGTAAGTCGGCGGGCGGATTTGACTTTTTCTCGCTATCTAACCGGGCCCCATTAACTGACAAGCCAGAAAAAAGAAACAATTGACGAACCGGAGCTGTCCTTAAAATCTCACAGGAGGGAAGTAGTAATAAACACAGAATTAAACAAAACACACTCCTATATTTATAATACCTGAAATAAGTGAGGCTCAGTTTATTGTACACTCTACAAATGTGTGTATACGAATGCACAAAACAAACGAAACATGAGAACGGTGTTGATAAATTATGCGCATTGGAGACTTATTCGCAGAATTTCAAAAACTTGGTGACAAAGAGAATAAATTACATCCGTAACGCTCTTTTCACACTTTACGGTTTTTGACCGTAATATTGTCAAACTAACTGAGTAAATTCCTACGTACTGTTATTAACGTTTATGATGAAAATAACGATACGTAAGAATTTACTCTGTTAGTTTGACAAGATCACGGCAAAAGCCGTACGGTTTTTTACCGTACGGTCAAAAACCGTATATTGTGAAAAGAACGTAATGCAAATATATTCGCTTAGTGTATGTACACTGACAGTCGAAAGTACTGTGGCGGCCAAAAAAGGCAGGCACTTTTTTTGACGTAATTCCCAAAACGACTAAAATTTTGTTGGGTGACTAACGTTTTTGACACAGCTAATAATTAGTTGATTATAAAAGCTTTCCTTCAATTAAAAGAAAAGAATCAATAATACTACAGAGAAATTTTATTTTCAATCAAATGACTGACTTTTATTAATTATCGACTTGTCATTCGTAAGTGTCAGTTCTTAATTACAGCCACCCAGCAAGAACTTTTTTTTTTAATATAAATTCAACGTTCAAAGCACGGCTTCCTAGATTAGTAAAGCCCAGTGTGCTTTACCCGGCTAGCCGCATTTCAAAAAAAGTTGTTCCTGGAAAAATGACCTTGACGCACTGTACTGTATCGCCCTCTGGACAATTTTCAAGTAACTATGTGTACACGTCAATTTGAAATATTTATACGATTTGACGGATAATTCAAATAATTCGTTTTAAATTTGATTTCGTTATTTAAAAAAATGCCTCTCCGGCAGAGATGTTGCGTAAGCAATTGCAATTCGGAAGACAATGTTTCTTTCCATTGCATACCAGCAAATATGGAAGTAAATTTAAAGTGGAAAGAGATTTTGTTAAATCATACAGGTACAACATTAATGCTGTAAAATTACTTTATGTTAAAAGTCGTTACGTTTCCTTAGATTTTGCACCTTTATCGGAGTATGCGGTAGTTTGCAGTAAACATTTCTCCCACGACAGTTTTTTAGTTTTTTTAGTTTCAGCAACAGTTCCAATGTGTCAGATCTGAAGTTGCAAACTAATAATAAATTATTTTCAAATGTACAAAATACACATAACTTGCAATGCTTAAAGGTGTCTTCCACTTAGAATTAAATTTTATGCTTCAATCACATCAAAATTCATAGTCAGAATTGAAGATTTCATCGTTATGCAAACACCCATCATAATAACCATTGCCGAAGCCAGCCAGACCAAAGCTTAATAAACGATCATTGTTTTGTCATTGCTGATCGTGTTGATACTGCTGCCATTACACAATTTATTTAAGAGCACTAATAAACTTATGATCATGACTTACTTCAACATCATCCAAAATCAACTTTGAAATCGTGACTTGACAAATAAGAAATGTCATATGATGTTGTACTGTACTATAGCTCCCTCTAAGCACAGAAAAAAAGCTTTGAACTAAGAATGCGGCTAGCCGGATGAAGCACACTGGGCTTCATTAATCGAGGAAGCCGTGGTTCAAAGACTGCAGTTCCAAGAAAAGAAGATAGATGACGTCAGCACAACTTTCAATTTTTTTTTTTGTGAAAATACCACTCGTGGAACTCCTCATTCCGACATTTCTAATTACAAGAAGAAAGTTAATTTTTGAAGATTTAAATTTAGCACTTAAATTTTTAGTTCGAAAAAATTGCGCTTCCATAATTTCCCTCAAAAGCGCTTTTTTAAAGTAGATAAGTTCGCTTTAATGCTCAAAGATCATAGTTCCATGAAAATGAGATAGATGGCGTCAATATAATTTTCAAATTTCTTTTCACTTATTCATTAGTCAAACATCTCAAATTCAGGAGTTTCGGACGTCTGTAACTATTATAGAAAAAAGTTGATAATTTTTATTATTTTAATTATATATATATATTATTTTATTATATAAATTAAGCGTTTAAATTTGTAGTTTCAAAAAGCTTACATACAGTGTGTCCAAAAAGTTTTATACAAATGGAGAGAAAGTTTATCTTACATTTCACAAAAGAAACTATTCTTTATAAAAACTCTGCATGACTTGTAGATCCGTAATCAGGTACAAAATTTTTAAAAAACTGGCTGGAATACAGGGAAAATAAAAAATAATGATTTGGACGGAGAGCAAAATACGTTCAAAATGTAGTGGAGAGCAAAATGTTAATTGAAATTGTGATTAAATAGCAAGAAAAATTTGGCACACTTTTAGATTATTGATATTCCCAGATAAAAATTGATAAAGAAGGTTATCAATGTTTTATAAAAATAAATTATCTAACAATTGCTGAAGTGTTTATTTTTTAATTTTTATCTAGGAATATAAATAATCTACAAGTGTGCATAATTTTTTGCTATTTAATCACAATTTCATTGAACATTTTGCTCTCCACTACAATTTGAACGTATTTTGCTCTCCGTCCAAAGCATTATTTTTTATTTTCCCTGTAGTCCAGCCAATTTTTTAAAAATGTTGTACCTGATTACGGATCTACAAGTCATGCAGAGCTTTTTATAAAAAATAAATTCTTTTATAAAGAATAGTTTTTTTTTGTGAAATGTAAGATTAACTTTTTCTCCATTTGTATAAAACTTTTTGGGACACACTGTAGATGACGGTTTAATAATTTTTTCTTAAACGTTTAATTTTTTTAAAAATCTTACAGTATTTCTCAAAATATATATTTTTTTAAAATCAACGCTCAACACTCAGAAACACTCCAAGAAAAGGACATGGATGGCGGCAGCACGATTTTCAAATTCGATGGCCCTCTGGAATAATGGCACAACTCAAAAACTTAAATTTCATATCTCTACCGTGTTACGCTGAAATAAGCTGACACTTTTCTACTTGTGTGCTGTGTAGCGGTTCAGTATGTAAATAACGTAGTGACATTTTGTCACATAAAATATACTTGCAAAAGGAGTATAATACGCGCAATATCTCAAAAAGAGCAGCTTTTGAGTTGTGTTATTCCAGAGGGCCATCGTATTGTTATCTGTAAAAATATTACTGATTAGCTCTTCATTCGGACATCTTTAATTTTATTAATTACTACAGGAAAAAGTTAATCTTTGAAGATTTAAATTTAGCGCTTACATTTTAGTTCAAGAAAATGTACACAGATGGCGCTTCCATAATTTCCTTCAAAAACAATGGGCGCATTCAGGGACGCTCAGCGGCTTAGCTAAGCTGTAATTTAGTCCTCGTTTTCTAAGTGTCAGCACACAGTGATTCCCTGAACGAAGTTCTGAATGGGAGCTGTCTCACACGTTTTAACAGCTTGACTTACTATATGGGCGAGTTAAATAAATTCCGTCAATCTGCATAAAATCGTCAAGTCAATGGTCAGAATAAACTATCTGACCAATCATCACTAGTATTAATCTATTAACTAATATTAATCTATTGATTTTGACTGTAATAGTTCTATAAATATGAATAATGGTGAATTATAGATTATTTATATAATGATGACAATGTAAAATTATGAACATTATTTGTTTAATGACAGGTTAGTTCAACCGGTAAATTTAAATTATGCTTCCACCACTTTTTTTGATAGCGCTGAGGAACACTACAATTTATGCGCTGAGTAAATATCTCAGCGGTCTGTCAGCTTGTCCATTCAGGGAAATTGCTTACTTAGCCTCTCAGCCGCTGAGCGTCTCTGAATGCGCCCATTTTCTTGATTTAACGCTCAAAGACCATAGTTCCATGACAAAGACATAGATGGCATGAATATAGTTTTAAAAAATTTGAAATTTCTGAAAATTTCTTAATTAAATTAAGCGCTGAAGTTTGCACTTGTAATTACATAGATGGTGCTACAATAATTCTTCACAAATTTCATTTAATTTTTGCTCAAAATTGTACAGTACTTATTTCTCAAAATATTTTTTTTATATAAGTTCAACGCTCAATGGTTATAGCTCCAAGAAAAGGACACAGATGGCGCCAGCGCGATTTTCAAATTTGTGTTTGTAAAAATATCACTTCAATCTGACATCTCCAATTACTAATTACTACAGAAAACGAATCACCTTTGAAGATTTAAATTAAGCGCTTAAATCTTTAGTTCAAGAAAATGTACACAGATGGCGCTTCCATAATTTGTTTCAAAAACTTCTTTTCTTAAGTAAGTTCAATTTAACGTTCAAAGACCACAGTTCCAATGAAAAGTACATAGATGGCGTCAGCGTAGTTAAAAAATTTCTTTTTACTTTGCAAAAATATCAGTGGCGAAGCATCTCAACTTTAGGAGCTTCGGAGATCTCTATTAATTGTTACAGAAAAATGTTAATAGTTCTTGAATGTTTAAATTAAGTGCTTAAATTGTTGCTTCCATTTTTCTTTATAAATTTAAATTTAACACTCAAAGGCCATAGTTCCAAGAAAAGGACGTAGATGGCGCCAGCACGATTTTCAAATTTTTATTTGTAAAAATATCACTGGTGTAGGTCTTCACTCTGATATCTCTAATTACTACACAAAAATCTTTGAAAATTTAAATTTAGCGCTTAAACTTTTAGTTCAAGAAAATTTACACAGATGGTGCTTCTACAATTTCTTTCAAAAACTTTCTTTTTCTGTTTAACGCTCGAACATCATAGTTCCAAGAAAAGGACATATGTGACATGAACATAATTTTCGAATTTTTTTTTAAACTAGTAAAAATATTACTGGTGAAGCACCTCAAGTTCAAGAACTTCGGAGACGTAAAAAAAGTTCGAAATTTTTGAAAGTTTAAATTTGTTATTAATATAGTCTTCCAAGCTGTATAAATTTATAGTTCCAAAAAAATTACACAGATGGTGCTTCAGTAATTTTTTACAAACGTTTAATATTTGCTTAACATTTTACTCTATTTTACAAAATTTTTTTCTTTATAATTTAAATTTAACACTCAAAGGCTATAATCCCAGGAAAAGGATAAATGTAGATGGCGCCAAGCCTAATCTTTGAATTTTTGTTTGCAAAAACATTGCTCACGGAGCACCTCAAATTCAGAAATTTCCGACATCCTTAATTATTACAGAAAAAAATGTTAATGATTTGAAGTTAGCGCTTAAATTTGTAGTTCCAAGAAATTTACATAGATGGCGCTTCCTAATTTCTCATAAACATTTCTTTATGCATAAAACTTCTTGATTATTTTTTTCAAAATTGCTGCATTTTCAATAATTTATAGTGTTTTCGATTCGCTGCTCTAGAGCACTATCAGAGTACCTCTATCTCCTACTATTACATGAGATTGAAATAAGATGCTCTGGAGCAATTAATCGAAAACGCCATAAAATTCAAAGGCAGTCCCAAGAAAAGAACACAGATGGCGTCACTGTAATTTTCTAATACGTTAGTGTGAAAACTATTCTTGTTGCATAAAGAGAGTGATCTACAAGTACCAAGGACGAAAGTCAGGCTGTCTTTTTTAAACGCACGGCTGTAGTTTCAAGAAAACTGTACAGCTGGAGTTAGATTAAATTTCGATATTTTTATCCTTTTTTTCCAACACACATTTACTTTTCCAACCATTTCTTTTTTTAAAAAAGGCGGACAACAGTTCCAAGAAAAAATTATAGATGGCGGCACAACAATCGGTATTCTGAATTTTCTTGTCGATTATTTTTCAACCAGTAGCCAAGAACGAAAGCCGTTTTAAGAAGACGTCAACCTTCTTTTCCTAAATTAAATCAATTTAATAAATAATATTTAAAAGTTCTTAAATTGCGTAGTTGCCAGAGATTTACATAGATGGCATCACTTCCTTTTTGCATTTTTTTTACTTAAAATATGTTACGCTCATGTTCACGTCCAAAGTTTCAAAATGAAGCTATTTAAATTCTCGATATTTTATTTCAATACGTCATAATTTTCAGAGGTACACCTAGATGGCACCACTTTCCCTTGATTTAAAACGTGTAACGCTGATTTTTTAAAAAACGTATCCGAAGATTCAAAATAAAGTTATTATCGATAAAGTATTTAAATTTCGTAGTTCCCAAAGATTTACATAGATGACACCACTTTCTTTTCATTTAAAATATGTATGTAATGCTTTAAAAATAACAATATTCAAAGACTGAAGGTGGAATCATTTTAATTTTCGATATTTAATAGTTTTCAGAAATATGTACTTAGATGACACCGCTTTCCTTTTGCTTAAAACATATAAGCACCCAAAGATGGAGTTAATTTAATTTTCGATATCTTTGTTAAATTCAGAATAATTAGTTATTTCTTAAAAAGAATTTTGAATAGTATGATTCGAGAGTAATTAAAAATGAATTACTATAAAATAGCAAAAAGATTTTCAATGCACGTGTGCTGTACTCTAAAATTAATTAAAAAAAAAGAACAACATAAATAATTATCACGATTGTAAAACAAAACGCGAACTCCTAGAACGACGCGAATAATAAACATAACCATGAATCGTTCTAATTGTTTATTTTCCATGCTTAATTAAACGATTTTTCGAAATAATATTATAATTTATCCAGTCGCCTTATGACTCACTAAAAAAAAATTAAACAACTGTTCTTACGTAAATACATAAATAATCAATTTTTTTATCAAGTATGTTAAATCATCGTTAAAGGCCGAGGCAGAATTTCACTTACGCACCAAATAAGTGACAATTCCAATGAAACGTCACAAAAAAAACCTTTAATTACTTCTAATATGTTAGTAGAAATCTACTACATACAAACATACATTAACTTTAAAAAAAAATGTAAATCACAAATATTCAAATATTAGAAATCACATTTTGTTTCTTGGCTTCCACTTATTGTCAGTTAATTAGCCACTGTGCAGTACTTGCTTCAAACAAAAGGTCAGGTGATGTAAATCACGGATCTGAAGAATTGTTTATCTCCGGCGTAATAATCTTCGATTAGGTATAAGTTTAAACGATTACGTTTTGGCCTTTGCAGTTAACGACAATTTTATTGTTGAATACATACATAGTTTCAATCGGGTAAACGCGTACCTTGATTGGAAGGACGAATTTCTTGAGTCACCCTTTACTTTGCCTTTTACTATTCTCATTTATTTTCATAGTTTAATCTCTTTAATCGTGCGAATTGTTCAAACGCAAATGTCCGGTTTCAATTAAGTAAGCACAGAGGTATGTACATAGATGGTAAGGACGACTTTCTTGACTCACCCTTTATTGTACTCCCTTTTTTTTTTGGACATTTTAAACTTTAATCATGTACAAATTGGCTGCGAACTACTCAAACAAATGTACGATTTCAATCACTTAGACGACAATTTTTTTTGACTCACCCTTTATTTTGCGTCCTTTAGTTTGTACAAATTGGATGCAGATTGCTCAAAGCAGTCAAAAATATGCTTGCATTTTATAATAAATAAATGCAACTAATTAAAAAATGCATTTATGCATTTGTAGTTAGTAGTTAGTAAATCTTATTCTTTCTGTTTTCGTTTTTAAACTTGTCTCCTTAATACCTTCAAAAAATTGAAAGAGGAAGAAAAAGCGTACGTACGAAAACGAAAATTCGGTGGTTCCATCTATGTAAATTTGCTCGAACTTTGGCATTTGCGCGCCAAATTTAAATTTCTCTAAAAGCAATTTTCTGTTCTGTCAGTTTATCACTTTACAGGAGCTACTATTCTCAGCCGCTACATTTAAATTATTTAGTAAATCCAATTTGAAGAAAATTATTTGAAGAGTATTTGCTTCTAATAAAACTCTTTTTAATTTGCTCTCTCTAGTTGTTATTACTTGTTTAGTTATCATTTGGTTTAAAAAAGATAATAAGCAAAAGCTAGAAGGTGGCGACATCTATGTCAACGTTTTAAACACTAAATTTCGAATGATAAATAAACAAATTATAGATTCTGTAATAATTCATGTTATCTTTTGGTGGTTGAAAGCTCTGAAGCTAAAAAATAAACTTTTGAATATCTGTGGAATGAAGTTCCGAGATAGATAAAGTAGCATTTTGAGTCAAATATAAATTTACATTGACTTAATGAATTTCAACATTATAGTGAGCATAATTAATTTCAAGAAATAGTGTTTAATGATGAGGAATACAACCAATTTCTAAAAGTGAATAATAAGAGTGACTGTTGGAAGAAAATAGAGTATTTCAAATATTAAGATTGTTTTCAAGAGAAGAATTAATAAAATTCTGTTTATTTGCAAACTCAACTGTCAGAATCTATATGCCAATTGCTCGAAATCGTTCGTCATTAACAGCGTTTTCGACTGTCAATTCCAGAGTACTCCAGAGTTCGCGATTACGCTCGCCGAGCGCTCTGATCAAAAGTGTGAGGGAGAGCGACTGCGTTTCACTGCATGTAAGAGTGAGAAAAAGAAACACTCCGATCGATCTGAGCGTAATCGCGAACTTAGCCTGAGAGTATCTCCATCCCCTGTTATTACATGAGGTTAAAACAAGATGAAAATACTCTGAGAGTGCTCTAGAGCAGTCAGTCGAAAACGCTATTAGTTTGCTCATGTGGAGCGCTCTGTGATCAGCTGATTAAAATCTCACTAGCTCTGCTCGAATCGTCGAGCGCATTGCCGAACTCACCTTATGTGATGCCTTCTACAGATTTTTGTAAACTAGAACTGAGGCGCCAAATTTGAATATGATAAAATAAAGGTAAACGATTTTTATGATTTCTTTGTATTAATTAGATTAGTATTACGTATTATTATTATTATTATTATTATTATTAGTGGAAAGTGTTTGAATTTTAGCACCTCAGTTGGCTACTGAACATTATATTGTAACTAGATTTAGTAAACTTGGATTGAATTCGTAAAACAAAAATCTATTAATTTTTTAAAATTTTGTTGAATGTATTTGTACCACCTCGATTGTTTTTTATTTCTATATATGACAATGAGCAAAAGGAATAAGAGTACAGTGGCGACAACTGATGCCAATGTTTTTAAACTATAATCTATTACTGCTACATGTACCTATACATCATAGGTTCGTTCCAGCAACAGTTCGTAACTAGTTCGAAACCGTCAAAAGTATGCAGTGATCAAAATTGTACCTTTTGACGATGCCGTTAAAATCGCTCATTACTTTGATGGGCAACTGTTTTTAACGGTTCTAAACTAGTCAGAAAATGCTGCTGGAAAAAAACTTTGTGTCTCACTTATAACTACAAAATGACGAATGTCGAATGATAAACAAAAGAATTATAAATTTTGCCAAGCGAGGGCACCTATTGAAATTTGTTAGAACTAGAACCAAAGCGCCAAATTTGAAATACACAAAAAAAATTCACTTTGCTATTAAGAAACAAAAATTGTTTCTATTTAAAAGAGACCATAATGGCGACATCTATGTCAATGTTTTTGAACTACAATCTGTTACTGCTATAATTAAATTTGTGCCGCACCTATAACTAATGCTAAATGATGAATGCCGGATGATGAACAAAGTAATTATGAATTCTGACAAGCGATGGCATCTATGGACATTTTTTAGAACTAAAACCGAAGCGCCATATTTGAAATACACAAAATGTATTTCATTTTTCTATTAAGAAACAAAAATTGTTTCTATTTAAGAGAGACCATAGTGGCGATATCTATGTCAATGTTTCTAAACTACAATCTGTTAGTGCTTTATTTAAATTTGTGCCTCACTTGTAACTACAAAATTATGAATGTCGAATGATAAACAAAAGAATTATAAATTCAAGCGAGAGCATCTATGGAAATTTCTTAGAACTAAAAGCGAAGTGCCAAATTTGAAATACAGAAAAAAAAATCATTTTTCTATTAAGAAACAAAAATTGTTTCTATTTAAAAAAGACCATAGTGGCGACATCTGTGTCAATGTTTTCAAACTACAATCTGTTACTGTTGCTTCATTTAAATTTGTGCCTCACTTATAGGCGGGTAGCAAGCGGCGTCACGAGCGCCACTAGCGGCCAATGTGGCAAGACTATATAGGAAAAGGGAAACGGTCGTATCAGAGTTGGCAACACTGATGTCAGTTGACTGTCAGTACTGCCACTAGAGTTACGAGGACGATCTTTACCTTCCATACTTTAAAACAAATCGAGAAAATATTAGCAAACACATTCAAATCTTCTTCGAAATGATATAAATGGATATAACGGTTTCAAGCGGCGTCCTACAATCTTTGTCGCAACCATAGTCGCAACCACCAAGTCAAGGGGCGTAACCAGCTGGCTTGCTAGGGGCCTATAACTACAAAAGTTGAACGTCGAATGACGAGGCGAACAAAATAAGTATAAATTCTAAGGCACTCGATCTCTGTCTAGGGACACAGGTACTGCCATCATATGTTTTTGACACTGACAGTGGCTATTTGACCTTGAAGAAATTATTTGTCAAAAATGACAAACTGGAATACTTTATGTATCAAGGCACAAATTACTTTAAATTTCCATTTTATTGCTACAAAATGTAAGTTTACAAAAAAATCTAAGCGTTTATAGGAAAATATGACATGATAAATAGAAAACTGTAAGTAATAACCAAAAGAACATAAATACCTGATATATTCCAAACTAAAAGTTAACTTATTAATGTGCTAGGCTTTCACTGATGTTTATTAGCTTTACAAATTAACTGTTTCACGTACAAATTTTCTTGCATAAAGTTCTCATTTACAAAGAAAATTGCGTATAAATATCTAAAATATACTTTGGATCAAATTAAAAAACAATTTCTGATGTATTTTGACAAATTTAGTTAAAATATGCAACAAAATTTGTCTTTTTCTTGCAATTTGTTTTAGAGATAAAAGGTCCCGAATGCAAGACAAACGTCAAGAAATAAAAACTCATTCGGATTTTTTGATAAGAAAGAAAAAAAAACAAAAGACAATCGACTGTGTAACATATGCTTAGTATAAATTTAAAAAAAACGTCGCGCTCTCTTCGTCGTTAGACAAAAATATAAATAAGTGCAACCAGGTGTTTACAATAATTATTACGATCGCCTTCGTAAATGCAGAAAGTTTTCAAAAATACAAAAAAAAAGTCGATTGTGTGTGTGTGATGTGTGTAACAAAAAACTTTAAACTTCTTTTTTTATAAAATAAAAAATAAACAAAAGTAGACGACAAACGACCTACTTTCCATTTTTTTTCTTATAAAAACGGTCGCGTAACATTTTCAAGTTACAGTTTTTTCTTTACCAACTAGAAAGACAAAAGAATATAAAGAAATAAAAGATGGACGATGGTATATGTATATAAAAAAATTCTAAGAAAAAGCGAACAAACCTTGATCATCCTTCGTCGTTTCCATAAATCTTGAAAATGACTCCAAAAAATGGGCGTTTTCATATAAACAGTTTTCTATTGTTTCAAAAAAAAAAGACTATCGATTCCGGAACGAGTTCCTTAAAAAGAAGGAGAAATTAAATAAAAAGACAATCGAAATTGCGAGCAACAACCTCGATCGTCATTCCTTATTAAATGCAAAAGAATTTCGTTGTCGTCGAATGACGTTTTCATATAACATAGAAGAAATCTGCAAATTGTTTCAAAAACAAAAGACGATCGATTTCGGAACGCATTTCGTAAAAAGAAGAAGAAGAAATGAAATGAAAAGACAATCTAAATTGCGAACAATAACATCCTTTTTAAATGCTAAAGGAGAATTTCATTGTCGTCGAATGACGTTTTCATGTAACATAGAGAAAATTTTCTATTGTTTCAAAAACAGAAGACGATCGATTTGGGAAGACGAATTTCATAAAAAGAGGAAGAAAAAATGAAATGGAAAGACAATCGAAATTGCAAGCGAACTTCGATCGTCCTTCTCGGATTTTATTCGGGTGATTTTTATTTTTGAAAATCATTTAAAAAAGAAATTAAAAAAATTCTCATGAAACAAACAAAACTGGGTCCAAATTTCTAAAATTAAGACATTTGACAGTTATTGCGCAATTTTTGACGCTAAATAAAAGACGATCGAGAAATAAAGAAAATTTATAAAATTAAAAAATTCTTAGTAAATAAACAAAACTTTCTAAAAATAAGAAAATCTCACTGAATAAAATTAGAAAAAAATAATAAAAATAAAAGAAATCGCATTAAATAAAATTACAAAAAAATAAAAATTAAAAAATTCTCGTTAAATAAACAATGCTTTCTACTTTCTATAAAATTACAAAAAATTATAACAACTACAAAAAATTATAAAAATTACAATTTTTTAATTAAATAAACAAAACTTTCTAAAATTAAGATTTGATAATTGTGCAATTTTTGACGTAAAATAAAACAAGAGACGATCGACAAATTTATAAAATTTAAAAAAATAAATATGAAAATATCTCATTGAATAAAATTAGAAAAAAATGAAAACAAAAAAAATCTCATTAAATAAAATTACAGAAAATAAAAATTAAAAAATTCTCATTAAATAAACAATACTTTCTACTTTCTATTAAATTACAAAAAATTATAAAAATTACAAGAAATTATAAAAATTACAAAAAAATATAAAAATTACAAAAAATTATAAACATTAAAAAAAATCTGCGCAGAGGCTACGAAAGAGGCGCCGAGGCCGGGGTTGGGTTGGGCTCGTAGGTCCATTTTTAAGAAACAGGTTCCTTTTAGAGCGATTACTAAATTTCTCGCCTGATAAATCATTTTTACAGGCACAAAATTTTCTATTGCATGATCAAACGTAGCAGAAGCTAAAATTAACACGTTTCGGAAACTTAGTGGCGCCATCTGTCAAACAGTAGCTAAAATTACTAGCAATTTCAATTTTACATGTTTCTGTAAGGTTATTGGTGTGTATGAATGTGAGACTTTAATATAAAATACAAACTTCAAGAATTTTATTCTCAAAGGGAGATCTTTCCCCGAGGACCTACCCACCCTCTCACTATTCTCATTATTAAAAGAACGTCAAACTAAAACTTTTGTAAAAAATTTTTGCAACGTATGGGTCGAAGTGTGGATATGTCGGATCTTTATTTTCAAATATCAAATATTTATTTAGTGATGGTAATCATTATCGGAAGGGGTGCTCTCACATAGAAACTGCATGCGGAAGGCAATTTTTTTTTTTTCACTTTTCTATTAAGACACTAAAATTTATTTAAAAGAGACCATAGTGGCGACATCTGTGTCAATATTTTTAAACTACAATCTATCACTGCTATATTTAAATTTGTGCCCCATTTAGAACTACAAAACGAAGAATAACGAATGATAAACAAAAGAATTATAAATTCTGCCAAGTGATGGCATCTATGGAAATTTCTTAGAACTAAAACCGAAGCGCCAAATTTGAAATGCGCAAGAAACAAAAATCTATTTAAAAAAATTGATTATGTTGAATGTGTTAGTACCTCCTCAAAATTTATTTTATTCAGATTTTTTTTATGTAGCCGAATTTAGTGATACATTAATACGTGCAGAAACGTAGTGCAACACTTGTTAAGAAAATTTTTAGTTTTAAACACGGAATGGGATAACCATGAACCATAAAAAAAAGTGCGTTGCCATTACCTTTGACTAGCAATGTACACAGAGTAAGATAATGTATGCGCTTGCAGTACGGATGTAATTATTTATTCTCTTTCTTCATCGCAGAATTTTTGAAATTTTCTGTCGGCAAGCGCTGATAAGATAAATACACGCAATTTAATGCGCATAATTTTTTAACACCTGCTCGGTTTTGAACTTGCAAGCGCTCGATCTACATAACCATTATTATGCATGACGCACGTTCCAGGTATACCGGCTTTACATTGTTGGTTAATAACATAACAATCGCTCTAGAAAAAAAAAAGGGAATATATTTATTGTGGCGGCCGTTCTGATTTTTATCTACGCGAAAGCAATTCATACGCAAAGTGAAACGCCATAAAATATTCAGCGGTTTACGAGCGGTAAAAATTGCTTTGCGAATCGTAGACTGGCTTAATGGATTTCATTCACGCTCAAGCTGAAAATTTTTAAAAAAAGATAGCGCCTTGTTTCGTCTGCCATAAAGGTGCGATTGTACAATGCTGTCCAAAAGTAATGGGACATTAAATTTAACACATCGCTCGTCTATTTCTTTTACAACCTATGAATCTTTTGATTTGCATACATAAAGTTCTTCCGCTCGTTCTTTGCAGTCACGTCACACTTTACCGATTCGAGAAACTAAATCAACATATTCTTTTATCCTTATCTAATACGTATGTTAAAACAATGATAGAATTTGTCATTTTGAGTCGATTATTTTCTGACGTAACTGCAAAGATCGAGCGGAAGAACTGTATCTATATCAAAATAGTGAGATAGAGAGAGTACAATACTTCCAAGTAGTTCACATGTGCACACGGATGGAACTAAATGGAACGCGTCAATCGCAAACATGATCTAATTACGGGAAGGAGCGGCTCGTAAGTCACAAAACAAACAAAAACCCGACGGAGATAGCACTTTGTAACGGGCACGACTAGTTTAATGACTTCGCTCTCATTGTTGCTCGTAATTATAGCGCTTATTATTTACTGCCGTTTGTTGGCGTCGTCGTTAAGGTGTTTTACTTCGAGGCAGTAAATTTCGAGTCAAATGACGTCAACCTGTTTGACGGTATGGATTATGTATGTATGTGCATGTAATACCGATTCCGTGGACCATTTGTTTCTTGGTAAATCAAATTGAAAAAAGTTGAAAAACTAAACAACAAAAGATATAATTCAAACAGAAGACTTCCGGTTTTCAACTAAAAAAAAAAAATTAAGAGGCTCGGGCGGGGGGAGTAAGTAATTCTATACCATAACTTCCAATCTCGCAGGCGATGTTCATTAACTTCACAAGGGCTTCCGGTAGAATCGCATGACTATATTTCCGCCGCTTCACTCTTCGTTATAGATCATCTTCAGATCGTTGTTCGTATCGACTGCTATGAGGCAATAGGCAAGAATTAGTGAGGCGATTCTAGCGGAGTCCTGGTGATGATGGGTAATTGGTATTATGTTATGGGCCCAGGCTGCTGACGAACGAAGCAAATTTCTTCCATTGTTTCCGCAGTTACGTCATTATCTTTGAAGATCACGCTCGATTTATAATTATAGCAGCCAATGATTTTATTGTTCTGTTATACGGGCAAACTTAATTAATATTAAAAAAAAAGGTGTTATTTAGTCGTGTTTCAAATTTGGCGCATAAATTCTAGGTGCTAGGTTATAATTTTACATTCTAGATGTCACTCGCGTAACTTTCCATTATTTTGCCATACCCACGGTAACTCTAATTTGAATGCTTACAGAGTTTATAATTTCATCTTTATTATTCGACATTCAGTGCTCCTTGAAATTGTTTGCAAAAATAACGTCTTGAGAGAATTAAATTGACAGTAAAAGATCATAGATTTAACGCATTTACACAGATGTCACTACTATCCCCCCCCCCCTCAAATTGTCTAATGACGTTCTCGATTGACCGCTCCGAGCAGCTCCAGATCAAATTGCACATGCGCATATAGAGCGAGCACTTGCGGTGGCGTATGAGGGATCAAAAATTGGCGGATTCGATTGAACTGGATTGCACGTAAAGTATCTGTGGAACGCATCAATCACCTTTCAAAGGAGCACATTTAATCCGATCAAGTGCAATTCTGTTATGAACTGATCTGGATGGGTGTTGCACTAGAGCGGATTAGGATCGATCTCATCCGAAAACGCCATACCACTGATGTCAATTTAGTAACTTTTCACTAAATAGATCTTGCGACTTTCCGTTGAAATTTCAGACAAATTTTAATAAATAAATGAAATTTAGTGATTTTGTGAGTGGTTTAGTGATTATTTTTTTCATTTAATAATAACTAATTTAATTATATTCTGTTAAGTTTTGTTATAAAATAATCAGCGTTGTTCGCCATAAAAATCGAGTTTTTCTTTACCAACAAAACCTGTAAACCTATACCCAATGTTGCCAATTTAGTCATTTTTACACTAGATCTGGTGACTTCCTGTAAAAATTTCAGACAACTATGTACAAATGAGTTCAGACATGTCGAAAATTTAATGATATCATGAGCGGTTCAGTGACAAATCTATTTTATTTTAACTAAACCACTCAAGATTTTATAGTCAGTATAAAATAAGTAATCATTTCAGTTGATTTTGTCATTTTGTGGTGACATCTATCAATTAGCCATGTTTGCCAAACATAAAAAGCGCGTTGTTCTTTATCAACAAACGAATTTTTTTGACATTTTTGTAATTTCAGTTATTTTGTCGTTTTGTGGTGACATCTGTCATTATCTGATGATATCTGTTATTTTGTGGTGACATTTGTCATTTAGCCATATTCGCCAAGCATAAAAATCGGGTTCTTCTTTATCAACAAACGAATTCTTTTACATTCTTGTAATCATATCAGTTATTTTGTCATTTTGTGGTGACATCTGTCATTATCTGATGATATCTGTTATTTTGTGGTGACATTTGTCATTTAGCCATATTCGCCAAGCATAAAAATCGCGGTCTTCTTTATCAACAAACGAATTTTTTTACATTCTTGTAATCATATCAGTTATTTTGTCATTTTGTGGTGACATCTGTTAATTAGCCATGGTCGCCAATCATAAAAATCGCGTTCTTTTTGATCAACAAACGACTTTTTTTACATTTTTGCAAAAACGCCGTTTTGGCATTTTTGTAGAAGCATTAAAAAGACACTGAAGAAAAAATAAGAGTGATATACAGTGAAAGCTCTCATAAGCGGACATCTCTCTTGACCGGACAATTTTTCTGGAACCAAAATTAAATTTATCTCGCTTAAAGCTCTCTTATAAGCGGACAGCTCCCATAAGCGGACAAAAAAGTTGGAACCGTCGGTGTCCACTTACGAGAGCTTTCACTGTACACACTTGTAAATTTATTTGGCAAATTGACTGTATGTACATTGTACATATTTTGATTTTCTTTTACGAAGAAAAAAGGCGGAAATTCGATTGGAATTCGAACGTCTTTTGTTATCGCTTTTAATTTATATTTAACGCAAAAGCGAAAACGAAAAGTTCTCTTACATTCAAATCGTCGACCATTTCTTTTGTTTCTTGCATTTGTTAAACAATCGATTGTCTTTTGTTTATGTTTTCGAGCATCTTTTGTTACAGTTTTTAATTTATTTTTAACGCAAAAATGCATACGAAAGGTTCTCTTGTAACGTGCATACAAAAATTTCCTTATCGAGAACCTTATCTGAATCTGAACTTGCTTTTATTTTATGACGGCACGTCGTATGTTGCAACCTTGAATAACTGCGAGCTGTCAACAGCGTCAACTGTCAAAAGTTTTGTTCACATCTACTAGGTATTTGTAATAAAATAAATGCTTTTTTTAATTAATTGTATTTTGTAGAAAACCGTAATTAAGCCGACATAAAAAGTTGGGTTACGTTTATAGTAATCGTACGGTTACTACGTGACTGCAAAATTTGCATTTGACATAAGCCTCCTTGATAACGGTTTTTTTAACGCACTTTATTAAAATCGTCGACCATTTTCTTTTGTTAAACAACAAATCGTCTTTTGTTTATGTTTTCGAGCATCTTTTGTTACCGCTTTTAATTTACTTTCAACGCAAAAGTGAAAACAAAAGGTTCTCTTACATTCAAATATTCTACTATTTTTTTTTGTTTTTGTTTTGCATTTGTTAAACTATGGAACGTCTTTTGTTTATGTTTTCGAGAGTCCTTTGTTATCGCCTTTAATTTATTTCTAACGCAAAAGTCATCGATTATTTTTTCATTTCTTGCATTTGTTAAGCGATTTTGTGATTTTAACAGAAAACATCAACAAAATATTAATTATTTATCAAGACGAATCCATTTTGACAGCTGGTTACATAACCTATTTGTTACCAACATAATTTTGGTGTAACACAATTACCATGCATAGTTATCATTTTAAATTTCCCGCTCTAAAAAAATTTGTCCTGTGTGAAAAGTACGTGGTTCGCAACCTGTCTACTGTATTCTTAAGGTGAATGGACTATAGTGACTTTTTACGAAAACCTATTGGCAACACTGTGTTCAACCAGGGCCAACTTCATCAGATCTGTATCCACCGATACGATTTTCCATTTTTTTTTAAATTTTCAACGAGATTGTGACTTGATTCCCACTAAATGAATTATTTCTTTATCTTTAATATTTAACATTGAAGGGAAACTCTTGATTCCAAACGATAGAATTTTCAATAGGTGGCGCCACATCACCACCTGGAAGAGACCTACCTTTTCATAACCCAATTTTAAACAAATTGAGACGACTACATCAGGTGTTCAGTTTGAACGGTTCATCATTGCCAACTTTTTCTTATTTTTAAAGACAGAAATTCAACTAAATATAGCATAGATTCTCTGGTTTTCATGATCATTTGAATTTTTAATTAAAAAAAAAAAAAACAATTGCACTGCTAGTTGTCAAAATAATTGTACAGTTATTGGGGGTACTTGATTTTATTATGAACATGGTTTACTTACTTGAAAACGAATGTTTTGAATAATTTCGTTATTTTGAAAACAAATTTGGGAAATTTTGGTATTGTTGTATGGAAAAAAAATCTTTACCGCAAGGATTACAAAAATTACTACCTACATTGATATTGAGAGAAATTTGTGCACATATTTTCACAACCCGCAGCGCAATGTTTTTTTTAAATACATATTAGACATTCAGAATGAGCATGATAATAAGAGAATCTTTACTAATTTAACCGAATTTCTATCTTTAAAAATAAAAGAGTTAGCAATGATGAACCGTTCAAATTGAACAGCCTGTAATTATTAGCAAAGGCTAATGCATCCAATAGGTAACACTATTACGGCCAATCCGTCATTTTTCACATAAAGGCAGGCGGCCACTGAACGCGAAACTCAGCTAAGCTAAGCGAAACTAAGTTTTTTGAAAATTAGATCCAACGTAATCTTACGCGGACGAGACAACCGAGCGAAGGTAAACATTGTTTTATACCTTTCCTATCCTAACTTCGTTTCCCTTAGCTTTAGTTGCCACGTCCGAGAAAGATTACGTTGGATCTAATTTTCAAAAAACTTAGTTTCGCTTAGCTTAGCTTAGTTTCGCGTTCAGTGGCCGCCTGCCTTAAAGCTTTGTTCTTTTGACATTGGCTGCATTCAGGTAACCGCAGCGCTGCAACGCTTTACTCTTCTTTTGCAGCAGTATCTTTGAGCGATTGCCTTTGGTAGAGTTCAAACAGAAAATTAGTTGTAATACAGCAAACAACGCTAAATTGCCTTACGCTTTATTAAAGTGCTGCAGCGCTGCGCTTACGTGAACGCGGCCATTTTAAGCCTTGTTCCTAATTTGGCGCCATCTATCGTTGACTACTAATAACGAAATGTGTCAAAATCTCCCATTTGTCGGTTAAAAATGCTCATCTTTTCAATTTGTTTTTGATTGTTTCCCTTTGGATGTATGTAAACAGAACTTATAAACTCCAAGACTCATTTTAAATAACTTTTTTAAAATGAAAACTTTTACCGCGCGTTAACCTAAAAAAAAAATAATTCGAAATGTTACTTTTTGGACTTCCTTCAAATTAAAATGTATTTAATTTGTTCAAAACAACCAATGTTTACGGATGTCTTTCGTTTGCAATATTTTTCACAATTATGAGATATCTGATCTATATTATAATGACTCGGCAATTTAAAGATTTCTCGCAAACCATGCGGATTTTGAAAATTGTATGCCAACCAAAAAAAAAGTTGTGAAATACTGCTACTGCGTAAAAGATAAAATCTTGACATTTCGCTTCGGCAAAAATGTCTTCAAGGAAAGTACATGTTAATCTGTCGTTTTTCCATACACCCAACGTATGACTTTAATAAAATTTACGGGAATACTTACGCTTGTTATTGTAAAATTATAAGAAAAAAAAATACTGTCGAGTTTTTTTTTTTCCAGACATTTCGAACCGTTTAGGTTCAGGTCGCTCTTTTTAACGAGCGATTCCGCAAAAATAATCGTCACAATTACGTCAAGAGGAGTAAACAATGTAGGCACGATCGAAAACAAAAACAATCTAAAGTCTGCATCTGAGCAGATTTCGCGAAAATTTATGTTGCGCGTACATGTTTGCACAGCCGGCTTTTGTTTGCGTTTAAAATCGTGCCACACTTTTCGACGGCGACAGGTTGCAAATAACAACATTCCGCGGAGCTGGCAAATGCATTAACATCTCGGAAAAACAAACACATCGTCGGTAAATCATCGCTGAAATTTACATTTTATCTCCGTTTTGCGTCTCACGTTTTTTTTCTACTCGTTCGTTTCGTTTTACCATCGAGAGAGCTGGGCGCGTTGCGGTTGGACCAACCTTGACGAGAGAAAAATTTGAAAAGTGCAATAATTCCTTGTATAAAAATATACCGGGTGTTTCAGAAAATACGAAGGTTAACCGGTAAATTTAAATTATCTCACGTAATTGATTTCGAAATGGAAAATCAGCACACTTCTAATAAAACATCGTAACGTGCGTTCAAAAAATCCGTTATCGAGAAAGCTCTGAACTTGCTATTATTTTGTGACAGCACGTCGTAGCTTAGTACGTATGTCGCAATTTCGAATAACTGCGAGCTCTCAACAGCGTCAACTGTCAAATGTTTTGTTTACATCTTCGAGATATTTGTTGTAAAATAAATGTTTTATTTCGTTAATTGCGTTTTATTGTCCATTTTGTAGAAAATCGTAATGAAATGGATATAAAAAGTTAGGTTATGTTTATAATAATCGTATGGTTACGAGATGACAAAATTGGCATATGACATAAGCGTATTTGATAACGGTTTTCTTTGAACGCATTTTATTTACGTAACATAGCTTTAGTTATGTATTCAGTTTTCAACAAAAAAAAAACAAACAAACAAAGCAAAAGGAGTAAAATTATAACGTCGACATCTGTAAGTAAGTATGTATTTAGACACTAATATTTTTTACTGACAAACTTTAAAGACAAACTAAGGTTTGTTCCATTGGGAGGTTCTGAATAATTTGGAACCGTCAAAAACGTGCTTACATCAAAGTTGTGCACTTAATGGCGCTGTTGAAACCACTCGTTACTTTTGTGGGCAACAGATTTTGAAGGTTCCGAACTAGTCAGAACCTCCTAATGGAACAAATCTTAGTTTCAATATTTTTAGGTACATTTTCAGGAAACACACTTCATCAAATGAAAAAGAAAATTATTCAAATTCAATTAAGCACTCACGTTAGCTGTTGATCTGGAGAAAAGAATCATGTAAAATTATGTACAAAGAAAGCACATTCCTGTAAAAAAATCTTGCAACGCCATCTGTATAAATTTCTTACAGATAAGAACTGAAGTGTCAAATTTGATATAAACATCCGCCGATACTTCATCAAGTGATCCAATTTAAAGTAATCATCTGTAGGCCATGGAATTAAAAATCAAAATTTTGACATTTAAATTTAATTTAATAAATCCATCAGCTGTTTATTAAAAAAAAAACGATCTAGGTAGCCATGAATTTGTTTTGAACGTATGGCGTAGTCACTTCTATTACTAGAAAACCTCCGAAATTGGTACATAATACTTCTAATTTTTTTCATTCAAAAACTACTTTAAAAATCAAACTTAAAACTCACGAATGATTTTAAAGACAAAAAACACAAACAAGAAAAATATGCAAAAATGTAAATACACTTTTATAATTACCAGAGAGCGGATGACCTTAGGTAAAAACCTAAGGTTCTTCCTAAGGTCATCCAAACCATAACTATTGAATCAAAATTATTTCTACGGAATCTTACACGTTACACATTTATTTTATATTTACGTATTCAGACGTATTACATCTCGTAAATGGCAAACTGCGTATTTCTGAGCTCAAAAACCTAAAACTGGCCGCTCTCTGATAATTACATTAGTTTTGCTTAGTTGGTTCATAAGTAGAGGCCGGATTTTAGGTAAATTTCCTTTGTTTGGTTCTTAAGGTTTTAAAGTTATCTCCTCGTTTCATTAGAAATTGAGTCGAAATGAAAAGTTATTTTTAAAAAAATCTTTAAAACCTTTGCTGTACTAGTAACAAATCCTTTCAATCCTTTTCAATCCTGTCATGACACTGCTGTCAACTGTCAAAGGGGCCTGTTCCTCCAACAACTTTGAAACCTTGCACTTTGCACTTTTCACTTTGTAAAAACTTTGGTTTTACCAACATTTTAGCAGGTTATTGAATTAATTTGCAATTTATGAAAAGCATATTACTTTGCAAAGCCACAAAATTCAATAACTTAAATATAATAATAGCAATGTCGAAAAGACAAGAAAACGCTAAGTGCAAAGTGCAAGGTTGCTAAGTTGTTGGTGGAATAGGCCCCTGGTCAGATCGTCAGCTGTCAAATACTCAGATAAAATGGGAAGGCAGGCAGTCAACTGCGCAATTAAAAACAATTAAAGAGGAATTTAAATGTTACAAATAAATATTTTTATGACAAAGAAATTCACAGTAAAAAAGTACCACTAAATCAGGGGAAAAGCCCCTAAGTTGGCAACACTGGTTGCATTTCTAACCTCACTTTAACTCAAACAATACATTTCAAAAAATAAACGTTTAATACCAACTTTAAGCTGCATCACTTGTACATCTGTGCACACAGGAAACTCTTTGGTTGGATACATTCAATGCGTTTATTTATTTGAACAGAAGTGTCAAGTGTTTAATTGAAAAATTCATCAAAATTTGGAAAATTTTCAAGTAGCTTTCAAGTAGCTTTGAGGAAACGCAACAGTTGGCAACCAGGTTTGCCAGCTTTTTAAGAAAAATCCCCAGCTATAATATTGTCTGTCTCAAAATAAAAAAAAAAAACACCACTTGTTGAAGTAAGTTGCCAAAAAAACTAAATTCCCAGATATATTTTAGTTGGTACTTCATGTTGTTACTGTAATTTATGCGCGTCAGTCATAAGCTTTTAAAACAATATTTACTGTAGAAATAATTGACAATTTCAAATAGTTTTAAATTTGTTGGTCGGTAGCAGTTTTACACGGCTTAAAAAATCTTGTCCTAGTTTTTTGTGATAGCAATAGTACATTTTACATGGGAATTTAAATTCTTTGTCGCCAATTTTGGTCAAAAATCGCCCAAATGAAAAATTGGCAACCCTATTGCCAACTGTTTACTGAGCGGCACCGTTGAATAGGCGCTGACTGCCAACTGTTGTGTAAAATAATGAATAAATAAAGTTGCTATTTTTTGAAACCCGCATTTATTGAAACTTCAGATTAATCTGATAAGGTTAGAGTGACGTCAGCGTTCACTTAAACCGTCTAATACGTTTGCAGCAAGTCATCTGGCGCTTGAAGTCACATTGCTGAAACGCTGAATCCTGTTAGACAGACACAAGCAATGATATCACATTAAATAATTATTTGTTGAATCAAAAACTCTAGTAACTTAAATTATGTACTCATTTCTTTTATATTTATTCTCAGTTTTTTATCGGCTCAAACATTTTCTGCTCGAATTGAGTACAGTTCATTTTTTTACTACATGCCAATATAAAGAAATGAAAATTTCTAAAGCAAAAACCTTTTGGTTGAAATTTTCCTTAGATTTAACGATTTTTTTTAACTAAGTTGACAACACTGCAATACCGATCGATCTTTTATGTAGCTATCTCCTTCTAACTTTCGTAAAACAGCTTGCGGCTTTTGTCATATCACGTCATTTCGTCGTATATTTTCTCGATTCAAATTTATACGATCGACATACAGTAAAAAAAATGATCTGTACATGACGAATTTTCTTTCAAATAAATAAATGTATCTTCACGTACCATCACAAATTAAAAATACTTTCTTGTTTTCTTGATGTCACGTCACATAACGGAATTTTACATTTTGTTCTAGCGCCATCTAGGAGCTGATTTTGGTAATCGTAAAGAATTCTAGAAGCTTTTAAGCTCGTCGAGAGACAAAATTTAAATTATTTCTGTTTATAATAAAAAAGTATGTTTCTTAAATATTACACCAAAAATTATAAGGAAAATGATCACAATTTAATTTCAAATACAGTCTAGTCAAACTTAAGTCGGCACTATTGCCAACCTATGTATTGCTAACTTTGTTATTAGGGGAGTTATCGCAACATGAACGGTAACATTCACGCTAACGTTAAAATCGTGTGACCCAATACGCTATTTCGTATAACGGATCAGTAAGATTTTTAATAAAATTAAATGTTTAAAGAATTAAAGTCCTTTTATTCTACCCAATTTTTTACAAAACTCGACTAGTTTCGGCTAGATTGCCATCATTAGGAGTACATGAACAATCTTCGAAAATTTGAGAAAATCGCAAAAACAATCACATAATAGTATATTATTATACAAGTTTCACAAGAAGGCTTATTGTAACACGAGTGGGGTTGGGGTACGACTAGCGAAGCGTAGCGAGCTAGGAGTGCCCCAACGGAAGTTTATGTGCAAAAATTGATGAAAATTGGACGTATTCTGTGGCAAGGTGCTTTGAAGAAGTTTTTGGAGACTGAATTATTAGTCGGAACACTGTAATTCCTTGACCTCCGAGGTCCTGTGCTTTAACCGTTCGTGACTTTTTCTTGTGGTCTTACATAAAAGACTATATTTACCACATCAGTTGCTGATTTAAATGACATAAGGATGACTGTTAATAAAATTCAAGAAATGAAGGAATCTCCTCGTGCCCTAAAAAACCTGAAGAACGCATTTAAGCACCTTGAAATATTTTCAAAAAGAAGGTAGACACTTTCAGCATTTATTATAATTGTTGTAAAAAGTTTGATAAGTTACAGTAATAAATGTTTATTTTCTTTGAGTAAAAGTGAGGTTAGAAATGCAGGTTGACACTATATAGTCGTATGAAGAACCCTATGCTATTCGTTCAGAACAATTTCATAGCTATCTAGACCGTTTTTTTAATTGAACACTTGTTACAAATTCGGTTAAATTAACAAACTAGTAGTACTCTTCACGCTAATTACAACAATGCAATCAAAAAAACAATTGAGCGTCGCGTTTATGAGATAAAGTCAAAAACGACACTTTTTTAAATGGAACACTGTATATTATATCACCAATCGATAGAGAGAAAATTCTTAATTAAAATTGTCCTTCGTCATTTTTTCGTAAATTAATAAAATAAAGAAGATATTTTGATTTTTACAAAATCATCGAAGGTTTCTGTGCTTTGGAAACAAAACATTTGCAAATCGCCGTAATCAAATTATTCTGTCGACAGTGTTGACAGACTATTGTTTTTGAAGTTTGTGGTTTATTTCTTGCTAAAAAATTGTTTTTACACGTATCTAGAAAAATGAACAAAAATTATGACAATTTTTGAACATTTTTCGTGGTCTTTACACGCAACTAGAAAAATGAACAAAAATTATGACAATTTTTTTGTAATTTTTTGTAGATAGGTAAAAACCATTTTTAAGCAAGAAATAAACCACAAACTTCAAAAACAATAGTCTCTCAACACTGTCAGCAGAATAATTTGATTACGGCGATTTGCAAATGTTTTGTTTCCAAAACACAGACACCTTCGATGATTGTATAAAAATCAAAATGTCTGCTTTATTTATTAATTTAAGAAAAAATGATAAAGGACAATTTTAATTAAGAATTTTCTTCTCTATCGACTCGTAAAGTAATATACAGGGTGTTGCGTTAAAAAAGTGGCCTTTTGACTTTATCTCATAAACGTGACGTTCGATTGTTTTCTTGACTGCGTCATCGTAATCAGCGTGAAAGGTACTACTAGTTTGCTAATTTAACCGAATTTGTAGCTTTTAAAATAACGAAGTTAGTGATACATAGTGTCCCGATTTGGAGCAACAATAAGATCGGGTACAACAACCGGACGTTGCACGCATTTACAACAAAAAAAAAACCGAAAAAGTCGCAATTTTTTAAGTGCCGTTACCTCAAAAAGAAAAAAAAAATGCATTTCATTGGCGAACGACACGCTTTTTTTCGCCGGTGAGAACGATTTTCATTGACATATAATTCACATCCGGATGGTGTCGAAACTCGAAATGAACGCGGCCTGCCAGCGGCGCACGTCCGTTTGGTGTAACGTTGAATTGGTATCGCGCTCGTGTTCGTTTACGGTGAAAGGTAGCCGCGGTGTAATTCGAAGGTTAAAATTTATAAAAAGACGCATCCTGGTCCAACCCGAACAACGTGCGACTTCCATTCGTGACGTGCACGGCTGCTCAACGAACTCAAAATCCGTGCCTCCTTTTACATTCAACTGTTCCGCTTGGTCCCATCTCTATTTTAAGAAAATAATAATAACTAACTTCAGTCAGCTGATAGTACTTATGGTCAGATCAAAATTTGATGTAAATACTTTTGTTTTTGATCACACCGTATATGTACATATTTGTTTTGAATAATCTTTGGAGTTCTCCTCTTATTCAAAGCCCCTGGCATGCATGTTTTTTTTTCTTCGTGTGGAATTTCACGGTGATCAATGACGAACAAACATGTGGCTTTATTGTGGTATAGCAGAGGTGATCGGAAAGAAGAGAAGAGCGCACTAGGTCAGCCGGTGGTTCAGCGACCGGCCGACCCGGATCTCTCCGTGACGTCACGAGGACAGCGGCGATGAACGTCTATCCCGCGCTTAATAATAATTAAACTCACACGGCCGCCATCGTTTAACACCTACATCGCATAACTCGACTCGGTTTTTGCGAGACGACATTTGTATTTTAATGCTATTTACTACAACACACTATGTATTTACCGACCGACAACAATGACAGGTACGGCGTCCTTTACGGGCGGCGGCGCATTTTCATGTTTTTGAAACGGATCAATTCGACATTATAAGGTTGGACGTGTCAAGCAGCGTTAAAAGAGAAAGTGTTTTTTAACAATGGAGTCACGCGAAACATTCTTTTCGCGGCAGACGGAAGTTTCGTGGCGTGGAGGTCGTCACTTAACTGACAATCACCGGACCAAACTGGAGATTCCTTTTGGAAACTTATTTGCGGTTCGACACTTTCGAAAATTAAGCAAAAGTTGCAGGCGTAACGAGAAACGAGTAAATATCCGGGCGCAGGTCTAAATTAAGAAAAAAAAAAAACCGTTAATCAAGTGCACCTAAAGTAAACCTGACGAATTTATTGGCAATTCGACAGAGCAATAAAATATTAATTGACGATCTTACAAAATTAATTTTAAACTGCATCGATGGCGCCAAAGGATACAATTTTGCACGTTGTTAAAATAAGCACTGCAAAGAAAATTTTATTAATGACATCACATAACCTCAACTATCAGAATATGAGCAATTTTTGGAACTATACCAGTGGTATTTAAAATGTAAACCTTAATAATGAATTCAACAACTTCTTTGTACATTGCTGTCATTGTCAAAATATATTACAATGTAATAACCTACAAATTTTGGTTTTGACACTAATGAAAGTCCAAGCGAGTTCTTTAATTATTAATCTTAATCTATCGCACGGTTTTTTTATTCGCGACCTAATTGTTAATGCGAGAGGCAGTGCTGGTGCTAGGGTCTTTGCCGCCCGCATGTAGTTTCTATGTAAACGCACCCTCCGATAATGATCCGACATATCCACGCACTCTTACATACATACATAAAATTTTTACTAAAGCTTTAGTTTGACATTCTTTTAACAATGAAAATGGTGAGCGGGAAGGAAGGTCCCCCTTTGAGAAAATACAATTCTTGAAGTTTGTATCGTATCTTAAAATATCACATTCACACGCACTCTAACAACCTTACAGAAACCTGTAAAATTGCTAGTACTTTTAGCTACTAATTGACAGATGGCGCCACTAAGTTTCTGAATTTTTTTTTATATTAGTTTCTGCGACATTTGATCAAGCTCTCTGCTACATTTGATCATGCTTTCTGCTACATTTGATCATGCAATAGAAAATTTTGTGCCTGTAAAAATGACTACTCAGGCGAAAAATTTATTAGTCGCTCAAGCTCTAAAAGGAACCTGTTTCTTAGAAAAACCAACTCAATCCCGGCCTCGGCCACAGGCCTCGTCGCCGGCATGCTTTGAACACCCGCTTCCGTCGGCCCTGGCGAGAGGTCTCTGTTAATTGCAACATGGCCGCTGCACTTGCGTTAAATATGAATGTTTGATTAGTGCATGTTTTTTGATGGTATCAATATTGATATTCTATTCTAAAAAAATTCTGGTACGCCCAAGCCTATTTTTTGGCAAATAAAAAACTCCTAGAGACTATTTTTTTAAAGCTTCTTAGATCTCAACGAATCGTTTCCAAGTCCAGTTCGAGTTAAACCTGTACCATGCAATACTTTAATAAATGTTAATGATTCAATACTTAGAAGGGCCATGAAAAACAATCGAATTTGTTTTATATATACAATTTTTTATAATAATAAGTTTTGTCAATAAGTTATCAGATAAAAGGCAACATTTTTGATAAAAATAACTTCAAGAATTATTTTACAAGAATATACAGTCCATTAATATAAGCAATCATTAATATATCAAGTAAAAACAATAATAAACGCTCAATTGTATAATAATATTAAAAGCTATAAGTTTCATTATTAAGCGGCCCCTAGACTGTCAATATTATTGCGCAATATTTTATATTGTGCAATATTATTGATAGTCTGTGGATGATATTGAAACATTGTACAATATATTGAGGATATCAACAATAGTTTGATTTTTATTGTGCAATCTGAATTGCAGTCTGTGTTTAATATTGCACAATAATTAATCAGTTTTGTCTCGATCGTCGTAGAGTAAACTGTGGTAATTGTGTTTGAAATTTGTGAAATGGCTACCAAGGAAGAGGAAAGGAAGTTTATTTTGGATGTCAGAACGTCCATTCGCAGAAAGTTGTTAAAATCTTTTGGTTCGCTTATTTTCAGGTCACTTAACAAATGTTCATGAGTGTACCTATCTCTTTTTTTATACCACTCTTTCATCCATCTGCGCTTTTTCTTGTTTTTTTTTCCGCAAGCATAAAGACAGTGCGATGGCAATACAACTTGCTTCTACATCACTTAGCATTTTCGCTGATCAGAAGTAAACAGAGAACTAAAGATTGCACAATTTAATTCTGCTGTCTAGGGCAAGTCGCAATTTTTTGCGGAATATTATTGCGCAATAATATTGACAGTCTAGGGACCGCTTTATACTCTTCCTGACAGTAATAAAAAATTAAATGGGATTTATTTCCTCTGTCGTATGTTGTACACAGATACTTAAAATTATAAATAGTTGTTGCTGATCTATGACCGCGCGACGTTTGCCTATATTTAACTCTTCTACGCAAATCATTTTTTATGTTTACACACAAACAAGAACAACAATGCGCTGAAAAGATTTGTTTTTCGCAAACACTTCTCAGTTTCTCGAACGCGAACAATCAAACATTTAGGCCCGATTTTACAATCGTCGGATAACCATTTCTTAGAATAACGTGACGTAGATATGGAGGAACATTAAAAAATATTCAGTCCTTATTCTACGATTGTAAAACTGGGCCTTAAGGTGACGACCCCCTAACCAATTGTTTAGCAGCAGCTGTTTAAGACAGTAACGTCAAATTCAATTGTGTAGAAACTAAGCAAAAGGTGTCGATTTGTTAAAAACCAAATGACGGTCGATTTTTTGTGTTAAAATCAGTTCAGCTTTTTTCGTTTTATCCCAAATCAGCTGTTTAAGACGATAACATCAAAATCAATTGTTTACAAACTGAAAAAAGGTATCAATTTGTTGAAAAACATCTGTTGAAAAATACCTACATATTTTTGTAACACGAAGTTAAAGCCAATTCAGTTTTCTTCTTATTTTATAAAAAAAAAAATTAAGATACAGCGATCATCTTAAATTCAAGATATTTTTTACCTATTTGAGAGCAAATAACAAGTTTACAAGTAAACAAAAAGTTTTCCCATCTAGTGTGTTGCTCTCATTTTTTCGCATGTTCACGTATGTTCCTTACCTTACTTCTCGATCCGTACCCTAAACTGACAAATAAACAAACATAACTTTTAAAAAGAATTGTTTTATTGATTTGATTTTACAATGGTTTTCACATTGGCAGAAAAATCTTTTATGCTTGAATCCTATTTTCGAAACGCCCAAGAAATCAATGGATAATTCTATTCTATTCCTGATTGTATTGCAGAATTTCAGGAAAAATTTCCAGAAACTGTGTTTCTGTACCACAAATTTGTTAATCAACTTCAGTACTCTGAAGGACTATTCAGAGAAACTGGCATGCCTAAAGTAAGAACTGATGAGGTAGTTGAAAATGTGAGACAAATTATGACTAATGCTCCTCGCATTTCCATCCGTCACCTGTCACAAGTTGATCTTTCTGTCGGGACCTGCAGAACTATTCTAAGAAAGGACTTGCAAATGTTCCCTTATCGTTTGACTGCCGTGCATGAA
Source organism: Dorcus parallelipipedus (assembly GCA_958336345.1). NCBI lineage: Eukaryota > Metazoa > Arthropoda > Insecta > Coleoptera > Lucanidae > Dorcus > Dorcus parallelipipedus. The sequence goes on along the minus strand of OY284478.1, from coordinate 5,489,250 downwards.
TTGCTTCCAGTAGATTTTGAACCAAGGCGAAGAATATTGACAATGACGATTTGTTGGACAAAACTTTCTTTTCCGATGAGGCCTGGTTCCATTTAACAGGATACATTAATCCCCAAAATATGAGGAAACCCTCATATTTTCATTGAAGCCCCACTCCATCCACAAAAAATTGGTGTTTAGATAGGTTTAAGTAGGAGAAGATTGATAGGTCCTATATTTTTTAATGGCACACTAACAGCACTTAGATAGAGGAAAAGATTTTGCATTCATTTATTAATCAACTGCATGATTACGAGTTGCAATTTGGATATTTCCAGCAGGATGGTGCAATGGCCCATGCTGCTGGAGATACTTTAAATTTCTTTCAAAAGTTTTTTGGGGATCGGATAATTAGCACAAATATGGGCCTCCGCGATATTGGGATCTAACTCCTTTGGATTTCATTGTTTGGCCCCACTTGAAAAATTCCAAAACGCCCGTTAATGACTTACACGAACATACCCAAAGAATCATCGAAAAGTGTGATGAAATAAACAATTCTCCCCACATTTTGCAAAATGTTATTAATGGATGTCGCGGAAGAGTTAGAAAATGCCTCGAAGAAGACGAAGGCCATTTTCAACATCTGTTGTGAATTCATGTTTCATTCAATGTTTTATTTTGTTTGGTTTCAAATAATTACGTAATAAATCGTAATTATTGGTTATGATTTTTTGTTGACGTTAAGTCAAGGTTAAATGTCAAGTTGGCGTTTACTGATCAAGGTTGCGTTCATAAAATATACCTTCGAGTGCACCTCGGGCGCGTAATCGTATCTCTCTTAATCATGATTATTTGCTTATTTTGCATCTCGCTCATCTGTTTTAAGAAGTCTTGTGTTTATATGATTACCATGACAACGGGTGCACTTTTTACATCCCACTTTTAAATAGGGTGTAGAAAATGTGTTTGTTGCTATGGAAACCACTCCTGATTTAGTTTCTTATGATTTATGGATGAAAAACAAAATACATAAACTCATTTATACGAGAGAGACTGACTGCAATATTAGCCGAAAGTAACTCTAGGGTGTCTTTTATGAACACAGCTCAAGTAAGGAACATACGTGAACATGCGAAAAAATGAAAGCAACACACCAAATGGGAAAACTTTTTGTACACTTGTTATAATAACCTCCTCAATCTCAATCGTCCAGAATAAAAAAATTGATTGAGGAAAAATAAATATGTACCTATCGATATAACCTCAATTTCAATTGTTTGAATAACCTTCACTGAAAGCTGTTTAAAACGACAACGCCAAATTCAATTGTTTAAGAGTTTAAGATTTTAGAAAATGAGTTGTCGACTTGTCGAAAAACAAATGACAGTCTACGAAAAGTATTTTTGTAACATGCCGATGCTTTTTTCATTAAAAAAATTAAGATAAGGGATAAGCGAAAATTTTAAATTCAAGATACTTCGCCAATAAAATTAAAAAAAAAAACAAAAAAACAAAAAAGTTGAGCGTTTGTTGAAAAAAAAAAAGTTTACGTCTAACCTCAATATTTCACCTGCTTACAAACTACCGCAAAGGGGTTATCGATTTGTTGAAAAAATAAATGACGATCATCGAAAAATTTCGATATACTTTTGTGACAGACGCAACGTCAGAGCTAACTCGGCTCCTCTGTAACCTTACAAAAAAAGATGAAGAAAAAAAATGTTAAGTAAGTGATGAGTATTTCAAAATAGAGTTAAAAAAAAGTAAAGAAAAATTAAGTAAACCAACATATTCTCGTTTTTCTTATCCTTAAGATTAACAATGTACAGGATGGATCAATTTCGATGTCTCTTATGGGCATCTCTGTAACTATAAGAGATAGAAAAAAACTAGTGGCCAAGTCTCGATCTCTTTTTTAGAGATAAAGTCAATAGATTAAACAAAAATTGGCTATCTTCTTTTGCTTTCGAGTTATAAGCCAAAATTGACATTTTTGATCTTTGTTAATATTTAATAAAAACAAAAGAAAATTGTCGGCTTTTGTTGAAACTAGCCTACTAAGAAAAGAATGCATCAAAAATAATAAAAAAGGCGTTCTATTGTATTAAATGTAAGAAATAAACCCAACAAAGTACCTATATATTTTTGAAAACAGAAAAAAAATCTCCAAATTTCCATTTAAAAAAATATAACTTTATGTTATAACTCGAAAATTTAAGTAAATATCAAAAAACCAACTACACGACTGAATTGTATTCAAAAAAGTGTCCTAATAATGTCAAAATAGTTTTTCAATATCTGTAAAAACAAACGAGATATGCGCGACTGACGAAAAATCAAAAATGTCAATTTTGGCTTATAACTCGAAAACAAAAGAAGATAGCCAATTTTCGTTTAATCTATTGACTTTATCTCTAAAAAAGAGATCGAGACTTGGCCACTAGTTTTTTTCTATCTCTTATAGTTACAGAGATGCCCATAAGAGACATCGAAATTGATCCACCCTGTGCGTATTCAAATTAAAAGCAATTTTGAGAAAACGAACAACAAAAGAACTTCGAATTCATATGTTTACAATTAAAAAAAAAAGAGAGACGATCAATTTACTGATTGTGAGATATAACCTAAAATTTACAAAATTTGTGTAAAATAAAATTGGCTTCACTTTACCGCCGCGTTTTCATTTAATTAAATCATTTTTACACTACAGCGAATTTCCGCCAAGAAAAGACGATCGACAAAAAACTATTTTCATATTCATGAGGACATAACCTCAAATTAAAGAGGTAACATAAGTCAGTCAAATTCAAGTATATTAATTTGCCTTATTTAATGACTTTTTGATACATTAATTTTAATGATCTTCCCATATTATGTACATTAATTTGTTATCTTTATTGATCTCCCTGTATATTAGTTAGCCGTCTCGGTATATTACTTTGCAGTGGGTCATTTTTTTCTTAACATTCAATCTGATGCAAACGAAGCAAAAAATTTAGAAGCAGGAACCATCATCGTAGGGGTAATTCACCTACTTTCGAACCGTGTTCGTTATAAAATCGTAGACGTTGGTTGCACAATTAAATTTTAACCGAAACAAGAATTACCGAACCGACAATTAATAAGGCGAGTTCGACGTGTCCCCGTTTCAAAAGTTGGGGTCAGATCCGTTTCCAATTCAAGACAGAAAGAACTCCGGAGATCTACGTCCGTTCGTCCGTCCCACATTCCCATAATGAATTTCGCACCTACCTGCACACGGGCTAAGAAGTCGGTGCTGACGAGTCGGTCCTCCGCGATGGGCGCAGTAACGTCGTACTTCGTGACCCCATCGTGCTCTTGAGCGCTCTTCTCGACGAGCTGCGCCGAAAATAACACCGCAATTCTATTTAGATTCTCGTTTAGAAGAGGTACACACTGCGAATTTATGTAAACTGTACCAAGAGTCGTTGAGGACATTTTCCCGCATGCCCATGCTTACATCTTGATAGATTATTGGGGTAATAACACTTATTCACTGATAATTCATTAATTTAACAGGACAACGTCGAGTACGACGAAAGAATAACTCGTATACATCGCACAATCTTCACAGCTGATGTCGACATTTTGAATGCATTCGATCGCAACGCCATCTAATCAAGTTTAAATTTTATCAGGCGTACCAACTTTTACAAATCAATCCACATATATATATACAACTTTTTCAAGTTTTTAATTTAAATTAAATAAATTACTACTGAATTGCTTAATTTAATTTAAACTTCAAGTGAGGAAAACCAAAACACTGTGCATTTTCTTTGTCTATGAAAGCAATAAAATAAATTGACTTCGTCATTGCCAACTTTTAATATGGCAGCAAATTTAAATTTTGTAAAATTTAGCAAAATCTTTTAACATAAAAAAAACTCATTTTATACATTTCACTTAAGATATATAATTTATAGTTAACAAGTAAACCAAACTTTTTGAAAATCTATTTACAATTAGTTCCGCTTTCTTTTCTTAACTTTCCGATTCTGCTTCAACAAAACATCCTCAGACATCGGTTTTATAACTGCACCTAACTTAGTGGTGACCGCAGGTCGAGTTAATTTCCTAAACGCAGTTTCCGTCACGAACGTATTCCCAATAGGAGCTCTAACGCTGGCCTCGAATTCCTTAACGGACTTAAACGGGAACGGCAATTCATTGACTAAGTGGGGCTTCATTTTCTTGTTTGCCTTCTCGCTCAGAATCAAGCCGCCTTTGTTCTTGTCTTTCCTCGGCATCTCTTTCGGAAATTTGAAAATGAATCGCTTGAGTCTACGCCTGGATGGCCTAATGTTGGCCCCACCCCAATCGCCCCATCCCGGCAAGAATAAATTCACGTCTTGCGGTGTGTCTTTTTCGATGTCCTCTCGCTTATCCTTGATGAATTCATCTATGATGTCATCATCTTCGAAAGCCTCGGCGATGATTCCACGTTGGTCGCTTTCTTCTTCGTTCTCATCCAAAGTCAGCACGTCTGGTAGTTCTGTGCTTAAATTTACCGGATTCGCCTTTGCCGTAACGCTTGGAACTTCTGTTTCGTTCAACTCGGTCTCTTCGCTCTCGATTATCGATTTTAAAACATTGAAATCGTTGGTTTTTGCCACATCATCATTGGAACCGTCTTCTTCGATTAGTTTCTCATTTATAACGACCTTCTTGACTTGCTTGGGTAAACTCAGGTCTAACTTTTTTGCCTTTGATTTCCGCAGTGCTTTACTTTTTTTACCGCCATCTTTGTTCGTCTGTTTATTTTTTAAAACTTCTTTCAATCTCTTTTTCGTTTTGTTCTTTAGCTTGTATTCTAAATCGTCGAATACGTCATCTATAAATCTTTCGCTATTCTTATCCAAGATGCTTACGTCCCACTCGCCAAATGGACTTAATTCCACTAACTTTTTTCGCTTGCGTCTTTTATTTTCCCCATTTATTTTCGCAGAGGTTCGCTTTTTTAAATCGACACTCTCGGCGGGTATTTTTAACTTTTCAATTTTTGCTTCATTCTTTTCTATTTCTTTCTTATTTTCCGCAGAGGTGTGCTTGTTTAAATTACTGTCTTCTTGTGCCTCACACTCGGCAGGTATTTGTAAGTCTTCAATTTTTGTTTGATTTGTGCTATTTCCTTCTTCCTGTGATTTGTTTTCCCGTTCCCAAAATTTGCGATAGCCACTGATGAAGTCTTTTATTTCCGTCGAGGGTTCTATGGCCTTAGTCCACGGATTTGAATTGTCTTTCTCTGTGGCTTTCCCCGAAGGAGTTAATTCTTCGTCTTCCTTTTCAGAATCGCTGCTCTCATGTGTTTGTATTTTTTGAGTTAAATCTTTACTTACTGCCAACTGTTGCGCTAAAACTTTTCTACTCTGCAAAAACAAAACAAATAATTAATTTCTATTAAATCTAATCATTAATTTCTTCTTACCTCTTTATCATATTTTGCCCGCACTTGCTGATTTCTCGCCCACTTCCCCGTGCTCTTATGCCTCAAGCTAACTCTCTCCTCAGCCCTGGCCTTCTCGATCTCTTCCAGTTTTTTTAATGCTTCCTCTGGGTTGGTTTTCTGCAACAACTCGAATTCCTTCATCTGTTGCTTGATTTTCTCTCTGCGCAAGATCCGCCTGTATTTCTTGCTCTTTATTTTGTTCTGCATGCGGGCTTTCGCTTCCTTGTAGCTCTGGTGCCTGCGCAATTTCGCAAACTCCTTTCGCCTTTCCGTCATTTCGTGCATCGTCAGAGGAAATTTGTCGTCTGCTTCGACCTCGTAAGTTTCCGTGCTCGGGTCTATTTTTTCAACTTCCTGTTCCAATTTGCTTTTCAAGCGCCAGCCTGTGTTCACGTTCGGATTGTATTTTAAATCTGTGTCTGTGTTGAGGGGGAATGACAGATTCGCGGCTGCACGATTCGCTGTAACCACGGGTTCCCATCGATCTAATGAGAGGGTTGCCTTCGTGTATGCAATGGTTCGCCTGATACGTTCCGCTTGAGGTTTCTCCAAGGGCTTTCTTAGAGTTTGCGATTTCAACTCTGCTCTCTGTACTTTATCGTTGATTCGTACACTTAGTGGTTTTGTTAAATCTTGCAAGCGCACGGCGCCTTTACTACCAGTTATCGACTTTACCAGATTGAATTCGGAAACTTGTAAGGCAGGCTCTGTGCGTGTCGGCTTCTTCACGTGTTGTTGAGTGTCCAAATTCAGGACGTTTTCTATGAGGCGAGCGTGTTTTTGCTCGTCAATTTCATTTTCCGAGTCCTCGCTCAAATCCGTGGTCATTTTTATTGCGTGAAATACGTTCGCGTGTGCACAAGAATAATTTGAGGTTAGTTGTCTCTGCCGGCACATTGACATGTCAGATAGGCAGGAGCACCAACTTAAATATTTCGGAATTTCATTTTATATTATTTTTATTTTAAATACAGACCTATGGTTTTTAACCTGAAATGAATTAAACAAAATTGGACATTTCTTATTTGTAAAATTATTTAGGAACATTTCTGTGACGTTAGAATTAAACTTAGTAGTAATCTTTGAACGCAGTTGGTACTATCGTAAACGAATTTGAATTAACCGATTTTACTTCTTAAATAAAACATTAATTTTGCAACTATGGTTATTAGTTAATGAAGCTCGCAACTTGAGTAATTAAAATAAATACAAAATAGTAATTTCATTTAAGCAAACTAAAAAGAGAAACAAAATGAAATCATCAAACGCGCAATTCAATTGTTTCATGGCGTTCGTGAAGCGTTGTTGAGCAAGAAAATGAGTAACTTACGCTTACAAAAACGTCTCGCCGCTTCAATTAAGGGCTGCGGGAGGAAGAAAATATGGATGGACCCCAACGAAATCGTGGAGATCGCGGGGGCAAACACCCGCCAAGCAATCCGCCGCATGCTAAAGGACGGCTTCATCATCTGCAAACCGATCGCGATGCACTCCAAGTTTCGCATACGCAGGAACACGTCGGCGCGTCTCCTCGGCCGCCACAGCGGCTACGGCAAGCGTAAGGGCACCAAGGAGGCAAGAACTGCGAAAAAGAAACTGTGGACCACACGCATGCAAGTCCTGCGTCGCTTCCTGAAGCGCTACCGCGACACTAAGAAGATCGACAAGCACTTGTACAGCAAGCTGTACATGAAAGTCAAGGGCAACCATTTCAAGAACAAGCGGGTCATGATGGAGTACATCTTCAAGAAGAAGGCCAGCATTTATAGGGCCAAGCAACTGGCGGATCAAACCGAAGCTCACCGTCGAAGGGCCAAGGAAGCCAGGAAACGCAGACAACAGCGGTTGGCACTGAAGAAATCGCAAGCCTTGAAAGAGATGGCCGAAGAAAGCGGAGAACAAAGTTGTCCTACTTCCGTTGCTAAGGCTGATTGTGCCACCAAGAAAGAGACAAATGGCAAAAAGAAGAAATAAGTAATTCATATTGTAAGTATGCATCAACTTATAAATTAAACATGCTATTTCGTATAAATTTTGTCTTAATTTCATATAAATAAGGTCTGTTCGATTGTTCTGCACTTTTCCACACTTTTTGCACCAGCCGCTCTTGAGAGAGCAAGATGTATATAATTACAGGTGATCAATATCTTTTCTAATCAAGTGACCTATGGAAATAAAATCATGTGTGTTTAATTAGTTATATTGCATTCCTATACAAAACGATAGGAATGCAATAAAAATAATTCAAATGTCATTTGAAATAATGAACCAAACAAAGACATCATTTTTTTCCATAGGCACTTGATTAGAAAAGATATTTATCACGCGTTATAATGTAAATAGGAGTGAGAAAGATATAATAAAGGAGTTAAAAGTGTAGAAAGAAACGAACAGACCTACCGAGTGAGTGGTTGACATCTCCAGGATTAAAAAATAAATCAAACGACATTTTATTAGTACCTCACATTTAATTGGTTTGCTTACTTTTGACTGACTTTACAAACATCGCGAAAGACAATAACATACCAACACTAATAATCCTAAGATCCAAAGCTTTCGTTTAACATTTAACTTAAAAATCAAAAAAGAACAGAATATAAAAGTTGTTTTTTTTTTACGGTGGGCAAAAACTATTTGTTATTAACGCCCTACGTATACATAAATACATTTACTGCAAGGGCCCACCGCGTGTGAGAAGACGACACACACATTCACTGTAAGCTTAATCTTTAGAGTGGACGTACTTAATAAGATCGATCACCCTGCAAGAGTAACCGTACTCGTTATCATACCAGCTGATGAGTTTAACGAAGTTATCATTAAGTGGAATGCCAGCGGCAGCATCGAAAGTCGAAGAGCTCGAATCACCTATGAAGTCGGATGAGACAACGCTCTCATCAGTGTAAGACAAGATGCCCTTGAGGGGTCCTTCGGCGGCTTCCTTGATCTTCGCTTTGATCTCATCGTATTTCGCAGGTTTGCCAAGTCGGACCTAAATTAATGTAACGAAATAAAACAAGAAATCGCACTAAATTAAAACAGTGTTTTACCGTAAGGTCGACGACGGATACGTTGGAAACCGGCACACGGAAAGCCATGCCAGTGAGTTTTCCATTCAAGGATGGAATAACTTTGCCAACGGCTTTAGCCGCACCAGTCGACGCGGGGATGATATTTTGACCTGCGCCACGCCCATCTCTCCACAGTTTTCCTGAAGGGCCATCGACAGTCTTTTGAGTTGCGGTAATAGCATGCACGGTGGTCATTAAACCCTCGACGATCTCGAAGTTATCGTGGATCACTTTTGCAAGAGGTGCCAGGCAATTCGTAGTACAAGACGCATTCGAAATGACCTAATTTATACAAATTATCACAATTAAATATAAAATGTATTCACACAAAAAAAAATACCTTATAGCAAGGATCATATGCGTCGAGATTTACCCCAACGACAAACATGGGGGCGTCAGCAGATGGCGCTGAAATAATAACTCTTTTAGCACCCCCTTCCAAATGAGCCGATGCTTTATCGATCGTTGTAAACACGCCGGTGGATTCCACGACGTAATCAGCACCTGCTTTACCCCATGGAATATTCTAGAATAAAACTCCGATAAATTTTATGAAGGCGAATCATCTCACAGCGTATTACCTTTGGGTCTTTCTCGTTGTATACGGAGATGGGTTTTCCGTTGACCACGAGTTTCCCATTGGCTGCTTCAATGGTTCCCTTGAAACGACCGTGAGTCGAGTCGAACTTGAACATGTACACCATGTATTCGAGGGGGATGAATGGGTCGTTTACGGCCACCACATCGCCCTCCCCCTTTTCGAGGGCGGCACGAAGGACTAAGCGACCGATACGGCCGAATCCGTTAATTCCAATTTTTGCCATGTTGAATTACTAGGTTGCAAAAGAAAAAATAAACTTCAGCATAAATGGATGGGGAAAGAAATAAAAGCGCAAAATCAAATTATTAAACTATTATAATAAGTTGGGACTGGGAGGAGCAAAGGAGTTTGGTTTTTAAAGAGGTTATGTGCAAGGTCAAAAAGGACACGTCATTTACAACCGGCATCGGCAAACCCAAAGGCGAAGAAGTGTTGGAAATCGTACGTGCTTTGCCGCACGAAGATTATTATAAAACATGCTCTAACAAAAAGCAAGAAAAAAAAAACAAGAATCCGGTCCTTCTTTCAAAAATTTCTGATTTACTTAAACCTTTTAATAATAAGTTTCTCACAACCGCGCAAAATTACATCGTATTTCGTCTTCAGTCTTCAGCCATCGTTAACAAATTAGTTTTCCAGATTTAATAATTCTAGCAATTGCGGAATATTGTGCAAAAACAAGGGGTGTAACAAACGGATCAATTCTGGCCAAAACCGTCCCCAGACGAATTAAGTTGATTAGTTAAGATTAATTAAATCGCCTACACACTTACCACTTAAACGCTCTTGTACGAGACACGACCACCCTTGACAACTGTCACGAAACGAAATGTCAAATGAAGGGCAAAAGCTGAAATACATTGCACTGAGATCACGTGATTAAAAACATTCGTGCGCAAGCGTAGCTTCATTCAAAAATTATTTAACTTACAGAATGGTTTAGATTTATTTAAATGTATTTCTTGTGTGGACGAGTAAAGGTAAATTACCTTTTACTTTACCCACAAAGACTTATTTACATTTACACTGCATAATTCTTTGCGAGAATATTGAAACGCCCCATCTGTGATTAGTCGATTCTGTGGCGCGGTTATTTTATAGCGTTTTCCACTGGCTGAACCGGTGTGCACTCAGGATATCTCTATCTCGTTTTATTACATAAAGCTGAACCGAGATGAAAATACACTCAATGCACACTAGTGCAGCTAGTGGAAAACGCTATTAATTATTAGAGAGATATCGTTAAAGCGAATAACGTTATGCAGTATTTACGCTGCGCTAATTTGACATTTGAGACATGCGCGATTCAATTCTTAACGACGAAAACGTTAATACATTACCGCACGGAGTAATTTACGAGCAGATAATTCCGTGCGTTATTTGCATAACGTATCAGTCCCGCATGCGCACTGTTGTAACTTTTGACGGCAGGCTTTTCTTTACATTTGTTTATCACTTAGTTTTAGACAAAAAGGCTTGTGTTTTTGAGAATTTAATTAAATTTATATTTTACACAAATATAAAAAGTTAAGTTAAAACTTATAAGATATATTTGTGTATCGCGGTATTCAATGTTCCGATAACTGTAATATAGGAAGTAAATACTGCAATACGTTTAATCACTACTGCTTTGCGTAATTTACGAACGTAAGCGTTATACGCTTTACCGATATCTCTCTAGTGCGCATGCGGGACTGATACGTTATGCAAATAACGCGCGGAATTATCTGCTCGTAAATTACTCCGTGCGGTGACGATATTAACGTTTTCGTCGTTAAGAATCGAATCGCGCATGTCTCAAATGTAAGATTAGCGCAGCGTAAATACTGCATAACGTTTACGCTTTACCGATATCTCTCTATTAAACGCTTAATGCGATGAATGCGGTGAAACGGAATGCACCCAATATAAAGGTTGATACATGACGCTCGGTGCACGCACTGAGCAGAAGTGCGAGGGAGAGCGACTGCGTTTCAGTGCATGTAAGAGTGACAAAAAAAAACACTCCGTGCGCTCTGAGCGTCCAGCATGTCGAATGCACCCAAAGAAAATATGAAATTGTTATAGCTCATAACTTTGATATACAGTGCGAGTCTCTAACTTGGAATAAATTCGGTAAAGCAAAGACAGGTTTTTTTTTGGGATTATGCTTGGACATGTGATTAGTATTTTAAATTGCGCTCTTTTTCATCTAAGAACATTTTATACAGCGTGTCCCAAATTTGAGATATGACATCGACTATTTTTTTAAATGGCGATCCTATTTTTTTATGACTATTCTTAAAGTGTATAATCAAGTTACACATGCGTACCAAATTTCAAATTTTTATTCCTTGTCATTTGAAAGATATTTAACAAACATTAACTAATTCAAAAAATGAAGAAACCTGAAACTCAATAGTCATAAATTCACTTCACTAAATGCTCAAAATGTTGTCCATGTACTAACAGTCAATACCCTAAACGGAACTTAAACTCGATTTGAACATTTCGGCGGAAATTAGCCTACACTCCTGTCTTATTGCACCCCTAATGCACCCTTATGCACCACCTTTTTTTAACTTTTGCACCGCTCGAATAGCTGAGGAAAAAAATAACTGGGGGGGCTAGCTGACTTCTATTTTATTTTTTTCTCAGCTATTTGAGCGGTGCAAAAGTTAAAAGAAAGGTGGGGCAAGGGTGCATTAGGGGTGCAACAAGGTGCACTAAAGAAATTTTGAAATTTTTCACTGGTGGGGGGGTGTTTCGGTTAACTTGGCCCCGCCCATGAAATGTGCCTGCAGTTTCTCTCCTGAAGGGGTGCAAAAATTTATTTTGGTGGTGCATAAGGATGCAATCATCTGGCGCAAGAAAACTTTGAAAACGTTACGGGGGGGGGGGGGGGGGCAAGTTATTGTATTGTCAACTCAAACAATTATTCTTCACCACATTGTAGATATGAGCCAACGTAATAGGCATTAAAGTCACTAGTAGGTCTGTTAATGAATGTCAACTGTTAATGGGCCCGTTCAGATGAGTTGCTGAGTTCAGATGAGAAGCTGAGTTGCTGGCTCAACAAATTTGCTGAACCGACACGCTGTTTAGCCGCTAAGTTCCAGGAGCTGTCATTTCTACACAGCGGAATCTATTTACGCTGAGTTGCTCAGCGTTGAGGGTTCGTTGGTGAGGATAAATATAAAGTGATCTCGCAACTGTCCTATGTTATAATTAGGAATCGTTATTTTATAATAATCTTGATTTCGTGTGCGTTCTCGTCGTTCTTCAGGTGCATTATTAAATATTAGATTGGCAAGATCTTCTATTACGAGCTGCGGACCATTCAAATCTAGTCCATCGTCACATAATAATTCATAGAAAAAAATATTTTCAGCCATTACATTTAAATTCATAAATTTCACCTCCAAAAGTCAGGTTAAGTAAATTTCACACTTACGAAAAGAGACAAAAAATTGCTGAGAAGTAGCAATCCGTTCAGAAATGCATGATCTGCTGACTTTTGTCATGCTGTGTTACCTGAACGCAGAACGGCCCAATGTTAATACTTTTACTTCAAAAAAATGGATAAATTGATGCCTTTTGGCGACATTTTATAAACAAGTTGGCGACATTATTGATGTTGATGATTGATGAATATAGGGACCATGCACATGCGAAGCCACCAATGACCATATTCTGCATTAGTGGTATGAAAATACGAGTTGTTTCAAATTATTAGTGTACTATCGGGGCCTTAAAATTTCGCACGATTTTTTATCAAGTAGCCAGAATTTCTCTAAATTATAAGGTCTGTTCTTTTGTATTGCTCGGAGTTACTCTAAAAGCTGTCAAATGAAATTTTCAGTCAAATTCGAAGTTTTTTCGGCGCGAGAGAAACGAATTTGACTGCAAACTACATCTGACAACTTTTAGAGTAACTCCGAGCAATACAAAAGAACAGACCTTAGTTTTGTAGAACAGACTCTTTCCTCAATTTTGACATTAAAGACATTTAACCACAAGTCAGATTGTTTGGTTATATTTTAAGAACAGGAAGACAATAAAATATTAGAACTGAAATAACAGAATAAAAGTATCGACCAACCATCTTCTAATCTTGCGATTGCAAAACCCTTTTCTCCTTCAGAAAGCATGTGATTTGGCATTGTGTTGCTACAACTTTAGCATTACATTTGACATCTGATGTTTAAAATGATTATTTTTGACAAGCCGTCAAAGAAAGCCGCGTTTACAGCGGAAAATTAAATCGTGCGAAATTATAAGGCCGCGATAGTACATTTAAACTTGAATATCGTAATGTATTTCAATACCAGGAAGCTCAAGTATTACGTACTACAATCGTAAATTGTCATCAGAGTGATATTATTCCCATGCGATGAGTCTCAAAAAATATTTTCATATCACTAATTCACAAATCACCACGCCAGGCGGCGCTGAACGCAGAGATGTGCATGGCGCCTATACAGTGCCATCACAGTATAAATAATTACCCAGTAGCGTCACTTAAACGTCAGCGTCAAAGAGAGCGGCCATGTTGTTTGATACCTTTGTGGAAATACAATGTAATTAGCAGATGGGTAGGTATCAAACAAAATGGCAAATGTGACAGTTATACTCGAGTGTCCCTACTGTGTAGATTCTTATACTGACATCACAAAGTTTTAATAATAATAATAATAATAATAATAATAATACGTTTATTTCCCGCAAGTAACAATATAACATTTTTTTTTTACAATATGTTCATATTATATTATAAGAGTTTAGAGAAAAGAAAAGAAACTTGGGGAAAAAGTCAAAGATCAGATAACCAGCTATTCATACAGAATAGCAGGTCCCTGTTTTTCATCTTTGGCTGAGATAGAAAGAAAAAGAAGGAAGAGAATAAGTAATGTAGATAAATGCAGTAATAAGTGAATAGGCAAACAGCAGTAATATAACTAAATAAGCTGGATACATCAAATGAAATATATAATGTAATAAATAAATTTACAATTCTATGAATAAATGCACCATAAAATATTGTCATACTAGTCTTATAAACAGACGAATATATTTTTAAGTATACAGGACATATAAAAATAAAGAACTAAAGAACTAAGATATAGTGTTCTGTTCAGAGAGCAGTTCATTCTTAAACTTATGCTTAAATACAGAGTAAGAGCCATACTTGATGTCATGAGGAATCGAATTGTAGATTTTTACTATTTGATAGGTGAACATACGGACGATTTTTTTTAATTTTGCGAAAAATTTTACGAGATTAGTTTGTGCATAAATCAAAACAAAAAACGACACGCACCTAGTTGATTGGTTAAAACTTGACGGGAAACTTTGAGAATTGAAATAAGCTTTTTCTTGTGGAATTGATGCTATCAGATCAAATCAAAAGAAGACACAATAACATGCAGCGTTTAAATGTAAAAAGTATATTAAAATCAAGTTCCATAAGACATGATTTCAGCGCATTTTGGGTCTAGAAAATAAGCTGCTCCGTGGCCGTTTTGTTTCTTAGGTGCAAAACAGCTCAGGAATCTTTTGTAATTCAAATATAGAAAAATTCTGTTTTGTTATGTGGCGGTTGGCGACATTGAATTTCTAGGTTACTTTTGTGATTTGAAGTCACTAATCTAATAAAATAAAATTCGGATTCGTTAATGAGGTACAGCTACTTTATGAAATCCAAATGAGTTTCGTAAGTATTTACTGAAGCACCAGAGAATGTTTTAAATAAAAATTATAAACCAAAATCTTTTTGGAAATTTTTGAAACCACACTGGTTTCAACTGTAATTCTCATGATCATGACATAAAATGGTTTTCTTTATTAATAACTTAATTTCGTACAGAAAATGAAAACGCAATTTAAAGATATTAATTAATTAATTGAATTGCTAAAAAGTTAGGATTGATATGACTGTAAACTGTTTCTTTTTCTGACGGGCGTAATCTCAGCTATTCATATCACGTGATGCAAAAATAAAATCTGACATACGACAAACTTTTGCTTTTGTTTTAAAACAAAATATTAGGTTACTAAGAAATATTTTCAGAAAATATTTTTTATGTAAATACAGGTGGTCCCGAAATAAGGTGCCAAAAAGAAATCAGTTATAGATGATGAGTAAAACTCATACAAAAAAATTTTCGTTTTTGAGATAAAAATAATTGAAGATTTTTATTAAGATAGTGGCCATTTAATTAGTTGCAACCAAACATTAAATTGTTCTGATTTTCTTCATGACTAAATTACAATACATATTTTATAAAATTAATCTCTTTATTAAATAATTTCATCACAGTACTAAATGATTACCATTTAATAACAAAAACAAAGTATAAAGATTTAAAAAGAAATAAAACAATATGGCACTTAAATATAGAATATATAAATGTACTTCCAGAGAGCAGAAGGCAAACGAATTAGTCACTTTACTGTGTTCTTCTTTTTCTCCGCAGCTTTCATCTGCTTTAAATGAACCAGAATCACTTGACCAACATCAATGCGATTTCCCTCATCGTCAATATCTGCAAGCCATTTCGGTTAATTAAAAAAAAAGAGAAAAAGATGTTGCCAGGCTTTACCATCAAAAAATAGCAACTCACAGTACTTGCCACAGTCTGGGTTATCACGTAATATATCTCGTAGGGTTAAGTAAAATTGTAATACAAGCTCTTTGCTATGCTTTTTGTAGCAATCTAAAAACGTCAATTGAAACATAATGTAATACAAACTTACTTTTCAAATGTACTTACTGGCAAAGGCATTATTGTGAGACACTATATCATGCAGTGTTTGTAACAGTGTTACATACTCGGCGCAAACGTAGTATTTATGTTTAATTTTGTAAACAGTGTTTTTGTAAATTCGGTCACGTACCCCGGCTCTCGTCAGCCTTATCTCAGGAAGCGACTGAAAACAGAAATCTTCGGGGTACATTAAAATCAACTGTGGAAACAAACCTTCGATTGCTCTGCCATCTGGGAACATTCATCCAGATTGTTCGGAGAGTACAAAGACAGAGGAATAAGCACGAGTAATTTGTGAATTTCAAATTTTATTCCTTCGGTACTCTCGAAGTCCTGCATCAATTCCCTGATTCCCTTCTGCTCTGTGCCTTTGTACGGCAACACGATTTGAAGATAGCCGTGGAAATAAGAATGTGCCATGGCCGAGCCGTAGTCTAATCCCCCCAGTTTTGATATGAATATCGATTCGTATAATGGGCCATAGCGCTGAAAAATAGTTACGGTTTAATTTTTTTTATTCTTGTAATAACAAAGGTGGATATTTTCTTTAAGAATTAGAAAAGAGAGATTCTTTGTAACTACTTAAAACTAAGTATAGGAAATTCTGTATTTTAATGGGTGATTCCCCCCTGAGGCATGAGATGGTAAAGTTGGTGTTGTAATTATTGTGAAACAATTGAAGGGCAGTGAAAATAAGGATTGTATTGGCTCTTTAAAAAGGACAGGACAGGATTTTAGCGCACGTATCCAGGTTTAGAAAACGAGCTACTTTATGACACCCAAATGGGTTTCGTAAAGTAGTTGTTAGACTTAATATAAACATGTTTGCACTCATACTATAATTACTTGGATATACATAGGTAGGAACAACTAAAAATTATGTAAAAAAATAAATTAATTAAAAAAATCTTACCAAATCAAATAAATTCCAGGCTAAACACATGCTGATGAAGGCACACCAATTTGCAGTTACACCAAAATTATGAAACAGTTCAACAGGATTACTGTATTCATAATATATATAAAATAAAAAAAATAAAGACAATACGAATAAACATATGCTGCATCTTGAATATGTTAAAGCATCGCTTAATAATGTCGAAAAACTACCGCCGTATCTCGATCTGACATGTTTATATTCTTCATAAATTAAGGCACATCGGTGGAACAATTCTGTCAGATGTAGCCCAACAATTAACAGAGATAGTGTTGTCCCTGAAACGTTAACCGAATTATTTATTTTTTTATTTAAATTAAATAACTTACAAATGTAGAATAACCTACTATTGGTGAAAAAGCACCCAGCTGAAATGAACACAACAGACATTCAATTAAATTTTTTTTTATTGTGTTACACGTTTACCTGTAATGATTGCACCGGAGATAAGTACAGTTGCAAACCGGGCTCTATTTCCCCTTTGCTGCGGTATCGTCTCTGGAAAAATAAGATTTTGTTCATCTTCAATGCTTTTCTGTAAAGGAAATAAGGTCGATTAGATGCAGTTATGGTTTTCAAAGCTTTATGATACTTAACAACTTCTGTCATTTTGTCACAGCCTCTTTTATTGATAATGTTATACTGCTTAGTTTGCTTGCAGATATTGAAATTAAAACATCTTAATCCATAGGCACTGTACCTATAAAAACAACACACCTGGACCCCTATTCTTGAATCATGGGAATACTCATTTCGATAGAAAAATGAGGCTGGTCCTACGGAATTTCAGTTTTTGCTATTCTGGAAATTTAGGAATACTCCTATCTAACGAAAATCGAGAGAATCTTATTCTAGTGGTTCGATGTAGGAGAAAACAGCAATTCGCAGGAGAAACATGCGCGTTAAGTACCAATTTGACATAAAATACAGATATGGAATCAGTGTTTTGAGGTTAACGTCTTTGTGCTATTTTCCTATGTATGTGTGTAACAAAAACAAACAATAATGGACGTAGACGAAGCATTTATTATAAATAATATATTTAATGATCTGATGGAAGCCGAAGAAATACAAATAGGTCAAAAACGATTTTATAACAGGGAAAATGCATTTGCTTTGTTATCCGATGCTGCATTCATAAGACTATTTAGATTAAATAAACAGTTGACGCAAAATGTAATTAATCTTGTATCAGATTACATGGAACCCCCAAGCAGACGATCAGCTCTCAATACAGAGACCAAGGTATGAACTACATACAAAAAATTTGAAACTAAAATCTAAAAATAACTATGTATTTTTAAGGTTTTAACGGCTCTCCATTTTTTTGGTCAGGGAAGTTACCAAGGAGGTGTAGGAAAGAATTTATTTCTTGGTATAAGTCAAAGTAGTGTAAGCCGAGCAATAACAGAAGTAACAAATGTTCTCAACCTCCCAAATATAATGAGACAATTTATAAAATTTCCTGAAAATATTCATCAGCTGGAACACCTACGTACCAGGTATGAAAGTCAAATTAAATAAAACCAACTTTACATATCTTAATAGGTTTTACGCAAAATACAGGTTTCCAGGAATCATAGGCTGCATTGATGGCACTCATGTCGCAATAGTAAAACCAAATAACAACGAACATGTATATGTAAATAGGAAAAACTACCACTCATTAAATGTTCAGTTGGTACTGTTATCTCATGTATTAATGTTTTAACAATTTCATAGTATACTTATTTTAGGTATGTGATGAAAACTTAAAAATCATGAATGTTAACGCTAGATTTCCAGGAAGTAGTCACGATGTATATGTTTGGAGAAATTCACAAATATCTGATGTTTTGGAAAATATTTATAGAAATGTAAATGATAGTTTCTTTTTAATGGGTGATTTAGGTAAATGTTTTAATACAGTAGTCATGTAAAAATTAAAATGGAATTGCAGGTTATCCACTCCGTCCATGGCTATTAACTCCCTTTCAAAATCCACTTCCTGGATCTGTTGAAGAGAGGTGCTCTAACAGAATGAAAGTTATTAGAAGCAGTATTGAAAGATGGAACGGACTTTTGAAAAATAGATTCAGATGCTTGCTACGACACAGAACATTACATTATCAACCAGAAACCTCAGCAAAAATTGTAAATGCCTGTTGTATATTACATAATATGTGCATAGACTACAATATACCAGCACCAGATGATAACGACATAGCACAAATGGATTTTGGCATTTACAATAATGAAGCTCCTGACCATATATTAAATGTTGTAAATCCAGATTTGGAAGCTGGCAGACAGTTAAGACAAAGAATTGCAGACAGATATTTCAATATTCCTTAAGTTTGCATTTATATATTGTAAATATTCTAATAAAATATTTTATTAACCGTAGAATAAGGAATAACAGAAGGTATTTTTGTTGAACTATATTTTTAATAAAGTATGTAACAATAAGTTTTACTTCATAGTCCTACAATATCACATTTTCAAAGAAAAATTGCACAAAACAAAAAGTTCATTTTTATATAGGTACAGAGATAAAATAAATAACGGAAATAACAAAGGCGTAAACTTTTAACTACAACAGAAATAAATAGCATTTGAATATGTAACAGAATTTAAATTTAGTTGTGAAATGTATATTACAAGTGATCAGAAATATTGTTATTGTCAGAGAAACTTTAAGAATTTAGAATATTTCTAGAAAATAACAGACTTGCTTAACTTTATTACATAATCATATACAGTCAACTACAGAAACTTTCTGCTTAATAAATTAACGGACAAACTGAAAGTAACTTCCTGTATATACACCATCAATATGTAACATATTTTTGACAACAATTCATATATAAACTAAATACAAAACTGAAATGTATTCTAAAGAAAATAAAAAAATATTCCTTGTCAGTACAGTCCCAGAACAGTTGAATAACTATTAGGGTTGCAAAAAAGTATGGATACAGCTAAATATTTTCAAAATGGTTTATCAGAGCGCGATGAAATTTGGCACACACGTAGAAGCATTTAAATTCTATCATCTGAGATTTTTTAAATTTTATATCGTCCTTTATTTTTTAGTAAATTTTTTTTTATTTGTAAGAACAAATTTGAAGTGGAAGGTAAATTTAAAAGCCAAATTTCAACGAGTTCTGATAAACCATTCTGAAATTATTTAGCTGTATCCATACTTTTTAGCGACCCTGTATATCTGTAACATATATAAAAAAAACATTACTTCTCAAAGGAATAAGACATTATTTCTTAAATAAAACGATTTTAGTAAACTATATGGTGCTTTTTTAACTGTGGGTATAGGGATTGACTTAGTGAAAATTATACCTCATGTTAACTTACATTTTGCTAATGATTTTTGGCAAATTTCAGTTTCAAATAATAAATTACAATACATTACAAATTTTAATGATAAAATAATAATTTTATTACAGCACAGGTTATTTTTGATAATGTATATTTCATAATAAATGGTGTTACTTATTATTAGAAACTTAAATTTCTTGAAAATCTTTAGCAAAACACAAGTTAGCATGAGGCATAATTTTCACTATGTAAATTCCTATGGCCAGTTAAAAAAAGCATGATACTTATCAATGTTTACAATTTTGGCAGTATCTTCTACCCATTAGTTCCAACTTTCTTTCTTCATATTGTTTCCTATGTTCATAATATTCTTTTTTTACATTATAATATTCAGACATCACATCTACTTTTTTATTTATAGTATTTAATAGTTCTTGAGAAAGTTTTAAAGAATTTTGTAAACGTCTTGTTTTTGTTAATTTTTTCACTTTGCTGTTACTGCAAAAATCTTCCATACTATAATTATGCTCAATATTCTGTGAGGTGCTAGAACCAGCTTCTTCTATTTCTACTGCTTCTGTAACCTACAAATTTAATTTCTTTAAACATTGCTATAGCTGAATATTTTTATCTGACCTATCTGAATGAATTAACTGAATGCAAAGAATCTAATGTGCAGAGTACATAGAGTTCATTACAGTCAGTTCTAGTGATCAGATCAGAAAATACGCTAAATCGACTTGTTACGTTGTTACTCACTTGGTCAATATTTTCTTCAGTATTAAGTGGTTGCAAATTAAAATTAATCATGGATTCATTAACGTTTAACAATCCATCAGTTATTTCTTGTGGTATCATTGAAAGGATATTATTTTCAAAGTTATCAAGCGGAAACTCAATTAATTCACCACCACTAGTGGCATTCGCAGATTTCTTGTTTTTTGACACTTTAGATTTAACATTCTTCTTTAAATCTTGCCATGTCTTAAAATCATAACATGATTAACAAATAAAATTATTGTATTGTACCTTCAATACCTTTCGCCACTGTCGCCAATCTTTATTAGCTCCATCCGGAACTGAATTTAAAATATTTGCAATTTCTATCCATAAGTTTTGAGCAATTTTAAATGTAAAATTATTTGTAAATCTTCCTGCTTGCAAATCTGGGTGTTTTGACATAAATTCCGCCAGTAATTCCTTTTGTTTGTTCGTTATGGATCCACTTCTTCCCATATTTTTTAAATAAAAGTTAATAACATAACCATAACAAACAGAAATAACCTCAATCACGTATAACAAATTTTACTATGCACACGCGTGGTACAAAAGTACATTGGCCGTGTCAATTGGCAACAAGGCTGAGAGTGTTCGTATATCCTTTGAATTCAAGAATAACAATTTCTGTATGCGAGAGAAAAGAATATGATATGATCGCTCACTCTTCCGTTCCGTTCCGTTCTCTCACTTTCTAGAATAGGGGTCCTGGGACCCGTTCAGGAATAACGCTCCGACTAAAAAGAGCGCGCTCTGGGTAATGTTCTTTCTCTCTCATGTAAGTGATTTTGTGCATTTTGCTTTTCATTTTAGACGCCCAAAGTGCTCTCGCGATACAGTTCCTGAACGGGCCCCTGTGCAACACACTAGAGTTGAGGATCCATTCAATCCATTGAAGACAATGTTGCCAACAGTCTGAATTTCATATCCGCTAGATCGCATCCCTTAAACCGCTAAATGGCGTTGAAGACATTGAAAAAATGTACATTCGCAATTTTTCTTCTTTCTACTGTAGATATCCAGTCTCTTAACCACGTTTCTCGAAACCTTTGATGATATTTAGACATTTTTGCACGTTTGTTAAACTCCTATTATTAATAATAATTTCACAAAGTACACACCTGCTACACACTTTTTCAAATATTTACTTACGTGTGATTATTTTACGGGTTTTACGTGACCGTTGTACCAACTTTTAAGCACCACTTTTAACTGAAAACCATCGTTCAAAGGCGGGTAATTTAAAAATAATAATTACATTTAAAGTATTTCAGATATCAAAAAAACTTCATCTTACTTCACTTATCACAATCAAAATATTTTAATAACCTCTACTTTTTTTAAATGAAGCTAAAAAATCCGCTAACCGCTAAATTGGTTTCTAGTCCGCTAAATAGAATCTGATCCCGCCGAATCTAGCGGCGAAACCGCTAAGTTCGCAACACTGATTGAAGAAAATCACGGAGTGGCTGACACCTAGCGGAAGTTTTATGAAGGACCCTATAATAAGGAAAACATTGCAATCAAAGATTAGAAAGTTAAGATGGGAAACGTCGGTAAGAAACGCATAAGAAATATCGACCAAAAACTGAGGCACTGAGGGGGTTATAAACATATAAGACACCAGAGGGCACACCAGTGTTGCCAGGTTGCAGGGAAAATCCCGTTTTGCAGGGAAAAATCGAACAAAAAGGGATGCAGGGAATACCTTTAGAAAAGAGAGACATTCACTCAATCGAAACATCATAGCAATGATTTTAAAGTTGCAACTAAAATGCTGCAGCCGTGAATATGGAGACGAACCAATCCAATCACGGTTTCGTTCGTCGTTCTTATGGTTTGTTGGTTACTCGTTTCCTAGACAACATGCCTGCCACGTGCGATCTTGCGAGATAGCTTTAGAGTGAAAATTATGTCGCAAGCTAAGATTGACAAGTGACAAGTTATAAAAAGTAAACAGCAACACAAAAGAAACGTGCAAAGTAGTGATTATATTTTTGCCTATTTTTTAACCCCTACAAGGAAAATTTTGCAATGAAAAGGTGTAAGTATATAAAAAGGGAAATGAAGTTACAAAAAGGGAAAATTCAACATTTTATTAGGGAATTTTTGTGGTAGACACTTGGCAACACTGGGGCACACCCGATTCATTGCTGAAACCACCCGAAACTATGCAGTAGGAACCATTGCTCATTAACTAAAAAATTGCTGATTTAAATCAGCAATATAATATAGAGTATAATATCTTTATTGTTGTTGCTTATTGTGGGAGTCGGGTCAACAAAATAATAACCACCAGTTCTTAATTGGAGGAACTTGTGTCCTGAGCGTCTAATGGCTTGTCTCTTTCAGTACTCCCCTCTAGAAATGTGTAACTCATAAGCGAGCTGACTCACCGAGTCGACTCGATAAAAAGAGCCGACGAAGCAGCTCGCTGTAGTTCAGCACAGCAGCTCAGTAGAGTGCCTAGAATGAGAGTGTGGCCATACAGGCGCCACGTTTGTTCTAAATTGAGGAGGCAAGTTCAAAATTAAGTAGTGGTCAATTCGTTTATGGTTGCATGCACGGTGTAAGATATCAGGTGACATGAGTTGCGATTGTGAGCTGGCTAAATTTTATCCTCATTCTCAAGGAATCCAATAGGTGGCTACGTACAGCGTAGGTATTGTAATACTGCCATCTAACGGCCACTCGTTGTCGAAAAATAACTGTAACTTCTTAGGCGACATTGCCTAAGACGAATCTGGCAACAGTGGCAAGCCTGAAAACAAGTTAAAATAAAAAATGGCGGAAATGACTGGTTAAATGACAAGTCGAAATAAATTTAAAAATTATGAACAGCGATCCCAATCGTAGGGAAGCCCGTCGAAAAAAAATATTACAAAATTCGGTCACTCGTTTACAGAAAATCGCACGCATCAACAGAGAAAAAGGTAACAAAGTTTTTGAACGATGTCGATATTACAATCCAGCCGATTATTGCAGCAAGTCCACATGTCCCGACCAACACACCCACCGATACTAGTACTTATGATGCTGTTAGCGGTGGTACTACAGATTATAGTACTAGGGACCAGTTGATAGAAGAGGAAGATGAGCTGACATCGTTGTTTGAAAGGCAACCGCCCCAAGTGAATACGAGTTCAATCAACCTTACATTCAACACCAGCAGGCAAAGGCTGTATATTTTGGTGTCCCTCGTTCTTTTTTCGAAGGTCTTAAGCAGCGTGTGTGTGTCGGATCAATTTTTCATTCCATTAACGTGGTTAGACGTGAAGAGTGTTTACATTGATAGCATTTTCGTACCCGTCTTCCTATATGAAATGGCCATTTTACTTCTATTTCGAACTTTGGACACGGAATACTCGTTCATACATTCTTTGCTTATAATCGGAAATATATCGCTTAAAACAGCCTCAATAATTTCCTATTCGTTAAACGTAATCGTTAGGGTGACACAGGATCTGCTTGTGTATTTTTTTTTATTTACCGTCGTGGATTTATGCGTACATGTGGCTCACAAGAGAGCCTTTATTTGAACAAACGTACAATTGTGTTTACTTTATGGTATACAAAAATTTTGTAAATTAAAATGTTATAAATAATAGGAGTAGTATTTTTTTTTACCTTATATCTGTGTTCGATTAAAAAAGCCATCAAGTAGCCTTTGAATTTTTCATATGTGTGAAGTAGAAAATTGAATGACGTTTGACGTTTATGATTTGTAGGTATGTGTCGTGTCACATTAGAAGTGTCGTCAGCAAAATGGGCATCATTTTCAACAACTTTTATGAATATGCTTTAATATTGGAATTTTTCGTTAATATACACATTTCTTTAGCCTGTAGCGTTTTGACATGTGTCGATTGATTAAGTAGAAATATCATTCTGATTAATCAATTACGTCAAGAAGAGACATGCGTTCACACTTCCAAAGCCTACTGGGGTGACGGGACTTTATGACCACATGTTACGTATTGTGTGATTAGTGTGCTTATGCCTATGCAAAGCCTTCATCTAACTTAATAATGAATGGAAGGACAATATTAAAGACAGCTCTTTGTTTTCCTAAGGTACTAAATCAACACTCCGTACAGGTGAGAGGATTGAGAAACAAATATAATTGTCGCAAGTGCAATAAGGAAGACAACAGTTTTAGGGAATTCTGTTTACCGCAATGTCACTGGTTTCAATTTAAAAGTGTGTTAGGTTATGTCTAGTTAGTTATTTACCAATCAAAAAGTTGTTATTTTGAGAAATGCAGAATGTTTCTTTTACGAAAAGGGCGGAATCATTAAATGTCATGCGATAAAAGTTTGGGATGCGATATTTAAGCTCAATTTTCTTAACCACTGACAGTAACTTTAACAAACGTCACTTCAAATAATATTTCCAACTGTTTTTTATCCCTAGATGAGAGGAATGTGGAATGTGCGATAAGGATAGATATAAAAAAAATCACTAAATGCGTTACCTCTATACGAAGTATGTTGATTTAGTACCTTAAGTTTTCCTTATTAAAAGCGCCATCTCTTGGTTGCTGATCTAGGTCATTAACCAAAACTTGACAAGTGGCATTCGTTCAGGACGTCAATTGATTTCATAGAAAAATCAAAACTAACTTGATGAATTTTTCAATTGAACACTGATTATAATATTGTAGCGATAAAGACTTCTTGATGAAGTAATCCTTCAGTAACGATCTGTGGACATAAAACGTTTGCATTAGATAGAGGAAGACAAGTCGTCTTAAAATAAAACAGGATCGCTTTAATTCGTTTAATATAAAAATTCAAAATCATAAAATCAAGGAAGAAAAAAAATAGGTTTTCGGTTGTGTAAAACTAAAACTTAAACAACTTTTTAATCTTATTTAATAGTCCTGCGCTACCTTTTTCTGATTTCGCTGCACCAGTAGAAGTTGTTTCATCCGCCAAATTTTTTATAGTCTCACACTTAACGTAAACTTTTTCTGTTCCCTTCCGTTGTTCATCCTGCATAACATTTGTGTTTCGTTTTAACTCATCTGTCAGTGTTTTTTCTTCTTTTTTAAAAACTTTGGATTTCTTAAGCTTCGTTTTGTTTTTAAATTCTAATACTGTTGCAGCTTGATGACTTGTGATTTCTTCAGCATTCGAATCAATGTTACTGTTACTTGTGCCCTTACTTTGTATGGCGGACTTTACAGAGTAAGAACACGCGGTTTCCTATTTCTTAAGTTTCCTACCGCCGCCCTTGATGGTTGTCACCTTCGGTTTCGTTTCGAGGAGCAACGACTTCCCGCCCTTGATGGTTACCACCTTCGGTTTTGTTTCGAGGAGCGACGACTGTCTTATCAACGCAGTGTTGCCGTCCTTGATCATTTTCTCCTCCCAGGCGTTCATTTCGAGTTCGTACCTCTTCTTGTCGTCCTCGTACAATTCGAAATACTTTCGTTTTTCTTCTTCGCTTAACGTGAGCCAACCGATTTTCGAAGATTGTAATAATTCCTTTAGTGATTTATTCTCAGTTTTCGACTTGTCTTGCAAATAGAAGGCATACGCATTTCTTATTCCTTTCGGCTTTCCGCTTTCTTTATTGGCCTGAAATGATATATATTTTTTTTCAATTTTATAAATAAGACAAGTGACACACATATACAAGCTGCCCCGTTTATCGAGGACAACCATGGGGATTTCAAAATTTTTTGTGATTTCATGACCGGTTTATACAAATCTAGTGAATTTTTTTGAAGATAACTTTAAGCAAACCACTTTAATGGACCTTAGACCTTATAATACAAAGTGCTCAAGAATCACTGTTTGAGTTGGCAGTGCTGAATTTTATTTTTAAATGGTGCAACTGGAGTAACTTCCGGTTGTTAACAACTTGATACTGACTGACAGCCGTTACTTTACAAGCGCCACTTGACATTTCCAATGTAAATTAAAACGCTTATTTTTATTTACATAACCTACAATCATATCGCTGTTCAGGTTACGTCAAATAAGCCAATAAAACGTATATCCGATTGCAGTATTGTAAATAGACGAATAAAAAATTGCTCTTAATTGTATTGCCAACTCAAACAGTTATTCTTGACCACTTTGTATATAAATGACAGAGTTTTCAATCTTTGGCGCCAAGTGGCGCTTTGGAATATCTTCTTTGGCGCTACTAGCGTTTACCAAGCTGGCAACCCTGCCGTCACTTTACAAGCGTTATTTGACATTTGAAATTCAAATTAAAACGCGAGATTTAATTCACATAACCTACAATCTTCACGCTGTTCAGGTTACGTCAAATAAACCAACGAAACATATATATCCGGTTGCAGTGTTGCAAATAGCCTAATAAAAAATTCTCTTAATTGTATTGCCAACTCAAACAGTTATTCTTGACCGCTTTGTATAATCATTTTGTGATATCTGTCAAAATAATTAGCGATAAAACGTTAAGGTCGCATACACTCTTGTTATCCTTTGTTATTTTGACAGTTTTTTTAAAGCTGAAACCAATGTTACCACTTCTAGTAGAATGCTATAGCCTACTTGATTAATTTTTTAAAATAATTTTCTTCATAGTTTTAATTAATTAATTAAAATTAAATACATACATCTCTTAGTTTGTTTAGTTGGCGACAGTTTCAGGCATTATTGTGTGGGTGTAAATTTTAATAATAGTAATTCAAAACACATTCAATCAAATTTTTGGTGAAACCCCTTTGGCAACCCTGTACCTAATACTCAATGCCAATGTTGCCAATTTAATAATTCTGTCACTAGTTCTGGTGACTTTCTGTTGAAATTTTAGTGAGTTCGGACATGTCGAGAATTTATTGATTTCCTAACCGGTTTAGTGATATTATGTATTTGAAAATAATAACCACTCAAGCTTTAGTTCCAGTTTCATAAAACGTGCTTAACCACTCGATCAAGTTAATCGTGCGATTAAGCAGTGTGATTAAGCAGTATCATTGGTGGAAATTTAAACTTTCCTCTAATGATATTGCTTAATGACACGATTAACTTGATCGAGTGGTTAAATACGTTGTATATGAAACTGGGCCTTAATCTTATAAAATAGGAGTAAATAATTTTGTGGAGTGATTGACATCTGTCAAAATAATTAGAGCAAAAATGTCGTTTTTGACAAATTGCAAAATGAAGAAAACGAAGAAGAAATGATTGTGTTTTTTGATAAAAAAAGAAATCAATAACCGAAAGTTTTCTTTTCTACCACCTATCGTATTCTGATTTATTTTATTTTCTTGTGTCTTTCGAGGAAGAAAACGTGTTTATTCTTATAAACACCTGAATGTGTTTCTTCAATTTTTTTCTGAAGAAAAAATTAGAAATGTAACTGAAGTTAGAACTTTTCGGTAAATTGAATATGTGGCAGCATTCAAGTGAGATAGCGAACCGTTACGTCATAGCATACCCCCTTCTCCCTCTAACACATTAACTTTCAACCAACTATTAACTGTCACGGTTGACAGTTAATGTTGGTTAATGTTGGTTAATATTGTGTAAAATAAATTAAAAATATAATAGGACTAATCACTAGCCTAACATCTTCCCGACGAGCTCCGAGAGCTTGGGTCATGTTGGTATAAAAAAAGAATTGCCTTGATATCTGCATTGTCAGTCAAAATTTGAAAAAAAAAACATGATTTTTGAGTGTACATATACATACATTCAGTTACTAATATCTCAGTCAATAAAAGCCAGATTAGATATAGTATGGCGTATAAATAACGTTAGAAAATATTTGTTTGCACTGAAGATTAACGACGCCTCTCTAAAATGTATTAAATCATTATGAATAAATTGAATATACTGTTAAATAAAACAGGAAAATGTCAAAGTGTGCAGTGATGCCAACATATTATCAGTTTGACAGTGAGGATGTCAAGTAAACGGACAAGGACAATACAAACTTTTCGTGAACACCTATTGGTAACACTGCTTGACACTATTTCTATCAATCCACTTTTTAAAAAACAAATTCTTTAATCTTATAAAATATAATGGCCGTTTTACACTATGACATTTTTTATCTAATATTTGTTACAAAGTGAGTGAGAAGTGCCAATTCAACCAATCAGAATTCACTGTGGTAGCTTATCTCTCTCACTTTGTAACAAAAATTGTTATCAAATTTAACAAATGTAAAACGGCCTTAAGACACTGATTCATTAATAAATTTAAAAAAAAAAAACCTGACCTATCGCTTGAAAATCATCTGATTTAAGAATATTCCAAAAGTATTAAAATCAACTTAGGCCATGAAAGAAAAACTGTACTCTTCCTTAATTTTGACATTGCACTTTAAAAAATGGCATCTTTCTTTATTTCATGACAAATGCTAATTGTTAGAAGCCAATTAATTTAAGAAGAAGAAGAACTGTGTTGTTTGTTAATATTTACACAGATCATACCTTTCTCAGCCTTCTAAGTTTCCTGATTTTTGTCTTTTCTTTTGCGGCGCTCTTCAGCATCTCCTTCTGGTCTTCTGTTAACTTTGAAATGTACTCCAGGTGTTTTTTAATGTATTCGGTCATTTCTGCCTTGAAATCTTCTTTATACTTCTCCTTTCTCTCTTCATCAATGTCCTTCCAATCTTGTGCACACTTTGTGCTGATTTCGGTCACTTTGATTTTTGGATTCTCTTTTATTAGTTCGACCCGACGGTCTTGCATGAAACGGAAGTATGGACTGAGAGGCCTCTTGGGTTTCTCGAGTATATCCATCGCCTCCAACTTCTTCGCGGCAAACGTACGCGCGCCGGCAGTTTGCTGGTAATTAATAGCTGAAGCCCTAAAAGGCGTCTCGTAAAAAGGAATATTGTATATAGAATGTTTGGCTTTACCTGCTGGCTAACGCAGAACGATAATTGCCGACGTTGGACAAGATTTTAAATAAAAATCCTTGACCGGCCATTTTTTCATTAACTTTGTTAAAACTAAATAGGTTTTAAATACAATAAATTGAATCGTTGCATTACAGCATCAAGGTAAAAGTTAGGTTATATATACATTCAGTGTTGCCAACTTAGTAGTTGCAGTTGCCAATGTTGCCATGTCTTAAATCGGATTTCAAAAAATCTAGGGCTAGCTGTAGTAATGTTCAAGCTTGCCGAGTGTTTACGTTTGTAAAATTTACAAATTTTATTCCAATATGCTACAGAATTTTACGATTTGCTGATCTTAAATTTAAATAATTGTCAACTGTCAAACACTAAACAGTTCAACTAACTTCTAGCTGCCATGATTCGCTACTTTCAGCGCTCCGCTATGCAGCAGATAAGCCATCAATGAACAAAAAAGTTTTCTTATTTAAATATTACACGTGCAAAATACCGAGTGACTTTTAATGATTGAAACAAATTAGTATGTTGGGAACACTGAGGAATTGGCATTACTTGAAAGTTCGTTAATTTTGCGGGAATGCGTAGCTATAGGTTAGAGTTGATGTTTACATTGATGATGAAAACTGTTTAACAGATTATTATTATTATTCAAGACCTGGAAATGTTAGCCCCCTTTGCGTAAGCAGCA
The DNA here is from genome assembly GCA_958336345.1 of Dorcus parallelipipedus. Lineage (NCBI taxonomy): Eukaryota > Metazoa > Arthropoda > Insecta > Coleoptera > Lucanidae > Dorcus > Dorcus parallelipipedus. The sequence goes on along the minus strand of OY284478.1, from coordinate 5,458,813 downwards.
CCGAATCCTTTGAGATATGTTATTGAAGACATTATTAATGTTTTAGGTTGTCCGATATTTGCAGTTGCCTGCTGCAATTCTTCCAAATTGTTTAATACGTATTCTGAATACCAAATTATTGAAATAAGGAAGTAAGAAGTCCGGATTTAATTGAATATTAGAGCAATTAGGCCACCAACCAGCACTGATTAAACATCCTGGGAAAAACTCCTCTAAATAATTTATTGTGGTTCGTGCTGTGTGAGCAGTGGCGGAATCTTGTTGAAAGTAGCCATTTGCTAATTCAGTGTCGTCTAACTGGTTTATAAATGTATCCAATATAAGTCTCTGATATCTATAGGGGTTGTTTCCCGGAAGAATATTGGTCCAATAATTCTCCAAGACATTGCCACCCAAACACCAATTTTAAGTGGATGTAGTGCCTTCACATCAATCACATTAAAGGGTTATGTTCCGACCAAGTCCTGAAATTTTGTGAATTGGTAAACCCAGAGAGATGAAACCAGGCTTTATCAGCAAAGAAAGTTGTATCTTGTTGGTCACTATTATTTAGCAGATTATTGTTATACCACTGACAAAACTGAATTTATTGAAGAAAATCGAGTGGGTGAAGTTGTCAAACCATTGAAAATTTGTATGATTGGAAATGAAGGTGTTTTTTCAAGATCTTCCGAGTGGATTCGTATAGGAAACATGAGGATTCTGTTATGCAGTATCATTAACATTTTGTACAATATCAAGTGTTATTATAGTGGGGCGATCAGTGAATTTTCCTTTTTTTACATTACCGGTTTGCAAGAAACGTTCATTTATTAACCGATTTTGAACTGAACTGACTTTAAAGTGAATAGAGAGACTCATAAAAGGAATGATGTTTTGGAACTAAAATTAACATAACCTCAAAATACATATGAAATCACATGAAACTGATAACTGATTTAGAAAACCAGCTTGATCAGTACGGTGTGCGGGAGGGGAAATTCAATCACTTCCTTATCACTGGTCGCCAACTGAATAACTAAATGGAATGCAATCAATGATTTTTAAGTGAATTTGAATCGATTCGTGTTTGTTGTAAATGGAGGACGGCTATTCTAAAACAGTGTTGTGAAAAAAGACTAAACTCAATTTGTTGTTCAGGGTATATTTCAATGAAATCGTCATAGGCATGCTGCTGTGAATAAATTCAATTACTATTGGGCTGATTCAGCAGAACATATCAGTAACAGTTCCTGATCCAACAGTTGAGACTGAACACTTATTTCTGCTGAATGAAGTTCACTCATCGTAACATGTTCCAGTCAGGTAGCGGAGAAGTGACGCTACAAAAAATGGCGAACCCTCCAACTCATCAACCTCATGAGGTCGCATTCAGCAGAAATTTGTTTAACAGTTACACAACTTTCGGGTCTGCTGAATGTGCCCATTTTCATTTTGTACTCCGCTTCGAAAATAAGCCATTACTAAAAATGTATTTTATTCTGTGCTCAAAACCATTTTGGTAATAAATTGTGATAATTAAATATCTTATTTATTTGGTTTTCTTGATTCGACAATAAACGAATTTATTTGAGTTTGACAATAGGTGAGTTCGGCAATGCGCTCGACGATTCGAGCAGAGCTAGTGAGATTTTAATCGGATGATCACAGAGCGCTCCACATGAGCAAACTTAATGACGAACGATTTCGAGCAATTGCCGTATAGATTCTGACAGTTGAGTTTGCAAATAAACAGAATTTTATTAATTCTTCTCTTGAAACCAATCTTAATGTTTGAAATACTCTATTTTCTTCCAATAGTCACTTTTATTATTCACTTTTAGAAATTGGTTGTATTCCTCATCATCAAACACTATTTCTTGAAATTAATTATCCTCATTATAATGTTGAAATTCGTCTTAATTTCGTTATTTTACACTGTATAAACATTTATCGTTTAAATTAAACAATGATTACTCTTAATTCATGAAAATGTATAAACATAACCTACTTGACAAGTTCTAAATCTGAGAGCTCCTCCAAAATACTCCGAGCTGAGCGAGCGCGATCTTTTTCATCTGATCTGTATTTGCCGAACGTTCCAGATCTGTCAAAGTAAGCTCGACTTTTCATTACCGAACGATTCTGAGGTGATTGATGAAAAAGATCGCAATGCCGAACTCAGCTAATCTAGTGCACTCGAGTGCACTAACCTAAATCTATATTTTGAATTTGAAAATCCAGCACACCAACATAAAAATTGAAAAGTGTTGCCAATCTAATAAAATAAGTCTCAATCATTAAAAGTCACTCGGTACAAAGTGTATTACTTTTCGTGGTTTTAAAAAGTACAGAACATTTATAAATTAATGGTGAAAAACATTTAAATTCTCGATGTTAATTGTTTCTAATCTTCTTTTTAAATAGTTTTATATGGCGCCAGAGAAAAGGATGGCGTATGGCGCTTTCAATAAGGAAAACAAAGAGCTGTCATTTATGTTTTGCTTCCATTCATTATTATTATTAAGTTAGATGAAGTCCTTGAATAGGCATAAGCACACCAATCGCACAATATGTACATAAGAATATTTATTCGTGTAGAACCGACACTGATAAATTATTCGTGTAGAACCGTCACTGACAAATTATTCAAATAATGTGTTTCATAGGTTAACCAAATGTCATTCCAATGTTTTCCTTATTATAGGGTCCTTCACAAAATTTCCGTTAGGTGTCAGCCACTCCGTGATTTTCTTCAATACTGAAGAGATTTTAATTTTGAAGCCAAGTCAAATTTTCAAGTCAGTTGTCATTCGTTATTTTAGAGAGATCGATTGTCATTTATTTTCTGATCTCGTTCTTTTATTTTGTAGTTTTTTTTAATTCAAAGTTTAATTGTCGTTCGTTTTTCATTCTAGTTTTCTCATTCTTTTTTTTATTGAAACGATTCACTTTTCCAAAGTTCAGTTGTCATATTATGTTATTTTAGAGAAATCGATTGTTATTTTTTTATTAAAATAAGTCAAATTTTCCAAGTTGTCGTTTGTTATTTATTTCAGAAAGCTCGGTTGTCATTTTTTTAGCTTCTTTAGTGGGAATACACTTTTTTTATTCTGAAGAAAGTCAAATGTTCAAAGTTCTTTTGTCTTTCTTTTAATTTAAAGTGCTCGATCTTCGACGTCATTTATTTTCTGTTCAGGTTTCCTTCTACTGAAGATCTTTATTTTTTTTTAAAGCAAGTACATTTTCAAATTTCAGTTGTCATTTGTTATTTTAGAGAGATCGGTTGTCATTTCTTTTATTAAAATAAGTCAAATTTTTAAAGCTAAGTTGTCATTTGTTATTTACTTCAGAAAATTCAGTTTTCATTTTTTTCTACTTTCTTTAGTCGAACGAAATACATTTTTTTTATTTTGAAAAAAGAAGTCAACTTTTCAAAATTCATTCGTCTTTTCTTTTTAATTTAGAATTCGATCTCATTTATTTTCTGGTCCCGTTTCCTTCTATTGAAAACATTTTTATTTATTTTGAGACAAGTCAAATTTTCCAAGTTCAGTCCTCATTTGTTTTCTAATTTTCTTAGTCGAAATTTACCACCTACCTGAATGGCAGCAAGTTGGAGAAGGACAATTTTAGATATCAAGCACAGCCGGCTAATTCCTGGGTATAGGGGGGGGGGGTCGTACGGAACCTCAAAAGTACAAGGGCAAATAATTAATAAAATAAAACTTCCCCAATACGGCACTATTGTCTTTAATTATAATGATAATTAAACACGCTATAAAATTGAAATTAAGAACCAAAATAAAGAAACGCAACGTGGTTGTCAAAAATCTAAACCCGGAAACTCGGTACCACGCCCAAGTACACGCCATATTTACCCCTAATCTCAAACTGCCGGGCTAAGCTTGGACAAGCATTATTAATATAATTATTATTAATATTAAATTATTTAAATAATTTTTTATTTAGATATGGGTTGTGGTACACGGTTGAAACGAGAAAAAAAATGCTATTTAATCGCACAAAAATTCAATATGGCGTCCATTTAAAATAAGAAAGTTGCTATCAATATCTTGACAGCCGCCATTTTGAATTTTATTTTGACTGTATTTTCAGCTGTATTTTATCAAACATAGTAACTTTTATATGAAACACTTTTTCATATTTTTATAATTGCGAAGTTATTGGACATTAAAGAAAATAGCGATTTTCAGTTTTTCTGCGATAATATCTGAACTATTTTTTCAAATTTTCAAATTTTCTCAACGGAATCTGAATCAAACTGAATAAAACTGCAAAATATTGCCCATTTAACCAAATCTCTATCTTCACTAATAAGAAAGTTACCCATGGTAGCCTACTCAATCTGGGACAGACTGTATACTCCGAGTGCGCATGAATGCAACAAAAGAAACCGCTAATAGGTCCGAAACACAAACATTTGACGTTTATGATTTTATATGTTTGCCTAGAAGTTCTGCGTAGTTTATTTGGTTCCTACCCTTGATCTCCTGACTCCTACTTGTCCTTCGTCCCCCAAATACACGATTCGTCCTTTTCTACCGCTCTTGTGAGCTGTCAAAGGATGTCTCGTTTTTGTTCAAGCTTGTCCGGTACGTTCTTCAATAGCTTGTTCATTTGACTTATATTTTTGCATATTTAAATATTCAGATGATGTGTTTATGCTCATACTGTAAACAATTGAAGTAAATTTAGTAGTAATTTGGGAACGCGGAGGAATTTGCAGTACTCGTCATTATTTTCGTGGTATTGGTTAATATTTCGGAATTGGCAGTTGTTATAGAACTAATCAATATTGTAAATATTTTCAAAATAATCGTTGAAATTTTCATATAAAATAATAAACCGTGATAATTTGATTTTTCATTTGTAATTTGAAAATCCGGTATACCAACATAAACTTTGAAGCTAATAAAATAAATCTGAAACATTTATAGTTTATAGTCACTCGGTGTAAACGGACAGCTGCGAAACAAATTTTAAATTTCGTTACTATTTCCGAGATTGGCAACACTGGTTACTATTCGTGTATTTGCATTGGCAACCGCGCGATTCTAAATTTTTTAGGTTAAGAATTTTAAGTTCCTGCCCAAATTTAATAGCGATTAAATTAATTCCTTGAATTTAATAATTTAAGTCATAGTGTGCCCGAAATAATATTAATTTATGATTGTTATACGCTAAACTGTGATTTAGTTACAAGCTTTGGTTACAACTTCCAAGTTTCCAAATTTTTTTTAATGTTTCAAGTCGGATCGAAAGTAGTTCATGGTAAAAAAATAAGTGGTTTTCTAATACCTTGCAGTTAATTAAAACTTGATTTTCAGAGTAATTATTAATAATAACAACGCAGTTTCACTGCACGGACGTCATTATCGATTGCGTCAGCTGCTTTATTTACCGACTGAGATAGCGGTAAATTGAAAATGACGGCGAGCAGTTTATGGTCAGATGTGATGTAAACTGAAATTTTTATTACGATGTCAACAGCTGTTTAACCGAAAGGACTGAACGTAAGTAAACACGATATTTCTTTGAGCGCGTGCCTTACGTTAAACATTACGTGGAACCTGCGTTTTAACGCCTTAGTAAAAATAACCTAATTTTTTTGTTGTGAGAAGAAAAGTCTAAAAATAAACAAGTTATTACGTTAATTTTGCAATTTCCGAGGCAGTTTCGCGTGCATATTTATGCGCTTTGTGTTTGTGTGTCAGTATGCTAACAACTCAGTGTCAGGGACGTTGTGTCAAAAGACCTGAATGGGAATGCAGAATAAAAAGAGAAAGTAAAAATAACATTCAGGCGCGTAAGTCACAGCTTCAGAGATCGTTCGAGGCGCGATAAATATTTTTAGAAGACTTTGCTTGTTGAAAACGTCAATCCGTTTCGCACGAGGACAAACGACAATCGACGCGGGGCACGGCCTGTTCGTGCTCATGCTCACGGGGCACCTCAAAACAAAAAGAAAAAAGAAAAACCGATTAATCATAAATCATGCTCGCGCTGCGCGAACGAAGATTATAAGCCCGCGAGACACTTATTGGGGAATACACAATTGATTTCGTCAGTCGAGGGGGAAACCACGCGCGAACGTGAAAGTTCTTCATTGAAACACTTGCTTACAGATATTCGACGGCGGTGCCCCAGACAAGGAAAAGAAAATGGCTTTAAAAACGAAAAACAGAAACTTCGAGTTCGTTTCGAAAAACCTGATGGCTGGAGGTGAGTTTCTCTCATTTATCTAATAATAATAATAATAATCAGAAAAGATTATCAGCCAATCGAGTGTGGTGATTACTGATTAATTAATTAAATGTAAGTGCGATGGTGTGATTTCACTTTCTCCGGGCGCACGCGTTCATGAATATTTAAACACGATTTCTAACACGAGCAAATAATAAAAAGAATGTCTTTGATTAGTTCATCTAGTTGTAAATTATTTTGACAGCTGTCAAGGCGAACTAAATTTTTTGATTAAAGCAGGTTCTTGTCTGATGAAAATTGTATCACAAGATCTTTTAACCGGACTTCTTCAGAAGCTTCAAACGATAGCGAAACGTAAAGTGTTAGTGCGCATATTTAGTGTCCTGTTAAAAGATTTTGCGATATAAATTTTTTGAGGTTTGGAGTTTTTAATTAATATAATTAATTCGGATAAATTTTAAAATTGATTTAAAAATCAATGTTTCGATATTGTTTGACAGCTTGTCACTCCTGACGAAGCTGTCAAACGACAATAAAACGGGTTACTTTTAAATCAATTTTAAAACCTGATGACTGTCAAAGCAAACTAAATTTTTTGAGGTTTGGGGTCCTTAATTATAATAAATTCGGATAAGTTTTAAAATAAAAATGGAATTGTAACAAAAATGATCGCGCTTTGACAGTTGTCAAATTAATTACGGCCGTATAACTGATCAAAGACTTTTTATTTTCATCCCCAACTTTTTTCATGAAGCTGTAAGATCTTATTGTATTATACTGTGCGATCCAAAATTATTTAGATAAGGGGAGGCTATGACAAATAACTTAATTGAAAAAGTAACCTATTGACTAACTGTCAAAACTGAAATGTCAAGATACACTGAGCAAATGTAAAACTAAAAGTTTCGAATTAAGCTAAGACACTGATTTTATTTTTCGTAGCCTCCCCTTATAAATAATTTTGGATCGCACAGTAGACAGTGTATCAGCAAATTTGATATTTCGCAGTTTGGTACTAAGCTATAATGTCAATTTTTTTCGTTTTTCCTTAATCTAGCTTACAAAAATTATTTTTCAATTGTTTTAAGTTCAACGCATTGCTGTCATTTAATTTTTTTCTAAAGCCAACTTACTGTAATTAGTTTTCAGTTTATGCAATTGTTTTAAGTTTCTAGAGTTTCATGTAGTTCAAATTTTTTAATTTAATTGTTTTAAGTTTTTACAGTTTGCTCTCATTTAAATTATTTAGTTTTTTTTGTGACCCCTAACCTATTTGACTTCTCTGTCATAAATATTTCAGTTGTTTTGTATGTACAGAATTCATTTGTTTCTTACATTAATTTTTTAAATCCTACTTACTATAATTATTTTTCAATTTTTTCAGTTGTTTTACGTTTCTCCAGAGTTTGGTGTCATTCAAATTATTTTGTTTTTTTTTTTTGTGACCCGTAACCTATTCGAATTCTGTGTCATAAATATTTCAGTTGTTTTATACAAAATTCTTGCATCTATCTCTCCTGACGAGACGATAGCGTCACTCGCTGACGAAGCTGTCAAACCATAATGAAATGTTGACTTTTATATCAATTTTATAATTTTTCTGTTGAATCATAATTACCAAGTTTTGTGTTAATTTTCAACGAACAAGAAATTGCTTTAATTGCTGGAAAGTAAAAATAGAATTCTAGCAAAAGTGATCGCGCTTTGACAGCTGTCAAATTAATTACGGCCGTATAACTGATCAAAGACATTCTTTTTATTTCCATCGCTAATTTTTTTCATGAAACTGTAGGATCTTATTGGTGATCTTACAGGTGATCAATATCTTTTCTAATCAAGTGACCTATGGAAATAAAATCATGTGTCTTTAATTAGTTCATTATTTCAAATACCATTTGAATTACATATTTATATTGCATTCCTATACAAAACGATAGGAATGCAATAAAAATAATTCAAATGGCATTTGAAATAATGAACTAATTAAAGACATAATTTTTTTCCATAGGTCACTTGATTAGAAAAGATATTGATCACGCGTTATATTGTGATCCAAAGTTATTTGGATAAGGGGAATCTATGAAAAATAACTTAACTGATGCAACTAACCTATTGACCAACTGTCAAAACTGAAACGTCACGATACATTCGACGACAGAAAGCAAATGTCAAATTAAAAGTTTTGAATTAAGCTAAGACTCGTAGCCCCCCCCCCCCTCTATGTAAATAATTTTGGATCGCACAATATAACAGCAAAATTGAAATTTCTCAGCTTGATACACTTTTTGTGAAACTAAACCGTCAAATTTTTTTGTTTTCCCTCAAAATAGCTTACAACAATTATTTTTCAATTGTTTTAAGTTTAACGCGTTGTTGTCATTTAATTTTTTTAAATCCAACTTGCTATATTTTTTTTCAATTGTTTTAAGTTTCTCCAGAGTTTAGTGTCATTCAAATTATTATTATAATTTTTTCTGAAACCGCTAACCTATTCGATTTCTGTGCCATAAATATTTCAGTTGTTTTATATGCATAGACTTCAATTGTTTCTTACATTATTATTTTTTTTAAATCCAACTTAATTACTTAATCATTTTAATTAACTTTTTCAATTGTTTTAAGTTCCTAGAGTTTGATGGTGTCATTCAATTTTTTTTTTTTCATGATCTGACTTACATATTTATTTCTGTGCCGTAAATATTTGAATTGTTTTAATTGTTTAATTCACTTGTTTCTCACTTTGGAATTCTCCTCGTTTGTTTCTAGCCAATTTAAAATTTAATTTAAATTTAATTTAATAAAACAAACGAACGATGAGTTTTTTAGTTATTTACGTGTCAAGCTTTGTAAATTAATCTTTACGGGCGAGTTGGTAGTGAGCCAGTGAGCCTAGTAAAGATTAATTGCAAAGCGTGTCGCGTACAAATTTTTATTTCCACCTTCATATGGCGATTTTTAATTAATTTACTTTAATTTATTTATGAAAACGTTTTTTTTTATCGGAAGCGTTATTTCTAGCTAGACGTAGTCATGGTGATGTAAACAGACAACCAAGCCTGTAAAATTTTACAGGTCTGTTCCCGTAATTTATCGTTTACTTGTTTACCATAAACAACAAAATTAACTTATAAATAAATATTACTAAGAAGGTGGAAATAAAAGTATTTTAAAGATTAAAAGAATTTTATGCTTCGGTTGCCTTAAATTTATTAATTCATTCATTTCAAATTAATTTGAGTGTAGTCTACATTTTTTTCCAATCATTAAACTTATTACTTTTGCGTCATTGTTTTTTTTTTTTGTTTGGTCTGCAATTATTTTAATTTCCATAATCTATTTTTTCTCTTTTTTAGTCAATTACTTTTTTTTTATTATCCTGCTGCTTATTTTCTTCTGTTTAAATTTTTCTCATGTCATTTAATTTTTAAAACGTCATACTTCAGTTGTTACTAAATCGATGTCATTCAAGCTTATTTTCTTTTTTTTAAACGTAACTATGATTTTGACTTTCCTAATTTTTTTATATTTTTCAATAATGTATTATTACAATTTTCGTAGCGAAATCTTTTTTTCAATTTTTTTTTTTAATCAATGATAGTTTAAGGTCACTGAAATGTATTTTAATTCTTTAAAAATTTTCAGTTGTTACAAAATCTATAACTAGATGTCGCCCATATTTATTTTGTTTTTTTTTTTAACGTGACCAACTGATTTTAATTTTTCAAATTCTCTTACTTGTTTTAAATTGTAATATAAATTAATTCGTGTTTTAAACCTGGTCTATTATGATTTCCGCTTCTTTTCAGTTGTTTCAAATCCTCGTGTCGTGACACTGAATTTTCTTTTGTTTTTATAAATAGGTAAATATTTTTCAGTTGTTTTAAGCTCGTGTTTTAATGTCATTGAAATTAATTTTGTTTTTGTTTTTAAATTTGACGTACCGAAACTAACGAGTGTTCAATTTAAAAAAAGAACGGTCTAGATAGCCATGAAATTATTCTGAACGTATAGCGTCGGGTTCTACATACGACTAGTGTCACCTGCATTTCTAACCTCACTTAACTCAAAGTAAACATTTCAAAAATAAACATTTACGACTGTAACTTATAAAACTTTTTATAACAATTATAATAAATGCTGAAAGTGTCTACCTTCTTCTTGAAAACATTTCAAGGTTCTATGCGTTCCTCAGGTTTTTAGGACACGACATTTTTTGAATTTTATTAGCAATCCGCTGTCTTATGTCATTTAAATCAGCAACTCATGTGGTAAATAAAGAGTTTTTTATGTAAGGCCACAAGGAAAAATCACAACCGGTTAAACTATAGGATCTCGGAGGTCAAGGAATGACGCAGTGTCCCGACTAATAATTCTGTCTCCAAAAACTTCTTCAAAGCACCTTGCCACAGAATGCGTTCCAATTTCCATCAATGTTTGCGCAGAAATTTACAAAATACTTGCCAAAATATTCCAAAAAACTTTGAACAGCTTTCTAACAGGTGTCTAAATAAAAACCTGGTCAAGTGGGTTGTGATCGAGAATTTATCCATTGCATTTATATAGCAGAATTACTAAATGTAGCTTACTTGACCAGGTTTTTATTTAGACGCTCGTTAGTTCTGTTGACACAAGGTTAACCTTTGGGTTAACCGCAGTCAACTTGTCAAAGTTGAAATATAAATGAAATTAATCACGACATGCGTTCCTGACAACAAAAGCGTGTCACAGCCTACTTGGCCGTTTTTTTTTCTTCATTTGTTTTAATTTCAATTGTTCTGTGTCATTATTGAAATTTATTTTGGATTTGATAACTCAACATGCTGTGTGGTACTGTGTTTTTAGTAATGGGTGATTTTTTTTTTTCATTTGGCGTTGAAGTTGGCGGTGACAAGGTGTTTATTGTGAACGACGCACCAGATGGTGACGAAACAAAGAAAACAAAAAAAAATCAAAAATAATCAAATAAAAAAACACAATTACAACACAATTTAATGGATTAATAATTAAAAAAATAAAAATATAAAAAAAGAACTATGAGTAAGCAAAGAAAATGAAATAATAGCATTTTTTAAAATACGAAGTATGTAATAAAATTGAAAAAACAACAAAAATAAAAGACAATCGATTTCACTGCACGATTCAGTAGATTAATAATTTTTTAAAAAATTCGAAAAAAATTGTGACGAGACAAAGAAAACGAAAAAATAAAAATTTTAAAGTAATCAAATACAAAAAATTACAAAACAAAAGACAATCGATATTACAACAGAATTTAATAGATTTTTTTGAAAAAAATTAAATAAATAAAATGGACGATGAAATGGCAAAGAAGATGAAATAATAGAATTTTAAAAAACACGAAATACAATAGGTATATGTAGGAAAAGTAAAATTGAAAAACAACAAAAACAAAAGACAATCGATACTACAACACAATTTAATAGAATAACTTTTTTGAAAAAAAATTAAATGTAATGGATGGATGAAAAGGACGATGAGAAAGCAAAGAAAATGAAATACATAATACAGAATTTTGAAAAAGTACGAAAGATTAATAAATTTAAAAAAAAACAATTCGAAAAGAATGGTGACGAAATTCAAAAATATTCAAATTAAAAAAACATCCAAATACAAAAGACTATACAAAAAACTGTCTACATGTTAAAAACATGTACGAAAAAATTCAAAGAACTCAGACATGTACTTAAATATGTATATCGAACATAAACGAAGCAGCTGACATCTAGTGTCTGCAAAGCGATCTATTGTATTTTTTTTTTCCTAACAGATGGCACTGTTTGAGTTGAGCCACTTTTGATACTTATAGAAAAGTGATATTTTCATTATTTGCAGGCCATTTTTTTGCATAATTTCCGAGAAATGTTACAAAAATTGTTTATACGGTAAATTAAAAAAGCATTCGGAAATACTGCTACTTAAATAACGGCCGTTTTTTAAACTTGGCGTCGGAATTGGCGGTGACAAGGAGTTTATTGCAGCCAAAATTGCAGCACAACTTTTGAAACGTCCGTTATCTAACAAGTCAGTTTCCTTTAGTATTGAAATTAACATCGGTTCTTTTTCGGCAAATTGACGGTGAATGTTAGTTTTCAAGTCAAAGTTGTTTCGAAGAATTTCGCCAACAATTTCTCGTTGCAGTGTCGACAATTAACAATTGTCATTTTGACAATTCATGGCCAACTTCGACGCCAGATTAAAAAAGAAAAGACACCGTTTTAATAACATGTGGTCATAAAGTCCCGGCATTCCAGTAGGCTTTGGAAGTGTGAACGCATGTCTTTTCCTAAAGTAATCGATTAATCATCAGAATGACATTTCTATTTAATCAATCGACACATGTCAAAACGCTACAGGCTAAAGAAACGTGTACATTAACGAAAAATTTCAATATTAAAGCATATTGAAAATGGTGCCCATTTTGCTGACGACACTTCTAATGTGACACATACAAATTATAAACGTCAGTTTTCTAAGAAAAGACGTCCCCTTATACATCCAAGGCCTACTGGGGTGACGGGACTTTATGATAATAACATGTTATGTATCATCATAAATCTTAACATAATGTGTTTCAATTGTCATTAAATTTTTTTCTTAAACGTGTCTAAATTCTGATTTCCGTGACATGCTTATTATTTTTCGGTTGTTTGACGTCGTCCAAACCTGCTTGTTAATTTCTGTCGAGATAAATTTTAAGGCTTCGGAAACCTTAACGATGATGCGCACGAGTTCATCAAACTATCCGCGTTTTATTTATCGCATGACGGAAATTTACTTGACGCAATCTCGCTCATTGTATGTACCGCAGAAATTGCGCCAATTCAAGTCCAATTACGGCATTCCTCCTTCGGCCTTAAACCTTATTAAACAATCGCTAGAAAGTTAACGGCGTGCTTTTTTTTCTCGTCGCGAAATTATCTAAGCCAAAATCAAATTCGTCTGCTTTTAGAAAGCGACGGTGTTGCATGTAGGAATGCGAGGCGTTTCTCACGCCTGCTTCTTATCGCTTTAACGGTACATCGTTTATCTCATCATGAAAATTACGCGCCAAGAAAATATTACATACATACATACAAGTATGCTGACTTAAAACGAACGTTGGATTTAGGTGTATGATAAAATTGGTTGTGGAAACACATATTCCAGGTTTCTTTTGTCAGGAATGTAAAAAATTGTCACCTAGATTTGCCAGTAGGTACCTCGAGAAATGTTCTTAAAGAAGAAGGACGTCATTTAAGAAAAAATAGCCAAAAATAATTTGCAACGTTATAAAGATTAAAGAGTAAAAAGGTCTCCCTTTTTCTGCTAAAAATGTTGCGCAAGTAACTTCAACTTGTAAGAAACATTACCTATCGATCATACATCGTATATTCTTTCGTTATTTAAAAAAATGTTTTGGTAATCCTGCAGTTTACGTCGCCAAATTCTGACGTATAGTGGTATCTGTATTGCGTTGTTGCCAAATGTTGATTTTTACGTCAAAAAGGAGAATTCATATCTCGATTTATATATATAATATTTAGTATAATAATAAGTCGCATGAAGTGCAAAGTACTTGTAAGACTTTTTATTTAATCACAGACATATATTTTCTTTGGACCGCCTACTATAATCTGATTTTTATTTGCTCACCGTTTATATGTTAAATAAAAATAAATATAACCCATGAACTAATACCTAATTAATCTAACTAATATAATGAAAGTTAGAAATTACACTGAAATAAAACAAATAATTAAGGAAATTAATAAATGTAAATAAATCCAATCAATTAAAAATTAATCTAATTCTTACAAATTGTATCATTGCGTTACACAAATAAAAAATTCATAAAAATATTTCCGCGAAATTTGTTTCTCCAAATGAATTTGTTAAGTTCGTTATTTAAGTAAAATTTTATTTTAATATTAAGAGCAAGTTTTCTATGTATGTAATGTATGTATAAATAAAAGCACACAACTGAAAAAGCGAGAATAATTTAACGAATAAAATAAACCGATATACAATAATGTGGCAACCATGTGAAAAATTTCTGCGCATGCGCAAAATTTAGTGACCAAATTACCAATGTTTTTTGCAAGCGTCCATTGACAATTAAAAAAAAAAAGCCTTGTACAAGTTTGTTCTCTCATAAATTTAGAATGTGTTCGCTGCAATTTATTTAAAGTCCGACTTCTTTTCAAGCGCCATATTAAATTGACGAAATTAAAATTTTTTTTTTTCAGTTTTGCCTTAAGCGACTTCAAAACAATATCTTTGGTTTTTTGTTTTCGCTTCATCGTTAACTTTAAAATATGTAATTAGAGGAAACGTCTTTAAGTTTTTAGTGGCGCCATCTGTGAGTTTTCTAACGAACTGCGTCTTTTAAAACGTCGAATTTAAAGTACACGTTGCAAATGATAATTTTTTGAAAAGAGGAAACTCTTCGTCGGACATACGGCCTCAAAAGAATAATTTTTTAACTTGAAAATATTCTACAGTAAAAGAAATTTAAGAAAATAAATACTGGCGCCATCTATGAGTTTTCGGACGAACCACATCAAATTTTAACTACAATTTGCAAGTTTTCTGGAAAGAGGAAATTATTTTTGTACACACGACTTCAAAACAATAATTTTTTAAATAAATTCGTTTCTCTGATTGTACAGTTTTCTTAGTTTTGCAGTTTTTTTTTGTTGCTTCATCGTTGGCTTAAAAATATTTTACACAAAGAGAAAAAAAAAACTAGTGGCGCCATCTACGAGTTTTACAACGAACTACATCTTTTGGAGCGCCAGATTTAAATTACACATTGTAAGTTACAGACAGATTTTCTAAAAAGAGGAAATTAATTTTGAATATACGATTTTTTTAACAATTAGAAAGTTCGTTTTAATTTTTTAGAAATATTTTTACAGTAACAAAAAAATTAAAAACGCAGTGACGCCATCTACGAGTTTTCTGACGAACTGCGTCAAATTTAAACTACACTTTGCAAATTTTCTAAGAAGAGGAAATTGCTTTTAGACATACGACTTCAAAACAAAATATATTTTTTATATAATTTCGCTTATTCGGTTATAAAGTTTTCTTAATTTTTCAGTTTCTTGTTACTTCATCGTCGACTTAAAAATGTTTTGCAAAGAAAAAAAACAGTGGTGTCATCTACGAGTTTTCTGACGAACTACATACATCAAATTTTCTAAAAAGAGGAGACACGACTTGAAAGCAATAAGTTTTTAATAATTTCGTTTGTCGTTTGTTTTTCTTAATTTTTCAATTTTTTGTTGTGTCGTCGTTAGCTGATTTAAAAAAATAGTGGCGCCATCTACGAGTTTACTAACGAACTACATCTTTTAAGCGTCGAATTTAAACTACATATTGCGAATAACAACGTTTCTGAAAAGGAAATAAATTAATTTTGAACATACGATTTCGAAATAGTTCTTTTAAACAATTTGCCTATAAAACTCGTTTTAATTTTAGCTTTTTTTTTGTTGCTTCATCGTCAACTTAAAAATATTTTGTAAAGAAAAAAACAGTGGCGCCATCTACGAGTTTTCTGACGAACTGCGTCAAATTTAAAGTACACTGCAAATTTTATAAAAAGAGGAGACACGATACGTTTCACAAGAGGCATTGTAACACTCGTTCTGTTGGGGCACTCCGAGCTGGCTTCGCTATGCTCATCGTACTCCAACCCCACTCGTGCTACAATAAACCTTCTTGTGAAACTTGTAATTAATTTTAAACAATTTGTTTATAAAATTCGTTTGAATTTTTTTATGGGTACCCGTGTCAGATCCGGATCTCAGTTTTGCACATAAGATTATACGAGCATAATACGGGTACCCGGGTAGCTCAAACATACGGATGTGTCTTCCCTAAATCCTAGGGACTTAAGAGAAATCATACCTTCCACAGAACTTCAAAAATTCATATTTTAATAACTGAGTTACCGGTCTACAGATCTTACGGTTGCTACAAATACGAGCAGAATCGACACATTAGTTTGTGAACGTTCTAAAATTTTGTAAAACGCTCGTGTGCGTCCAAATTTAGTAACCAGTATGGACAAGAAGCTACTGATAGTATGACTTCCTCCTGTTATTCTTAACTCGTTGGAAACAGAATTGTAGTTGCGCCATCTATGAATTTACCGAATACTTCTTCTAAAGCACCAAGTTTAAATCAAACAAATTCATATTTTTTTTTAGTTATCCAGCAGACGCAATTATTCAATGATTTTGTCAATCAGAAAATTTGAAATTACTCAGTAATCTGATTTCTATAATTTCAAGTGATTATTGAAATTTAAAATTATTAAATTTTTAAATTCGAAAATTATGTTCTTTGTGGCTAATCTCTAAACCGAGGTTTCTTGGCATAACTGAAATTGTATCCGTTAAAGAATGTGGCGGTTTTTTCGACATCACAAAAATTTGCATCAAGAGACGCGTAAGGTGCAAATTATGATGACACTTTTAGTGCCGCCACAAAAGGTCGTAATTTTAGAAAGTTTTTTGTAAAAGGTCTTCCAGGTTAATAGCTGAAAGAGAAAGGATAGTTTACTACTTAATAAAATTTATTTCCATCGACATATACCTACCCTAATTATATTTAAAAAAATTCTTAGCAGAATCACAGATACATTTTGAAAAAAAGAAACAGTTACGTGCAGTTTATTATCACAACTAGGAAGCCGTGTTTACGGTCTGGCAAATATTGAAGAATCTTTGACCTTATATATTTTTTTTTTAATAAGTCGTTTGGATTTGGGTGACACCAATGCATACACAGACTCATGACGTATTTCCCCGTTTTTTTAAATATTTATTCCTGCCTTATCAAAACCGAAATGCAAAATATTTTTGTTTAAAGTGAATCAGCAAAATTATCCAGTACATGACGTCTTTTCTCAACAATTACTGATTATCACGTAAAAGGTCATTACGAATTTTTCCACAGGATTTTTAACGCATGGAATTTTTTTTTCAGGCATAGCAGGTATGGTAGCCAAAACGACGGTGGCCCCTTTGGATAGAGTCAAAATTTTACTGCAAGCCCACAGTCGACATCACTTGAGGCACGGGGTCTTCCAAGGCATAAAGCACATCATCCGACGAGAAAACGTATGGGCCCTGTACAAGGGCAACGGCGCCCAGATGGTTAGAATCTTCCCATACGCAGCGACACAATTCACATCATTCGAGCTTTACAAGACGTACCTCAGTGGATTTTTCGGAAAGGCTTCGCACATAGATAAATTCGTGGCCGGAGCTTGCGCAGGGTTAACAGCTGTGACACTAACGTATCCCCTTGACACGATCAGAGCAAGACTGGCATTTCAGGTACACAATAAAAAAAATCACCTATAAATCGCATTTAACCAACAAAGTCTTATTTTAGGTGACCGGTGAACATATCTATACAGGAATTGCGCACACTGCGCTTACGATTTTCAAAGAAGAAGGGGGGGCACGTGCCCTATACAGAGGTTTCCTCCCAACTTTAATGGGCATGGTGCCGTACGCAGGGCTTTCTTTCTATTTCTTCGAGTATTTAAAATACGGGTGCATGAAATACCTCCCGAATTGGACGTGTAATCCTTGTCCAAAAAATACAGGGGGCCTCGTCTTGGCTGTCCCTGGTAAGTTAATCTGTGGTGGCCTCGCCGGGGCCATCGCGCAAAGCGTCAGTTATCCACTTGATGTGACGAGGAGGCGAATGCAGCTCGCGCTGATGAACCCGGAAACAAAACACTTCGCTCATGGAATGTTGTCAACCCTGGGGCACATCTATAGAGACCACGGCGTCGTTAAGGGGTTGTACAGGGGCATGTCTGTGAATTACATGCGGGCCATCCCGATGGTTGCTGTTTCGTTCTCTACTTACGAGCTCTGCAAGCAAATTTTGGAATTGGATACGGGCTTAAATCTTTGATTCACGTGCAGCTTTAGTCTAGGATTGTTTTTGTTTTATTTAAAGAAGTATTAAGCGCAAGCAAATTTTGTGTTGTCCATCTTTTTCATCAAACCTTTGGGAATGCGAGTGAAATTTTTTGTACCTGCGATGGACGGTGATATTTAGGTTGTAAAATCCTTTTCGTACAATCCAATAAGATAAGGTAAAATAATATAATACACTAGGGTTTTATGTTTTTTTTTAAGTCTAAATTTCGTAATGATAGATTTTCGGTAAACAAAATTGAAGTCAGAAACGTGAATTTTATTAAAGTTCGAATAATTTTGTAAGGCAAAATAATTTTGAAAAACTTTTCGACAACGAGTGGGAGGAGAATAGTTCACGTTTTTGTCAATTAATTTGCTTTA
Organism: Dorcus parallelipipedus; assembly: GCA_958336345.1. Taxonomy (NCBI): domain Eukaryota; kingdom Metazoa; phylum Arthropoda; class Insecta; order Coleoptera; family Lucanidae; genus Dorcus; species Dorcus parallelipipedus. The sequence goes on along the minus strand of OY284478.1, from coordinate 5,440,274 downwards.
ATGAAGACATGACATCTGAAAATATTTACATATTTTGCTTGCAGATAACTTATTTGTCTAAAGGTAATCAAGAGTCAAAATATGTATGTACATGTTTTCTCATAAAATTTATTATCATCTGATGCTAAATTCATTTTTAAAATAAAAGTCTTGCGTGTAAGATAATTAAGAGTTTAAGAGATCCTGCAAGTTGTTTATTATTTTTTAAATTTGAATTGCGGCAGTATTAGTGTGTATTAAAGTATAGATTAGAGCTCGTAATGTTTTTTTTTGTGCTGTTGCTATAAACGGAAAGTGTTCTCAAATTGGTTGTTTGTTCGTTTGTTTTCTTTAAGCGCCAGTTTGATCGAAAATAAATCGGTGAGTTGAAGAATACAATCGTTATTTTATTCCGTCAGCTTTAACCCAAAATAGCAAACACAAAACATGATTTAAAAAATTTATACTGGGACCGATTTTATCACGTTTTCTAAAACAAAAAAAGAAATAAATAGTGGCGCCGTCTATGAGTTTTCTGACGAACTACGTCAGATTTAAACTGCACTTAGAAAATTTTCTAAAAAGAGAAAATTACTTTGGACATAAATGTAAATACGTCAAATTTAAACTACGCGTTACCTAAATTTTCCAAAAAGTGAACAAAAATTGCAATTAAAAATATTTTTCCCAAATAGTCTGTGAGACATTAAACTTACAAAAAAGAAACAATTGTATTGCGCCTCCCGCCTCCTCCCCCCCTCCCCTTCCTCCTGCTTAAGGAGATACTTGGCAGAAAAAATATTTTTCTTCCTACACTTAGAAAATTCAATTTTACCGCCTCATCAGAGAGGAGTAAGCAAACGTTTCCACGGCTAGCCCGGCAAAATGAACATAAATGCCTAGCCGAGAAAATAATTCATGAAGCTTTACCACTAGGTGGCGCAATAATAATTTCTGAAATGGTATTCTGGAATGCATTCTCATCTACATCAAAAAATTAGCAAATGTAAGTTTTTTATTTAATTTCAGTGGTATTTGGTTTTAAAAAGGATTAAAATTATCAAGAAAAAAAATCAACTTGGCAGCGGTGGGGTTCGAACCCATGCCTCCGACACAGTATAAGTAATTACCCAGTAGCGTCACTTAAACGTCAGTGTCAAAAAAAGCGCCATTCTGTTTGATACCCTTATGGAAATGCAATATAATTTACAGCTGGGTAGGTATCAAACAAAATAGCAAATGTAACAGTTATACTCCAGTGACGCTATTGTGTGATTCTTATACTGTGCCTTCGAAGAGATTGATGCCTTAAACCAGCGCCTAGACCGCTCGACCACGCTATCACATACAACACTGTTTTTTAAAGCTTTTTATTAGTTATAATTTTAATAGCAAATCAATTTTGATATTTTTACTTCAAGAAAAAGAACGTTTGTGTGATATTAACAAAATAAATTATAATGTTGTGTAGGAAAAAAATAATGTGTGAACCATGGCGGTAAAGTGGTTTTCCAGGCCTCAAGAAGTCCATATCTTCTCTCGACCTGGAAAACAAGCACTTTACCGCCGAGGTCTACAATATACTATTTCTGAATTTTTATGAAAATATGGATCATACAGTAAAAGAAATTAAAAAGAAAAAAAAAAAGAATAATCTTTGAGTTTTCTGACGAATTGTATCAAATTTAAACTACATTTTACAAATTTTCTAAAAAATTACTTTTGGCAATGATTATAAGAGTGTATTAAGATACCTAACGCAATAGGCTTTTTGTCGCGAGGTACCAATTCATCAACGGTTCGCAAAGTTGAAGAACCGTTCCATTGCCGCGGTGTTCGGTTCGAAATTTGTTACTCCGAATGTACCTCAACGGTTCGTAAAATTGTGAACCGGGTTGGCAGAGGTGTTTCCCTGTAACGGTACCCGAGTAAATCAATTTAACCTCACAAATAAAAATGTATAAAGAAATGGCTAGTGAAGAATTAGTGGAAATTACATTAAATCATCAAGGTTTTGATGTAACAGCAATTGTAAGCGCTAAAGAAGCAGAAATTTTATTGAACGGTAAGTAAACTGACTTATTACTTTCAACGGTGCTTTCAATACATATTTCAAATATCAATAAAAACCAAATACATCTACAGAGTTAAACAATTAAACATAACCTCAACGTTGTCAGATTTTTGTTTACGTTACCGGAACCGGAGTATTTTCGCGACATATCACATTAGAAAAAGATGAAATGTAAATAGAAAAGGTAAGAATATGTACCGCCAAGTACCGCTTCGGTCTAACCGTTGATGATTCGGTACCTCGCGACAAATTCCACACCCCTTCGCGACTTGCCTTCACTTTGCCGGTCAGCTGATGGTTGCTAATGTCATTACTTTTTCGTCCTGTTTGCTCCCAAACATTCTTAGGTAGGTCAAAATGATGTTTCTTGAATGAAATTAAATTGTTATTTTCCTTCTGGGAAGGTCGATGGAAAAATTGAATATGCACTCTGGATGCCTCGGCCACCAATTGTAAACAATTTTTCATTCATTCATAGTTCGAGGGAGGGCTATAAGAAGACGTTTACATCAAAGAAATTCGTGTATAATTGTCAAATTATAATATAACCGTGCATAAAATCTTTGTCCAACAGTTGCATGTTTTTAGGTGTTTTATACGTTGGTTTTGAGTGACTAAAATCAAATTTCAATCATTAGCGACTAAAATTTAATTTTAGTCACCCATAGTGCAAAATCAACAACTATCCATGACGACCGACCATGACTGCTTGACGTTTTAAGTAGGTAATGTCACTTCTAAAATATCTTTAAGATTCTTTGTTGTTAAAAAGTGCACCTGTTGAACAAAACGTCGTATATCACACGTGAGCGAAATGCAATTATACACTCGTGAGAATTGTCTCACTCGTGCACTCATGTATAATTTTGCGTTTCTCTCACTTATAATCTACTACTTTTATAAAATCGTATCAAAGTGAAGTTTACGGTGTATTTTTTTAAAAATGCCATAAAGGTTGGCCATGAAAATTAAAACTCGTGTTGTAGCTTGGCATGTAACACATGCCAAAACTGAGAATTTAAAGTAAATGAATGGAGCTAAGACATGAATTTTCTTTTCCACAGCCACCCCTTATGGCAATTAAAAAAAAACACATAGTACAATAATTTGCGGGCGTAAATAGTGCCTTTTGCGCCCTAAACATGGGCATATTGTGCATTAGTGTTATGAAAACACGGTCAAATATTATGTATAATTGTAAATCGAGTGATTTATTCCCATATAATGAGTTAATCTCAAGAAATATTTTCATAACACTAATTCACAAATCGGTGCTGAACGCAGAGATGTGCATATAGCTGTGGTTTTGAGCATATACCTTTTTAGAAATAATTGAAATCTCAGGGCCTAGTGATTTTATTGTTAGACAAGTTACAACACTCCACGAGGTTCATACCACAGTTCATACGCAATGTCGCAGTTAAAGTACCGAGTGACTTTTAATGATTGAAGCAAATTAGTATGTTGGGAACACTGAGAAATTGGCATTACTTGAAAGTTCGTTAATTTTGCGGGAATGCGTAGCTATAGGTTAGAGTTAATGTTTACATTGATGATGAAAACTGTTTAACAGATTATTATTATTATTCGAGACCTGGAAATGTTAACCCCCTTTGTGTAAGCAGCACCGAATCCTTTGAGATAAGTTATTGAAGACATTATTAACGTTTTAGGTTGTCCGATATATGCAATTGCCTCTTCAATTGCGTGCTGCACAATTCATCCAAATTGTTTAATATGTATTCTGAACACCACATTATTGAAATGAGGAAATAAGAAGTCCAAATTTAATTGATTATTAGAGCACACCTTCAAGCCCCTTTGCGTAAGCAGTACCGAATCCTTTGAAATATGTTATTGAAAACATTAATGTTTTAGGTTGTCCGATATTTGCAATTATCTGCTGCAATTCTTCCAAATTGCTTAATATGTATTCTAAACATCAAGTTATTGAAATAAGGAAGTAAGAAGTCCGGATTTAAATGAATATTAGAGCAACTCGGCCACCAACCAGCACTGATTAAACATCCTGGGAAAAACTCCTCTAAATAATTTATTGTGGTTCGTGCTGTGAAAGTAGCCATTTGTTAATTCAGTGTCGTCTAACTGGTTTATAAATGGATTCAATATAAGTCTCTGATATCTATAGGCGTTAATTGTTTCCCGGAAGAATATTGGTCCAATAATTCTTCTCCAAGACATTGCCAACCAAACACCAATTTTAAGTGGATGTAGTGCCTTTACATCAATCACATTAAAGGGTTATGTTCCGACCAAGTCCTGAAATTTTGTGAATTGATAAACCCAGAGAGATGAAACCAGGCTTTATCAGAAAAGAAAGTTGTATCTTGTTGGTCACTATTATTTAGCAGATTATTGTTATACCACTGACAAAACTGAATTTGTTGAAGAAAATCGAGTGGGTGAAGTTGTCGAACCATTGAAAATTTGTATGATCGGAAATGAAGGTGTTTTTTCAAGATCTTTCGAGTGGATTCGTATAGGAAACATGAGGATTCTGTTGTACAGTATCATTAACATTTTGTACAATATCGAGTGTTATTATATGTTTAGTTCCGAAATTCACGCGATGCAAGCTCGGAGTGAAAAGTAGAGTGACAACACAGCTGTTTTGATATACGTAAAAGTGAGACAAAAGTGCTCGAGGAGTGAATAGAGCAAGCACGGAGGAATTACTGAACCCAGCAAAAGTGGGGCGACCAGTGAATTTTCCTTTTTCTACATTACCGGTTTGCAAGAAACGTTCATTTATTAACCGATTTTGAACTGAACTGACTTTAAAGTGAATAGAGAGACTCATAAAAGGAATGATGTTTTGGAACTAAAATTAACATAACCTCAAAATACGTATGAAATCACATGAAACGGATAACCGATTTAGAAAACCAGTTTGATCAGTACGGTGTGCGGGAGGGGAAATTCAATCACTTCCTTATCACTGGTCGCCAACTGAATAACTAAATGGAATGCAATCAATGATTTTTAAGTGAATTTGAATCGATTCGTGTTCGTTGTAAATGGAGGACGGCTATTCTAAAACAGTGTTGTGGAAAAAGACGAAACTCAATTTGTTGTTCAGGGTATATTTCAATGAAATCGTCATAGGCATGCTGCTGTGAATAAATTCAATTACTATTGGGCTGATTCAGCAGAACATATCAGTAACAGTTCCTGATCCAACAGTTGACACTGAACACTTATTTCTGCTGAATGAAGTTCACTCATCATAACATGTTCCAGTCAGGTAGCGGAGAAGTTACGCTACAAAAAATGGCGAACCCTCCAACTCATCAACCTCATGAGGTCGCATTCAGCAGAAATTTGTTCAACGGTTACACAACTTTCGGGTCTGCTGAATGTGCCCATTTTCATTTTGTACTCCGCTTCGAAAATAAGCCATTACTAAAAATGTATCTTATTCTGTGCTCAAAACCATTTTGGTAATAAATTGTGATAATTAAATATCTTATTTATTTGGTTTTCTTGATTCGACAATAAACGAATTTATTTGAGTTTGACAATCTAGTGCACTAACCTAAATCTAAATTTTGAAAATCCAGCACACCAACATAAAAATTGAAAAGTGTTGCCAATCTAATAAAATAAGTCTCAATCATTAAAAGTCACTCGGTACAAAGTGGTCAAGAATCACTGTTTGAGTTGGCAGTGCTGAATTTTATTTTTAAATGGTACTAACTTTTATATTTCGTCCAGTTTGAGCGGGAAATCAAAAACATGGGATTTTTATAAAACCAGTTCTCGTCCGAACATTTATAGCGCTTTCAATTCACTTGCACTCAATGTATTTGCATCTTCTTTTAACCTCATGTAATAATACGAGATGAAGATATTCTGAGTGCGCACTAGTGCGGTTAATCGAAAACGCTATTAGTTGTTAGGGCTCGTAGAAAATGAACTTACATTCAGTGGCGGCGATTGTGTGCCAAAACGGGGGGGGGGGGGGGGCAAGGAGGTGGGCTGAAATTGTATTTGTACTAATTAAAAGGGAAATAATTAGAAAAAAAAAAAAAACGTTTTGTTACACGAGATACAAAGTGGTCTCAAGAATAACCTTTTGAGTTGGCAATACAATTAAGAGCATTTTTTTATTCGGCTATTTGCAACACTGCAACCGAATATATTTTTTGTTGGTTTATTTGACGTAACCTGAACAGCGATAAGATTGTACGTTATGTGAATAGAAATTAGCGTTCTGATTTGAATTTGAAATGTCAACGTGACGTTGTCAAAGTGACGGCTGTCAGTGTCATGCCGTTAACAACCGGAAGTTACTCCAGCTGTACCATTTAAAAATAAAATTCAGCACTGCCAACTCAAACAGTGATTCTTGACCACTTTGTATAATAATAAATTAAAAATATGCTAATTTAAATGTGGAAAAAAAAGTATTAAAGTATTCTTTAGCTTCGCCCTTAAGTCCAAATACTTAATAATATTTTTTAATTACAAAGAGACGACTTTTTTTAATTAAAAACTTGTTTCAGCGAGAAAAAGAACAAGTCGAAAAGAAATCTAAAACAACAATAACTTTAGAAACATTTATTAAAAAAATTAAAAAAACAAATCTCTACTTAGCTTTCTTAATTTTACTTCCGCCTGCTAAAAATTTAACACCAAACGGACATATGTTATAATTTAAGCAAGTCGCACACTGCGGCCTCTGCGGTTGGCATACCTGCTGCCCAAATCCAACGAGCAAGTGATTAACCTCGCTCCACAGTTCTTTAGGTAACCAACCTTCCAGTGCCTTGCGTGTTTCTTCCGGTGTCTTTGTATTCACCCAGCCTAATCGATTCGTTATCCTATGCACATGCGTATCAACTCCTGAAGAAAAGGAAACTCAGATTACTTCATAATTTTTTTTAGTAAAACCCACCAATTCCAGTAACTTCTCCCCAAGCTGTTTTCATGCAGAGATGAGCCATTTTCGGTCCAACTCCAGATAACTTACACAAATTCCCTACCGTATTAGGTATATCGCTGTCGTATTCGTCTTTCAAAGTTTTCGTGGTGTTTTTAATGTATTTTACCTTGGTCTAATTAAATTTCAGTTATAAGAAGTTTGAATTAGGGCAAAGGGTGGGGAACCTTTCACCTTTTAATCATTTCATCTCATCCCGATTACCTACGACTTTGTAAAATTAAAAATGTAAATTTAGTTCGTGTAAGATATTAAAAAGGTTCTCCACCCCCTGTTTCTGGTGACACATACTTTCCAAAATGATACAGGATAAATCAACTTGCCCAATTCTTCATCCGATGTATTTAAAATATTATCGACGTTACAACCGTGTTTCTGGAGCTTTAACATCGCAGCATGTGTGACTTGATCCTTGGTTTGACTGCTCAGCATCAATGATAGTAACGCCTGATACCTGATTTCCTGTAAAACATAAATAAATTTGTACTTGACTGGATGATTGGTTTAAAATGAGCGAGATAAATACTTTGGGGCTTGCTGTTTCGTCCATGCATCGATCACACCCCATGGAATCAACTGGGGCATCTTTACCTTCGCGCATCTTCCTCAAGTTTTGCAAAACCTCTCGCCAGTTGGCTGGTGGATGGAACTCACCTTTTATGTTTTCCTTCTTTACAACATTTTCTAATTTAATATTCACTTGAGTATCATCGGTTGATTCGGTTTTAAGTTCGTCATTAGCATTGCCGTCTTCAATTTCTTGCTTTATGCTTGGGGTTACGTCGGTGGACTTATCACAATCACAACTTTCAGATCTATCGGGTGTTTCTTTTTTAATTTTAGAGTTTAAGTCGTACGCAATATTTACATGCTGCCTTTTCAATACCTGTTTCTTGTCTGGATTTGCACTTGCTTCTTCGCTAGAGGACGATTCAAGTTTTTGCTTCTGCCCGATTTGAAACTGCGACAGGTCGATTTTATTCGTGCTCCTGGTTGAATATTTTCTCGACGGTTCATCGGGAGCGTTTTTCCCGTTTCGTTTCATTATTACTGAGCAAATGCCGTTATTCACGGGCGCATTTTCGTAGGAAAATACTCGAAAACTTTTAAATACGAACACAAGCATAAAAATGACATTAAATTTGACAGCGACATACGTAGAAATGAAAATTACTAAATTCAGTGTGTTTTTATTTTCACCGGTGACTTAATCGAAGTATTCGAGTTTAATAGCGTTTTCGATTGACCGCACTAGTGCGCACTCAGAGTATCTTCATCTCGTGTTATTACATGAGGTTTAAATAAGATGCAAATATACTGAGTGCAACCGGTGCAAGTGAATCGAAAACGATGTAAAATACAATTCCTCCCTCATCTTTGCGTACCACGTGTCCGGACGTGGAGGGGGTGACCTACCACCATTGAGGTAAATATAACTGGAGACCATCATCGGAGATAGAAAGTGCACGAGGCACCGTAAAGAGTAAAAAGCGGTGACCTTCGCGCCATCTATACAAGACACGCTTGCTTTCGCGGCGGATTATTCAAGACCACGACTGGAGCGACGTGAATATTGTTCTAGTCCAGGCAGTCGTATTCAAAATAAATAAAATACTAAAAACGATCAAAACTTACGTTTTTCTTATTACACAAAGTGTGTTCGACCACTCGATTATCATCTTTGATCAGCTTGAGGATTAAAAAAACACAGCCATTGCGAATTTTTTGTAAATGGTGCTATCTCCATTAATTCTATTGGAAAAAATTTAGAACTTAAAATTTACCTTAAAGAATTACATTTTTAAAGAGGCTTCAATTTGACAGTGCGAATTAGAAGTGCGTATCTATATTTTATAAGTTCAGACTACGAATTCAGTTAATGATCTTTTTAAAAAATACAGTGTTTTTTTTAAAATGCGATAAGGGGTGGCTGTCTTAACTTCAATCATGTACTTTAAATTGTCAGTTTTGGCATGTGTTAGATGCCAAGCTACGACATGAGTTTTAATTTTCATGGCCAACCTTTATGGCATTTTTAAAAAAATACATTGTATTAAAAATTTCTATATTTAGCGCGTCTTTGTTTTCATCGGTCAATCGATGTGTTCGAATTTAAAATGTTTGGAGATGGAGATTGTTTATTTAAGCAAAAGAAAATATTCGGTTAAGTACGAGCATTAAAACGTTGACATTAAATTTGACAGCGTTTGTGACTTAAGTAATAAAAACTTCTAAATTGAACACGTCTTTATTTTCATCGGTGAGCTACTCGATGTGTTAGAGTTCAAAATATTTGAAGATTTCTTGTTTTCGCAAAAATGGAAACTTTTGAATGCGAGCTTTAAAAATGACCCCTAGAAATAAAAAAATTTGAATTTAGCGCGTCTTCATTTGGAGATCCATTATTCGATAAATTTCTTACATAGTGAGGCATTCTGCATCAAAACTTGCTTGTAAATTTTGTTGCAAATCGGTTTTGATTGCAGTGGATTTCTCGAGCATTCTCTGTAAAGCTGTTTCGGCCCTATTTGGGGCCTTGTCAGCAGAAGCGTGGCCCGAGAATTCCTCTGCAAACCAAACCGACCTGTACTAGGTTATTCGCTATGTAAAAGTAATGAAAAGTTTAAGTAGCTTTTGCTGACGAAGTCCCAAGTGGGGCCGAAACAACTGTCCAAGGAATCCCCTGCAATCAAAACCGATTTGCCACAAAATTTTTAAAACTTTCATTATGCTTTGACAGCACGCATGGCCGCCTTGTATGGGATGACTTATTATGTAGCGTAGCGAATTGGCTTAAATTTGTCAATCCTAGTGCAATGTCAGGTCAAAAAGCGATCGCAGGATGTCGCTATCTAAACTCTTCATAATTTTTAGTACTGATTAGTTTATTGTTGCACTCTTACAACTACCGTTTTTTATCTTGTAAAATTTATTGTTGGTATCTGAATTATTTCACATTAAACTCAATGAACGAAAAACTAATTTTATTGCAGTACAATAGCGGACAATAAAATCCGGGCACATCATTTGCACAATGTAAATCACACTCTAATATTTTTGACGTTTAATGCATCACTAGTATTCTAATTCTGACGTTTAATTCAAATTTATTAATTTATTTATTTTGACAGAAATATAATATAACCTCAATATAAGCCTGATTTACAAAATTTGTCGAAATACGCGCGGCATGTCATATTCTTACCCGGATTTTGTTGTCCGCTACTGTACATATTCTAAATTATTTAATTTTATTTGCATTTTAAGGACTCATTCTTATATTCGTCCTTGAGATGGCGCTGCAGGTAAGAGTTTTTTTGTAAGGTGGAGTAGATGTCTCACGAGAAATAAATAACTAGGGACTTTATTTCGCAAAGTATTCAGCATTTTAAAAAAATGCAAAATAAAGGTAAAGTTGTCACCGCCGCAAACCATGGTTTGTGGTTGTTACTTGTTACGTGATCAAGTTTAAATGCGCATAAAGGATGCTTTATTGAATGCCATATAATTAATATATTTTCTTCCCAGAACGATTCGTTTCTTTTCCAACGCCAATTTTGTTTTCTTCTAATGAACACGATATTTCAGTCAAATTTTTGAATCACATTGACGACAAAAGTTCTTGTTCGCGACTGTACCTACCAACTGACTGTCAAAGCTGTTTCAAAATTTCAGTAGCGTGTAACGTATCACGTATTTCGAAATTTAAGGAGTGAATGGAAATTACTTTTGACAGTTACACATAAGAAACTGAAATTGAAGCAAATTTATGAGGTTCTAAACTAAGCCCATAGATGACGCTTTTCGAATTATCAATATATTTGTTCCAATTACGTACATACATTGAAATCGGATAAATAGAAAGAGTATGGTATACAAGTTATTGAATTCCGCATAACCTGTGACTTTGTTTTGATCAGACACAGCGTCTGATTGGTCGAGGGGCATATCATGGACGCATTCGTGAACAGCTGACTTGCCGGAGTCAAATAATTGTTCATTTTGCGTATTAATAAGTAGTTTTGAATGAAAATTAATGTGATAACTTGTGTCATGACTAATTCTTATGCTATTTGTAGCATCATTTATCAGTTTCGTAAAAGTTTGTTGAAATGTAAATAAGTCAGCAGCGTCGGATGTGATTTACACATCGAAATTGAATGTCCATTTTCAGTGGTTTTACTTACATTTAGAATCGCACATTGGCTTTCACAGAATAAAATTATTGGTAAGAGCTTTTTATTTAGTGCCAATAGCTCACAGTTGTGTATTTTATACTGAAAGAATGAGAAACATTCCCCTGCTGTGACGGTACGCCATTGGTCCTGTGGGAAATGTAAACAAATTTAGAGGTTATGACAACTTCAAAGTTTTAATATTGGATGTTATTTCTATGCTTAATAATTCATTGCGTACATACAATATATACAGTATACAGTGTTGCCAATCCACTCTAAGCCGATTACCCTTTTCAAATTTTAAAAAACCCGCTCTTACCCACATCTGCCCACATTGTAATGAAATTGAAATGAATGAATGAAATGGTACAAAATTTATTTTATTTAAATACCTAATATTATTAGACTTACCTTACATACCTACATGGACGTTGCAGATTTTTCAGGGGGACTGTGGGCGGCAATTGGCAACAGCGCTGCCAATCGACCAAGCGAAGCATTTCGGAGATAGTTGTGAAAAATTCAGATAGATGTCTCTGAAGTTCGGTTGAGCTAATTTGATTAAAATCATGTTTAAAATCACTGATTTTATTCAGGCGATTTTTATTTTTGAAAATTAAAAAAAAAAATTCTCATGAAATAAACAAAACTGGGTCCAAATTTCTAAAATTAAGACATTTGACAATTATTGTACAATTTTTGACGCTAAATAAAACAAAAGACGATCGAGAAATAAAGAAAATTTATAAAATTAAAAATTAAATAATTCTTAGCAAATAAACAATACTTTCTAAAATTAAGATTTGACATTTGTGCAATTTTTGACGTAAAATAAAACAAAAGACGATCGATCGAGAAATAAAGAAAATTTATAAAATTATTATTATTAGTCTCATTAAATAAAATTACAAAAAAATAAAAGTTAAAAAATTCTCATTAAATAAACAATACTTTCTACTTTCTATAAAATTACAAAAAATTACAAGAAATCATAGATTTAAAAAATTGTAAAAATTAATTTTTTTTAATTAAATAAAACTTTCTAAAATTAAGATTTGACATTTGTGCAATTTTTGTCGTAAAATAAAACAAAAGACGATCGAGAAATAAAGAAAATTTATAAAATTATTATTATTATTATAAAATTTTAAAAACTAAAAATAAGTCTCATTGAATAAAATTAGAAAAAATAATAAAAATAAAAGAAATCTCATTAAATAAAACTACAAAAAAATAAAAATTAAAAAAATTTTCATTAAATAAACAAAACTTTCTACTTTCTATAAAATTACAAAAAATTATAAAAATTACAAAAAATCATAGATTTAAAAAAATTGGAAAAATTAAAAATTTCTTATTAATAGACAAAACTCTAAAATTAAGATTTGACATATGTGCAATTTTTGACGTAAAATAAAACAAAAGATGATCGAGAAATAAACAAAAAATTTATAAAATTATTATTATAAAATTTTAAAAAATAAAAATAAAAGTCTCATTGAATAAAATTAGAAAAAATAATAAAAATAAAAGAAATCTCATTAAATAAAATTACAAAAAAATAAAAATTAAAAAATTCTCATTAAATAAACAAAACTTTCTACTTTCTATAAAATTACAAAAAATTATAAAAATTACAAAAAATCATAGATTTAAAAAATTGTAAAAATTAATTGTTTTTATTAAATAAAACTAAAATTAAGATTTGACATTTGTGCAATTTTTGACGTATAATAAAACAAAAGACTATCGACAAATTTATAAAATTAAAATAAATAAATATAAAAAGAATCTCATTGAATAATATTAGCAAAAATTAAAATTAAAAAAATCTCGTTAAATAAAATTACAAAAAAATAAAAATTAAAAAATTCTCATTAAATAAACAATACTTTCTACTTTCTATAAAATTACAAAAAATTAAAAAATTTTCATTGAACAAATAAATTAAAAAACTTTCTAAAATTAACATTTGAAATTTGTGCAATTTTTGACGTAAAATAAAACAAAAGACGATCTAGAAATAAAGAAAATCGATAAAATTACAAAAAAGTAAAAATTAAAAAAAAAGTCGAGTTCAAAATCGGTAGATCTACCGAATTATCGGTAGAGTTGGCAGCACTGATCGACAATGTGGATTCGGCTGTTAGTTACTTTAGTTTTTGTCGGCTTCCGGCTTTAGTGATTTCTTTGTTGCCAATAGTGAAGCTGAAACATCACTAACAAGTCATCAATCAAAAATTTAAAAATTTATCTATTTTTTCTTCCTTGAAAATACCCATTTTTACCTACGTATTTTTTTTACCCGCAAGGTTGCTTAAATTACCCGTAATTCGGGTAATTGCCCGCACATTGGCAACCCTGAGAGTATATACCAGAGTTCACGTCATTTTTTTAAAACTGTGTTAGCTTTCTACTTTGCCGACCGCGGGAATAATTAATTTGCTATCACTGTGAAATTAATTATTAAATTCCCAATATTCCTGGTCTAAATAAGATTGAATTGAAAAAGTAAGGTTAAAAAAATCATTTTTATATAAAAATTAAACTACTTTGATTTGCCATTATTGGCAAATCGTTTGGAAATTGATTTTGTTCGAAACACGTGACCATAGCAACCCTTCCAAATAAATACTACGTCACGCTTGAAGACTCCATTGTTTGGTAACCACGCCCAAATATGACGTCATTCTTTGAATGACGTAATAGCGTTTTCTTCGAGGCGTCAACTGACACTGACGCTCGCTGGATTTCACAAACGTCACTTAACTTTAATCATCGATTAAGAATAATCATTCCTATATACCTTCAACACATGTAACCATGGCAACGTTTACTTTTAACGGATGCTTAAATTTAAGTAATCCGCCATGAGACTTCTAATTTAAGTTATTCATCAAAACTGTAAATAGTGGAAACTTAAAATTAAAATCTAAATACTTTAAGTGATGCTAAAATAAACAATGACATTTTATATTCATTCCTGCATTCAAGCATACCTGTTGAATCCCACATAAATAGAAGGCATACGTGACTCGAATACTTAAATACTTGAGTATTTAAGTCGGATTTTTCTCCAAACTGAATAAAAAGCTTCTTGGAATTGGTTCAATTACGCCGCGTCGACGTTCGAGAGGCGTCAGTTTTAATTTATCGTCAATAATTTCGCAACTTGCCATCAGCTACGTAAGTATAATATGTAGGTACAATAAAAAAATCAAGTCCAACGTGACCGCGATGAATTTCACTTGCACATTTACGAGAATGTGAAACGTGCCTCCAACCTGGTGCAACCTGATGAAAACGCGCCAGTTCAAACCTCACGCAGGGTGGCGCTTAGAGTAAACGTCCGAGGAGCTTGAAGAGGTCACCTTGTGAGGATAAGCTCGCGCGCATTTTACAATCAGTCGTGGTGCGGATGAGCCAAAGTAAGTATGTAGAAGTAGATACACTTTTTTTGCTATCACTGTTGTTTCATTAAAGAATAAACACAACGGATAACGTAAATAAACGCGTTTATTTCGGGAGATATTGATTTTATTTGCGTGGCCGTCGGAGTGCTCGTCTTCGCCGGCATATGTGCCACTTTTGTTTACTGCTTGCTATCAAAAAAAAAGCTGCGTTAATAAATTTATTACGGTTTCAAAAAAAAAAAAGATTGTTTAAAATTCTTACATTATCTGAATTCTATGATCCGCCAAATATTTGTCGAGATATATATTTTTTTCGAATAGTAACACGAAATGACGCAGGAGTCTGTATTTATGTAGGCAGTGCAATTTCAAAAATTTAAATTAATTGCAGTAGCAATCACATAATGAGACAATGTTAATTCCATCAAGATTGTAACAAAAATAGTATATTATTTTACAAGTTTCACAAGAAGGCTTATTGTAACGCGAGTGGGGTTGGGGTACGACGAGCGAAGCGAAGCAAGCTCGGAGTGCCCCAACGGCACGAGTGTTACAATGCCTCTTGTGAAACGTGTAAAATATACTATTTTTTTTGCTTTGCGTCACTTATTGAACAAAAATATGAAAAATACTGTCAAAAATTAGATCTCCTTAGTATATGGAGAATTTTAGTTGTAATGCGTGGCAACACTGACAACCCTTGGTTTTAAACAAAAATCACATTGACAAGTTATTAATTTTTCTTATCCAGCTTCATTGTGAGTATTCCGTTAAATAACAAATAAATAATGAATTATTTTGTAAAATCTATTAAATATTTTCAATTAAAAAATTAGCTAAAATTTCCCCAAAAACAGTTTCACAATGAGCTTCATTGTGAAACTGTTTTCGGTGTCACAATGAATTCATTGTGAACGCAAAGTAGAAAAACATATTTGCGGTTTTCTAAAAAAAAAAAGGTTTTATTTGTAAGAGAGAAAAATCAATAAGCGAAGGGTTACAGACAGGGGAAGTCCAGTTTATTTGGAACATTTAAAATCTGTAATTAAAAAAAAAAAAAAAATTCGCTGAAATTATAAAGTGAAATAAAAAAGAATTTGTAGCGAGCGCTTAATTTTTCGAAGCGCCCTCTCTTAGGGGCTGTGTTAATTTCATCAAGATTGTAAACAAAATATTGCGTTTTTTTTTTTTTTAAAGTTTATTACAGACAATAATCAGTAAGAGAAGAAACATTTAAAATTTGTAATTCTTTTAATATGTAAATGAAAAAAAAAATTCGCTGAAATCGTGAAGTGAAATAAAAAACAATTTGTAACGAGCGCTCAATTATTCGAAGCGGCCTCTTTTAGCGGCTGAGTTTTCTAGAGAGCAGGGTTGCCAGCAGTAGAGTGGTCGACCAATAAGTAGTCGTTGCCGAACGGATTCTCATTTATTTATTTATTTTTTTGTTTCATTTATAAAACCTAAATTACTGTATTGTGAATAGTATTAAGGCTCCCTGCGTTTTTTTAGCTACATTTTCGAGTCAAAACATTTTTCGAAGTTACACATGGCGCCCAACATGGGGCCTAAAAATTATAATAACGAACAATAATGTAATGTAATATAAGCCATAGAATCAATTAGATTAGGTGAACAGAATCATATGATCACCCAATATTGATCAAAACACATGAAATCGGTAATGTTTCTAGGTTACGTTTTTGTGATCAAATCATACAAAATCACACATAACTTGTGATTATCCAAATTGTAATCATGATCGCTTGATCGGAAGTGGGAGAGAAACTAATCACAGAGAACGAACACGCAGAATTGTGATCACGATTACATGATTAGTAATCACGGGTATAAACGAAAGCAGCTATAATGTAAATGTAATGACAAACAGAGTTGTAATAACATCGTTTAATTTATAATCTGTGGTCATCTCCAAGTACACAGTCTTTTGTAAGTCTTAAAAATCAATAGGAAGGACACAAAAAGTGAATATTTCAAATATTTAAAATTCTAAAATTATTAACGTCGAGTACTGTTAATTTCTGCCCCTGCACTATGTACAATCAGAAATAAGAGTAATGTCTCCCTAATGAAACGTTAAATTGCGACCTAATCACTTCTGACCGCTATACCAAGTTTAGTAGACGGACAAGCGGACAAGTACACAACGATGTTTGTGAATGCCTGCCTGCTTGTTATGGTGAATAGAATACCAATGCATTTACATTGTATTTGGGAAACATTATTGTTATTTCTGACTACACTTCGTGTAAAAAAAAATTTTCCATTCTTTCATAAAGTTGTTCAAATCTGGCGACTTATCTGCCGCAAGCCTCCAAGGTTACGAATGTCAAACTGAAATTTAACATAACCTAAAATTATTGTCATACATTTTATTCAACTCCGTTGACATTTTTCGCACTTCTTCAATTGTTTGTTCTGCTCGTTCACTTAAATTCGTTTGAAAGAATAAACCTAGTTTAATTCTAGTACTTAAAATATTAACCTAAAAAAAAAAGTTTAAAGCAGCAGCAACGCAACTTATTTTTGGAATCACTGCCAACTTTACACCTTACACCAGCAAAATAACCAACGCGGAGGACGTGTGTACCTACACACATGAAACGGTCGCGAATTTGTATATAAAACAAATAGCATGTGCTTGATGTAATTGAAAATTTAAATCACAAACAAATGTACATTTATTAGAAACTGTAGGCGGGAGCCGAGTTGCCGGGCCGGAAGGGACGTTTAGGGTCATTTCAATAAGCATTTAACAAACACGAAAGGCCATAAATTCTTATCGCACTTGAGCTCGATTCAATGGGTTCTTGAAGGGACTGTCATATAAATCTATCACGCGAGTTTCGGATACAAGTCTGTTTTTCTTTAAAAGTTGCAATTCGACACGCATTTAAGTTCTGTAAGATAATACAGCTATTGAGATTGACACTTGCAAAAGGCAGGAAATATAAAAACGTCAGGGTAATTTGAAAATTTAGTAGATACAGACGCTGAAGACACATGTGAAGCCATTCAGGGTGGCCCTTGTGAAAGTTCGAAAAAACACATTCCTGGAACTGGGAGGGCGTGCATTTTTTGAATGCTAGACGCAGTCCTATTGGCCAAAGTGTGTTTTGAATTTTGTTTCCTGATCTAAGGAAGGGGCGTTAATTATGGGCAGCTGGAAAATGAATCTTAAAATTAGAGACAGATAGCCACTAGCTTTCGAAACGATCAGTCGTACCCATTGGGCTTGGCAACTTGCTCTGAGTTACTTACTGATTTCTTTGATTATTTTCACCGTAGAGTATAAATTAATTAGTCCGGTCCGTCTAAATACCAGTGTTTTGAGAGGCAATTAAAATACAATTAAATATCACGGGCGTGACGTGTAAATTAATCGCGAAGTGAATTTAAGATTTGGTGCAGTGCGTGGATTGGATTCTTATTTCGCGGCGCGGATTTAGGTAATTTGCTTTAATTTGTATCTTTATTCGTTACATAATTGGTGGTATTAGATGATTAAATTTCCATAATCTATAAATTTCAGTACTTGCTTGGTTTGTGAAACTTATTCTGAGTCTTAATTTGCATCCGAACCAAAGTTAAAAGTAAATAAGTTGCATCCACTTTAGTGGAGTTGATTGACCATTGTTATATAAATTATTACACTAGTTTGTTTGGCGTTTCTGTAATTTAAATCGACCAGAGGTAGTCAGCCGACGCTTTCAATTTATAGTGCAATTCATATACAGGGTACTTTTGTAAAATTAGTTAATTCCCTTTTGCGATATTCTCTGGCAAGTTGGAAACACTCAAACAAAATGTTTTTCGATTTGCGCAGTGAAATCGATTGCTTTATACCACTGGTCTAAGGCAAGTTTAGATCTGCCGCTAAAACCAAGTGTGACCAGCACAAATTAATCCCCAGTATCTGAATCACATAATCATAGCCATCTTCTCAATCGAGTTTCCATCACACTCTGTGTGTGGACCAAAGTGTAGTCTTTGTTGGGAGATCTACGGTTAATTAGAAGTAATCCGCTGAGAGACCGAAAGATCATAACTACCCATAGTAGAGTATCGAATAAAACGGTCAATTAATCGTCATTGCGTATAGGGTTAGATCATCGTCGAAAACAACGCAGTCAGAGGTTAATTAATAAAGAGAGAGTCACTGCACCTCCACCTCAATAAGCGAAAAGAGCGGTCGAGCAAACTCCCCCTTCGCAGCGTTATTAGGTTATCAATAAATCGGGCCATTGTGTCTCCTCAGGAGAGCTTCCCTTGAAAAACTAGCGATTACTATTGATTCTCTCGCAGATTGATCGCCTGGGCGGCATTTTGTATCGCATACTTCCCCAGTATCTGATTAATTAATCAATTACATTCATTAAGGAAGTACACTGTAGGCACAACGCCACACTGTGCACTGGTTGATATACAGAGCTTGTCTTTGAGTACTATTGAAGTGTTAAACACGAGTACCAAGATAAATATAATTTAGAAAACAAATTAATTGTTCATTTAAATTGAACAGTAAGTCCACAAATATTATTTGGGACAAGCATAAACCCACCAGCTGTGTAATTGGAATTAGTTAGTTCGTCACGATATTCGAATGAGAAAGCCGTTAAACGAATTCTACAGTATTTCTTACACAATCGTTTTTTGTGTGTGTTTTCTTTGTACTGTAATTAAAAAACAGGGTTTTTACGCTCATCTGTTTCTAGCCTGCAGGGCAGCTAGAAATCGGAGTTTTTTCCCTTGATTTGCAATAAATAATTAATTAAATTTAAGTCCGCATTTTATTTATACGTATCCAATTCCCGCTATCTCACAGTCATAATCGTCTCACCAGGATTTGAACAGGGTACCGGCATAAGTAGAATCCATCACTAATTAACGATCACGAGCCATTGATTATTGAAAGTTGTTTGTAAATATCAGCCCCGGGGTACCTCAGGTAGCTTCCTAGAAGGGCCGCCGCAGGGCGTAGCGTTTGTAGGTCATTAGAGTATCCGTAGTTGCAGGTAGAGAGACGTCTAGCCGCATGACAATAGGTAGTAAAACCCGGCCTTTTCTTTGAAACTTCTGACCGAGTTACCGTAGGGTAATTACGCGTTAAATTATTGCAGACGGCAATATTTCAGTTGACAGTCAATTAATTTGCTAATAAATTAAATTTGTTTATTTGTTTGGATTTATTTATTACTTATTTAGTTGTCCGTAAAAGGTCAACAAACAGGCTAGCACATCGGCGTGTTACACACATGAGTATCTCGACGGGTGCAATAACGATAAAGGTCCATTTATTAATAAAAGTTGCTTAATTATATGACCTAGGTATACAACTTCTGAAAGTTAGGAATAGTTTTCCTGAGACATTTGTAGATGCAACGCATTTCGAAGTACTGATTGATCACAATATGTCACTTAACGATTATTTAACGATGTCGTTATGACGCATGGTACAATTAATGGAAATCTCTTAACGCAAGGAGAAACTGTACAACAAAATGTAATAATCATAAAGTAAATAAACGACGCTTTAAGTGTAATAATAAATTGCGGAGAAATCGCTTAAAATGAGGAAGTCGTTATCGACACCTTTCGTGTTCTAATATTAACGCCGTTTCCTGTAAGACAAAGCTAACGCTTTGTTCAATGCTTAAGCTACGTGCGTGCCTACATTTTTTAAAAAATTAATCGAATTAATTTTTTTTTAGAAAGAAATAAAAGAATTATTAAATTAGTAACGTTTGTTTCGAGTTCGTCTGCTTAAAAAAGACGCATGTAGAATAGTACAACCGAAAAAAATAAATAAATTTTAGTGAATCATGTATTTTATTTAAAAAAATATTGTGTTCGCAACGCCATTGGGGTTTATTTTTTCGATCGAATATTCAATTTGAGGTTATATGAATCCAAAATTATCTCAAATACATAAAATAAAATGGCTGAAGAAACTCCTCCAAGCCCCAAGAAAGGAGGAAAACAAAACGCAGAAAAACAGTTTGAGGTTATGTTTCTTTTTTAAAACTTTTCTTATTTCTAAAGTACTAGTAACTTCAACAACGGATGTATTGTGTTCCGAATCAAACGTTTTGCATTTTTTTTAAATGAAAATCCTTACTAAAATTGTTTAAAAAGAAAACCTAACCTTAAACTTTTAGTGATGACAGATGATTATTCCACCACAAAAAAAAGAATAATTGTAAGGTGCTGCCAACATAAACTTTTTTAAAATAAACACAGAATGGTCAAGAATCACTGTTTGAGTTGGCAGTGCTGAATTTATTTTTAGATGGTACAACTGGAGTAACTTCCGGTTGTTGACGGTTTGACACTGACTTTACAAGCGTTATTTGACATTTCAAATTCAAATTAAAACGCTATTTTTTCTTCACATAACCTACAACCTGGTCGCTGTTCAGGTTATGTCAAATAAACCAACAAGACATACACACGGTTGCAGTGTTGCAAATGCAAATAGTCGAATAAGAAAATGCTCTTAATTGTACTGCCAACTCAAACAGTTATTTTTGACCACCGTGTACATGTCTGTGTCTACCAAACGATATTTATCTGGATCATATTGCATTTTGAAATTTTAATATACATAGATATTTGAAATTTTGTAAAAGGTGCCTGAATATTAATGAATTAACTCTGTATAATGTTTTTCTCTGCAATATTCTGAAATATGTCATTTCTTTTTACATGAAATATTTACTTCCTCTCACTTACAAATAGTTAATTAGGATTATTGGTAATTAGTCATTTTGTTATTGCCATTTTTACATTATTCTTCGGTTTTAACGCATTTGCTTTTAATATTTTCGCGTTTGTATTTTACATAACTTTCACATGTCACGTAATTTATTTTTGACATTTCATTTATTTTCTTTTATTTTGACATCTCACTTATTTTGAAACGTTTATTTTTGTCTAACATGTTTCTCATTTGTTTTGAAATTTAATCGTTCGTGTTTAATCTTTTGTTTTTAACATTTAACCGCCTGACTTTCATTTTTAAATTTGCGTCTTTGACGTTTAATCATTTGTTTTTGACGTTTATACAACGTGCCTTTTTTAAATTTCTTCTCGTAGTTGGCCCTGAATTGTTAGTTGTGAACCAGCCTTGCTGAAATCTTAATAAATTGACGTATATCATAACCACACTTTTCTTTCTTTTATTAGGCGCTTTCCAGGTTAGCGTCGGAATTGTCCTGAGCTATAGCTATAGCTCTAAGTTACTACAGAGTACCTCAGATCTACTTCGAGGCTAACCTGGAAAGTGCCCATTCATTGCTTTTATTAGTTTAAAAGTGGGGTTGTGCTATTTCATACGTCAAGTCGATTGAGGCTGGTTCACAACTAACAATTCACGACCAATTACGAGGAGAAATTTTTAAAAAGATACGTTATACTATATTATTTGTTGTCATTTGATCGTATTTTATTTATATTTCTCATCTAATCACTTGCTCTGATATTTAAGCATTTTTTTATATTATATCATCATCATCTTTGGCATTTCACTAATGGCAGTCATTTAATTTTTTTTTTAATTACTCATTCATTTTTACATTATTTTTCGGTTTTGACGCTTAACGCTATTTTTGACATTTCATTTATTTTGAACCATTCATTTGTTTATCGCTTTCATCGTTTGTTTTTGACAATCAATCGTGCGACTTTAATATTTAAAGTTGTGTGTTTGATATTTAGGCCCAGTTTTACAATCTTGGAATAAGAACGGAATAACTGTTCGCCAAATATCCTTTTTTAATGTTCCTCCATATCTACGTCACACCTACGTCACGTTATACCAATAATAATGCTTATCCGACGATTGTAAAATCGGGCCTAAATCGTTTGTTTTTGCCATTTAATTTTTTTTTCGTCCTAATAATTTGTTTCTGATATTCACTTTTATTTGTTTATTTTTTCATCTAATCAGTTGATTTGACGTTTAAGCATTTGTTTTCGCATTTCAGTATGTATTTACTTTTGATTATTATTTTCACATCAATTGTTTTTGACATGTGTAACTTGTTTTAGCAATTAACCATTTAATCATTTGTTTTTGATATTTAACAATTTAACGATTTGTTTTGTTTGACGTTTAATATTTCCTTGTCCAGATTTGATTGGCTTTGATCATTCGTTTCTAATATTTAATCATCCCTTTTTGTCATTTATAATTTATTCTGTTATCGAATAATTTGTTTATAAACCATTTTTTTTAACTGCGCATTTAATTTTTGACGTTTAATTTCTCGTGCTTGTCATTTAATTACATACTTGTGTTTGACAAAAGACAGAAGAAAAATGACAAAGGTGAGTGACCAACATAATAACAATTTAGCATGGCGGTAAATTCAAGTCATCGTCGGTCATTAAAAATCACACTGTAAATCTACATATCAATAGAAAAATGTATAAATTTTATTTTGATAAATATTTAAAGTGTTAAAAATTACATTATTTTTCAATAACACATTTTCAAATGTTTTGTTCAATTATTTCTTTTCCGACGATATTGCTTGGCAAACCCTGTATTGTTTAAAGAAAAAGTAGGATTCCTTAAAATATATTTTTAACTTTAAGAGGCCAGGACTTTTCGTACATTATTATACATTTACGAGTGGTTATTTTTAGATGAGGATTTCGGAATTTTTGGGTCGCCTTAAAGTGCAATAATTGCGCTATTTCACAACCCTAAAAATATCACATTACTTTTTTTTAAATAACAATCAAAATTAAACGAATTGTTTCAATTCATTTGCATTGCGAAACATCGTTATCTCTACAAAAGTACTCTAAACTTGTTAATTTTGTTGAATTTATCGTTATCTTTTTGTGGTGAAAATGGAAACGGCTACGTAATCCATTCATATCATATTCATACATCACGTTTTGTTTGATGTCGAGATTCTACATTTATTTGTAAAATACATGTGTTGCCAGTAAATTAAGAATAAATTTGACGTTGACATTTACATTCTTTTTTAAAGATAAACATAATTTACAACGAACTTGCGCAATTATTTTTACGTTTTATTTATTCCGTGGATTATCTTACATATAAATTATCTATTTGATCAAAACGAGATAAATTCACACTGATCAATTATTGAACCGTAATAATAAACGAGCGATTAAGTTCACGAGAATATTGCCACATAACACGATTTTTTTTTAAACTTTGTATGTTTTCCTTGAAAATAAGATATCGGAATATGTATTAATCATGTATCTAGAGTCAACAATGAGTTTAGAGTCTCTAAAGTTTTAATTCAGAAAGTACAGTTAAAGAGCTGCTAAATTGAGGTAAGTGTTTGCGATGTTTGCGTTTTCCATTCTCACATTTAACAACTTACAATTGACGTGGCTTTGATTTTTAAATTTACTTCATCGTAAGCTACTCTATTCATATTTCCCGCCAGATATTTTGAAACTAGGATACATTCAGAAACTACTCTGGGTGTTTCGGTTTGGATCGGAGCTTTTCATCTCAGTGGAACTTTCTAATAATTGAGTCAATTGTTTAAAATTATAACGTTTTGATTTTTGCGAAATACACTTATATTCATAATTCACATAAAAAATTTAAATTACGCGCCAAAAATTCAATTCAATTCAAATTTCTCGCGCAATTACATGGTGTAAATGTGTCTTTGAATAATTCTCGCGCAATGAATTTATTATTATTTGTAGAGAAGATAATGGTAGTGTAAAAATATATTTAATTCTTTTTAATTATTTTTTTTATAGCTTGAGTTCTTGAGGTATCAATTTCAACGGTGCTGTCCAAAAATGGGTGGTAAAAAGGTCAACGCCAGAGGCAACATCTTCGAAAGTAAGTTTTAATTTAATTGCTTTCTTCTGAGTAATCTATAAACAAAACACTCGTCATCGCTATTTTTAGCAATTTGCAAAATGCATTTAATCGGTCGCTTGCATAACCGTTTTCAATAAAAATAAGATTATTGGAAAAGCAATTAATTATTATCTCCGCCATTTTTAAATTTAACTCTAAAGTTTAAAAATAAAATTTACTATAGATTGTTTTTTTTTTAACCAGGAGGAGTAATTTAAATTTGCCCGCCAAAAATTCTTACTGTCAACTATTCAACGTTCAAGTATCAATTTGAATTTAAAAATTAACGTCTTTCATATTTTATATGTGATAGTTTCAGCTGTAAGTCGAAAAATTAAAAAAAAAGAAGAATTACGTGTGGTAGCACTGAGCAAAAAAAAGGAATGGCGTTTAAACGTCAACAAGACAGTTTTAGGTTAGAATTCTATTAATTTTTGGCAAACGAATTTTATGATAATTTCTTTTCACAAAGTAAAAGCATTTAGGGGCTTGCATTAACATTGAAACATAAAAAAATTGAAATGTGAAATGACGTAGTACTAACAAAAAAAAAAGAGATTGGCATTTAAATGTCGTCAAGATGACAATTTGAGGTTAGAACTTTTTAATAAAAAAATGACATTTGTATGTCCAAATTAGAATTTTATTATTTTTTTTTAATATTTGTTGCCGGCTTGTGTGAGATGACATGTTAGGCAACAAACTGGTTACTTAATAGGTTAGCAGGATGTCGTGACCTAAACTATTGATTAATTTCTTAATAAATAAGCAACCCAAAAAATAATTACGTGTGCTAGCATTGGGCAAAAGAAAGAATGACGTTTAAACGTCAACAAGACAGTTTTATGTTAGAATTTTATTAATTTTTGGCAAACAAATTTTATGATAATTTCATTTCACGAAGCAAAAGCATTTAGAAGCTTGCATTAACATTAAAACATTAAATAAATGGAAATCTCAAATGAAATAGCACTGACCAAAAAAAAAGAATGACATTTAGATGTCAAGATGACAATTTGAGGTTAGAACTTTTTGATAAACCAACGACATTTGTGCGTCAAGATGATACGTTGAGGTTAGAATTTCATTAATTACTTCAGAAATTTGTTGCGGCCTTGCTTAATAGGTCAAAAATCGGCCGCAAGATGACGCGACCTAAACTACTGATTAATTTTTTTATAATTAAAAAACAAAAGCATGTATACCTTGCCCTAGTGTCAAGAGATCAATAAAAAGAAATGACAAATGACAAAAAGTGTAATATATAAAATCGAGCAAAATTATTTTAAAAAAAGAGTCACCTGTGGCAACCTGACAAAAAGAATGAATGTCAATTTGACATTTTTTGAGGTTAGAATTTTATTATTATTATTATTTTATTAATAAGTTTACAGTAATTTAGTTTACACAGTAATGTTGGCGTTTTACACCTTGCACTAACGTTAAAAGTTAATCAAATAGAAACGTCAAACACTAATATCAAGTTAAAAATTAATAGAAGCAACCTTATCTGAAAAACTAGTGAATGACATTTAAACGTCAAGATGACAGTTTGAGGTTAGAATTTCATTAAGTCTAATTCACAGTAATTTTACTTGCAAAGAAAAAAGCATTATGCGTCTTTGCATTAATGTTAATTAAATGGAAAAAAGTCAAGTGAGATAATCACACTGTAATACCAACTTAAAAATTATCCCAAGCAATTTTATATGGAGAAAAAAATGAATGATGACATTTAAACGTCAAACGGTAATACCAACTTGAAAATTATCCCAAGCAATTTTATCTGGAGAAAAAAGTGAATGACATTTAAACGTCAATATGACAGTTTGAGGTTAGAATTTCATTAACTTCTTAATAAACTAATTCGTAGTAATTTTACTTGCAAAGCGAAAAGCGTTTTACATCTTGCATTAACGTTAATTAAATGGAAACGTCATCACGCAATAATACCAACTTAAAAATTACCCAAGCAAACTTATCTGCAGAAAACGAGGTTAGAATTTTATTAACTTTTTGATAAACGAATTTATGATAATTTTACTTGCAAAGAAAAACGCGTTTTACATCTTACATTAACGTTAATTAAATGGAAACGTCAAATGACATCATCATACAGTAATACCAACTTAAAAATTATCCCAGGTAATCTTACTTGAACAAAAAAAAGGAATGACAGATGACAGATTGAGGTTAGAATTTTTGATAAAGTAGCATTTAAACGTAATCACAAAATGAATAATTATACATAATTGATTAAGCAGGTTTCAAAATCGCAATTGTTTGACACTTTCGTTTAGGAGTGTCAAACTATAGCAAAACGTTGACTTTTAAAATGACTACAACCTGTTCAATTGTTCAATCAATTACAGTCCTGATCCTTCACCGCTTTCCACGAGCTTGATATCGATATTTACGTTATCATAGGGAGATTTGGGGAAGTTACTAGTTATCCCAAGGTTTGTTGAGAGTTGCTTTTAGTTCTAAGCTCCATCTGATAGATGTAAATATTGATATCAAGCTCACGGAAAACAGTGTAGGATCAGGACAATCAATTTCGATCTCCGTGTATTATGGTTACATATTTTGTGATAATAATCAACGGACAGGAAATTGTTCAATTACTAAAACAATGATGGAAAATCAAATGCCATCGTCATATAGTAATACCAACTTAAAACTTATCTCGAGTAACCATTAATGAAAAAAGTCAACGAAAGACATTTGAACGTCTTAATTTGAGGTTAGAATTTCATTAACTTTTTGATAAATGAATTTATGGTAAAGCGCTTTACGTCTTGCATTAACGTTAAAACGTTAATTAAATGGAAATGCCAAATGACTCATCATATAGTAATACCAACTTAATTAAAAACTGTCTCAAGCAACTTTTAACTAAAATCAAGAAGGGGAAGAAAAAGTTTAAACTGGAAAAGCTTTTTCACATAAATTTGAATTGATTATTTTTTTTTAAAACATCAGAAAGGAAGAAGCATTACAAAATGATAAGTTATCACCAGACTTCTGGCATTTCGGAGCGTTGCCGTGGTTACGCAAGACGGGGACCAATGAAAAGTGTCCATTCATTGCATAGCCATGGCAACGCTCTGAAATGTTAACATTTACAAATTTTTTTGACATCTCTGTATAATTCCAAGCAAATTATTTCTTTTTCGGCAATATTTGCTTCTCTCATTTTAATTCTTAGAACAAATCTGTGGAAAGTAATGATCATTGCATAAAGCAAGGAAAATTTTATCACAAATTGCAAGCAACATCAATTAACACTACCACATTAAGTGACAATTCACACATTGCATGTTATAAATATCAGACCAGAAGTAAGCGGATCATTTAATACAATGGAGGAGTGCAGTAATATTATAGCGTTTTAATAATAAGTGCTTTCTGATAACGTTTTTTTTTTTTTTTAATTTTTAGGCTTTCTTCCCAGTCGTTATTTATTAGCCATCCTAGGCTCCACAGCCATGGCTATCATTTACGGTTTAAAAGTAAACCTGAGCGTTGCCATAGTGGGCATGGTAAACCACACGGTTATTGGTCATGAACACGGTCATTCCAACATATCATCAAATGATGGAGACTGTGGTGAGGCTTCCACTAATGCAACTACCACAACACTCGAGGTATGTTATATACATATATGTTCTTAAAATATAATGACCTCTTCCTCTGTATTAGTCGTAAATTGAAGACAATATAATTTGAATAATTTTTTTTTATTACACTGATCTCGTTTAAGACATGAACTCGTCTGACCTCTGGTATCAATTTATAGTACTGTGTAATGGACTATCTGTATGATAGACAATAGAATTGAAATGTTTGTGTTCCCATTTTCATTAATAGATATTATTTTGTAGGCACATTTTCATTAAGGCTTCTTTAAAAAATATCACTTTACTTGTACAAAAATTAATTTATATTGAATCAAGTTAATTATTTGTTAATATTAGGATGGGCCTTTTCTTTGGTCTGGTACACTTCAAGGCACGATCCTCAGCTCGTATTTTTGGGGGTACATAATAGCGCAGGTTCCCGGTGGAAGGATAGCCGAAGTTGTCAGCGCAAAATGGGTGATGTTCTTTTCAGTTTTCATAAACGTTATTTGCACCTTGCTGACCCCCGTCGCCGCCAAACTACATTACGTAGCCATGATACTTATGAGAATCGGTGAGGGAATAGGTGGAGGAGTTACGTTCCCCGGAATGCACGTCATGTTAGCCCATTGGGCGCCACCTAGCGAAAGAAGTGTCATGAGCAGCATAGTATACGCAGGCACAGCATTAGGCACAGTCGTAAGTAACCATTACCACCATTAGTTAAATTTTAAAAAGTAATCATTAATTTAACTTGAAGGCTTCTGCGGCCGTCGTCCATGTTTGAATTGGCTTTCGGTTGGAACCGTTGACTTCCTCTGCTGTCGACGTTTCGTTCTCCATTGCAGAAGAACTTCTTCAGGGCTGCTGCTGTTGGTGTTGTTGCTGCTGCTTCTCGTTAGTCGTTGAGACTGTCTCAATGACCAACGAGAAGCAAGAGCAAACTCTCTCAACAACTAACGAGAAGCAGCAGCAGCAGCTACTGCTCCATTGCAAAAGAACTTCCTCAGGGCTGCTGCTGCTGCTGCTTCTCGTTAGTCGTTGAGAGTCTCAACGACTAACGAGAAGCAGGAGCAAACTCTCTTAAGGACTAACAAGAAGTAGCAGGAAATTCTTATGTAACGGAGAACGAAACGTCGGCGGCAGCAGAAGTCAACGTGACGCGGTCCCAACCGGATGGTAATTCAAACAAAAGTAATTATTCTTTAACTGTTGCAGATGAGTATGTTGCTTTCTGGTATAATAGCAGGAGCACTTGGGTGGGAAGCCGTATTTTACATCATGGGCGGTGCAAGCGCAATTTGGCTTCTACTCTGGACGATCTTAATCGCAGACACTCCAGAAGAGCAACGGTTCATTAGCCAAAAAGAGCGTGATTTTATAGTTGGCGCTCTCAGCGCAGAGAGCGGTGGAGAATCACCGTCAAAGAAACATCCGGCCGTCCCATGGAAATCAGTTTTGACTTCTCCTCCCTTCTGGGCAATCCTAGTCGCCCATACTTGCAGCAACTGGGGCTGGTACATGGTTCTAATCGAGCTCCCGCTTTACATGAAGACGGTCCTCAAATTCAAGATCGCCGAAAACGCAATGCTGACTGCACTTCCGTTCCTTTGCATGTGGGTCTTCAGTATGGGGCTCAGCAAGACTTTGGATACACTCCGAGGCAAGCACGTCATCTCGACTACCGTCGCAAGGAAGATTGCGACTCTAATAGCAAGCGTTGTACCGATGGTATGTTTCATCGCGTTGAGCTACATCGGGTGCATGAGGGTGCTCGCTGTCGTTTTGATGACCGTGGCCATTATGTCCGTGGGAGGGATGTTCTGCGGGTTCCTGTCGAATCACATCGATATAGCCCCTAATTACGCAGGGACTTTGATGGCCCTGACGAATACCGTCGCCACGATACCAGGCATCGTGGTCCCTGTATTCGTAGGAAAATTAACGGAAGCAGACGTAAGTAACAACCCGAGTAAGAGTTTAAAAAGATTTGACCACATTAATCAATTTCTAGCCGGGCATTGGTTCATGGCGGATTATTTTTTGGGTGACCGTCGGCTTGTACATCATCGAAATATTCGTGTACTCCATCTTTGGGTCCGGTGAGGAACAAAAGTGGAATAGGAGCGGAAATGAAAACAGCGAGGCTCAACCCTTAAAGTCCCCACAATCGCCAAAAACTGCCGCCTAGAGGATTAAGTAGGTTTTTTCTTTTAAATTTTTTTTAGGAAGAATTCGTATCTGCGTGTTTTATTTTGTGCTGGTATGCCGTGGTCACCACAACTTGTTTTTAAACTAAGAGGAGGAATTTTAAATTTACCGCCAAAAAGTTCGCGAAGCTGTTTTCGAAAGCCAGTTTCACACAGGACTTCAATTTGAGAGGCGAGATAGTTTAGGTCGCGACATCTCGTGGCTGGTTTTTCATCTAAAATTGTGTTTGAATTTACAAATATTTGTTATCTTCTTGCAACAAACTTTAAAACTGTTTAAAAACAGATTATAATAACGCTTGAACAAAAACATTTGTATATAGTCAAATTGGCGTTGAAAATACTGAACGCGTCTCATAGGCTTCGTTCAGATGACGGAAAATATCATAAACGGTTTACGATTTTTCATCTGAACGTTTACGCTCCAAGGATCGCGATGAAACATGTTTAAGTAGCGGACGCCATTTTTTGGAGCGATTCGATTTTACGCTACCCTAGCGAAAACGTGTTTAAAAACATGGCGTCTACAAAGTCCGATATGATTTATACAATAAACGGAGTGCAATATGAAGTGTTTGGTGATAGAGAAGTTCATGAACGATTAAGCAGTTTATTAATTCTCATTTCGAGGTCGTTCGTTTCTGCTCTACAAATTTTGCATTGGTTCCCAGAGGTTTATTGCGTCCAAAATAATTATTGTTGGATTCATTTTTATTAAATTTAGCTCGAAATGCTTCTTAGACAAGATTTACACGCTAGGCACTAAAATATTTATATTTAATAAAACGGAATACGCTACCGATCGTTCAATTGAAAACTATATATGCAGCGTAAACTGTTTACAATTAATCATAAACTGTTTACGATATTTTCTTCATCTGAACGAAGCCATAGTTTCGTTGCATATGCAATGTTGCTACTGTTGCCAGATGGGACAGATTATCTTCTTTTCAACGTATTGCTGGTATTAAAACATTTTTGAAAAGTTTAAATCGCGACATCTTGCGATCGCTTTTTGACCTTCATTGAATTGCAGCCAGTTTGTTACTTAGGCCCGGTTTATCAATCACAAGTTAACTCTAACTGTCAGTTTGTTCCTGTAGTAACTACTACGAAGACAATTGTTGTTAAGGTAATTAACTGAAGGTTAACTTTAACTTAAAGTTAACTTGTGTTTGATAAACCAGGCCTAAATGAGTCATCCCATACGAGGCAGTCATGCGTGCTGTCAAAGCATAATGAAATTTTTCAAATAGTTTTGTTTAAAAAAAATGCCTTTAGACTGACTTTATAAATAATTACAGTCTTTTTTTATTAATAATTAAAAATACTATCCTGTAGTTGATTTGAAGTGGAAAATATTTCCGACTCACCTGGCAGCACTGTAAATGCGTAATGAGTGCTAGCGTTGCCAGCGCTTTTTACTTTCGTAATATATCTATTACTATTATTTTCTGAATTCGAGTACGTTAACGTTTTTATTTTTATATTTTTTCAATTACGTACTTAAGTCAAAAACATTATAATTCTGAATTTTATATTAGTGCCATCTATTAGCTAAAACTGCAAACAAATTATAAATATCACGTTGACACTGCAGGGGTACGTTCAGAAACTATAAATGCATTAAACAATTTAAGTAGCGACATCTTGCAATCGCTTTTTGACCTTACAGAACCGATTTGCACAAAATTTTTATAAATGCATTCATGGCTTACATAAAAATAAATAATTCAACTGAAATAGGTTCTTGCACCGTGAAAATTAGTTTTAATTATAACTTGTCAACGTAAAAACTGTATAAATGTTGACGTTTTGCTTTCGTTTAACTAACTTCTTTAGGAGAATAAAATAAATAAATAAACAAGATCGTTAAAAAGAGAAATGTAAAAGGTAAAGTGGCGAAGCCCTGGTGGTTAATACGTGAACTCTCGTATGTGAGATAAACTGACAATGGAGTGTTGTAGTCAACATAGCCAACATTTCTAAGTGATTTTCTTTCCGGCAAGTTTAAATGGCCGACTTGTCTATTAGTGATTTTCTTTCCGACAAATAGAAATAAAATATAACGCCTGTCAAATAAAAGTTTAAAATGTCCGAGTGTGTCGTTGTTAGCGTTAGACATTTAAATTTCCCGCCAAAATTTTGCACTAAAATGGCGGTTGATTGCGGAACTGTAGTTATTTACCCTGACCCTGGTTTAGTTCGTGGGCGACGTTGTCGATTTCGTTCAGTTCGTAGTTATTTTACGTTGTCTGACTAATCAGCTGAGTGGTCACAGTGGTCGTGTTTTGAAATGTGATCAACCACGATGGTGTCAGTTCCGTTTAGAAGACAGTCGGACTAAACTCGTTAAACTTTGATGGTTAGTTTATCAAAGGTGTATTCTTTCGATGTGAACGAAGTGAATACGATCAGCAAAAGTGAAAATATTCAAATTGATTGTATTTTCTCGTTTGCGTTCAGTTCCCCCACTCTTGTGAAATAAGTGATTACATTCAGTTTCTACTGAACGAATAATTTTGCCGATCAGTTCGAAAGTGAAAGTGAACACTTTCAGTTTGTTTAGTTGAACGCAATCACTTCGTTCAGATTCAAAGAATACACCTCAACTAAACGCAGGGTTAGTCGGTTAGTGACGGTAATATTGCTATGAAATTGTTGTGATATTGCTTTTTAGGCAGCGCCATCTACATTCCATTGTTCGTCCCAATGTATTTGGAATTTGTTTGTATTTAGAATAGGTGGCGCTAAAATAGTCACATTCGTAAATAGTTATAATGGGTTAATAAACTTTTCACTTGAATACATTAAGAAATAAGACACTAAAGACGTAGGTAATGGGTGCGTTTTTAAAGTGTACGAACAAGTGTTCGTGTACTCGAACATGTAAAAAGGCGTTTTTAAATACAAATCGAACAACCTAGATAACGTTTTAAAATTTCCCGAGTTGTTCGAACATAGTGTTCGAGTTGTATTCTCTTGCACCTACTCGGCAGGAAGTGCACGAAGTACAGTGGCGGGAATTGAATAAACATAACCTACAAATTCTGAAGTACGTCGATCACACAACACGACGGATACTTCGCCTTCATCGTTAGAACATTATAAGAAAGGTTACATGTCATAGAAATGAACATTTAAATTCGTTACCTATTTATGTAGATACATAACTACATAAGCAACAAAAAACAAAAATTTAAGGTTATGTACATACACATAAATGACCTATTAGCGTTTTTATATTCTAGCGATCGAGCAAGTGTTTGAACAATTTGGAAATTGTTCGAACATATTTGGTTTGAACAGTAGGTGTGATTTAAAAACGCACCCAATAGCAGATATAACAACTTCGCTTTCGTTTTGACAGCTGTCAAATGATAGCGAACCTCTGAGCTTTGTCAGAGCATAAGAATCTGTTGTACGTACACAGTAGCGTCACTCAAGTATAACTGTCACATTTGCCATTTTGTTTGATACCTACCGATTTGCAAATTACATTACATTTCCATAAGGGCATCAAACTCTACTGGATAATTTCTTATACTGTGTTTGCGTCATGCTTAAGTTATCCGTTATTAAAGTAATTTATAAAGAAATAGTTATGAGAAAACAGCATTGGCAACATTGCTAAGACAGAAATAGAAACAAAATTCCAAAGCCAACTTGACCACAAATAAAGTCGTTATCGTGGGTTGACACCTCTGGTTGACACAAACCTGACAAAAAAATTTGAAATCTTGAAGACTTGTTTTGAAATAATTTAAACTTATGTCAAAGTGAACGTATTTATTTATCAACAAAAATGTACTATAGCAGAGCAATGCTGGGGCGTGTTCGAAAACTCAGAGCGTTACTCTTGGGTAATATTCTTTCTCTCTCATATAAATCATTTTGTATATTTTGCTTTTCACTTTATTCACTCTGTTGGTATAACTGTTATACTTACTCCCTGTATTTTCGAACACGCCCCTGCTTCTAAGGACATGAATAATTTTGCTAAGAAATTATGAATTATTTTAAAAATGTGAATGTCTTTGTCTTTAATATTAAATTAGCTTGATGATTGAAAATACAATTCATTTGTAGTTCATTGAAAATACGATTTATAATAAGTAGTATGTTTAGAGTTTAAGTTAGACTGTAATCACAACGTTTTCTCAGAGACTGCGGATCTAATTGTAAATATAAAAATTAATCTTCATCACATTTGTTCGTTTCGAATATACAGTGTGGTGATAAAGTAACGCACCAAGCGAAAAAGCACCCTTAGCGTTGACTTTTTCGAAAAACGCTCGGACAGGTCGATTTTATTTTTAAAAAAGACATCTTTTACAATCAATTTTAATTTTATGTCAGTTACCACTTTTACGCTGTGACGTCATTGACACTTTTTTTAAATGACAACCTATTTTTTTGAAAATGTCATTTGAAAGCACCCATTTTTCTGAGTACAAAAATATTAATGAATCACTAATGCATAAGAAAATTTTGAAGAAAAAAATTATTGAAAAATGCAAATGAGATTTTTAATTTTAATAAAATTTCAACCTAAAATAATACTTTCTTGTAAAAACATAACAAAGCAATTTAATAAAATTACAATAAATGTTGGAAATGCCCTGCACCAACCACTTGACAGTGACCAGCTCGTGTGTAAACGTTGTTAATTACTTTTGCGATGATTTCACGGCTAATGTTATTCATTTCTGTCCTAATTTTGTTTTGTAAATCTTTCAAATTTTGAGATTTGTTCACGTAAACTGGACTTTTTAGATAACCCCATAAAAAAAGTCTACGGGAGTTAAGTCGGGTGAGCGGAAATGAATAACATTAGCCATGAAACTATCGCAAGAGTCATTAACAGCGTTTACACACGAGCTGGTCACTGTCAAGTAGTTGGTGGAGGACATTTCCAATATTTATTGTAATTTTATTAAGTTGTTTTGTTATGTTTTTATAAGAAAGTATTATTTTAGATCGAAATTTTATAAAGAATAAAAATCACATCTCCATTTTTCAATAATTTTTTTCTTCAAAATTTTTTCATGCATTAGTGATTCATTAACATTTTTGTACTCAGAAAAATGGGTGCTTTCAAATGACATTTTCAAAAAAATAGGTTGTCATTTAAAAAAAATGTCGATGACGTCACGGCGCAAAAGTGGTAATTGACATAAAATTAAAATTGGTTGTAAAAGATGTCTTTTTTTAAAATAAAATCGACCTGTCCGAGCGTTTTTAGAAAAAGTCAACGCTAAGGGTGTTTTTTCGCTTGGTGCGTTACTTTATCACCACACTGTATATTAATCATTTATTTTAAGACTACAGCATTTATTTTAAGTACATAATTAATAACTGCTTTAGAACACTCTGGAAGTATCTCCATCTCCTATTATTTTATGAGGTTAAAACAAGATGAGAGTACTACTGCGTGAATTTTAAAAATGTTTAACTCTTGCCATGGAATTTGCACGGCATGTCACAGCTTTACTATAAAACAGCATAAAGGAGTCCAATGACGTATTTTTCACCTAAGCTAAGACATGCCCCCCAAATCTCATGGCAAGAGTTGTTAAAAAATTTTAAAAATCAATTAGTATAGCCATGGGGGTAAATCCTGCAAATTGGAAACAAGAATGACCACTTGGCCAACTGGTGTTTCCAGCCAATAACATGGAGGTTTCTCTTCTCAAGTTGTATGTTCTGTGACTATAGCCAGACTGTAGGCAGTGATTTGAAAACGCTATAAGTTTTTCTGCTCATAATTCATATGATCTTCAATAATTTTGGAAATGCAATTAAATAATATTGGTGCTTTCTTATAAAAAGTGCTACTACCTGTGAATGTTTGAAAATAATATATTAAACTGCATGTATGAGATTGTGCTTAAACAAATTTTAAAGAAAAAGCATAAAAGCGTATTGCAAAAAGTTCCTTATATTATATGTCTGATTGTGAGATCGTTCAAATGATTAATTAATGTTAGAATTGTATCGATTGCATTTACCTAATATGCAGGAGGCGTTAGTTGTATTTATATACCTATTTATTAAAAGTATTTTTATTTTTGTATGTTACTGATTTTTACGTAAATATATATTGAGTGTTAAACCAAAGTATTTATTTCACAGTGATGACGAAAAGTTTCAGGTAATTATTGTAATCATAAACATGAAGCCATGAAGGGGCGACAACGCTGCCTTTAATTTATTATTGGTTTTAAATAATATTGTTCTCTTGGGTCTCTAGTCACCAGGTTTCAAACAGTTGACACCGACACATGAAGTTTGAATCTAACTTGGCAAGAGATTTTTCTTTGTAAATATGAAGCAATGTCCAGGTTTGATCATTTCTCTAGCAATTTTTGTGCAAACTCAAAAAATTCTCAACAGATAGAATTCGATGCCGTTACCTGTTTGCCTGTATAGCAGCCGCAGCGATGGCCATAACAACCGGCTTAAATTCGCATTTCCTCGTCACAATAGTTTTCATGTGGAATCACACAGCCGTAAGCAGCGCACTTGGAAATGCTACGAGCGAAGAGGTTTGCACAAAATCAACATTTCGCCTCTTCCCCCCTCCGCCAAAACAAACTTGTTTCTATTTTTTAGGATGGTCCCCTCTCTTATTCGCTCAATACGAGAAACCTCCTCATTAGCTCGTACTTTTGGGGCTACATAGTTACGCAGGTGCCTGGCGGACGTTTCGCTGAAACTGTCAGCGCAAAGTGGACCATATTTACCTCGGTGGTCCTAAGTATAGTGTGCAACGCACTCATACCGCTTTTCACACGGATACACATTTCTGGAGTGTTCGCTCTGCGAATCTTGCAAGGCCTAGCCGGGGGTCTTTTGGTGCCCAGTTTACACGCCATGATTGCAAGGTGGGCCCCTTCAAACGAGCGAAGCGCAATATGCAGCATAATCTACTCCAGCGGATCCCTGGGTGTTGCGGTACGCACAAAAATAAAAAAGAAATTTTCACTCGAAATTGTCTTGCGCAGATCAGCCTGGTGACATCTTATGGTATAACCGTGCTGGTCGGTTGGGAGTACGTGTTTTATGTATTGGCCTCGGTCAGTGCACCTTGGGTAATATTTTGGGTCCTCTTTGTAACGGATTATCCGCAGAACCACCCTTGTATAAGCGACAGAGAAAAAACTTATTTAGAATCGGTGATTCACACGAAACAAACTGTTAGTATTACAATCAATTTAATTATGTTGCGCTAATTTTTCTTTTTTTTTTCTTTTTTAAGACCAGATATGTACCGCTGAAGTTGATACTGAAATCAAAACCCTTCTGGGCTATTTTCATTGCACACGTAAGTAGTGGCTTCACGTGGTTCAGTATAAAGTTAACTCTGATCCTGTACATCACGCAAATATTTGGCTTCAAATTAAGCGACGCTATTTTCTTCACCGGCCTCGTATTTCTCTGCATGTTCTTGTTCAGTGTTTCACTCGGAATAACCTTGGACGCTTGTTTTATAAAACACAAGAAGTCTGTAACACTGAGCAGGAACATAGGCACTTGGATTGCCTTCTTCCTCCCAGCTCTCTGCTTAATAATTCGGGGGCATAAAGATAAAACCTCTGCGATGGCTATAATCATGACCGCTTTGACAATGACGTTCTTGGGAGGCAAGTATTCCGGATATTACATTAGTCACATCGACTTGGCCCCTAACTACGCAGGGACACTGATGGGGCTGACAAATACATTCGCCACCATTCCTGCTATACTAATATCGATTTTAGCCGAGATGTTAATTAATTACAAGGTTATCATCATGTTTTCATAGCATATAACAAAACAGGTACTAATTTACTATTTTCAGCCTGTGTCAAATTCGTGGAAATTAATTTATATACCGAATATCTGTTTATCGCTTAGCAGTGCAATAATTTACGGTGCATTTGGAAGTACTGAAGAACAAGCATGGAATGATATTATAGTTAAAGAAGACGAAGAAAATAACTGATTGTTTAGCCTAAATGTACCATAATTGTTTATAGTTCGGATAAAACGGATTATTTAAAACTCACACGTCATTTCTTTCTCTGCTGTTGTAATCTTCTGATTTCTGTTTTTATTACTCCTTATTCGATTATAACCAGCGGTCCCATTTCACAAAGCTCAAAAAAATTAAGTATTTAAAAAGATTTCAACACATAATATTTTAATAAAAAAGAGCAACTGGAATGGAAATTGCAATGTTTCTCAAATGTTTTATTTATTAAAGAAAAAAATTTAAATTTGGAATATCATTTAAAGGAATTTTACATAGATGACACCACAGTGTGTGATTTTTCCAACGAGGAAAGAATAACAGGAGGGATGTTACGGCAGTGGGAAAATGCAATTACTTTTGACGGAAGTTACCTCTTTGCGGTAGGTCAGTTTCTGCAATATGGCGGTTTGTTGACATCCGTAGTGGAAAAATAATTGCCGGATTTTGTGTTTGTATCCAAGTGGAGTACGAATTTATGTATTTATTTAGCAACTGTGATTAGTGACTTTTTATTTAATCACAGACATACATTTTCTTTACACCGCCTACTCTAATCTGATTTTTATTTGCTCACCGTTTATATACTTTACTTTACATTGTTGAGAAACCAGCACTTTTAGGAAGATTTATATATTATTTTTTGTAGCTGAATTAATTAAATTAATTAAAACCAAGAATTCGAATTTGCAATTCACACAAAGACGGAGCTGCACCAATACAAATTGCTGACCAGCCAATTTCTTTGTGAGGTGTAAAGAAATTGGCTATTTAGTTTGAATATTTTCCGCCGATCAGATCGAATTGGTCATGCTATACAGGCTGTTACAAATTCGAGGATCACCATTGGAATCTCGGAAACGGTAAGAGATACGAAGTCGGTTAAATTAGGGGAAACTTGCGTATTTTGGTGCTGAATAACAATCCGTTCTGAAAAATCTTCCACGATTTGTAGTTTTCGAAATATTTCCAAAAAACATAATTTTATTTTTTTTCTGAAGTTATTATTGCAGGGATCATAACAAAGTTAATACATTCTACGGGCACTTTTTTGAGCTCTTTACGATGATATCATTAGATTTTACTTAAAACGTTTCGTCTCGTTCTGACCATCATCAACTTCATTTTTTCTTATGGGCGTCACATTGGATTTTAATCATTAAATAGATGATAAATATCATTAAATAGATGTATTTTTTCTGATGCTTTTTCATATATCACACATCCCTATTTAATAAATTAAAACAGCTATAAATGAAAGAAATATGTAGTTGCAAAGTGCAAAATAAATGTTAAATGTTAATACCTATGTGTAAGGTGAAAGAAATTATGGTAAAAAATCAGCTTGAAGTTCTTGCAAAAGGAAACTGCAATAGATGACTAAGGATTGACGTCACAAGTAAGCGGAGCTTCTGGGATATTTTGAAAGTAATCTTTTCGTTCTTAAAAAAATATATTAAAATAAATTGTCTGACTTCAGTTCCTTAAAATAATATAAATTTCCAGTTTTGACAGTTCTTGCGATAATCACAGCCCCTATACAGTTTAATCGGTTCAATCCACGATATTTACGTACATACTTTTGCTTCCAAGGCTGACTCGAGGTACTTTTTTTGTTGAAGACCCGTTACAACTGGGCCTAAAAATTATAAAAACAGAACAATAACAAATTAGCAACATAACCTCATTTTTTTTAATTTACTTAAAAGAGTAATAAAGGTCTTACTTTTGGTCAAATTGTTGGAAAAACTGTTAAATATACACACATTTTATCAAAATGTCAACCTAAACATGAACAATAAACATGAAATTAAAAAGTCCGATAAGCTCCGCCCACTTGTAACATCAGATTTAGATTGTCAAGATTTAAATTTAGCGCTTAAATATCATAATTCCGGAAAACTGTCATAGATTGCGCCACTATAATCCATTCACGATCTTTTTAGACTCAGAGTAGGCCATGTTAGGGTGATATTTTTGTTGGTACCTCCAAGTGAATATGTTCCATTTTAATTTGATGGTTATATTTTTGAAAACTGACGCCGAAAAACATTGATGATTTTGAGCATTTTGACTTAGTATTACAAAGTCACAAGTAATTATTTGTTTTAATGCTATTATTTTACTTTCTTCATGCCATCGTAGAGTATAAGAAGCAATATAGTCGATGGGATTGACATTAAAGTGTCAGAAGTTTACATTTGTCACATTTTGAATTCTATCAAAAATCATGTACGTAACTTAACGAAAAAAAAGCATGGCCCTCTAGAGTCTAAAAAGATCGTGAATAGATTATACTCCTATATTAATGACTTTTCGAGTGATAAACTTCTATATAGTAAAAAAATCAGCTAAAACTTATTGCACTCTGACTGTTTACGTTTGGTGCTTAAAATATATATTTATCGGAGAATTCCATAGACGGCGCCACCTTCAATAAGACTATACATATACACCACGGAGGTACAAACAATAAATATTACTGTTTGTCATCCGTAAGTATCGGTTCATAATTCCAACCACCCAGCAAAAGTTTTAGTATTAGAAAATTGACGTTTAAAAAAGTGTCCCGTTTTTTTTTGGCCGCGACTGTACATATGTCTGGAACGTTCACAAACCAACAGTTCATCATTGTTTATAACACACTTACTACATTAAGGGCGACTTAAGTGAACGGTCGAACTGCACAAAATTGTGAAATCAACGGTCAGACCACACCGCCTGACCAGTCAGCGATTGAGAAAGGTGAACACGTGGTTTAGTTTGACCAGTTTGACTATTCATTTACCGCAGCCCAAATTTAACTAAATAAGATTCGAGAAATGTCAATTGCATTCTATACACTGGAGTTCCATGTCTGAAAGTACTTGAAAGAAGCTTACTTATATTATGCTTGAGCTTGATGCGCCATTGAATATTGAAACATTCCGAAACTAACCTAAAAATCATTCACTTTTTAATTGAAGTCTACAATAACGTATTAATGTATCGTTCGCATATACAACTAATTATTTGATTTTTATGAATGGTTTCCATGGTGATTCGTAAAGTTATTTGTCGAATAAATTTATCAGGAGATGGAACGATGGGGCGTAAGTTAAAATACATATTTACCGGAGAATTTCATAGATGGCGCCGACTTATTTCACTTAAGACAATATACACTGTGATCAACAATTATGGACTGTGCCGCTTTACAATAATTTTTTGTCCGCATGGGGTTGTATAGAAATTATTTATGATATCCTTATATCACAAACTCTTTTAAACGGACACTAAATGGCGTACAAACACTTAACGTTTCGCAGTCGTTCGACGAAGCTGCCATTTAGTGTCCGTTTAAAAGAGTTTGTGATACAATTTTCATCGGACAAGAACCAGCTTTAATGATATCCTTATAGATAGTAAATAGCTGTTGCGGAATGAAAGATTGATAACATTTCGAAAATATTTTAATTGATCACAGTATAGTCTTATTTTTGTCCACTAATGGCAGATTTCACAAACGTTACTTAAATTTAATCATCCGTTAAAAGTAAACGTTGCCATCGTTACATGTGTTGAAGGTATAGGAATGATTATTCTTAATTGATGATTAAAGTTAAGTGACGTTTGTGAAATCCAGCGTCAGTCTTTTAATTTGATTTTTACATCAAAAATGGAGTTGTAGGTACTATTGACTACCATGTCATGAATGAAATTTTAATTGAGTCATACAGGGTGTTTTATGGTTAATCAATCAAACCTGATTTTAGCCTTTCCGAGAGTACCTCCATATATTGTCATTATATTTAAAGAAGGCAAAGGAAAATAAATGCAATATATTGTCAATTTTTTAACCTAATTGTGCCATCATTGTTTATATACACATGATATACACTTCCCTTCAATAAGATACAATTTTTTTGAATCAATAAAATGGAATATTTAAAACTCACACATCACTTCTTCCTCCGCTTCAACATTGCAATCTTCTTCTGATTTCTGTTCTTATTACTCCTTATTCGATTGACAACCAACGGCTTATATTTTTCACCTCTCTTACTCTCACCACTCAGTTTTATGTATTCCACTACATTACTTTTAACATCAGATTTAGTCGTTTCCGAAGGTACAAAGACCCGTTCCAATTTTGACGTACGATATAAATAATAGTCTTCAATCACTGGCGCAGTTTCCGATTCAACCTGTTCACTTTCTTTCGACTTTACTTCTTCACAGTCGTCACTAACGACAGAGCTTTCAACCCCACCGCACTCATCAAAAAATGTCACACTCCTGCGATTGAAATTCATATGATTTCTCGGCACCGGATAATTTTTATAAACATTCTTAATCGTCTTATTTATCTGAAAAAGACCCGAGTCTTCCTTTAAGTCTTTCGCCAAAGCGATTGCAGCGCTGCCAATCCCCGCACAGCGCTTCAATAAATCGCGCAATTCGGACACGATTAAAATAGGAATGCCCCGCAAAACTGCTAAGTCTATGACGTGCTTCACCATTAACTGCGGCGCCACGTCTCTGGTCACCAAAACGGAACTCGCTTTGTCTTGTTCAAGCAACTTAGTAACTTCGTTAACACCGAAAATCAAACTCATCCTGAAAGTTGCCGTTCTGTTAAAATACATGAGGCAAAGTTCTCAATGTGCTTACCTAATCGATTCGTCGGGGGGTTGGAATTCCAGGTTCGTATATTTCATGCGGAATTCCTTGCGTTGTTCTTTCGGAATGGTTTTTATTTCCTTCCAGGGAACTGATGTTTTCGCTGCACGTATCATTGGCAAACTCTTTTGCAGGACTTCGTGGATTAAAACCTCATCTTTACCTTTGATCAACGGCCTTGAATCAACGCTTTATTTAGTAACAACGAAAACCGAAGCTATTTTTGATCATCTTACCAGTAATGAACGTAGGGGTTAACTAGCACATTTTTCAGTGTTTCCTTATTACCTTTTTTACCTCTTATGGTGCCTTTTGTTTGCTTTTCTGTAAACACAGGCTTATCCATTTTCAGTTTTAATTTTAATAATTTATTTAAATATTTCGATACATTTATTTTTAGGTTATGTTCGCCCGGGTTACCCCGGTTAATTTATTTTCTCACTCTTACATGCACGGGAAACAGAGTCGTTGTTTCTCATATTTCTACCGAGTAGTTATGCTCCGAGCGAGTCAGTGTTGCCAACGTGAAACAAGCTTTCTACCCAGTTATTTGACTAGAAATCCCCAATAATCCCCACAAAATTTTTAAAATCTCCAAACTTCTCCACAAATATTCCAATAAACTTTTAAAAACTGTCGTTCAACAGCCGACAAGCAGTTTCTATGCTGATTATAATGGGTGCGTTTCGTTTGCACGCTCACGCTTATAAGCGCTGTTTTCTGTTGTTTCCTTTGGCGTTTAGTCGCTTAAGCCTTTTATACGCAAAGGTGTTTCTTTTGACTTTTGTTCGCACAACGAATTCATAACCTTAAAAATATAATTTTAGTAGTGAATTTGATCCAATCATAGCTGCTGCAGCTGTTTCTGAAGTGTAATGTTTGTTTATAATCTGACTATGATTAGCTGATCTTCTCATACACGTCTCATACGTTCCGTTAGGGGCATAAACGCTTACGCTTTTGCTGCCCTACCTCCATGGAATAAGCAATTGTGAGCGAAAACTATGACGTCATATGACGTTATTATTTCGTCAGCTGGCGCTTTGTAAGCGTTTGCAAACCCAAACGGAATGGTTTAAG
The DNA here is from genome assembly GCA_958336345.1 of Dorcus parallelipipedus. Taxonomy (NCBI): domain Eukaryota; kingdom Metazoa; phylum Arthropoda; class Insecta; order Coleoptera; family Lucanidae; genus Dorcus; species Dorcus parallelipipedus. The sequence continues at coordinate 5,396,189 of OY284478.1, read as the reverse complement.
CAACGCTTATTAGCGCTCAAAGCATTTGAGCGCGCAAATGAAACGCACCCAATATGCTGTGCTACTGTGCAATGATCTCGAGTGCAGTGTTGCCAACACCGGCAACACCACAGTATATCGATTTAGATCGATCCAAATCGATGAATCGAATGCAGCTTATATTTGATATGAGGTCTGTTCGATAGCTCTGCACTTTTCTACACTTTTTGCACCAACCGCTCCTGAGAAAGTGCGATGTATATAATATAACATAAGTGGGAGTGAGAAAAATAGAGTTAAAGGTGTTAAAAGTGTAGAAAGTGCAGAGCTATCGGACAGGCCTATTATGGGTGCGTTTCGTTTGCACGCTCACACGCTTTAAGCGCTCACGCTTATAAGCGCTGTTTTCTGTTGTTTCCTTTGGCGTTTAGTCGCTTAAGCCGTTATACGCAAAGGTGTTTCTTTTGACTTTTGTTCGCACAACGAATTCATAACCTTAAAAATATAATTTTAGTAGTGAAATTGATCCAATCATAGCTGCTGCAGCTGTTTCTGAAGTGTAATGTTTGTTTATAATCTGACTATGATTAGCTGATCTTCTCATACACGTCTCATACGTTCCGTTAGGGGCATAAGCGCTTACGCTTTTGCTGCCCTACATCCATGGAATAAGCAATCGTGAGCGAAAACTATGACGTCATATGACGTTATCATTGCGTCAGCTGGCGCTTTGTAAGCGTTTGCAAACCCAAACGGAATGGTTTAAGCAACGCTTATTAGCGCTCAAATCATTTAAGCGTGCAAATGAAACGCACCCTATAGCTGAGTTCGGCAATGCGATGTTTTTCATCAACCATCTCAGAATCGTTCGGTAATGAAAAGTCGAGCTTACTTTGACAGATCTGGAACGTTCGGCAAATACAGATCAGATGAAAAAGATCGCGCTCGCTCAGCTCGGAATATTTTGGAGGAGCTCTCAGATTTAGAACTTGTCAAGTAGGTTATGTTTATATATTTTCATGAATTAAGAGTAATCGTTGTTTAATTTAAACGATAAGTGTTTGTACAGTGTAAAATAACGAAATTAAGACGAATTTCAACATTATAATGAGCATAATTAATTTCAAGAAATAGTGTTTGATGAGGAATACAACCAATTTCTAAAAGTGAATAATAAGAGTGACTGTTGGAAGAAAATAGAGTATTTCAAATATTAAGATTGTTTTCAAGAGAAGAATTAATAAAATTCTGTTTATTTGCAAACTCAACTGTCAGAATCTATACGCCAATTGCTCGAAATCGTTCGTCATTAAGTTTGTTCATGTGGAGCGCTCTGTGATCAGCTGATTAAAATCTCACTAGCTCTGCTCGAATCGTCGAGCGCATTGCCGAACTCACCTTATGTTTGATATGACAGATGACAGTTCGACAGGGAAGAATAAATTGAGGTTATGTTCTGCAAACATCGCCCGGATTAATTTTTTTAAATGATAACATGCTAAAGAGCGGCGTATTTAAGTATTGGAAAAGAGAACTTAACTTATTTACTAGGCGTAAACATAAGAATCTTCGAACGGTACGTTGTATTTGAAAAGGAAATAGATTTGAGGTTACGTTTACATAACTTTATGTATGGTTTGTAAACAAATAATTATTAAACAATCACTTTCAGACGTCGCCAAGCAAGAAAAAAGCGCCCAGTTTCAAGGCCCTAGAACATTTCGATGATTTTTACGAGCAAGTCTTTACAAATAACTGGCCTTCGATTCGTCAGGGACTATTGAGCAAGCAGAAATACGTGGCCGTTGTTAATAATTATTCTGACACGGAAGACATAAAGACTGGGTTAGAAAACTTGGGGGCGCTTAACATTAGAAAGTTATTCAACTTAGAGAAACAATACATCAGCGATAACTATGATAAACTTAAGAGAAAATTGCAATTGGAACGTATATGGAAGATGGATAAGCAAATGGATATTGAACAAGAGAAAACAGTCACAAAATCAAATGAAGCGAAAAAGATGTCACTTGAAAAAGGTTTAGAAAACGCAGAGTATGACTTTACTCGCATCGTCGATAGTGAAAACATCTTATCGACGGCAAACTTACACGAGTTTATCCCCGTAACGAAAATTAAAGGAAGCGATGAATGGATACCGGAATCCGACCACTACAAATTTTACTCAAACATCGAGTTTCCCGTCAAAATTGAGAAAGAATATGCTATACACTTCCCCGAGCACCTCGATGTGTATTGTTACGAAATGTCGAATCACACAACTTTTGCTTATCCTCGCAAAGGCACTACAGACGTCTATAACTATTATTTAATGGATGGGGGCTCTCTCCTCCCAATTTTGGCTTTAGATATTAAACCCGGAAATAGAATCCTAGACATGTGCGCAGCTCCGGGTGGTAAAAGTCTTCTGGCCTTACAAACTTTATATCCGAGTCAAGTGACGGCGAATGACGTATCAATGTCTCGGGGGAATAAAATCCACAAGGTTCTGATAGAATATTTTTATGACCTCGACGAACGCTGGCTGAAAACGGGGAAGATCACAATCAGTAACAGGGATGGACGAGAAATCGAAGATTCCAGCTTCGATAGGATTTTGGTGAGTCTACTTGGTGTGCTCGTGAAGATTTGAAATTATATTCGTAGGTCGATGTTCCGTGTACAACAGACAGGCATTCGCTTAAAGAAGATGAAAATAACATATTCAGGCCGGATAGGATAAGAGAAAGATTGAAATTGCCTGAACTTCAGAGCCAGCTTTTGGTTCAGGCTTTGAAACTGATCGCCAAAGATGGTGTCGTTGTTTATTCTACTTGCTCTTTGAGCCCCATTCAAAACGATGGAGTCGTTCATATGGCATTGAAACAAATATGGGAGGAAACAAAGATAGAAATTTTAGTGAAGTGAGTTTTGTGTATGATGTTTTTAGCTGGATTTGCGTTGGCTCTAAAGGCTTGTTTACATGAAGCTAGTAGAGAAGCAGGTCAAGTAGAAAAGTTACTTGGTTAGTTTCTTTCTGCAAGTGGCTCTATTATGCAGCAAGTAAACGTTTACACAATACAAGTAGCTTGTATATACTTGAGCTGTCTTCCTATTAGCTTTGTGTAAACAAACCTTTTAGATCACAATAATTGCATTGCCCTTAAGATCATAGCAGCGCATGGCTCCAAGATCATAGTATTCTTGTCTTAACAATTATCTACTTTTAATGTGTAAAATATTTTTTAATTGTTTGTTGGCGCACACCATTACAAACCGCTTAAAATATAAAATGAAATAATTGTTGATTGCTTATCATGTCTTCATTGTAGAGATTTGGGCCCAGCTTTAACTCAAACTCGGAGTGTATACAAACTGGCCGATCCAAAATTGATGAAGTACGGTCATTTGGTGGTGCCCAATTTGCAGGCTAATTTTGGACCAACCTATTTTTGTAAATTACAACGAATAAAATAAATACAACGTTCATTATAAGTTCATATTAACTTAACTTGTTTTCCTCCCCCTCTTCACAATTTAGAATTGAGACTTACTGGTTATTAGTTAAGTTTTTGAGTTAATTTCTTTTCTCAGTTAGGTATTTGAGTCAAACAATTTGAGCAATGCAAAAGTAAATTGAGGGTGTTCAATAAATCTAAGAAGATACAATAAGGAAAAAGGAAACGTTATGAAAATTAGTAACAAGGCGATTGTTTGATTAATTTTTTTTAGCTGTAGGTATAAATAGTGAAAAGAATAAAAAATAAAGTTGGCAGAAAGCGATGCTTTACAAAAAAAAAAGCTATTTTTCATCGTCATTACCATAAAAAGATACATAAAAGATTATTTGGCGAATTACCGGTTATTACCGCTCCAGCACAGATTACCTAGATGCGAAGGCTAGGCATTCCCGCCGGATTAAAATTTCTTTGCGCATGTACCGTGCCGCCATTGTTGATGTGATCGGTGGTTTTGATCAACCTGGGCTGTGTTCGAGAACTACACCCTCGAGTGCACGTTAGGCGTGTATCACATCTGTCTCACTCACGATTTTTAACTGATTTTGCATCTCACTCATATATTTTAAGACGTCTTGTGTTTACATGATTTCCATGACTATGATCGCACTTTTCACGCTCTACTTAAAAGTAGGTTGTGAAAAGTGCGTCAGTTGCCACGGTAACAGTGTAAACACGAGACGTCTTGAAAGGGATGAGCGAGATGTAAAATATGCTAAAAGTCATGCGTGAGAAAGATACGGTACACGCCCAAATTGCACTCGAGGGTGTTGTTCTCGAACACAGTCCTGCTATCAACATCATTTGTTTGTTGTGATAAAATAACCTGGAAGCTGGAAAACTGAAAATTTATACGATTGCGAAACATAACCTCAATTTACTTTTGGTTAAAATAACACATCACGTGTATTACGTCATCGTTTATTCTTTAAGGCTTAAAATGCCTTTTCTTCGTTTTCTTCATTTATTAAAACCCAATTCATTTCGAACAGTAAGCTTGAGGAACATAACCTCAACTTACTTTTCTTCATAAAAAAAAACATGCCCCTTAGCGGTTCTTGCGTTTACACTTTTCAAATGCCGTATCTTATTTTTAAAATAAACAATTCACTGTTTGTATTATTTTTCCAATTCTGAAAGTAAGAGAACCGACTGTGGAACATAACCTCAACTTATATTTTTTGATAAAATGATACCTTAAGCCGTACGCGTACCCTACGAGTGCTTTTATGGCTATGCCTCAATTGATGTAACTTTTAAAAATACTTTTCTTTAATATTTTAATAGTTTCTACAATCTGCATAGAAGATCTATCCGATGCAATTTCGTCGAACATAACCTTCTGGATTCTGGATTTGGTGTGGGGGGTGAATGTGAATCCACATGCACTTAGGCCACAATTTGGGCCCATTGTACTACCCCCATGTTCAGCAGTGTTTAACTGTCAGCGTTCCTCGAGCCATCCCACTCTTTCGATGAAGCCGAGAACGTCTGACGGAGGGGCACTGCGAATTCCAGCCATGTCAGGCCAGAAATCCCCTAACATGGAACCTCTGATTGAGGCAAGTGCTGGGCAATCACAAAGGATATGCTCAACCGTTTCTTCCTCTAAATTACAACCTCTACAAATTGGGCTGTCTGTTAGTCCTATGCGATGCATATGCTTGTTCAATTTGCAGTGGCCCGAGAGTATTCCTACGAATAAACGTAGTCTTTTCCTGGGTAGTTGCATACAGAATCGTGTCAGTTTAAGCGATGGGGCCGTTATAGCCTCTTTCGCTTGGCGGCACTTGTTTAGCTTTGCCCATCTATCGGTATGTCGATTCTGAGATCTCTGTTTCAGTAAGGCATTGAACAGACTTGATGACGGCATCATGGCAGGTTCGGGGCCCCAAAAGGGTTGCCCAGCTCCCTGTCTAGCTAGTTCATCTGCCTGCTCATTGCCAAATGTTCCAGAGTGTCCTTTAACCCAAGTGAGTTGCAGGGTGTTATGTTTTGCCACTTGTTCTAATGTGCTGTGGCATTGGAATGTTATCCCTAAGGATATTTTGTTGCTGTTTAGAGCCAATAATGCCGCTCTACTGTCGCTAGCTATTCTAATGATTTTGTTCTGAATGTCTCGATCCAGAATTGCTCTTGCACCTTCTGTGATGGCAACTAGTTCTGCTTGAAAAACAGTTGTCAGTTGGCCGAGTGCTATGCTTATATGAAGGTCTAGGTCATCGGAGAAAATTCCTGCGCCTGTTCCTTTTAAGGTCTTAGATCCATCAGTGAAGATGGATATATCGGGTTTGGGTGCATCGTCAGTATTCAAGAGAACGCTGAAATGCTTCCTGAATATATATGTAGGTGGGAGGGAGTCAACTGTCGCCCCAAAAAGAGGAGTCTCTTGTAGAGCCTCCTCCAGAATGAGGTGGTGCTTACCTCCAATACTTTTGTTATTATTATTCCACACCTTTTTTGCCCGCAGTCTCAGGGCTGATCCCAGTGCCATCTCCTCCACATATATATCCAGTGGAGGGAGACCAAGGATGGCCTCTAAGGCGGCAGTAGGGGTGGATTTCAACGCGCCGGTAGCATTCAGACATGCAAGTCTTTGTACGTGCGAAAGCTCCGATGCTGTTGTCGATAGTCTGGTTCTGGGCCACCAGACCAACGCTCCGTAGCAGAGCATGGGCCTTATAACGGCAGTGTACAGCCATAGGGCGGCTTTTGGTGATGGTCCCCAAAGTCTGCCCATCGCACGGCGACACTGCCAAAAGGCGACACACGCTTTTGCTACTTTTACATTAACATGTTTACCCCAATTCAGTTTCCGGTCAAAAATGACTCCCAGATATTTGACTTCATCTGAAAAGGTTAGTTCCGTTTGGAAAAGTTTAGGAACTCTACGGATCTCGACTTTTCTCTTTTTTGTGAACAGAATCATTTCCGTCTTTGAGGGATTAATTGTCAAAGAGTGTTCTGCGCACCAGTTTTCAGTCAATTTGAGTGCTGTTTGCATTAGGTTGCACAGCACTTGTTCATATTTCCCATTAAGCAGGATAGTTATATCATCTGCATATCCTACTGTGTAGAAGCCTGCTCCATTAAGTTGACGGAGGAGGCTGTCCACTACTATGTTCCATAGTAGGGGTGATAAGACGCCACCCTGAGGACAGCCTCGGCTTACCGTTCCCCTAAGAGACACGTTTCCAACAGTAATATGTACAGCTCTATATTTCAAGAGCTGTAGAATCCATTCTCTAAGAATGTGGTTTACTTCATGTTCACGTAGTGCTTGTTCGACACTGTTGAAGGTGGTTTTGTCAAACGCACCTTCTATGTCTATGAAAACTCCTAAGGTGAACATTTTGTTGTTTATGGCTTTTTCTATCCGCCCGGTTACAGAATGTAGGGCGGATTCTGTAGATTTGCCTGCTAAGTAGGCATGTTGGTTGTAGTGTAACGGTTTGTTGACTAGAACTTCCTCTCTCATGAGCCTGTCGCATAGTCTCTCCAAAGTCTTCAAAAAGAAGGATGTGAGACTAATTGGGCGATAGGATTTTGCGAGAGAGTAGTCTTTTCGTCCTGGTTTTGGTATAAATACCACTTTTATTTCCCTCCAGTTCTTAGGGATGTATCTCCAAGCGATACACCCTTTAAGAATACGTATCAGGTAGGGTAGAATTGTTTCCAGTCCCCATTGGAGGAGGACGGGAAAAACGCCGTCCAAACCTGGCGATTTGAAGGGGTGAAAGGTTTTAATTGCCCAGATTGTTCTTTCTTTCTCCACTACTCGGTCGGCAAACTCCCAATCCTCTTCCGTTAGGAGTGTATCGGGAGCCTCCATCCATGCAGGTACGGGATTGATATTGCAACCTGGGAAATGTGTGTCCATCAGTACCTTTGCTGTTTCCTCAACGTTGGTGGTAAAAGAACCATCCTCACGTTTTAGACTAGCTGGTTGCTGATGTGGGTCTTTGGCTAGTATTTTGTTGAGACGAGCAGAATCTCTGGTAGTCTCAATTTTATTGCAGAAGGATCTCCATGTCTCCCTCTGTCTTTCCCTAATTTTCTTTTTATACAGTCTTTGGTGGCGTTTATATGCGGCCCAGTCGTCTGTATTTCTAGTGTTTTTTGCTTTATTGAACAGTTTGCCCAAGGTAAGTTTCAGTTTATCAAGCTGTCTGCACCACCATATGGTGGGCTGGCGTGCCTGGACTGTTTTTACTGGACATGCCTGTTCATAGGATTTTTTAATAGAGTCTTCAAGAAGGTCAACTTCTCTTTGCAGCTCTACTATTGTTTGAATTCTTCCGGAGACAGGAGGAGTCCGAAGTCTGTCCTCCAGGCACTTCAGATAAAGCGCTCTGTCGGTAGATCTCGGATTTCTGTACTCCTTAGGAATAGCTTCGCAGGTATTAATTTTGAAGCTAATCATTCTATGGTCTGACATGGTAATTTCTTGTGAGACCTTCCAGTTTTCTATATAGTTGAAAATACCGGGGGAAGCCAAAGTAATATCAATTACTGTCTGGCATCGGGAACTTACAAAAGTAGGTTCGCTACCCCTATTAAGTATCTCCATGGTTGTACCGGAAAGATATTCCAGTAGTGATCTTCCACGTGGGTTGATATTGGCACTACCCCATACAGTGTGGTGTGCATTTGAGTCGCATCCAATTACAAGATGCTTTTTGTTCCTCTCACAGTATTTTATGACCTCCATCATCTCTACAGTGGGAGGGGGGTCCGTCGAATCTCCTGGGAGGTAAATTGACGCCAAAAGGATCTCGTTTTTTCCCTTCATGTCACAACTGATTTGAACAACCGTGATATCTCGGCCGCTCAAGTGTGGTACTAGAAGGGCTTGAAGGTTTCCCGGTACATAGATGCATGTCCTAGGGTTATTATGTTTTTTGTCTACGAAGATAGTACCTCGCAGATTACTTAGGCCTGAAACCCTTGATTTAACTATCCAGGGTTCTTGAATTAAAACAATGTCCGGCTTACTACCAAGGTGTCTGCATAGAGTTGCTGCAGCCGCCCGGCAGTGATGCAGGTTTAACATAACCTTAAACTGTTTTATATTTAAATTTTTGTGTTAAATTTCTAATTTATTAAAATGTTGCAACTCACACAATTTTAAACAAATAAATTACTAATTTTTCATCATATGTATAAGACATAACCTCAATTTTCGTTTTATTAATTTATTGATTTTCTTTTGGCCTGCGAAGCCCAGGCCCCAGGCTGTTATAAATAAGTAAATTAATTTTGTTTTGCAATAATTAGAAATGATGTTCCTAGTTCCTAAAACACGGCATGATTTTGAAAAAAAAAAAAAAGAAGAATCACGTAGCTTGACAAATAAAAGCGCGAAATTTTTAAATCGCTTTCCGAGATTTGTTTGCCAGCTTCTTGCTCTGTTTAATGTTTAACGAATTTAACTTAAATATTTGCACCAATTAATCGTCAATTGATGATCTCATAAAGACGGCAAAAACAGGCCATTATATCATCATAACTCACTCTCGTAAGCTACTTACTTGCTCGACGACTATACGCTCGCGTATAGCTTTTCACCTCACAATTCCACGAATAATTCCGGTAAGTGCGATTTTTTTTTACGTTAAAATTAACCGTAGTGTTTACACAGCACGACATTAAATTAATTAATTAATCACCGCGTGCTATAACAGATTTAAAAAATCATTTACTATTTAGGATTTTCGCTCAAAGTTACGACGTACGTCCGGATTTACGCCGGGTGTGAACCGTGCCGGCGAGCGAGATAGCAGAAGCGACACCAGTCGGGTATTACCGCCGAATTCCCGGGGCACTACAAAACAGCGTATTGATTGCAATAGCAATGTTTTGGAAACAATTGGCATATTTCAGCCTCGGCAAATGAATAACGAAAAAACCAAAGAATCCTAATTTCTTTTGGTTATGTAAGCCGTTCTTTTTGCAAATTTAATTCTAGTTTTCGCAGTAGGTGGTTTTTAAATTAATTTAACCGTAGAAGGGCTCTGTGAGGCAAAAAAAAAACCAGCATGGATGTGACGGGCCTAAAATGGAAATTGGGGGCCGCATTTCACAGAGCGTGGACACAGTGAGGGCGCTGCATCAAACTATTTTATCACTGAGGACAGCGCTTGAGCAGAGCCGGAGTGAAATCGATGAATTGAAAGCGAGGTTCGGGCCTGGTGATGTTGAAGACAGGCTTCGCTCTTTGACCGCCGAAAACCACGTCTTGCGACAGAAATTATCCGGAAATTTCGTCGAATATGCAAAGTCGACGCGTAAAGATGGGGCCCCGAAGTTAAAGAAGCAATCGAAGAAGAAACAAGAACAAGGGAACAGTGACTGTGATAGTGATACCAACCTGTACGTGTCAACTGAAACAATCAGCTCTTCCAAGGTATCCAAGTCTTTAGAAAATTTATCATTTGTAAAGCCCCCTTCGAAAAGGGGAGGAAGTTCGAAAAAGAATTTGTCTAAGTCGAAGACTGTTACATTTTCAAATGTTTCCGAAGGTGACAAGCAGATTTCGACTACGAATTCGTTTACTTTAAAGGCATTCACGAAACGCAAGCCGGAAACGCACAGACAATCAGAATCGAGGCAGCTAAAGAGAGCGAAGAATCTTCAATCGTTTTCTGAAGAAATAATACACGATGGACGAGAGGTGGGTTTAGGCGAGCTGCAGCAGATTCCCCAAGAACAAAACATAGTACAAGAAGTGAACCTGAAAACTAGAAAGAAAATTAAAGTACAAAAAGGAGGCAATTTCGATTTTAAGGAAAACATCGACAGTGTGTCAAAGCAACTACTTCAAGAAATAGAACTTCAGAAAATACTTCACGGAGACTTCGAGGAACAAAATAGTAAAGATCAAGGCAAATCTAAATTAATTAGTCGCCCATTAAAAACGAAAGAAACTCGAAAACGTAATAAAATAAAACAAGTAAAAGAAGAGGATACAGTCGTCAAACCTAGTCAGCAACAAAAAGCAAAAGAAACTCGTAAACATAAGGACATCACAGCCGAGCCTGACGAAGTCGATGAAATAAAACAAGTGGAAGAGGAAGATGCCACAATTAGACTGAAGACAAAAGAAACTCCCGAGTATAAGCTCGCTACAGAAGAAGCTGAAGAACACACAGTAATTAGCGAACAACTGAAAATAAAAGAGACTCGAAAACATACCAGCGCCGAAGATATTGAAGAAGTCGACGTATTAAAACAATCAAGCGACAAAAGTGATGGGACATCGGCACGAGTGACGCCCCAGGAAATCGAAAACAAATCCCCCTCAGAAAGTCCCCGAACGAACACAGAAACCCCATCAAGCGATGGAGTACGAAAATCCTCAGAACTAGGCGAAGCACTCGAAACCGCCCTTTTCGGCGACCAAAGGAAAGAAGAAGAAGAATCTCAGGACGTACTTGTGAGTGATGAGCCCCAAATCACTCGAGAGTCTCAATTAGAATCGACCACTGAAGCACAACCGGAACCCGTAGACAAAAAAGAAGAACAGGCAAAGTTTGAAGAGAAAGAGAAAGATGACACTGACACATCAGGCACTTTGTGTTCATCCGATGATAAAACAGTGAACAACGTCGAGGTATCCGTGAAAATATTTAAAGGCCCTAACAAGAAGCCCATCGAAATCGACGTGCAGACGAAGAGAATTAAGAAAGGTAAGAAGAAACAAGCGAAGGCTGAAATGAATGACAAGTCACAGAACACCTCGTTCGATAACGACGGGGGCTTCCCGCAAACGCAAGCGAGCACGGAATTTCGAGCGACGAACGTGATTCAGAATTCCGAGAACATAGTGCAGAACCTTTTGCAGAACGACACCGAGCAGGAAGTCGATGACATCGAGTTGATATTCACCACAGACGATACGAAAGATACGGATTTTAAAGAGGAGTTGGTCTCAATTGAACCATACGCGAGTTCACAATTGTTGCAGTGCCCCCAGACGGAGTACGATGAAAAAGCTGACGTGTCCGACAGGGAGTTGGAGGATGACGTCTTCAATGATAACTTCGAGGGCGACAGCTGTGGGTTTCAAAGTCAGACGTTTGATTTTCGCAGAGAACAATCGCAGATATATAATTCCAAGTCGGATAATTCGATTAACCACGAGGACAAAAGTATGAAGAGTTACTATTCCTATCAAGATTCCAGCTTCGAGAATAAGTCTCTGGAAAAAGACGAGAGTTTCGATCGTTTCGAGGAGAAAGTCCGCATAGTCGAGACGGACATGTCGAAGGTCGGAATTCAAGACGTCGATTATAACATGGGAAGACGCAACACCTGCCCGAATCCTTTACAGTACAGGCCTATAATGCACAGGTGGGTGGTTTTTCGCTTCCGAGTTTTTGGGCACAGTTTTTTTTGTAGTACATAGTCGTGTTTAATATTTTTTTTAGAGAAGCTTTAGGTAGAGGCTTAAATTCTAGGAAAAGCAGACCAATTTTAGCTCATTCTAATGTTGTTAGAAAAGAATGCGGCGCTCAAACTGACATATCGGCCATTCCGGGCTCATCATGGAGATCGGAGAGTAGTTTAGCCCATAAGGTAGGCGCCTTTGATGTGATTGCCCCTTAGCGATATTCCAGTTTTTTTTTTTATTAAAGGTAAAAATCGGGGAGAATTTCACGACTTTACCCTCGAAATTCCCACATCCGGGTTCTAAATTAAAACTGTCTGAGAAAACTGTGGAAGCTAGGAGGGTATTATTATCCGACATCGGGTTTACGAGTATGGTGCCGGAATTATCTAGATCAGCGGATCACCTTTGTCCTCCTAATGCGAAGGCGCCTTCAACCACTACCTATGGACAGTTCTTACGTACTACGGACTTGTATTCTCCCGGATATACTGTGAGTTTTAACCCAAATTAAATTCAATGCGGAACATAACCTCAATTTATTTCTCGTATGAAAATACAAACCTCCAACGTTTACACCTTTCGAATGCCGTAAATTATTTTCAAAAATATTTCAAAGTGTGTTATTCATTCAATTCTGAAGCCAGGAAAACTGAAAATTTCAACGAGTGTGAAACATAACCTCAATTTGCTTTGGCTAAAATTATACGGCCTGTTCGACACTATTAATAACTTCGTTATTAGCGAGTTATTGCAACCATCACGTTAACTTACGGTAAACGTTAAGATCATGTGATCCAATGGAAAATGAATGGGACCACGTAATTTTAACGTTTACCGTAAGTTAACGTAATGGTTGCGATAACTCGCTATTATAAAAGGCCTGTTCGATAGCTCTGCACTTTTCTACACTTTTTGCACCAACCGCTCCTGAGAGAGTGCGATGTATATGACATAACATAAGTAGGTGTGAGAAAAATAGAGTAAAGGTGTTAAAAGTGTAGAAAGTGCAGAGCTATCGACCTAGTAGCTACAAAGTCGGTTAAATTAGCAAACTAGTAGTACTTTTTACGCTGACTACAATGATGCAGTCAAAGAAACAATTGAAAATCACGTTTATGAGATAGAGAGCCGAGCAATGGTAGGGGAACAGTTCCACCACCCCTTATACTTCTCCGCAAGTTTTTCTCGCTTATTCCAGTTTCAAATTCAAATCGGCACGCCTAGAACCAACGACGCGCAATATAATGTTTCGACGAGTGGCGAATAGTTTCGACTGTCGCCGATTACAGTTGTTGCTTGTAGAGGGGATGAACTCACCACGACTCTCTTGCCCAGCATTGTATGATAAAGATAATGTCAAAAATACAATTTTTTTACTTAAAATTACTGTTGTGAAAAATCGATTAAAATTGTCTCGAAACCACTGATTTTCTTATCTGCTGTTACACCCACGTGCCGAACGCCATCCGGTCTGGCGATCCCTTGCCATAAATTCCCAGATGGTTTATTGTTTACGACAAGCAAATAACGCACGTTCAGTGTCTCAACAGATTTCGGAGTGTGCAGGTCAGTGTCAGCTTACACAAATAACGAAATTGTTGACAGAATCGAAAAGCGTTGTAATATACAGGATGTTCCATTAAAAAAAACCTAAGTTTAGTTTATATCTCGTTTATCCGACCATAAATTGTTTTTCTGTGAGCACACAGAGAAACTTTGAATTAGTCCCTATAAGTTTTGTATTAAACACTTTTTCCTAAAATCAAAAATAAAAGAGTTAAAGGGGATAGGAATTCTCGCGTAGTCACCCTGTACATATTTTATAAATTATTTAGTCTTGATATTCGCGGGAAGTGCGTAGCTACGATAGCGTCTTTGTTCACGAACACAGGAATATGGTGTGCGTTGAAACAGGAGAACATAGAAATTGTTTTCAAACTGTCAAAACGATCATGTTTTGATTGATTATTAAAAATGTGTGTGTTAAATATTGAAAAGCGGGGGGATATGTTAGAATGTTATTATCAAAGCAACTGTAATTCAAGACACGCTGCTTTGGCAGGTAATATTTTAGAGACGTAATTAATTTGCCATCCTGAACGCGATTAAAAAAAAAAAAATTGAAAATCTCGAAAACCCGACAATCACATGTTTTTCCGATGTTGCTATAAATTGATACAATTGGAAAAGACGGAAAGTTTTAAAAAATTCAAGTTTAAATAAAAAAGTTAGCTATTTGCGATATCAACGAAATGTAGAGGGCGCTAACATAATCCATCATGGACGATCAATGCGAGTCATTTTAAAACGATCAATTCAAGTGTATTTAGTATGAATTAAAAAAAAAGAACTTGAAATTTCGGTCAACAGTATATTTATTTTTTCTTGCACAACACTTTTAAACATGGCCTTTCTTTCTGTGTGCTTATAATTGCTGTTTATATGACTCGTAATGACTCGCATCGAGTAGTTCTGCAGTACGACGCTAGATGCGCTAGCGCTCCTAGAGCGCTCCAATTAAGGTACTAAATCAACACTCCGACAGTAAAGCTTGATTTACAAGGAGTGCTGAGCGCGTCAAAACGCCGGGCGTACTGTACTCCCATTGGTACAGTACGCCCGGCGTTTTGACGCGCTCAACGCTTCATGTAAATCCAGCTTAACACTGACAGTAACTTTGACAAACGTCACTTCAAATAATATTTCCAACTGTTTTTTTATCCCTAGATAAGAGGAATGTGCGACAAGGATAGATATAAAAAATCACTAAATGCGTTACCTCTATTCGAAGTATGTTGATTTAGTACCTTAGCTCCAATTACGGCGCGGCGGCTTCTCGTGAACATCCTAAGCTGAATTTACATGGAGCGTTAAGCAATGGTTAAGCGCATAAAAACGCCGGGCGTACTGTACTCTTATTGGCTACTGCTCTTTACGTAACGAGCACTAACCAATGGGAGTAAAGTACGCCCGGCGTTTTGACGCGCTCAACGCTCCATGTAAATCCAGCTTAACGTAATACAATTATTTACGCTTTTAAGAAATATTATTTCATTAAAAAAAATCATTCAAATCATCATCATTATTCAAATATTTCCTGTAATTTATTTATTTTAAATATATTTTTTTTGAAAATTTTTTGTATTTAAATTACAGTAGAATCTCGCTAACGTGAAAATGCATTAACGTGAATATCCCGATAATGTGAACATAAAATATTTTCTGTTGTGTACACAGCGTATTTATTCGAAAACGTGAATAACAAATTTTACGCTTAATTTTAGATATGGGCACAAATAAACAGTTTGATCACCTTGATCACTGAAGATGTCATAAACTCAAAACGAGTATAAGAGAGCCATTTTGCTCAGTATTTCTGTCAAAAACAAAATCACAAATTCTATTTCTAATGCCGTGTAAAATATGAGTTTGTAAAACATATCATTAAAACCAAGAACACGTGTATTATAAACAAAACTGTGTAGATTTCTCGTGTTTACCCGCTAACATGAACAAATTCTGTAACGTGAACAGTCTCGGATTTTTTGTGTTCACGGTTTCGAGATTCTACTGTGTATTTTATTTGAATCAATTTTCAGTCACAGAAATTCATGTGGACTGCAACGGCTACCCCAAGTGAAGGCAGCCACTCACAATCCCGTTACTCAAGCCAGTACCCCCTTTCCTCCCCACCGGCCCCCATGAGACGCTGTTCGGCCCCAGTTTCCCCCTCTAGACGCACGGCGACTCTCAAATCCACCCCATCCAGAGTACGCTTTGCAAACGGGTCCTTACCAGAGCTCCGAGGCGATTGGACCACAACCGTAGACAGCGGAGAATCAACCGACAGTCTAGTGGAAGAAGCAGAGCATTTCTTGAGGAGATCAATCGATTGTTTGGCCCCCACCAGGGACATTTACTTTCGAAGGTACAACCTCCACTTCTTATTTATTTTTTCTTCTTGTTTTTTTCGAAGCTTGTCACAGACATAACATGAAACTATTGAATGCAATAATTCTAGTGATCAAACGAAAGGAACGATGCGTCGTGCTTCTGCCCCCGAACCATCCAGGGATAACGTTCCACCCCCCGGTTGGCAACCGTTTCTTCCCAGAGTGCCACGCGACTTACACTTGGACTATTGGGTGAAGGTGATCTCGCAGGAGGGGCGAGTTAGAGGGGGCCGCGTTCGGTACGTGGGCCCCTTGATGTCGCAGGCCGACCAATTCGTCGGGGTTCAGCTTAGTACCCCGGATGGACATTCGGATGGCACTTTTAACAGCAGGAGGTATTTTAATTGGTACGTAGTTAAATTTTTTTTGGGGGGGGAAGGAAGTTATTTCGCTGGTTTCTTTTTTTAGTGAACCGTATCATGGGATATTTGTGCCATTTAAAAAAATCATTATGGGATGGAGGCCCTAGATTATTAAAAAAAGAAGCAAACTTTGTTTTGAAAGCGATCCAAAAGATGATGTGCTTGGAGGATATATATTATTCTGTACCGTTAGAGAGTTGGTGATTAAAAAAATATGTATCCAAACTTTTTAGAGAGAAGAACGCCTGTGTAACATAACTAGCATTAAATTGTTGCACTTCTATGGGCCAGCTGTACAAAGGAGGTTTAAACTGACGTTCAACTCAACCAGGTTCAAAGTGAAAAAAATCGCATCAAATTTTATTTATGAATGCATTAATTGCCATATGTCCTTAAGATCCTATGCGAATTTGTTTACTTTGAACCTGGTTCAGTTAAACTTGAGTTTAAACCGTCTTTGTACAACTGGCCCTATGATATTGGGTGCTAGGTTATTATTAACGTTCACATACTGATACTACACTAAAACCAGTTGAAGTTAGGCCTACTATAAAGCAGTATTTTAATGTTTAAGTTAACAATGCGTGTATATCGTTGTGTATCAAAAATATTATATATTTAAACAATGTTTATTATAGTACGTTCTAAGACCAAAGATATATCAAATATATTTCGTGCAGTATTTTAATGATCTTGCGCTTAACATAAAATACAGGGACTGTATGTATCAGTATAACAAATAAATAAAATACATATCTATTTATATACTCTTTTTAATTACAAACGTGACTCCTATTAATTTTAAATATTTAATACAAGAAAAATTAGTACTAAACTCTCTTGGTAAATAATATTTAAAAACGTGATAATCAGACTTCGGCGTTTTTAAGACGTTTCAGATAAAACAAGTCCGGCTCTGGAACGTCCTAAAAACGCCGAAGTCTGGTGATAATACATCTAAGTAAATGAGTCCTATTTTGAGTTTCTTCAAAATAATTTAAAAAAATATTTGTACAATCGCTGTCTCAAGGGCAGGTATTAAAAATATAAATGTTTCAGTGCAGTACAAAATTGTGAATGAAATAACTAAAGGAAGCTTTCTTTGTTATTTGGTCGTATCAACTTCGTTGCTCGCGATTTGATGGGGCCCCGGCCCTTTGTCCTTAACTTTCTGCTGCACCTCCTGGAAACTGCCCTTCATCTCATCGAGGGCCTTGCTCAAGCCCGTCTTCAACATGTTGAATTCGCGCGTTACAAACGAAAGCCTGCCCAAGAGATAATTTAGATTGTCATCGACTTCCATCATCCTACTGGTTATTTGGCCCACCTGAGAAACACGTGTTAATTTTGTAAGGTGCTAAAGGTCCTAAAAATATAAATAATACTTTTCCTTCCATGCTGTCCATTATATTTAGAGATCCGTTCACGTAACTGTGCGTTTGATTTTGCAGTTTGTTTAAAGTGTCCGTGCTGGCACTCATCTGCTGATGCATTATTCCGATCTGCCTCCAGACTTGATCGATTTCCTCGCCGATGCTTGCGGTTAAATTAGCTAGGGCCCCATTTTCTTCGTCTAGTATTAGATTTTCGAAGTTGTTAAACCTGCAATCACATTTTTCTATTTTGTTGCAATTTCAGCGACATTTGTTGACACTTCAAATTACAAAAATAACCTCCAAATTGACAGACAAACTGACATTTGTTGAAATCAGGGTTGCTAGATTTTTTTGTAGGCAGATTTGTCAACTTGTTTCCAAAATGTCGCCAAAAGACGCCAATCATTTTAAATAATAATAATGATAATAAATTTAAAAAAAGTTATCAAGTAGGCTTACGTCAAATGCAAATTTTGAAAGTCATGTCGTAGCGTAAACCATACGATTGTCAAACTTATGTGAAATGTCAAACTTAACTCCACATTCATACTTTACATATCGTCAAAAAAACATGAAATAAACACAGCAAAGATGATATACAATAAATTAGAATGATATACCATGAATTAGGTTATCACAGATAGAAGGCATTACGTTTCAAAATTAATGTGACAAGTGTTTAATATACTATTAGAGTTGAATTTACACACACGTGAGTCTATTACCTTTCGTTAATCGTTGCGTTCACTTCTTTAGAATGTGCTTTAATCAACTCTCCGATCTCCAATAAAATCTGATGGACGCCGTATTCAACACGACGTTTCGTATCGATCACGCCATCGGCAGTCTGCACCACGACCTGCTCCATCTTACCCAAGGCTTGGATTTCTTTTTTCACTTGGTCGTATCTGACCGCGAAGTCATCCGTGAGGCCGTCGAGCATATCCTCCACGCTTGCGATGGACTTGGATAATTCCGCCTGGTTTTTCTGGCTGTCGTTGTGCAATTCCTCCACTTTCGTGTTTAAATTGCGGGCGGAGTTGGCCGCCTGTAGGATCGCCTCGGATTTTAATTCCTCCAGAGTTTCTAGAGTTGCGTTCTGGGCGATGTAGAGGTCGATTTTTTCCGGCAGCTTACTTATTTTGCTTTCTATGGTTTTCACGTCGGAAAGGATTTGTTCGACGTTCGTTTTTTGAACTTCCAAAGCTGCAAAATTAAAAAAAAATATATCACAAGATATTTCGAAAAATTATGATGCCGTGGTGGAAATTATAAAATTCTTAAATTGTCCGTGCAATTTCCTCCACGGTCTCTCAATTTTGATTTTTAATCCCTGATAACTTTTACCTTGCATGAAATTCGTCTGCCAATCATTCTCAGCTTTATCATTCAGTGGTATAACGTCGATCCTGTTGTTGAACTCCGCCAATTTATTCTCGTACTTTTCTAGAAGGTGTTCGTTTTCGGACAACTGCATCTTGACTTTCTCCAGGTTTTCATTGGATTGCTTGTTGATTTCGTCGGCGTTGTTGGTCTCGTTCTTAAGCCTGCAGAGTTCCTCTTCCATTTTTACGACCGTCTTGCCGATGCTCTCTATTTTGTGGATTAGTTCCTGCTGCGTTTTCTCCAAGTCCTTTTTCGAAACGGCTTCGTCCACTTTGGGCAGCTCGATTTTATTTGACTGTATCTAAAAATTAATAATTGTTTTTAGCAAATACCATATGTTTCATTTTGAATTAGAAGTGAACGCGCGCACTTCCAGAATATATGTATATAGCGAAGAAAGCGTGGCTTAGCGAACAAGCGATCGCTTACCTTTGTTTACTATTTTTTCAAGATTTAATGAAACAATCGGTATATAAATAAGAACTTACCGTCTCTATGATGTCACTTTTGAGTTTCTCGACGATCAGTGGCAGGATTTTTTGGATGTCCTCGACAGTGTCGAAAGTTTTCTGCAATTGTATGCGCTCTCGCTCGTCCTTCTGCATCAGTATGGTTTCCACGGCGGCCAAACGTTCGTCCAAACGACTTATCGTTCCCTTAACCGGATCTAGTAATTTGATGCGTTTGTCTAATGTCACCAAGGACTTTTTCAGTTGTTCTCCGAGGGCCCTCTCCCGGAATTCGTGTCTTTGTAGTTTATCTTCAGTGGAACGTATCATGTGGACTACTGATAATATTGCGTCACGAATGTCTTCATTTCTAAAAAAAAAAAAAAAGTTGAGCACAGTACAGGAATAAAAAAATATAAAAAAACCAAGTGACGACTAACTCGTTTAGAAAAGAAAAAAAAACTTTTTTGTTACTTGCGAATCTGATTTTGCAAAATTTTGTTTGATATTAAAAATGTAAAGTTTGGAAGAAAACAAAAGATAAATAATGTAATTGCAAATGTATTTATTAAAAATGAATGGAAAATAATAAAATTGTAAAAATATTCAGTTGTCTTATTTAGAAACAAAACAAAAAATTAATGAAATATTTCATCCATCTTCAATGCCACTTGCAAGTCGAAGTAAACGGATAAAAAATTTCCTGAAATTCTGATCGGGTTTGACAATTGGAAAATCAGAACAATTAAAGATTAGATTATGTAATTAAAAGTAATTAGGAAGCATAAGCTTAAATAAATTTCGTGGAAAAAAATTAGGGGACAAATAATAAATTATGTCATCGGTGAATTCATTGATGAACTCATCGATACAACATTCATGGTTTTACAAACGAGTTAATGGCAAAATAGTTTCTTTTTATTTATTATTTATTCATTATGGGTTTTTGTGAAAAAATAATGCGTGTTAATAATCTCATTAATGCATTCATCGATGAGCTATCGATAGATCATTCGATGAATTTATCGACAATATCTTCGGCGAAGCTTTTAATGAATTCATCGGTTACTTTCTATTATTATTTACATATTTTTTATTGTATTTATGGGATTTTGTGAAGAAAAAATGCGCGTTAATAATAATCTCATCAATGTATATTCATCGATGAGCTTTCGCTAGATCATTCGATGAATTTATCGATAAGATCATCGGCGAAGCTATTAAAAAATTCATCGGTTATTTCTTATTATTCTTTATTTTTGATTGTATTTATGGATTTTTGTGACGAAAATGTGTATTAATAACAATCTCACCAAAGTATTCATCGATGGGCTATCGATTAGTGAATTTACCGATGAGATCATCGGCGAAGCCAAATGAGTTCACCGTTGGAGACGTGTTGATGGTAAAATAATTATTTCTTCTTATTTTTGGTTGTGTACAAAAAGTGTGCATTAATAATAATCTCCCATTGAGTGTATCAGCAATTATTTTTACTTACCTAGATGTATGGTCCCCGACACTCAAAACGAAACGCTGTACAGTAACGGACAATAAAATCCGGGCACGTCATTTGTACAATGTAAATCTGGCTTTAAATATTTTTGACGTTGAATACATAAATAAAATGTCGCTAATAATTCTGTCGTCCAATACAAATTTTATTTGTTTATGTTGACAGAAATATAACCTTAATAAAAGCCTGATTTACTAAATTTATCGAAATACGCATGACATGTTTTATTGTCCGCCACTGTACCAAGGTCGTAGCCGTAAGTAGGTAGTAAATACGGTTCATTTTCGAATGAATTTATAGCTTCTCGTTTCGTTTTTAGTGCCGGCGTCTGTACATAGTTAGAGTTGACGTCAACGTCAACAAGAAATCAAATTCGATGATTAAAAATTTAAAAAATAAGAATTTGTTGGCAAACAAAAAATTAAACTTAGTGAAAAAATACAGAAATAGTAATTAAGTAATGAGACAAAAGGATGTAACAATAATAAATTACCTCATCGATGAATTCACCGATAAGATCATCGATGAGGTTCATGTGAAAAATAATTTTAATAATTGAATTGAGTAAGCAATTTCTCGATCACTCTTATGCATAAGAGAGAGAGAGAGAGCGTTACGTCACTGCTTCATTCCTAGAGGTCTCAGGGGCCCAATTCTTGAAATCATGCGACATGACGTCAAAATGACGTAGACTCTCATGCAAAACTATATAAATCGTTCGAGAATTGCGTCATTTTGACGTCGTGTCGTATACGACATTTATCGAATGATTTCAAGAATTGGGCCCCAGATATTCAATTGTTCAAGTAGTCTTTATAGTTTTCGTGACATTGTGAAGCAGACCTTGAATTAAATAGCTTTCGACGTTGCTACTGACATGTGAATATGTCTGACGTCAAAAGTGAGGTTACTTGTTCGTAAAGACTGTTATATTGATGTAATGTTGCGAGATTTTGTTTGCAATTGTAACAAGTAGGTTGTGACCGAGAAATTGGTCACTTCACGTACGTCATTCCTAAGTTCAACCGTCAGGCTGCCAAATCTAACGTCAATTTTTTTTTTGTTAAATTTCACGGTTTTTTTTTGCTTTCTCTTCATTATTTTTTATAATTAATGAGAAAATTTTAATTTTTTGAGAACCTATTTTAAGGTTACGTTTACATTTATGTCTTGGCACTGAAATAACCATGTTTAACAGATAACCTTAGGCGATTTAGTTCTTTGCTAAAAGTAAAGTACGAAATTATCCAAGACCTGCAAAGCTTTTTTGTTGAAATCTTTCCACAGCCTACTTGACCAGTTTTTTTTTTTTTTTTTTAATTTAGACACTCGTTACATAGAGGACGCTGATACAATTACGCACTGTGAACCGGGCTTTTCAGTGATAGCTTCTTCTTTGTATGATTTACTTTTTGTTTTTTCTAAGGGAAGGCGGTCATTATGATAGATGACATAATAATTGCAAAGAAAATCTGACAACACGGGTGTATGTCATCATCAAGTGAATAAGAAAAGAATAAATAAAATTAACCAATAAACACGTTCCACGCAGGATTGCCAAATTAGGTAATTTATCGCCATTTGGACGATTTTTGAATAAGATCCTTAATGTTTAATTTGGCGCAATTCAGTTAATGATGCATTAAAGAAAAACAATTTCAAGAGAACGATGATAAACCAAAGGAAACAAATTAAAAATTCAAAATATAAATAATAAAATTAAAAAGAAATAATAATAAAAACAAAAGACAATCGATTTTACAGCACAATTAGTGCAGTGAATTAATAAATTAAAAAGAAAAAAAAACCGTTTGGGAGGAAAGATGACAAAACAAAGAAAACAAATTAACAAAATTTTTAAAAATATACAATAATATTTTAAAAAATAAAAACAAACGACAATCGATTTTAGAGCACAATTCAGCAGGTTCACAAATTAAAAAAAAAAAGAAATTGAAACAAACAGTAACAAAACAAAGAATTATTTGCCTTCCACTTGGTCAACAGATTATAAAAAAAAAACTGCAATGGATGGCGCTGTTCAATATCTCATACAAATACATTTCGTTTCGTCCTTCAATGAATTATATAAGTATATCTCCTTTAGAATTTTAAACTTTGAAAGCTCACAGAATTTTACATCAGACCTCAGCAAAAGAGAAAAAGTATCATATCCTATCACTTTCTTAAAAATTAATTTGGCAGTTAGTATAGCTGTTTTAAATATTTATTTATTTTGCCAGTTGGGCTACATTTCGAGACACACTTGGTGCTTAAAAATCTTATTTGGCGACCGGTGCCTAATTTGGACAAATAATTTCGTGTCTCATGATAGAAGACATTTCGAAGCAGCAGCAGCAACCTCGAAATCAACTGCAGGAACAAAGTCGCGATATAAAATCGATTGACCTAATGCCCTTCATTTTAACCGTTTAATATCAGTATTTTTTTACATGAAAACGCAGTAAACATTTAATCGGAATTTCCGCAATCCTCGCGGCTCATATAAATCTTAAATAATCTTAAAATATTTTGCTCGGAAGGTTATGCACAGAGCTAGGGTCCCAAGATTTGATTGCCATTTAACATTTAACTTATCGGAGAGGGTTTGGAAACAACTTGTCAAATGCTCCATCAATCAAAAGACCACTCCCCATTGCATTATGTTATCTTTCATAATTATTTCAAAATTCAGAACTCATAACCTTGTCATTTATTTCACGCACTTGTCATTTTTGTTACCAAATTTCTAACTAGGACACTGTTGACAGTTGTATTTTTCACAAGCCAACAATGGCAGTTTTTTTTAAATTTTCATTGTGAGCAGATAATACAAAAGATATAGAGCACCAAAAATTTGGATTGTAAAAATATGATCAAAGATACTACGATTGATATTAAAAAAAATCAATATTTCTTGTGTTATTCTTTTGTGGAACACCTGTATCTTTGATTATATTTTTACAACATAGTTTTTTTAGTGCCCCACAACTCTTATATGTAACTTTTTTTAAGTATTTCCACACAACAGTGGAGTTATTGAACTCTGCCACATTAAAGTGCCACCCTGTATGTTTTTATAATAAATATTTTACTTTGCGTATGTGTACCTTTAAAGAAATCTCACAGTGTCTTTCAACACGAGGTTGATGTGAATGTTTTTAAAATGGTTTTCAGTTACCACGAGAGAAACCGGATAGTTTCGGGGCATAAAAACAACGGGGGCAAAAAACTACCAACAAAAAAAAACCTGCAAGGCGTGCACGCATGTTATTTTAAGTGCAATCGTGAAACCGGGTCCTTTTCGCTCTAAATTTGTTTTGAGTAGTGCAGTCCACCCAGGGGGTAAACGAACTTGGTATTTATAAACGCAGAAACACATGGGACATTATTGAGCATCTGCGCTATATTTACTTTATCGGGGCCCCCAGCGTTCCTCGGGAATGCGATCGGGAACGTGAATGGGAACCAAGTGCATAATTGCATGATGGTGACGACTGAAGAATTACGCTAAACTAGGTCCTTTCACTCTCACAGTAATTAAATGAGTTTTATGGGATAATTAACATTTTGTTTTGTCATTAATTATGAACTCGCTGCATTTCCTGTTTTTTCTTATTCACATTGTTAGGTTGAATTTAAAGAGGAAATCAAAATAAATCGATTGTTATTATTGCATTAAAAAAATTATTGTATACATATACAGCTTATTATTGTATCCATATATACAATTGAGTGAACACCTAAGGGTCATCAAGTAACTTTTGAATTTGTCAGAACATTAGGTTTGTTCGTTTGGTCTACACCACGTCTTCCCTGAATATCCTCCATATCTACGTCACACCTACGTCACGTTATTCTAAGTATAATGCTTATCCGACGATTGTAAAATCGGGCCTAACTCCTTTATTCTACTTTTCTCACTCACTTACGTCATATTAATATAGTGCAGAACAAACGAACAGACTACTGTGAAGTAAGTCTTAAATTAGATCAATGGGAAATGTCACTTTAGGTTATATGCAAAACATAACAACTGTTTGATAACTGTCATTTATTCAAACGTCAATCGGTGTAGGAATAAGTTATCCTTTTTGTTCCATCTACTTTAATTAAAAAAATCAAAGCCAACTTGATGATTTTTTTTCAAGAAATAATTGAACATCGTTAGTTGGGTTATGTTCAGTACATCTTATCTTGACACGTCATTTTGGACCGAGTTCGTTTCTTCAACTTCGTTCAATCTACTTATTCTAGTTGCACTTTTATCTCACTTTTACATGAGTGTCAAAACTGCTTCGCTCTCACTCTAATTTTGATCCATTCCTGCACCGAGTGAAAAAACGAACTCGGCCTTGGATAGTCGTACCTAATTATTAACCTCTAGTCATTGAAATATAAAAATTTTAGTCGCCAAATTAAAAATAAAAATTGGCAAAATAATTTTTTTTAGTCACCAAATCTTGTTCAAAAATCGTTCAAATGAAAAACTCAATGGAAAGGGAAAAATTGAAAAAAAAAAAAACAAAAGAAAAACGAAAATGAAAAATAAAAGGCAAATAAAAATTAAAATAGGAAACAAAACAAATGAAAGTATGTAAATATGTAATCAAATGGTTTCTTTTTTATTAATTTGTAAACCTACTGAATTGTGCTCTAAAATCGATTATCTTTTGTTTTTATTTTTTAAAATATCATTGAATATTTATAAAAATTTTGTTCATTTGTTTTCTTTGTTTCGTCACCTTTCCTCTCAAACAGTTTTTTTTTAAATTTATTAATCCACTGAATTGTGCTGTAAAATCGATTCTCTTTTGTTTTTATTATTATTATTTCTTTCTAATTTTATTATTTATTTTTTTAATTTTTAATTTGTTTCCTTTGTCATCATTCTTTTGAAATTGTTATTTTTTAAAATTTATCATTATCTGAATTGAGCTGTAAAATCGACCGTTTTTTCTTTGTTTTCTTGAACTTTTAATTTTTAATCAATTTTTTACGTTTTTAAAAAATTTATCAATGCATCTTATCTTGACACATTGTGGATAGTTATAATTATTATCTGCTAGTCATGGGAGTAGGTATAAAAACTGCAGTCGCCAAATTAAAAATTAAAAATCGGCAAAATAATTTTTTTTTGTCACCAAATGTTCAAAAATCGGCAATAAATCATCTAGTTTGGCAACCAGGGTTACCAATGTGTGGGCAATTACCCGAATTACGGGTAATTTAAGCAACCTTGCGGGTAAAGAAAATACGTGGGTAAAAGTGGGTATTTTCAAGGAAGAAAAAAAACATTAATTTTTAAATATTTGATTGACAACTTGTTAGTGATGTTTCAGCTTTACTATTGGCAACAAAATCACTAAAGCCGGAAGCCGACAAAAACTAAAGTGACTAACTAACAAACAGCCAAATCCACATTGTCGGTCAGTGCTGCCAACTCTACCGATAATTCGGTAGATCTACCGATTTTGAACTTAACTTTTTTTTTAATTTTGATTTTTTTGTAATTTTATCAATTTTCTTTATTTCTAGATCATCTTTTGTTTTATTTTACGTCAAAAATTGCAGAAATGTAAATTTTAATTTTAGAAAGTTTCGTTTATTTAATGAGAATTTTTTTAATTTTCGTTATTTTTGTAATTTTATAAATTTTGTTTTTTTCTCGATCGTCTCTTGTTTGCTTTTCATCAAAAAATGCCCAATTGTCAAATCTTAATTTTAGAAAGTTTTGTTTATTTAATGAGAATTTTATAATTTTTTGTAATTTTATTTAGTTTTTTTATTTTTGTATTTTTTTAAAACTTTATTCAATAAGACTTTTTTAATTTTATAAATTTGTCGATCGCCTTTTGTTTTATTTTACGCCAAAAATTGCCTAAAGTTCAAATTTTAGTTTTGTTTATTTAATGAGAATTTTTTAATTTTTGTAATTTTTATAATTTTTTGTAATTTTATAGAAAGTAGAAAGTATTGTTTATTTAATGAAAATTTTACATACATACATATACATTTTACATACATATTTTAATAACAGCAAATTTTTTTAAATGAAGCTAAAAAAGCTAAAAAATGAAGCTAAATTGGTTTCTAGTCCGCTAAATAGAATTTGATTTCGCTAAATCTAGAGGCAAGACCGCTAAGTTGGCAACACTGATAATTAGTTCCTAAACCTAAACAATCGAATGTCTAATTAATAAGTGAATTAAACTTAAAATAAAACAATAATTGGTAACTTACGTTACTGTCCTTGGTACAGCTACCACAAGATGCAACAGCACTACAATTAAGGTAATCCCTCTCCATGCCTGCATCTTTCGGGGGGCTTTCAGGTGCTGTTGCTGAAAAAAATAAAAATAAAAAAAATAGCGTCGAATGAAAACGTCCCCCGTCCGTTGTCGGAGTGCGAACAAACACTGCCCGCTTGTTTCCGTAAGTTTCGCTAAATGTGAGAAGATTAATCAATTACGTCCGATAAGAGTATATCTAATGCGGTGAACTCTTGAACCTCGACACGATTTGTTGTATTTAAAAATTAATGAATTTCTTCGTCTTCTGGGGCCGGCCGTCTGTAAAAGCGTGCACACGCAAAAGACGCCGTCGAGAGAAATACATTGCGAAACTCGCCTTGTGAGTTGCTAATTTATGAAAACAGCCAAGTTCAACGAATTATATCATCTATTTATTATTACTTTTTTTTTAAAGCCGACGGAGGATGAACCTTCAGACGCGGGAAGATAAAAAAAAGAAATAAATTTTCGGTGACCTGGTTTACACTAAATTATTATTCACAGTCCTTACCACATAGTAATAAGCAGAACGCAAAAACGCATTTTGAAAAAAAGTCTGATGAACCCCATAAAAAACAATGGAGAAAACAAATGATTAAATAAAAAAAAGATTTACTGTCAATACCAAATGATTAAATCTCAATAACAACTGATTCGACGAAAAAAATTGTTATTTCTAAACAAACAAACAAACAAAAGGCGTTTTTTTATTTTAATAATAATAGTCGGCTACAACAAAAATACAAAAACAATCAAATCTGGTTCACATCAGATACCATTAAGTACGATTACTTGCGATAATAACAACAAGAAAAGAAATTATGTTTTAACTAAATAGAAAACAAATAATCAAATGTCAAAAGGAAATGATTAAATGTCAAAACCAATGGATTAAATGCGAACAAATAATATGTAATTAAACGTCAGAGGCAAATGATGAAATGTTAAAAAGAAATGATTAAAAGCCACGCCACGCGAGCAAAAATGACTGACACATGTGAAGCTGCAGCTCAGTTAATTTACACCCAAAAATATACAAAGTGGTCAGGAATTACTGTTTGAGTTGGCAGTGCTGAATTTTGTTTTTAAATGGTACAACTGGAGTAACTTTGGGTTGTGGACGGTTTGACACTGACAGCCGTCACGTTACAAACGTCATTTGACATTTCAAATTAAAATTAATACGCTAATTTTTATTCACAACCTACAATCTTATCACTATTGATGTGACGTCAAATAAATCAACAAAACATATATCGCAAATTATGAAACATAATTGATTAAAGCTAAATCCAAAGAAGAAAGATAAAAATTAAAAAATAAGTAAAAGTCATAGACAAAAGAATAAGTAACCAACAATGCAAAATTAAAAGTCAAAAATAAATGATGAAATGTCAAAAACAAATGATTAAACGTCACGAACGAATTATTAAATATTCGAACAAATGATAAATGTCAAAAACAATTGGTTAACGTTCAAAAACAAACGAAATGTCATACAAATAAAGAAATCAAAGATTAAATTAGTGATAACAACAAATGATTAAGTGTCAAAAACAAATGATTAAACATAAAACATAATCGATTAAAGGTAAATCCAAAGAATAAAGATAAAAATAAACAAATTAAGGTCAAAAATAAAAGAATAAATAACAACAATACATACAAATGTCAAAAAATGATTAAGTATCAACAGCGCATGATTAATTATCAAAAACAAATTGGTTAAACGCCATAAACGAATTATGTATTGATTAATGTTCAAAAACAAATGAAATACCTAACAGAAACAAATTTTAAAAAATGATTAAATGTAAAAACAAGAAATTAAATTAGTGATATCTAATGATTAAATGTTAAAAACAAACGATTAAACATAAAAGCTAATTTAATAAAGGTAAAAATAAATGAATAAATGTCATAGAAAAAAGATGAAATAACAACAACTCATTAAAATGTCAAGAATTGATGAAATAACAAACACACGTGATTAAAAGTCAAAGACAAATGATTAGGCGTCAAATGTGAATGGCCAAATATCGAAAACAATTGACTAAACAAATAAACAAACGTCAAAGGCCGACGATTAAATATTAAAAAAAAAAAACATTTGGCTGACGTTCGAAAATAAATGATGAAATGTCAAAGCAAATTAGTTAATGTCAAAAACGTATGAATACAGTGTGTCCCAGATTGAGTAGGCTACCATGGGTAACTTTCTTATTAGTGAAGATAGAGATTTGGTTAAATGGGCAATATTTTGCAGTTTTATGTGCTGGTTCAGATTCCGTTGAGAAAATTTGAAAATTCCGAATAGTTCAGATATTATCGCAGAAAAACTGAAAATCGCTATTTTCTTTAATGTCCAATAACTTCGCAATTATAAAATATATTTTTATTTTCAGTTTTTCTGCGATAATATCTGAACTATTCGGAATTTTCAAATTTTCTCAACGGAATCTGAACCAGCACATAAAACTGCAAAATATTGCCCATTTAACCAAATCTCTATCTTCACTAATAAGAAAGTTACCCATGGTAGCCTACTCAATCTGGGACACACTGTATACGTAAAATATAATTAATTAACATCAATACAAAAAAATAAATGAAAATAAATAAATAAATATCAAAGGCAAAAGATTAAGTAACAACAAATTATTAAATGTCAAGAAATGATTAAATAACAAACACACGTGATTATGTCAAAAACAAATGAGGCAAGTGACCAGACGTCGAAAACAAATTGCTAAACGTCAAAGGCAGACGGTTAATTACTGTCATAAAAATATGAATAAACGTAAAATATAAATTGATTAAAATGAATACCAAAGAATAAATTAAAAATAAATGAATAAATGTCAAAGATAAAAGATTAGGTAACAATAACAAATCATTAAACGTCAAGGAAATAATTAAATATCAAAGAAACACGATTAAATGATTAAAAGTCAAAGGTTCAAGAATTAAATTTCGAAACAAATATTGAAAACACAATTGGTTGACGTTCAAAAATAAATGATGAAATGTGAAAGCGAAATTTATATTTTAAAGCAAATTAATAATTATCAAAAGCAAAAAGTAAAATAAATGAGTAAATCATATTATGATAACAACAAACAGTTTAATATCAGAAACAAGTGATCGCGTCGACAACACTTGATCATTTTTTTCCACACCTACTATGTCGGCTGCAACCGACATGAACAATTTCAAAACTTTTCACTCAATCACGATGTTTAAAAAGCCACCCTTAAATATTTAAAACAAAAGAAAGTGTTTCTTATTTTAATACATAATTATCGATTGTAATACATAAAAGAATAACTCATGAAAACACCTAATAAGTCGGTCGCAGTCGCTATCAGCCCTCAGCACCTTCTCACTTCTTGTTTTTGTTTCAATTACGACGTAAAAAAAATCTTTATGCAAATAATAGAGAAAATTATTTCTTGCTTCGTTATATTTAGTTATATTTTCTTCCCGCTTGGAATAAAAAAAGACAAACGTATTTATAGCTAGGTTAAATCCACTTTCGGTGAACACTGTCATCGGGCATGCAGCTGTTTTAAAACGAAACAAAAACGAAGCAGCGGAATTTTCTTTGTGACCAATCCTAAAATAGACGGTTCATTTTCCAATTACGGTAAACAAAACACAAACAAGGCGCGCTTCGATCTTTTTTTTCAAGACTGGCGCCTAGAAGTCGTTTTGTTCCGCTGCAAGTGGCGGGTTACTACAAAGAAACTAATTTAGTTCGACGTCCAGTCGCTTTAATTAGCGTTGCATTCATTCACTTGCTTTCCTTTGATCCTCTTATCGAAGATTCAAAAGGGAAAAAAATGCAGAACTCAGCTGGAGCGTCCACCAGTTCGATTCGTCTTCGGCGAAGCCTTATCAATTCGCGATACGCCGGCTCTGATATTTACAAACAAATGTGAATTGCGTTAATTTTTTTTTAAATTATTTAAAAAAAAACAAGTTTTCGATTAAAACTTTTGAATTTAACAATGCCGCGCAAAATAAACACAAGGACCGCGCAATAAATTTACCTTTGCAACACTAGTTTTAAAGCGCACGCCTTAGCTTGAACTAATTGCAAACTGAAATTTTGAGGAATTAACACTCAACTTCTTTGTTGGGCGATTGCCACTGGTGCACTGAAGGGAAGGAATTTGTTAGAAGAAATTTGAATTATGCTCAGAGTGCCTGAACTAGAAAAGCATCGCACATAATGCGACATCTATTATCGTAATATTAAAGTGTCCGTGATGAGAGCGAATCATAGATGGCAGCAGATATGCGAAGTATGCACTTTAACATGAAATATGTAAAATATTCGGCAATTTGAAGATAAAAACACAGAAACTAATTATAAAAATGTAATACATGAACATCTCAATAAAATTCATCTTTATGAAAACCAATCCACTGTCTTATTACTTGATTTTTCGAACTACTCATAAAAGCTATAATACTGAATTTTTCGGACACTGAAATGTAGGAGAAACATTGGAAAATGTTTAGGACATCTATTTCTGTACCTTAGAGGTAAAGAATCGTACCTCCAGTTTTTGGTTAAATGCCTTTACATATTTCTTATCCTTTAGAGCATGTTACTGCCAGTTGTAATGTAAAAACATGTTAGTTAAATTACTTAATAAAATAATTAAGAAGTTACATTGCTATTTTATTTCATTATTGTAAAAAAATAATGCATTTTAAAACTTTAAAGTTCGTTTTCTCTAAATCTATGACATTCTATGATTTAGTATTTATAAATCTATACCTTAGAGGCAAAGAATCGTATCTCCAGTTTTTGGTTAAATGCGTTTACATATTTCTTATCCGGTAGAACATGTTACTGCCAGTTGTAATGTAAAACATGTTAGTTAAATTAGGTACTTAATAAAATAATCCAGAAGTTACATTGCTATTTTATTTCATTATTGTAAAAAAATACTGCATTTTAAAACTTTAAACTTCGTTTTCTCTAAATCTATGAAAATGGAAATACGATTCTTTACCTCTGAGACCCCTCAGAGGTACAAAAATATAATAGCTTGAGGTTATACAACCAAATAAACGACACAGTGTACTGAAATGTTTATTACATATCCGCATAATACGTCTTTGTTTTTTCTACGTTCACCGGCATATAAAATATGAATCCGATAACGAATACTGGTACAATTAACTTAATGCGTAATATAAGGTAACATTTCCATTTATTACTATTAGGGAGTTTTTGCAACACATTACGATAAAAATATCGTTAGTTAAAGCATTGCTTATATATGTCTAGTTAGTCAACCGACGGAAATTAATTTTAGTTCTGGACCAAGATTGATAGGGGGCGATGGACTAGAAGTGTAGCACTCCAGCGGACGTGAACAGGTTTGAATCTCCACTCATCAACTGTTTCCAATAAATGCCGTCTTGATTTGTTTGCGCTGTGTTGCATTATGGTGTTGCCGTGTATTTCACCGAGTTTCCTTATAGTTGTGAACATAATACTTAAATTAGTCACATTTTCTTCAAATTTCTCGACGAATTTTTTAAGATGTCGGGGAACAAATGTAGTTATTTTATGTGCGAAAAGAGCCTGAGAAGAAACCCTGGACTTAGAAAATTTATTTTTCCCATTCATTACGATGTACGATGTAAAAAATGGATTATAAATTCAGGTTAACGAACATTGCCGCTAACAAGGGAAAGTCCCCAACCCGAAAATTCAAAAAAACTGAAACTTTGTGGGTTAGTAGTTCACCCTACGGTGAACACGGAATTATTTTACCTGCCCAAAAAAGCCTTAAGTGAGCAACAACACCCTTTGAAATTTCTGCGATTTTCGGTTTTCTGCAAATAACTCGGCAACCGGTAAAGATAAAAATTAAAATTATATGACAAAATATTTACAACACAACAAAAGCAAATGAAAATTTAAAAAAATTATTGGTGGACACTGGAACCATTTGGATCCTATTTCCATTGCGGCACTCTACATGTTTTAAATGGAACACTCTATGCTCGATATTTTGCTGGAAAATTCATTTTTTTTGCTTAATTAATAGGTACTTTTCAAATTTCATGTAAATAGATTTAAAAATAAAAATTCTGGAATTCACATGTTGAGGGACTCTCAATATATTTATACACACTCTTAAAAATAGTTTGTTACGGAGAAATAAGAAAATTTAATTAAAAATTTTTTCACAGAAAGTTAACAAAAAAATAGGATCTTGTAATGAATTTTTCTTTAAATAAATGTAAAACGATAAATAAAAATAAAACAAAATGCAGGCGATTTTGATATTTTTTTAAATATACAATCGCGTACAAAAAAGTGGACTGTTTTATGTCAATTTTATAATATAAAACTTTTGCCTGCTGGTTGTAATTATGAACTGAAACTTATGGGGTGCGTTTTTAAATCACACCTACTGTTCAAACCAAATATGTTCGAACAATTTCCAAATTGTTCAAACACTTGCTCGATCGCTAGAATATAAAAACGCTAATAGGTCATTTATGTGTATGTACATAACCTTAAATTTTAGTTTTTTGTTGCTTATGTAGTTATGTATCTACATAAATAGGTAACGAATTTAAATGTTCATTTCTATGACATGTAAACTTTCTTATAATGTTCTGACGATGAAGGCGAAGTATCCATCGTGTTGTGTGGTCGACGTACTTCAGAATTTTTATTCAATGCCCGCCACTGTACTTCGTGCACTTCCTGCCGAGTAGGTGCAAGAGAATACAACTCGAACACTATGTTCGAACAACTCGGGAAATTTTAAAACGCTCTCTAGGTTGTTCGATTTGTATTTAAAAACGCCTTTTTGTATGTTCGAGTACACGAACACTTGTTCGTACACTTTAAAAACGCACTCATGGATTACAATCAGTAATATTTATTTTTTGTCATCCGTAAATATCAGCTCATAATTACAACAACCTAGCAAAAATTTTATATTATAAAATTGGCTTAAAAAAGTAAACTTTTTTTGTCCGCGACTGTAGTACGATATTTTTGTAAATTTTAGTGTGATAACAAATAAAACAAAAGTCTCAAATGTTCCAAAACTAAAGTAATTAAACACAGGCTCTCGTTTTCCTGCAGATACAGGGTAGCCCAACGAAAACGAAACAAACTGAATATCTCCCAAGAAAATTTTTGTTTGAAAAAACGCAAAAATAGGTCGATTTATAATCCCAGGGGGACACTTTTCTGTCCTATACCGAACCGTCATACGTCATCCCCCTCCCTTCCAGCTCTCTGACCAATAGAATTTAAATAGGAAATGTACCATGAATGGCATCTCATTGAAAAGGTAATTTTATAGAGTAATGTGAATATGAATGTCCTAAAACTTGATTTTAGCGCCCTCTTTCGGGGAAAAAATTGTTACAATTAAATTAAATTAAATTAAATTTAAGTAACGTTTGTGAAATCCGCTATTAGTCAGTTTTCAATATTTTTACGTAATTTCAATTCGCGCAGTGAATTACTATTAAAATTAGCTTTCATATGAGTTATCACACACTTTGGATTATTTAACAATTTTTTTCCCGAAAGAGGGCGCTAAAATAAAATTTTCGGACATGCATATTCACATTACTGAATTCTCTATAAAATTACCTTTTCAATGACATGCCATTCATGGTACATTCCCTATTTAAATTCTATTGGTTAGAGAGCTGGAAGGGAGGGGGATCACGTATGACAGTTCGGTATAGGATAGAAAAGTGTCCCCTTGGGGTTATAACATATGTCCAAATAAATTTCTGATAAAGGTAGGCCATGGAAGATAAATTATTACGTTATTTACATTAAAATATTGTCCAGTTCTTGAGTAATTAAGTAAAATTGAAGTTTAATTCGCCATATCTTACAGCTTGATATGTCACAAGGGAGGAAGGATCTGACAAATGCATTGTAAATGTTCAGTTAGGTACCTTATCTAAGTTTCAAATATTAGTTTGATAACTTAAAGGATTCAGAAGATGTTGCCAAAAGAAAAATAAGTTTCATCCCTCTTTCAGGGAATTATAACTCCCTTATTATTGACTTTTGGAAGAAAAGTATTGAAAAAAGTTGTTTCTTTTGCGCCTCTCTATACACTGTGTCCACATTTCGATGCTCACTATTGGTATCTCGCTTATTAGAAGACATAGAGCAACGGTTAAATGGGGAATGTTTTGCAGAATTCAATACTCGTGACAGATCTCATTTCAAATTCACCATAACTTATTTAAATTTTAAGATAATTTTAAAAAACCAAAATTTGCCGATTTCAACGTTCCTCAATAACTCGATAACACCTAAAGTGATTTCTTCTTCTTCTTCTATGGCAGCCATATTGGATTTTTGCTTAGTTAGATAGTCTTTAAAAAGAGCTTTTCAACGATGTATAACATACCCGACAAAATTTTATTTATAGGAAAGATATTAACAAAAATATAAATTAATTTCTAATATGAAATTAGTAGGCTCTGAAATTAAGCAACAATAAGAAATGAAAGATTAAAGATATGCTAAGTAATACTGAAAACGAAATACGAAACGATAAGAAAAGTCATAAAAGTAAAAAGTAAAGAAGGAGTACTAAAAGCTCAGATTTACAAAGACTATCTAACTAAGCAAAAATCCAATATGGCTGCCATATGAAAAACAAAAGTTAGCACTAATAACTTGAAAACAAATGACAATCGGAGGTTTCTGTTTATATCAAAATCTTTGTCTTAAAAAAGTGTCTGAACATTGTAAAACATTCGAAGAGATCACATTAGGTGTTATCGAGTTATTGAAGAACGTTGAAATCGGCAAATTTGTTTTTTTTTAAATTATCTTAAAATCTAAATAAGTTATGGTGAATTTGAAATGAGATCTGTCACGAGTATTGAATTCTGCAAAACATTCCCCATTTAACCGTTGCTCTATGTTTTCTAATAACCGAGATACGAATGGTGAGCATCGAAATGTGGACACAGTGTATACTGTTTCAGTCTCAAACGAGATTTGGGACATCCTGTATAATCCATGTTAAAGTAATTAGATATTTCTGTCTGGAAGGTAGAAAAGTACAGAGATTGGATAAGAGACCACATACTGTAATTAATTTTATTCATGATAAGACGGTCGAAAGAATTTTAAAAATTACTACAGGAGAGATTAATTGCCATATAACAAAAATTATAAATCATCACAGAGCATCGTTAACTTTTGATTGCAAAGTCAATCAAATCAATATTAACACGTACCTATCAGTTAAATACCAAAGAAAAGTTTTATATTGTTATAAGAAACACAAATATGTTGTAAATTAATGTCAGTATTGCAAAATGTGAATACAAACCCATTTTGTAAACATATTCACTCTCTTGTTGAGAACATCACTAGGGATAATACTTACGAAAAAAATAATTATTGTAATGAAAATGAGCAACCAGAAACATATTTGCTGTCTGCACCTATTACATCAAGTATAAAAAATAACACATGCAATAAGGTTAAAAATAAAAGTGATAATTTAATAAATAATTTGAAAGATGTATTTTTTTTTAAAGAAGATCAACAATCACTTTCTGAAATATACCGAAAATTGAAGGAAACAATACCACTTTCAATATTATTAAAAGGCCCCATGTAGGTGTGAGTAGATATGAAGGAACATTAAAGGATATTCGGCGAACAGTTATTCAACGATTGTAAAACTAGTAATATCAGTTACAGAATCAGCAAATAAAAATAGCAGATATCTTTCCATAGTACTAAAAGAAAAAGGCAAACCA
The DNA here is from genome assembly GCA_958336345.1 of Dorcus parallelipipedus. Lineage (NCBI taxonomy): Eukaryota > Metazoa > Arthropoda > Insecta > Coleoptera > Lucanidae > Dorcus > Dorcus parallelipipedus. Next base: position 5,359,164 of record OY284478.1, on the reverse strand, counting down.
CAGAGAAAGAACTAAAAAAAAAACAGGTAGACAGAAATTGAGAACTTGAACATTATAAGTTATTTGTAATTTTTTTCATAATGTAATATTTTTTGTAATAACGTATAAATAAATATTTTAATTTTTCAGTATGTTATAATGAAATATTTTATGCCCTTAAATTAAACAATATTTTAAGTAATTTTGAAATGAACTTGGTTCAATATATTAATTTTTGTGGAAAATTTTAGCCTAATCAATCAATTTATTTTTTAATTTAAATTCTTCAGTGTCTTTTCTAATTACTCTTATGATCAAATATGTATTTAAGAGCTTCCGAAATCCTAACTTCGGTAGGCACAATTCAAATTAACCGCTAATTCTCTCCTACCACAAGGAGTCGTGCGGAGATTTTAGCCGCTCGTTAGATTTCAGTGACAGTAGATAAAATAATTTTTCTTTCAGCCGAGTTTCAAACTTTATAAACACATGCCGTTCATGTATTTTGTTTTAATCAACAGTTATTAGATGGCAGCACATTCTGAAGACTAGGTTGACTAACTATAAATATATAAACAATGGTTAAAGGCTATTTTAACGGAACCTATTGCCAAAAACTCCCTATTGTAACGGACACCGATACAGTTTCCTGTTTCCGAAAGTTGATTATCGCGCCGGTAGATGGCGCCACTAAAATTTACAATAGGGCGCGTTCAGAGGCAGCAAGCGGCTGAGTTGCTTACCCAACAACTGAGAACGCTGCAAGTTAGCTGCTTCTTGTTTCAGGAAGCGTAATTATTTTACGCTGAATAAGCCAGCACATGATGTTATCCTTTCCTATCACTCATGTCACTTCAACACATGTCTAAACGTCTTAACCAATGCTGGGCACGAGAGTTCTGGTGAGTCATCCCCTCCACTCTGCAGCAACTGTAATCGGCGACAGTCGAAAATATTCGCCACTCGCCGAAACATTTTAAGCAATTTTAAGCGCATAACCGGTAATTACCGATCAAAAATATTTTTAACTAAAGCTACATGAGGTGCTTTCTAGAGCTCTCTTTCACGTATATGTCAGTACACGTGTATACGTGTAATACACGCAGCATGATCTTAGTCCGTGTAATTTTAAATACCCGGGTACCCGTGAATTTTAATTTCACGGATACACGTGCAGTTATATTACACGTGTATTTAATTCAAAAACACATCCGTTGCTAGGTAACCTTGATTTGAACGTACCGAACGGACCCGCGTATTAAAATACACGTGTAATTATATCCGTGTACCTACACGTAGAATAAGAGTTAATTACACGTGAATTAATAACACGTATATTTAATTCGCGAATGTCGTTACACGGATTTCCGTGTACGCGTGTACCTTCAATCCACGTTCAAAACCGTAGACTCTAGTGCTTTCCAATTGCACGGATGAGTTACTCGAAGCTACTTGGAGCAGCTCTGGAATAACTCCGAGTAGTATCTGTGCATTTGGAAAGCATTTAGTTAAAAATTCTTTTTACCGGTAATTACCGGTGATGCGCTTAAAATCGCTTTATATTACGCGTCGTTCATGCGCTCTTACTAAAAATGCTGTGTATTTAGCAAGAGCGCATGAGCAGTACAGTTCCGAACTGATTTAGTACTGTGTAGGAACAAAGCTATTATTCCTATCCGTTCAATACTTTTTGACTGGACTCAGCAGTGTTATTAAATTACAGGTAATTTAATTTTTTAACTAAAAATAATTATAGCGTTTTCGATTCACATCCACTGGTTGCACTCAGTGTATTTGCATCTTCTTCTAACCTCATGTAATAATACGAGATGAAGATACTCTGAGTGCGCACTAGTGCCGTCAATCGAAAACGCCATTAGATATACAGTTCTTCCGCTCGATCTTTGCAGTTACGTCACACTTTCCCAATTCGAGAAACGAAATCAACATATTCTTTATCTAATACGTATGTTAAAACAATTATAGAATTTATAATTTTGTCATTTTGAGTCGATAATTTTCCGACGTAACTGCAAAGATCGAGCGGAAGAACTGTATGTATCTACACTTATTTATTACAATTTTCTAATTAAATTGATATCAAATACATATCATTTTTTCTTTTGTTGAAAAGTGAAGTTTTCAGTTTTTTTAATTACAGTGAAACTTATAAATAACGAGCACTGGTTACAACGAGATCTCGGATCATGTGCACATTTTATACCCGTTTTAGACGGTCACATTTTTTGTAACAAATTTGTTACAAAGTGTGAGAGATAAGCTACCACAGTGAATGTTGATTGCTTGAATTGGTACTTCTCATTCACTTCGTAACAAATTTGTTACAAGAAATGTGACCCTCTAAAATGGGTTTTAGGTTGCTTTTATTAATTATTTAGGCCCGATATTATAAAAGCAAGTTAACTTTAACTCCCAGTTTATTTCCATAACAACAATTGTGTCCACAATTGCTACCACGGGTATAAACCGATAGTTAAAGCTATAACTTGTCTTTATAAAGCTTAGTTCAGACACTGCGTTTCTTTTATCCGTATACGCAAAACGCATTTAACATTTTCGTTTGTTAAATTTTGCTCGTTCACAAGGAGCAGTCTGCAAATGCGAAAGTTTGTATTTTTATGTTTACAACTAGAAGTTTTATGTTGGCTTAATTTACAGCTGATATGGTAATTGAGGTTATGTGTCGTTTTGTTGTACGTGGTTGTTTACCTATTTTATAGGTTTAGTATGGATTAAATATTTTATTACGGTACAAATTATGCTCTGAAATACGTAGAAAGAAAAGAAGTGCTTGGGTCAAGTATATTTTTAAACAAAGACTACCATAATAAGAAATCACTTGCTGAAGTTAACTTTCTGCTTTTGAACAAATTTTTTACTCTAACATAACCTGCACCCAGTGTTGCCACCAACTGTAAATGATTTCTCCCTTTCGATCGATGATAAAATCCCTACATTTCCCTACGCATACTAGGAGTGCGTTCGTCTTGGGCGCTTTCGTGCTGACAGTACCATCGAACAACTTATTTGTCGTTCGTCTTGGCATTTGATAGCGCTGAGACAAATATTATGACGTCATACTTTTGCCTCAATACGTCATCAGTTGGACGCTTACAACGCTATTTTCAAACAGGTAGTGCAGAGAAAGCGTAAGTACTGTTTGCAAACCGAACGAAAATGGAACGTTATAAATGTTGTAGACGAGGGAACTGGGATTACATACTGCATTGAGATGACACCTGCAGACGCCAAACGCTTTGAAACAGGTAAATAGTCTATAATTATATATAAAAGTGTAAATTACAAATAATAACTAATAATCTAACTTTTGAGAATAAAAAATATTTGTAAACTAAACACCAATGGTTTTGTTACATTTATTATACTTTACGTTACATTTATTATACTAATATTTTCTTCAACTGATATCTTACTGTACATTTGCAGAAATAGTTTTTGCTACTCAAAAACTAGAAGAAGCAAAAAATGCAACGCAATACTATTTTTAATAGAACAATATCAAAAAAAAGAGAATGAATTTCATTCTGGAAAAATAGCACAGAAAAAAGTTTGGCAAGCTATTAGCAAGCAATTAAATGATATTGGTTATAATGTCAGTTATAATGTTCGTGCAGTGCTGCTGAAATTATCAAACTTTGTTGCTCGTTTGCCATTTTCAAATTTCAAATATTAACTGTCAAGTATCAACACCACAGAAAAAGCGTTCGGCTTATTGATAGCATTTGCAGAGTAGCGACCTTCTCGAACGAAAAAAAAAGTTTACTGCCAGCACTAACGCTGTCAGCACGAAAGCGCCCAAGTCGAACGCACTCTAGGTAAATACATTTTTATTACATTAATCGTAAATTTACTAAAACAATTTAAGAGAGGGGAGTGTCTACTAAATAATTTTTTACGTGATTTTACGTTATGTTATAGTATACTTAATTATGCAAATTAATACAACAGTCGTTTACACCACAAAAAAAAAACTTTTATAACGCAGCCTACAGCATATTTGTTTTCCGGTAAATGGACAAGACAAAATATGATCATTGGTCTACTCCAATCGGATTGGTTTATTCAGTGGCGGTTACAAAATTGGACCTTCTGATAGGAGCTTCCTGCCAACGAATCAATGCAAACACCCGCCAAGTTTAATTTACGGTATAGTATTTCCGTCACCACAGAAATAATTGTTCATCGAGTCGAATCGTGTCTCGCAAAATACATAAATAGTTTAACAAAAACGCACATTAAAAAATCCCCACACTTTAAGCAAATTGGGCTTATCCTTCCCTACGGTTGATCGTTGAGTAAAAGTACCTACGAATAGGGAGAAATCCCTACAAGTGGCAACACTGCCTGCACCAGATAAACTTTAAGAGTGAGTGAGAGAGCAATAGTAATAAAATAAAATGAGATGCAACTACAAAAATGCGGAAAACTTGACTTCCATTCAACTGTTTCCGTCGCCGCAAAATTATTAAAACTTGGTAGATGTCGTTCCCACTAAAACTTTTTCAAATGTAACCAACCAATCAGAAACGATCCGCAATAAATATTTTGCGTATACGGATGCATCTGAACTATACTTAATACCGGCCCTAAAATCGATTTTTATTGCTTTTACGAAACATTCAAATCTTTACAATTTTAAAACGCCATTAGTCCGCTTGTAATGTGTTGCTGGCAACACTGGAGTGCGTTTAGAAAAGAGGTAGAGTATTGTCAGTGTGTACCCAAACCGTTTATAAAAGGAGATGAATAATTACCGGTTAGATTTGTTCCACATTTCTAAACACCGGAGCGTGCACACTGTGTAAACCCAAGTTCCCGTGCTCAGAGACTGCGGGAAAAGTTACCTTGTGAGGTTAGGTTTATGTTTTCGAATCTGAATGTAGTGTTACACATCTAGAATTATACAAATTAAAATGAGTAGTGACAAAAATGTAATTGTAACTTCGTGTAGTCATAATTTATTGATCGATGAAAACGGAGAAATCATAAATCACAACAAAATACTGTTGTGTAATAGAAAAAGTAAGATCAAAACTCATCAGTTTTAAGATCTATGTAACAAAAGTAATGTATGTTTTAGCACTAGCTTGCGTGTAGGTGCTAGCAACTCAGAACATTATAAAAATATTCGGAATTTTCCCCTAATCTAACGTTAACCGTTTAAAAACTCATATGAAGGTAATAGTCACGTGATCTCCCCTCACGCTTCGTCTGCCCAAGCTCTGCCGACTTTTTCTAAACGCACCCCTGGTTGTGGGTTGTGGCCCCCTACCGGTTAATTTTCGAATTAGATTATGTAAGGAGGTTAACATGGCGGTTTGCACGTGAAATGTAGTTTTAATTTTAGCGTTAATGTATAGTAAGTACGAATATCCGGACACGTTTTTCGACATGTATCGCTTATTTAATTTGCGCAAAGCCAAGCTCGCGCCTTTGCAAAATGTGTCGTTAATTCATAACAGTGCAGCAACGAGTCTACTAACCCTTAGCCGAAGGACTTGCAATTTATGTAAACAAATCCCCGATATTTCCAACGGTAAATAACTAAAACGTGTTTCTTCTTTATTGCCCGTTTCACGTCGGTTGTTTTTCCAGTATTCTCACGGCAACGGTCCACCAGCACGAGCTTGAGGGTGAGGGCCACCAGAAGAAATCGATCTAAAACCCCAAGGAACTACGCAGAAATATTGATTGGTATTATAATTAAAGGTGAAGTTTTTATTTGGTCAAGTCTGACGAAGTAGTTTTTAGTGACGGATACGTCGGCTTCCCAACAGAAAGCGAAGTTGCTACGACTCAAGCCAAGCGACTTGAAATTTTTGGCCTTGACGGAGCTTAACCTCGGAGAATTGTACAAATTGAAGGCCTTGATGAAGGGCGCTCGAATTGTCGAAGAGCACACTTACAATAACCTAACGGTAATTGAGAATGCCCCGTTTTTGGAAATTCCAGAGCTAGAATCTGTGATATCTAATGGCTTTAACGATGTACGTAAACCAGCCGTTATAAATACTACGATTGATAAGAAATTGGAGGTGAATGAGAAAAGTAGTGGAGTTAGTTTTGAAGATCCCTTAGACATGTAAGTATTTCATTATAATTTACAACTTTTTAAATATCTGCCATATCAGTTCTGTATCAGATCAGCACGTAGCCAGCTTGATTTTTATCCGTTGATGGATATGAAGTGGCGCCATCTTCCCAAAGCTTTTTCTTATATTTTTATTCTCTTGATCAAGAAAATATTTTTTTTTCTTCAACAAATACAGTGTTTATAAATGTTTCTGTGTTAAGTGTGTTGTGATTCGTGCACATAATTGCATTTGCCACTTTCCTAAGAAAGGGGTTAAGTATAAGACTTCAAGGCCATTTTAGATACCCTGCCACTTCTTACGTTGATAGTTGATATTCTTTTACTTTCAATGGTCGGGGTTCAGTTTGAGGGAATCAAAACAATTTGAATTAAAAAAAAAAAAATGACAGGAAATGAAACCAAAATGAATTGTCATGAAATCCTTCCCCTACTCTACTACAGATGGCGCTGCTCTTTCTTACTCCGACTGGAATGCGTTCACAATCATAGCTTCGAAAACGTCTTGGGCGTGTAATCGCGTCTTTCTCACTCACGATTTTTAACATATTTTGCATCTCACTCATCCGTTTCAAAACGACTTGTGTTTACATTTTTTTGGTGACAACGGGCGCACTCTAGCATCCTATTTAAAAGTGGAATGTTGATACGCTTACATACATAGTCTTATGTGTTTGTCTCAAGTCAATCTCTCATCAATGTACATTCCGAGAAACAGTGTGGATTGCTCAGATTGTATTGTATTTCCATTAATTGTGTACGATTTCGTATCTGTATTTTTTCTGTTAAAAAAATTTATAATGACAGTTTTTTGGGAATTAAGAATAAGTTTATTTTTACAACTCCATGAACTTTCTTTTCTCTTTATTTAAATTGATGACATGATGACTTGTGGTGTTTTATGCATCCAGACAATCTTGTTTTTTTTTTTTAATCAGAACACCATTATAATCCAAGAAAATTAAAACAGTTTGCAAAAGTAATCAATCAATCAAGAGATAGTAAAACTAGAAGTAGGAGGTAATACATAAAACTCATGTGTTTGTGATGAAATTGTTCCTCCACTGTAAAATAGATGGCCCTGTACTTCACCAACATTTTCTGCGCTTCTTTTTAGTGAATTAAATGTTTATAAACTATTGGCAAAACTGTCCGTTTGCGAGAAGGATTTTTTTTTATATTCCCTTTTATTAGCTGAGACACGAAATTATATTCCACGGCTTCCCGAAATCTGAATTTTATGGATTCATAGCTTAAAGGTGTCTTGTCACAAATAATAGAACTACACAGATTGCTCTGGGCTCATCAAATGACGCCTCTTATAGGTGCTTTCCTTTTACCACAAATCTCACCTCAGATCAGATAAATGTCATTTCCGCTGGCATGAACAAGTGAGTGAGAATTGAGATTTCAACCTCCCACCTTGCCGCTCGAGCATTCCCATTAGTTGCTAGATTGAAATGTCCGTTCAAACTTACTTGTTCGTGTTAAGGGAAATGATGTTTAAGTGATCTGAGGTAAGATTTGTGGCAAAAGGAATGCAGCTAATTTGGAGACAAATTCGGTTTAGTTTGGAGACAGCTCACCAAATATGCGGTGGCGCTACTGTTACATTAGCAGAATGGAAAACCGAAACCTGTAAATATTAGTAACATTTAAACGAATTACGTAACTAAGAGGTGTGATACAAAGTTTAAAAGGAGAATTAGCAGCATATTATAACCGTACGTCAGATTAACGTGTCCTGGCCCCACTTTAAACTTATTTCTCTGTCACATAAAAGCGACATCTGGCGGTAAACGAGCTGACTGAATTAGCAAATGGTTCGTGACAATTGTTCAGTTTTCTAATTTGGTGACATCTATTGAGTATTTAACAAACTCTGTTTAGAACGTCCATTCGTTCCTATCTCGTTGGGTATCTGGAGATCTTGAAACTTAAAAAAAAAAACGTATTTTGTTCATTCGAATTTGGTTTCCTTTTTGTTTTTGTTAACGACCAAGATTCAACACCACCACATATTTGTAGAATTTTTAATATTATTTCAGCATAAATCTCTCACCCCCAAACAAGTTCCGCCCAAAAAATGTCGAAGAAGAAACTCTAGAGGTGACCGAAGAAATATGCGATATCAAAGAACCTCTGAACGCTTTCCATCCGGAAAACCTTGAAGAAGAAATCCAAGAAGTGACCGAAGCTTGTGAAGCCAAACAAGAAGAAGAGAAAGAACCGCAAAAAGCTCAAACCAATCATCGAGTGAAGCACGCAATCGTCTCAAGAACACTAGCCTCCTACATCGAAGTGTGCAACAACTTAAACTTACTCCAGAAAGGGCTTAATGCTGTGTTATATCACAGACCTACTCCTAACAACGCTTCACAAGCATACAGATACATCAACATAAAATCAATCAAAGTGTACAACTCACTTTTGAAGGGGTTCGCTTCGAAAGGTAACTTCTCCAAGCTGGAAGAGGTTCTTAAGTACGCGAGGGAAAACGAGGTGCAGCTGAACGCGCAGAGTTATTCAACTATACTCGAGTGTTTGGGCCGGGTTAACATCGAGGACAATCACTTGAAACATATTCGAATTTATGCGAAAGAAGCAATCAGGAACGGGTTCACTTTCGACAAGATAATGAACGTGAGCGTGTTTTTAAACGACCAGAGACGTTGGACGCTGCAAGCCATGAAGGCCTTCGATAAGAGTTACGTGCCGAAGTACACGGTTTCAAATTTGCAATATCACAATCACCTGTTAAATCATTTGAATTGCGATGAGCAACTTACGCAGGTTTTCACAAAAACTGCCGTTCAGAAAAATGGGATTTTTAGTAAGGAAGCGCTTAAGATGAAAGTTCAAAAGCAGATGGAGATTGAAAAACTTGGATATATTCGGGTGAGTATTCAAGTTCTTTTTTTTTTTTTAATGATTTCCATGGAAGAATTTTTTGATAGATCAAAAGCATCGAAGCCAAACAGGATCCAACGGAGGAAGTGTTAAAGTATCGTGAGGCTCTAGACGACCACGTAAAGATGTGGGAGCAATCTGCTTTAGTGGCGTTTAATCGTGATTTAGCTTCGGTTATTGCACAGCGAAACCATATTAATTTAGAACCGTATTTACGATGTATTCCCGTCAAGGATTTCATCTCGATAATCGTGGACGAAACCAAATTAATTGCACAAGGCTCGGAAACTTACAGCCCCACTGTCGCTATGTTATATAGAGGATTGGGGAACAAAGTTTATTCTAAGTACAAAGTTCTACGTAAGAAGAAAACCGGCGTTTTAGACAAAGTAAGTCTCACTCACCTTATTACATGTAGACACTTAAAAGTTTCTTTTTAATATTCACTTCCAATTGTTCCATATTGCACTCCAATACCTACTCTTTCGGTGTCATGTATTTTATAGTAATCAGCAAAAACCTGGTGATAATAATACCATTTTGCTTGAGTCGAATACTTAAATACAGAATTAATTTGTTTAGTACAATATTCGATGTAATTTGTACTATAGACTATAGTCCGATAACCGCTGCAATTTTTTTGTAACCATGGAAATGACTAAAATTAAGTTTTTCCATTCGATAATGAACATTAAATGACAGATGAATTAAATAGTCGCTGGAATTTGCTGTTGCTAGGCTACGAAAATAAATATCTGTTATTATACTGGTTAATATTTGAAAAATGACAGGTGAATTGAATAGTCATTTGTAAATTGATTACCTCACTATAAGATTGGATCATGATTGAGGGTGAAAATGAATTCCATATAGAGCTCTTCCTTGATCTAGCGATAACGCTTAATGCTTCATAAGATTTAGAATAAATTTACAAATAAACCATTTATATCGAAGATTAAGCGTTTTAACCAAAAAAGCTTGCGTAGGTTTAGATCTGATGGCTCCAACACACAATCTAATTGCTTGATATTGAATCCTATCAAGTTTTGCTCCACGAGTTTTGCGAATGGGAAAAATTAAAATCCCAGAGTAATCTATGTGCGAGCGGATTAAAGATCGATACAAAGTCAATAATATGTTCGGATCTGCACCCCACCAGGTTCTTCTAAGCGCTTGAATAATATTCATGCTTCTACTACATTTACTTACTATGTTGTTGACTTCTGATTTAAGGGAAAGTTTTTGAGCCAAGTTTATTGCCAGGAACTTTATCTCTTTACTGAAAGGCACCGCAAGCTGTCCTATTATTATATGCTGATACTGTGCAGCAATATTCCTTCGAGTAAATATGACGACTGCATGGGATTTTGTAGGAGAGAGATCCAAGCCATTCTTATTTAACAACTCTCTGTTGACCTTAGGTTCCTGATGGTAGATGTTAAACTATTCCCAGAACTCTACAGCACCACATCATCAGCATACATCAAAATAGACGAGAGAGTAGGGATTTCTTCCACTAATGACAATGTATAGAAGTGGACTCAAAACTGACCCATTTGGTAGCCCCTTAGTTGTGTGTCACTAGTCAAAGAGTTACAGAATTCCTTAAAGCTTTCTTTTTTCTTTTTCTTTAAAAAATTCTCAACTTCTGCTAATTTACTTTTAGCAGCCACAAAATTTTCTATGGAAGGGTTATCCTTAAAGACTTTAACAATGTTTCTTCTTTCTTTAATAGCATCCGTAAATTCACTATCCCACCAATATGGAGAAGAGGCTTCGTCTGTCACAATCTACTCTGTTGAACTAGACATCTCTCAGCTGTGGACGAAATTAGTTTCAATATTATCCTCTGGACATCGTTCAACTGCCGACTTGCCTATCTCCTATATTCCATCCAAATACCATCTTTTAAGTTATATCTCTTAGGAGAGGCTCTTACGCCATTTAAATTTGTTTCAAAATTCATAATAATTGGAAAGTGATCACTACCATGACAGTGCTCCAAAATGTTCCAAGAAAATCTGATTCCTACGTTAGCTAAGCATAAGGATAAATCCCCGGACGGTGAATCATTCATTTTGTGAACAACTACACTACTAAGTGGGAAAACACGTGCTCAATGCTAGGTTAAATTCACAAAGAAGCAGGGAAGCAGGCAATTAGCTACAAGCAACTTACTCACGTGATTATAATCACTTTAAGCAAAAACCAGCACTCAGGATCACAATTTAACTATTTTTAAAAGGGCCCAAATGCCAAATCCATCTTGGTAATTCATTTAATTAAATTTTATTTTTTTGTATGGAACAGCCTATATATTTTTACATTTTTGAACTTCCGAACGCTGATTACATACTTTAATAATTCTGATTACCTAGTGATTTATTATTATAATTACAGATGGAGAAAATTCACGTAAAATATTGCGACGACTACGTCAATTGCCACGGCGAATTAGATGTACTCCCCGACAAAGTCAGCAGGAATTTAAACCCCAGACAGAAGTGGCAGTTGATCGAAGGAAGCCTCAGACATGACGGTGCTTCAATCGATTTAGACCATCAACCTTGGGTTCCCACCGTTACACAAGCCATCGGGAAATTCTTGTACAACATAATAATGCACGATATAAAAGTCGACGTTAACGTTATGAAAGGAAACAAGCCGAAGTTAGTGACTCAAAAGTAAAATCGATTAACTAATGATCCGGATTGTTTGCTGCAGGCATTACCTACCAGCGTTCTACACGGTGTTTCGACATCAAGGTCGAATTGCAAAGGAAGAAGTGAAACCACACCCCGTCCTCTTCCGTTTGTACAGAGAATCGGTGCCGGAGATGTTGACGTTTCCTCCCTACGAAATACCAATGATTTGCCCCCCCGTTCCCTGGTGTTCCTTGAACACGGGAGGTTATTTGGTGACGACCTGCGATGTAGTCCGCTTGCCCTCGCAAGCTTTCAGCCAGAAACAAAGGATGCAAAGCTCGCAGCTCAACAAATTATATCCATCGTTTGACTCGCTCAATCAACTAGCTGCGATTCCATGGAAAGTCAACACAGAAATCTTGGATATCATTCTAAAGGTATTAACATCACATCACTTAGGGTCTTTGCCATTCGCATGAAATTTCTATGTAAGTGATAATGATCCGACATATTCATGCTTCACGCACACTTCGACCCATATTTATGTACATGCATAAAATTTTTACTAAAATTTTAGTCCGACATTATTTTAATAATGATAAAGTGAGGGGCGCGAGAAGATCTCCCTTTGAGAAAATATAATTCTTGAGAAGTTTGTATTGTATCTTAAAATGTCACGTTCACTTTAATAGCCTTACAGAAACCTGTAAAATTGTTAGTACTTTTAGCTACTGATCGATAGATCAGTTTCCAAAACTGCAGTCACTGAATAAATAGTTGTACTGATTAAAAGGGATTAAAAATTCTCATCCTTGTTTAATAATTTATCTTAAAAGTTTGGAGTTTTGCAAATTCTCTTTTACTGCGGTAAACATTAGCGACGCCATCTGTTGTACATTCTGAAAACAATTTACTTGCATAATCATGTTAGTGTATTTACGTTGTTATCGAAGGATTCTATAATTTTCGAATAAAAAATACATATAATTATAGTTATAATATAATTATAGTAATTATAGTTCTTCGGTCAACTTTCTTAAATTTGTAACCAATTTGCTTGATGAGTCTGTAGAGAGATGTCTTACTTTGACAGAAATCCAGTTGTTCTCTAGCATATTCAAAAATGATTTGAATATTTACATATTCATTGGTTTTAATCTTTGCAAAGATGTAATCATTCAATGTTTCTTTAAAACCATGACTATAACTGACAGCTTTTCTTCCACAGCTACTATACATGGGTTACTATACATGTCCTTCTTGAGCTATTGAAAGTATTCTCCTCACGGTTCTGGGAGATATCTAAAATTATGGTGATATTTGTTAGATGCACATATACAGTTTAAAAATTTACCTGGAAAACTAGAGCTACACGCTCAATACTTGCAGCAGCATTATTTGAATCTTTAAAAAATTCATGATAGCAACGACACACTGCTTCACGTTCTCTTAAAGTTAAACGGTATGAAACGTGTTCCATTTCAATTAAAACTCAAGCTCCTACAAAATGTACATACATACAAACCTGAACTCAAAAAAGCAAATTTTCAAATAGTTCCTGCGAGATTTTGATTGGACCAATCGCGTTATGAGCAGATGAGTAATTTATGGACTTAGCGATTGACAGGTGTGATGGAACGAAATTTAATTTTTAAATAAATCTTGCTTCTTTTTTTTATACAAAACCGAATATTAAAACTTATATTTTTGTTTTAATTTTTGAGAAAATTTTGGGAATTACCGAATCTTAAAACTATTGACTTAAAAAAAAGTAGATTGCAATTTTTACTTCCTTTTTTATACAAAAGCGAATATTAATAAATAATACATATTTATTTTAATTTTAATTTATGAGAAAATTTTGACAATGACTAAAACTATTGACTTAAAAAAATGTAGATCGCAACTTTTGCTTGTTTTTTTTTTAAACAAACGGAAATAACTTATAATATTTGTTTTGATTTTCGTTTTAATTTATAAGAACATTTTGGGAATTATGCGAATATTAAAACTATTGAATTAAAAAGAGTGTAGATTGCATATTTTCCTTCTTTCTTTAATACAAAAGCGAATACATATTAATAAATCAAATATTTGTTCTAATTTTCGTTTTAATCTATAAGAAAATTTTGGCAGCTACATGATTCTTAAAACTATTGACATAAAAAAATGTAGATCGCTTTTTGTATTTCACATTCGCTTTGATTTGAAATAAAAGAAATTTTAAAAAATTGATTGGGCTGATTGTTCCAGACATTTTGATTGGACCAACCGGTTACCAGCAAAATTAGCACATGAAAACCATTGACTTAAAAAAAATTTTGATCGCAATTAGTAGTTTACATTCGTTTTGAAAAAAAAAGGAAACTCCTGGGAAATTTTGAATAGGCCGTTTGTCTCTGAGAGATTTTGATTGGACCAATTGGTTACGAGTAGATAAACAATTGACATAACGGTTGACAGGTGTAATGGAACGAAATTTAATTTTTAAATAAATCTTGCTTCTTTTTATATACAAAACCGAATATTAATAACTTATATTTTAGTTTTAATTTTCGTTTTAATTTATGAGAAAATTTTGGGAATTACCGAATCTTAAAACTATTGACTTAAAAAAAGTAGATCGCAATTTTTGCTTGTTTTTTTTAATACAAAAGGAAAAACATGTTAATAACTTATAACATTTATTTTAATTTTCGTTTTAATTTATGAGAAATTTTTGGGAATTATCGAGCATAAAACTATTGACTTAAAACAAAAGTGGATTGCAATTTTTGCTTCCTTTTTTATATAAAAGCGAATATTAATAAATAGGAGTAATATTTATTTTAATTTTAATTTATTAGAAAATTTTGAAAATAACTAAAACTATTGGCTTAAAAAAAATGTAGATCGCAACTCTTGCTTGTTTTTTTTTAAACAAACGGAAATATTAATAACTTATAATACTTTGTATTAATTTTCGTTTTAATTTATGAGAAATTTTGGGAATTACGCGAATATTAAAACTATTGAATTAAAAAGAGTATAGATTGCATATTTTCCTTCTTTCTTTAATACAAAAGCGAATACATATTAATAAATCAAATATTTGTTTTAATTCTCGTTTTAATCTATAAGAAAATTTTGGCAGCTACATGATTCTTAAAACTATTGACACAAAAAAATGTAGATCGCTTTTTGTATTTTACATTCGCTTTGATTTGAAAAAGAAATTTTAAAAAATTGATTGGGCTGATTGTTCCAGACATTTTGATTGGACCAACCGGTTACCAGCAAAATGAGCACATGAAAACCATTGACTTAAAAAAAATGTAGATCGCAATTAGTAGTTTACATTCGTTTTGAATAAAAGGAAATTCCTGGGAAATTTTGAATAGGCCGTTTGTCTCTGTTACTTACTCCAAATAAATATATCTTGAGAAAATGTGTCTTGAAACAGACACATTTTTCGTAAATGAAATCAAATGAAACAAAGAAATGCCAAACACAAATACGCAAATTACAAAACGATTTTAATAAACGTCAAAAATAAAGTGACAGCAGTAGTTAGGGATGTTTATTTATTATCAAGGATGCATTGCTGCAAACATAAATTTGAATTTCCAACGCCTACCGAGATGCCATTCTTTTTGAATTGGAATATAAATGTATTTTCCAACAAAAGAAAGAACTCAAGGCAGATGAAATAGAAATGCATCTTTTAGTTTCTAAATCAAAATTAAATAAAACTTCGATCTCAATTGTACTGTAAAAGTTACAAATTAGAGATTGCAATAAAGAATGAATCAGCAGCGCCATCTGTTAAAGGACGGAGGAAGTACATCATAATCTTCCTTTAATTTCTACCAGTTTCAAATTACAAATCGATTTTTTACGTCGACTTCACTGACGATTGAATTTCAGGTTTTTTTTTTCAGTTATGAGTACAATCAAAAGCAGCGCCATCTGTTAAAAGACGGACGAAGTACATACAACCTAAAAACAATTAAACTTCCTTTAATTTTTTGCCAGTTTTAAATTTCAGGGTTTATTTTCAGTTATTTATGAGTATATGTATGTGCGTAACATTTTAATTTTAAAAAATATTAACGGGTTATCCATGATATTTGTAACTAGATTAAAATAATTTTTAATACGATACGCCATATCGTCTTCAAAGTTATTTTAATTTTAGTTTCTGCTGCGTTTGATCATGCAATAGAAAATTTTATGCCTGAGGCTCTAAAAGGAATCTGTTTCTTAAAAATAAACTTATGAACTCAACCCAACCCTGGCTTACACTGATAAAAGTTTTTGTGTAAATTTACTGTAATTATCGGTGGCTGCCAGTGACCACCGATAATTGTAGTAAATTTAAACTTATAATTACAGTAAATTTACACAAAAAACTTTACCTAGTTAAGGTATACCTACACTGATAAAAGTTTTTGTGTAAATTTACTGTAATTATGAGTTTAAATTTACTACAATTATCGGTGGTCCCTGGCAGCCACCGATAATTACAGTAAATTTACACAAAAACTTTTATCAGTGTCGACGCGCCCTATTATTTATTGTCATGTCTTTAGGTTTTTAATGAGGGTGGATCTGCGAAGTTGGATGTTCCCGAGTTACCATCGTCCTTACCTCCTCCACCGTCGACGAATTTAAGCATGGACAAAAAACAAAAGTTTGCGATCTTCCGCCAGAAATTGCAGTATCGAAGGAAGAAGGCGGAAATGTATTCGCTGTGGTGCGACTGCTTATACAGGCTGAGTTTAGCAAATCATGTAAAATAAGTTTGCAATTCACGACGTAGCATTTCTTTGACGTTTCGAATTCTAGTTTAGGAACGACATATTTTGGCTACCTCACAACATGGACTTCAGAGGCCGTGTTTATCCGGTCCCTCCGCACCTGAACCATTTAGGCTCCGACCTGGCGAGGTCGATGTTGGTTTTTGCCGAGTCGAGGCCACTTGGCCCACATGGCTTGGATTGGTTGAAAATACACCTGATCAATTTAACCGGTTTAAAGAAGCGAGATTCAATACTAGATCGGTATTAAAAAAATTATTTGCTGCCGTTGGTTTAATCGTTGGAAATCAAATTTGTTTTAGGTTAAATTTTGCTAACGATATAATGGATAAAATATTGGATTCGGCTGATAAACCGCTGACGGGGGAAAAGTGGTGGGCCGAATCGGATGAACCTTGGCAGACGTTGGCTTGCTGCATGGAAGTCGCTAGAGCAGTTCGCTCTCCTGATCCGGTCAAATACCGTTCACATTTCCCCGTGCACCAGGACGGTAGTTGCAATGGTCTGCAGCACTACGCTGCGCTTGGCAGGGATGTTGCGGGGGCTTACAGCGTCAATCTGGTGCCGGCTGATAAGCCTCAGGACGTGTACAGTTCGGTGGCCGCTTTAGTTGAAGAAAGAAGGCAGAAAGATGCACAAGCAGGTCACGAGGTAATCAAATTCACGGAACTTGAGCTTTGCCTCATCAATCACTGAAGTTACAACCGACAGATATTTCAGTATTATTTCTTTGTCAACGGTGAATAAAAAAAAAGGACGAAGTTATGTCTGATTATGCAATGCCAGACGCGTTTTATTTGTGACGCAGAGCTCTTCTCTAATGAAAAATTCTATATAAACTAAATCAAACACACTTTTGACTAAGATTAATTTTGAAAATTGTAGATTGCCAAATTACTAGAGGGTTTCGTGCAGAGAAAAGTCGTTAAGCAAACCGTCATGACAACTGTTTACGGAGTCACTAGGTTTGGAGCTCGATTGCAAATTGCCAAGCAGTTGAAGGACTTGGAGAAATTTCCGAAAGAAAGTGTGTGGATGGCATCATCTTATTTAACAAGTAAGTTATTCTGTGTTGTACGTAGGGTTGCCAACCCTGCTCGGAAAAAAAGTTGAAGCGCTTTAAAAAATTAATTAATTCATTGTCACTTCTCATTCGGAACGTGCCGAATATTAAACCATATGTTGTAAACCAGTTTCTTGACAACCACATCTCTAGTGGTAAACATCAACATAAATATCACAACATAATCTATAATTGTTGGTAGAAGCAATGTACTTAAATGGAATGTAGAAATAGACCTATGTATGTATATATTTTTACATAATTTCTTCACGTTATCGTCAGAATTTTACATTTTTTTTTTTTTTTTTGAAAGCCGTTTTACACTCCCCTACAAGTGTACACTCACCGACAAAAGTAATGCCCAGTCCTACAGTGGCTCAACTGCGAAGCATAAAATTTGGACATCTCTTAAAATTTCACCTTATATTACGAACGATGTCTCTCTTCGTAGCGTTTATATAACACGCTGGAAATTCTTGCCTGACCGATTTTGTAAAATTACGTAAAAGCGCAGTAAAAAAAAAAATAACAAAGGAAACTTCAAGAGATCACGTGACGTCGTCAATTTAGGTGCATGAAGGCAAAACAATGTAGATAAATTCATTCATTCTCGAAGTAAATTTTATTATTTACGGTCAGAATTTTAAGGGTTGTCCAATTCTGATACACTGCAGTTATCAGCGCCACTAACCTGGGCTTTACATTTACCGGCGGGCGTACGTTGCGAGCCAAAATGAATGAAATAGTTGGCAGCACTTTTGTTAGTGTGTTAGTGTCTTCTTCATTTTACGGGATATACAGGTTAGAATGACGTTCACCAAGCCTTTATGAATAATTTATTTACAACTTGTCAATGGGGTTCCAATAATTCTGTGTCTTTGGTTATTATCCTCTGCTTTACCACTCAAACCAGTGCTACCATTTTTTCCCTTTGGCTCTCATAGTACAGGAAATAGGTAGCAGTGTTACCGACGTGTAAAAGGCAGATATCCCTCAAGAGCAGTATTGCCAACTCTTCAATGAACTTTCCCCCTAGACATTAGTTGAAAACCTCCTAGATCGGTACATACTAAATACCCCTAATTTTCTTCTCCAAAACTTACTTTAGAAATCAAATTCAAAACTGAGCAATGATTTAAAGGTAAAAGTTGATAAAAAGAGAAACGAATTTATGCAAGAGTTTATTGTTATAAATATAAAACAATTTTTTCGTTAGTAATTTTCTATTTCGGATTTCTGCCCCCCTCCCCGTACAAATAACTCCAAAAAAAAGATGCCCCTCTAAAAATTTGCCCCAAATTTAGGGGGAAATTTCTAAGTTGGCAACACTGTTCAAGAGTTTCCAAAGATCACATAGAAAATTCTTCAATTTGTTATGGCACGTGCTTAAATCAATAGGTTTTCTTCTTTTTTTGCCCTTTACACTTGATGATGTCCTAATTTGGACGAAACCGCGGTCGTCTTTGTCACGATTAAAATCTTGTAGATTGGCTCCGCTTTTCTTTTCGACTTATAATATGAAATAATAAAATTTTAAAAATAATAAAAACAAATGACAATAGACTTATTATAAGCAATCTCCTGTTTATTCCCAATTTGAAACTGACTGAAAAGCCGGGCCATAGTTTTCTGAAATTTATTTAGTTTGTAAAGGCACTTACAGACACATAAAGAATCTGCTTCTTATTGTAAAGTTAGGGCCGTTTTCATAATAAATAGGACCAAGGCCCGATTTCTGAATGAAATTTTAAACGGGCCCGCTATCGTTAACCGGATCGTTAAATTCAAGAAAAAGTTTTGGTTTGATCCTGAACTAACAGTTGCTGTAAAATCGAAGCGATGGCGCTACAAGTTTTCCTGGTATATGCCGGTAATTTGGACATTGTTTATGTACAAAATTGACTAATGTTTCTTTACAAACGTTATTTATTTATGGACATTTAAGTAGCGACATCTTTCGAACCAGTGTGTGAATGCAGCATATTCAATTATGTACTTTGAACAAAAAATAAAACGTATTCATTGATTTATCAGCAAATCAAAACAGAAGAACCGGTCGGAAAGATTAAATAACGTCAATATTGAAAGAAAGAAAAATTATTAATTTTTGTCTCACGGCTTCTTCAGTTTAGGCAAATACATTTGGCGTTTTATGAAACAGTGTTTCACGAGAGTCTAGATATACTGGGTGTTCCATTTGAAAATTTTGAGAAAAATTATCTTTCGCAAAACACATAATACACATAGTAGCTGATAGACCGAAGCTGTTTTGAAATTTCTGTAGAAAAGATATTGAATTGAGTACCTAGAAATATTCAAGACGAAATGTAAATAAATTACAAAGATATAAGCACTCATATTACGGCAATTTTTTACACTTAAACATCAATATCTTACAAACTCTTAAGTAAAACTTCCTAAATTTTTAGTTATTTACCTATTCGTTATGAGTACTTTCGAATATACTGGATGTTCCATTTAAAAAAATATAACTTTGGTATGGCTCTCAGTTACTGAACACTCTGTATAGCCGAAAATAATTTTATGAAGTAGAGCTGACTGAGTTACATCTTAGTTCGTTTGAATTTTTTATCTTATATACTATAGACGATAGAGAAGACCGCGGCACTCGGTGGACATCCTGTATAAACTGCGCATGCGCCGATTTATTTAACGAACGTGATCTGTATGCCGCGTCAAATTAACTCTGCACACTAGTTAATTTAGGTCAGTTTCTATATCAAATAATAAAAAATCTCAATTTCAGCTCAAACTTTCGAGTCATTGCGCACTATGTTCACGTCGACGCGCGAAATTCAAGACTGGTTCACTGAATGTGCAAGATTGATCTCTTCCGTCTCCGGGGAATACGTCGAATGGATTACGCCCCTGGGATTTCCAATCGTTCAACCGTATTTCAGGTACAAGAAACTGGCGAGTAATACCGGCTACGAAAGCTTTCACATAGACAAATATGAGTAAGTCGGTCGTCGTGAACCAATTTCATTTTATTAAAAAAAAAAAAAAAACGTTTTATTAGGAAACCTAACGTCCTGAAACAGAAGAACGCTTTCCCACCAAACTTCATACATTCTTTAGATTCTAGTCACATGATGTTAACTTCGTTGCATTGTGAAAAAGCCGGAATTACGTTCGTTTCTGTTCACGATTGTTACTGGACGCATCCTTCTACAGTTCACATAATGAATAAGGTACATTGCGAATCAAAAAGACGAAGAAATAGTTGGCAGCACATTTTGAGGCTTATATAGGTTACAATGGTATGCACCAAGCATTGACAATTACTTATTTAATTATAAGTTGTCAGGGGCGTTCTGTGCGTCTTCGGTGTTATTCAAGGTTTTATCACTGAAATCAGTGCTACCAACTATTACATTCATTTTGGTTCGCAGTAATTAAAAAAAAAAAAACTTTTAGATTTGCAGAGAACAGTTTGTTGCTTTGCACTCGGAACCAATCCTGGAAAATCTCTCGCAGTTTCTGACAGAAAAATACAGCTACAAAGAGTAAGTTGTTTTTTACTTTCCGTGTTTGTAACAGCGCATTAATTCTGTTGCTTTACTTAGCGAATTGAACGGTGATGCTTCACTTAGCGGATTGAACGGTGATGGTTCTACAATGGACTTGTCAAAAAAGAAACTCAACAAGGTTCTTAGGAAGGTTCCACAGACGGGCAACTTCGATATAAAAGAGGTTTTGAATTCCGTTTATTTTTTCAGTTAAGCTCGTGGAAATAAAATTAATTCTAAACAAAAAAAAAGAAAAACTTTATTTGTGCTCTAACCCTACTTGCAACTATATATACAGATGCTAGATACAAATTTAAACTAGTGACTTCTTCTTCATCATCATTAACAGTGAAATTAGGCTATGAACAGAGATAAATAATAATATAAAGAAGATGATGCAGTGTTCGTTACATAAAAACAAATAATATATTTGCAGAACAGTCAACATACTTTGTTTGAACACATATTTAATGCATGGCGTAACAAATATACTTACGTGTATAAAATATTTGTTTCACCATCATTAATAATATTATTTTTTTAATTTTTCTTAAAGTAATATGTACAATGCTATATTTACAAGTTAAAAATTAAACATTAAGTTACTCTATGAAACACAACCAAAAGTTTAGGCCTATATCAAAATACATACATTCTACTCCGACTTGCTTAGGATTGGCAAACAAAACAAAAAAAAAATTGTGCTGATTGAGTCGTAAAACAAACTTTAGAGCATATGTTTTAAAATCCCTCGAATTGTACGTACTTCACATTTTAATCAAAATATGTCAATTATACGGAACTGTTTACATAACATAAAATTATCTGCCTTGTTATTTTTAGTGCTACAGGGGGGGGGAAGGAAAAAAACCTACCCAGACAATATCATCATGACGTAAATAAATTTTGCAACTGCACATTGTGCGCGAATGTATATGTACGAGTTTGTAATAAACACAAGATATGAATTTATAATTTTGGAACACGGTGTCAGATAAGTTCAATCGCAGATAAACTGATGAATACAAAGATTCTTCCCTTTTCCAAGAGAAATTATTTGACGTACAACTTTTGTAAGTAAATGAGATTGCAAATTATTCGAAAAACGAGATTAATAAACAATTCATTGCGTAGATATTTACATTTGTGTACAATAAAATACAGTAAATAAAAATTTCCAACAAAGTACAGAAAAATGTGCCAACGTTTAATCTTCTTCACTATCATCATCAAATTTTGTGATGAGCAGATAAACGACGGCTTCGTATGTGGCCATCATGATTGCCGTATTAGGAATTTGCCTCACCAACTGTGTCGTAAGACCTCTGTACACACCTCTGACCCCCTCTTCTTTAAAAACCAGGCCGAGGGTTTGCCAAAATCTTTTGTACCTTTGGCCCTCCTCTCTCAGTCGAGTTCTAGCTACTTCGTGCGGGTATGCTATGCAAGAAGCGACCGTCTTCGAGATGGCTCCGGCGAGCATGAACTCCAGAAAATCGGGGGCCCCCTTTCCGTCGGTCGTGCGAGCCCTGTGCGCTATCATTTCCGCTTTAATGGCCTCGTATATCACAAAGTGCACGATGGTTTCTGATATACCCACATAGGAAGCGGTTATACCTTTGTAAAAGCCCTTTATACCCTAAAACAAAATATTTGTTTTTTATCTAGAAAGACAGGTGTGCGGAAAAATTAATTTCAAATTTCCCGTTCGAGTTATGAACCGTTCAAAAACGTAATGAACATGAACAGTGCACAAAATTGGATATAAATTTCATACTGCGCATGATTTAAACGATTCAGAACTTCGGTCAAATGGAATTGCGTGATGTGATAATTTGGAGCGAAAATTTTAAATTTGACTTGTTTTTGTGATGTCCTCAAAATACAAAACCAAACAATAAAAGAAGACAATTTAAATATGCAATGTATAAAAATTCCGTTTATTATTTTATTAAACGACTTTACAGTTTCCCGTGAGCGAATGTTGATTGTCGTATTGATAGATGGCGCTGTATGTCCCTAATTTGTCGCGATTGCAACTAAAATTTTGATTACACTTAAAATTGAGTTGACTTCTAAATTTCTTCACTAATCATTTTCAATTTTGTAATTGTTTTAATTATGCAATTGTAGTTATAACATTTCCATTTGTTATCTTATTAAATGCTCAAACAAATTTCTTGTTTTCTCAATATTAATTATTGTATTGGTAGATGGCGCCACTAAAATCTGCAATCTGACAAAATTCATCCTTTTAATTAATAATTTTCTGTAATTTTATACAGCAAGCGCTAAAAAAAATATTTCAAATTTCCCGCGCTGTGACGCCATGAATACGCATTAAATAGGAAACGGCCCGATCTATTGGCAGAGCATTTGTGACGTACTAATTTGGCGCGAAAATTTCCTGTTTAAAATTTGGGGTGAATTTTTTTTTTGTTTAAAATTTCATAGATTTTTTACGTCCAAAATAGTAAAATAAAAAATGAAATACTTAACAGAATTAAATTGATTATGCGTTGTAATAACATTTCTAATTATTTTATTAGTCTATACAGTTTCCTATTTTCGAATGGTGATTACTACAAACATGGCCAGCTGAAAAAAAAACTTTCTGTAGTTAGTCATGAAAAGTACTTTTGAGTAGCGCCCCTGTATGTTAAATATCGACACAGCGACAACTGCAATACTTGTCATGTCATTTAACTTTTACAAAAACTCTAGTAATTTGCTAACAAGATAGAAATGGTTAGATAGTTTTAATTCTAACCAAGCAACAAACTGAGAAGGTGAAATATTGTGATATTTTCTTAAACCTGGAAATGAGAGATTTTGTCACACTTCGTTTAGTCACCAACAGATGGCGCTAAATGAAGTTCAATCGATATGGCATATAGAGAAAAAATGAACTGTACATTTGAGAAGCTTATTTTCAAAACGCAACATGTCCAAAAATTGCAATTTTGAGATATAGATGTCGTTACTTCCTCTACAAGTTGGTTATTGAACCTTTTAGACATACTACAATAAGTCCTATTACATAAAGCGACTAATATTTCTTACATTTTCAAATTTTTTTCAAAATGCATCTTGTCAAAAACTTTTTTCTCACTTTTGTTTAAAGTATCCATTACATATTTACCAAACTATATACATAATGTCCATAAATCAATACCTGTTGAAGGAAACAAAATTGCTTGAAAATCTCAAGCCATTATTGAAAAATATGTTTTTCCCATTTATCTCGCATAACAATTTTTGGACATGTTGCATTTTGAAAATAAGCTCCTCATTTAGTGACAAAAGCAGGGTTCCAACAGAAACCCTAGAATTTTGACACTGACAGGTATTATAGAAAAAAAAAACTATAAACTATAAAAAAGATAGTCATGTCAGTTTTCCAAACATGCTTTATGAGGCGCTTTCGTTTCTGACGGATCATGGGACGCGTTTAGATCAGCGAATCGTGTTCTTTTATGTAAATGATTCATCCCCTCCACTAATAGTTTAGGATTATGATTCGGTTTTCGTAAACATATTAAAACATCATGTTTATGTTTTGCTTGTTCGTATCAGGTTTAGTGGGGAAATCTAACCTCAAATATAACTGCGCTTTGACAGTTTACGAGGGAATGTTCCAAACACGTTTCAAGTTTTTTTTTTTTTTTTTGTAACGAGAACAAACGGATCATGATTCTCTAAACATGATCAGATCGGATTAGGATCATTTCAGAAACGAAAGCCTATGGCTTTACAGTGCGTTCAAAAATGATCGGAAGGATTTTAATTTCCCACCTGGGTAGTTTATATTTAAAAGTTGGTACTAAATACTGTATTTATTTTACTATGAGCGGCAACGTAATTTAATGAAATATTGATAAGGCAATTTATTTTTAAAAAATGTTTAAAAGTTCATTATTTTTACGAATTACTCTGAGATGTTTAGATTTTTTTTACTTTAAGTTACATCTTAATATTTTGGATAAACATAATTCAACTCAACGACAATATGGAAATCAAAGATTAGAAAGTTAAGAAGATGGGAAACGAACGCTTAACCTAGTTGATAACCACAAATTACAGAAATCCATTGAAAACTGTTGGAATCACCAAGACCGCTCAGAATATATGGTCAGAATTAACCAACTATTAATTAACTGTTTATCTAGGGTCATTTTACATGAATACGTGCTAGTAGTACGTGTTTGTTATGATGTTACATCCCACATATCAAAGCTTGGATTTATAAATGTTGTGTGAGAGTGCATAACCTAAGATTGGCAACACTGTTTAGGAACCGCGACAATGAGGGAAGTACGGAAGACGCTCGGGACACAAGTTCCTCCAATTAAGAACTTTACGTGGTTATTATTTTGTTGATCCGACTCCCACAACAATAAAGATATACTATTTATACTGTTTATTATATTGCTGATTTTAATCAAAATCAGCAATTTTTTTAGTTAATCATGAGCAATGGTTCCTATTGCATAGTTTCAGGTATGAATCGGGTGCGCCCTCTAGTGTCTCAGATGTTTATAACCCCCTCAGTTTTTGGTCGGTATTTCTTATGCGTTTCTTACCGACGTTTCCCATCTTCTACTTTCTAATCTTTGATGGAAACCACATCCTAGACCACAGCATGCCACTGGTATACGGCAGTGTTGCCAACTATCAAGTCTGAGGCAAAAGTTCCCTTTTAGGCTTGTTTTTCCCACAAGCTACTTTTATGCGTTTTTGTTAAGATTTGCCTTAAAACTAAAGTAATTTTTTCTTCAAAAATTCCTTTTTCCTCAGAAAAGACATTCCTTTATGCAGTTTTAAGGCAGAAGAATTTCCTAAAAAAGAGAACTTTCTCTCCAGTTGGCAACGCTGGTACACGGACACGCGACAGAATACAGCCGCGTTCACAGCACTTCGTAGTGTCGCAAGCGACAATACTCCCACAAAATAAATTTTATCCTGAAAATCTGTCGCTGGGTCGCCGCGGCAGTATTCTTGATATGCGCGGCAGTATTTTTTAAAAACATAATATGATGAAGGTGCGAGCGTATTAACAATTTATTGTCTTGTATTTTTAAAATTATTGTATTGAAATGAAAGTGGTGGAGATTATTTTATATTTAGCATCATATTGGTGGTGGAGAAAGAAACAGATCGCAAGTAAATCACGGAAAAAAAGTTTGCTTAATTTTTTAAATAAATAGTACTTCGTTCTATAAAAATATTTTCATTAATATAAATCATTGATATAACACTAAGCCCACAAGAATAATATGTATACATAACCTCACTTAATTCACGTGACACCACGCTGTAGTTGGAAAAATCCAACTTCACGGCGACAGTAAACAAGACACGAGGCGACAGAGGGGAATACAATGACGTACATTTACGCAGGCACGCGATTGGTCGAAACCGTGTCGCTCGCGACACTACGAAGCGCTGTGAACGCGGCTTTATAAGATGAAAATTTACCAACACGAATGGGCGCTAAATTGAAACGCCTTTCAATTCTTTATAAGTGCTCTGTACGCAGTTACTCATAAACATTCTATTTCAGCAAGAAAAAAAAATGTTTTAAGTTTTGGCAGAGTATTAAAACATTTGGTCCACGATAAATGACACATTTCAATTGAACTGGCGAGGTGCTGTGAGTAACTTGGCGTGGCAACACTGGAGCAGGCACAATTGGCAACTCCAATCACCGATGTGGGCGCTGACAATATTGTAAACAAACATGGTCCAAAGCGAGTAATGTTTGAATACATAACCTCTTTAAATCGTATGTAAAAGTAAGCCGTTTTTTTTTTACGTTGTGAAACAACTCCACGCAATACAGTGCTTCGTTCAATTTTGGTTCCTTAAAATTTACAAACTTAACCTATTACAGCGAACCTATTACTCGCTAAGTACTTTTAGTAGTTTCAAGTTTTTTTTTTCCGGTAGAGGTCTCCTTCATTTTTGGAGTTGCCAATAGCTGTTAGCTAATAGGATGCAGTAGGCCATGTCGCAGTTTGACAAAATTATACCACAGAGTAGGCTTTGAACATTGGAAAAAAAATTGGTTATACTGTTTGTTGCATTTAATAGTAATTGTTCCAAAATGTTTGAGTTGAACCACATTTAAGTGTGTAATATGTAATTGTAATGTAAAATAAAATATTTGTTTGAAATTTCCCGCACTATGACGTCACACATACGTAACCTTAAAACACGAGTGAATCGCGAAGCAAGACGAGTTCGAGCGCGTGACGTACTAATTTGGCGCGAAAATTTCTCGTTTAAAATTTAACTTGGGAACACTCACCGATTGGGCGTAGATTCTGCGTATGCATTGCATGGCCGTCATTTGGTTTTCCTTGTTTATGTCCAATTGCAGGCGGGTTTTCACGAACCAAATCGGATTTGTCAGGGTGCTCGACATGAACCCAGCGCATGACGCGGACAGTATGTGGACGATGGGCGAATCAGGAACTAAAATATTATTCCAAAATAATTTCGCTTGAGAATATGTACAAAAGTATACAGCACGGGACGGCGCTACTCCTATCAAATTTGGACCAAGACCTGAAAAGGAAAATAAAAAGAAAATAAAATAACAAAAAAATCAAATGATTTTTTTTCTAAATTATGAACGCAAGTAACAATCAAATCCTCATAAAAAACGAGAGAATAAATACAAGGACACTTTAGAAAGGATGTAAAAGTACTAATGATGTTATCACTTATTAAATGTAGTAATGTTATTATTATCACTTTACATATCGAACTGATTAATTAGTATGATATCTAATGACGAAGCGGATAAAACCAGAAATAGCAACAAAAATGAAGCAACGGAATATTACTGGAGGTATTTATGGAAAAATTCCGCAAACGATGTTATCTCTCGTTTTATACACAAGCGATAATTAATAAGACAATGAGAAATTAGCAATGTTTCAATTTCATGAATGCCATTAATTACCACGATATCCGACGATTACAGAAAAAATATTTACATTATTTTTAAAACTGGTGTAGGTAGATAAGCACGTCCCCCGAGCAAAGTCCGTGCCGTCATGACTAAAATCCAGTTTATTTATAACATTAGACATCGCGAATTAAAAAATCAAACAGTGACAATGAACGTCCTCGGAAAAAAAATTGTTGCAACTAAAACGAATTGTGTAAACTCCATCATATGACTTAATTAACACAATTAATTGTTGCTTTATTTGTTTTTTATTTTGCACAAACGGAACGCGTGCGTAACTTAATCATAATGTAATTATTTTATTTATATTTTAATTTGGCATAAAGCGGATGGAACATTTTTGTTTCTAACATTCTCACGGAGCAAAAGATATAAACGAATCAGCCTTGGAATCACTTCCAAATTATTTTTCTCTCTCGCTAACGGCGTACACAAACTTTACCTTTAAATAGAGCAAGGGCCCCTTCGTATTTCACGATGTGCTTGAGACATTGGACGAGGTTCATGGAGGGGCTCGAGGATGCCACGCAACCTGAAAGAGCTACAACTTGAGGCCGGCACTGGCGGGAACACGTCCATAACCTACGCCTCTGTACGGGGACAGTGGTGCACGTCGTCTTCGAGTACGACTCCTGGGCGATGTGCGGCGGAATTAAGCGTTCGTTGAAGCCGCTCTTCGACGACTGCAAACGGGTCTTTACTACTTCGAGGGGACATGTTACGATTGCCCCTACAGTGCCTGCAATTCTGAACAGAGAGAAAAATAAAACAAAGAAATTACCAAAGCTTCGAGTTACAATTGATAGTTCAATTTACGAAATCATTTCTTAATGTTACTTGATGGAAAAGATTGTTAATAAATTATACAATGTGATCAACAATGATTGTCCGTGCCGCTACTTTAATTTATAGGCATAGTGGATAATAAAATCCGTGCAAGAATTTGACATGTGTATAGTTATAGCATTTTCCTCTGATTGCACTAGTGTGCACTTTAGTATATCTCTATCTTGTATTAATGCAATAAGCTAAAAAAGATAAGAATACACTCAGTACGCACAGTATAAGAATCTAGATAGTAACGTCAGATTTGCCATTTTGTTTGATACCTGCCGATTTTCAAATTACATTACATTTCCATAACGGCATCAAACAATATGGCGGCTTTTTTTGACACTGACGTTTAACTGGCGCTACTGGATAATTACTTATAGTGTGCAGTACGCCCCAGTGCAGCCAGTAGAAAATGCTATTAGACAAATTTGGTAAATTAGGCTTTCATTGAGGTTATGTTTCTGTCAAGAAGATTTTGAAATGTCAAACTTACTAAACAGAAATTTTGTAGCAACCTGAACCTAGCAAAGTCATTACTCTTATTTTTTTCCGCGGAACTTAAATGATACATTTTTTCAAAATACAGAATATATTGTTTTACTAGCGCCCTCTAGTAGATTGTAACTGCAGTTCTAGAGTGTTCACATTCACAAAAAGAAACGCTACATCTATTGACGAGTTAAATATCCGATGTTGGCGCTGCGATCACCGACAGCTGATCGTAAAACATTGTTGAAATCTCCACAGCAAAACAATCTAAGAATAATGCTTTGTAAAATCGGACCTTAATAAGTTAATTTCGTATTTCGAATTTCAGCAGCAAAATTGCCATTTTCAGTAGTCACAGAAATTATTGAGATTTCACATAAACTCTATATAACCTGTGAGCAAATAAAAATCAGATTAGAGCAGGCGGTGCAAAGAAAATGTATGTCTGTGATTAAATAAAAAGTCAATATATTTGACAGTCCATGAATGTATTACATTAATTAATTCAGTTAATCACAGACATACATTTTCTTTGCACCGCCTACTCTAATCTGATTTTTATTTGCTCACTTTTTATATAAACTCTACCAAATTTATTTCTGAAGTAACTATACTATGAAAGTTAGCATTCATGCAATTTCTATGTACTGAAGAAGATTGCTTACTTACCGAAATACGTTTTCAGTGTTTATAAAAGCAGTGCTGGTGAGAATAACATCTTAAACTTTATGATTTTTGAAGTGTTGCCCCACACAAATTTTGGATGTTCCAGAAGATTGTCGTTTATTGTATATTTACCATTTATTGGAATATAGTCGCTTCTATTAAATGAAGAGAACAAACTGTCATACTGTTACGACTTCGGGTTCACAAATTTAAGCGTTATTTATTTATTTTAAAACACTTTAATGTCTACGATCATTACACACAATAAAAGTACAATAATATCGAGCTGTACACTTATCTGACAAAATAACACTTAAACGTTATTAAATTCGCTTGCTACACATCGCTTCCTAAATAAGACTGATTTAAAAACCGCGCTCCGGCTCCACTTTATAGCAGCCATCCCTCTTCGAGAATAACTTCGAAAGACTTGCTAGATTTTTCCAGTAAATTCGGTGCGTGTCTAGAATAGATTAGAATCCTGTCTGCGGCACAGGTGGCGCTACCAGTATATAAAAATATAGTCTGCTTCTCATAATGTAACAATACATTTTCCAGTTGGTTTCTTTAATAATAAAATTTGTTCCCATACTAATCTTCTGTCCACTTTCTTAACAATGTTAAGTTTAATTATTCCAGTTATTGTTTTATTTTACGTGGAAAACTACCAAAACATAATTCCAGATTTTGCTTTGCGCGAATAGCAACAAAATACACTACAATTTATATTTTTTATGATATTATTCGCATTTTATTTCAAACACCGTTTAAATGTCACAGCATATTTACGTAAAACGTTAGTTCCGTAAACTCCCCAATTGCTTCTAGTCACAATATCTTTTGTCATCTTTGGTATTTTAATATCGTTTGTCTTTTCAATTTTATTTTCCATCTGTCATCCTGTTCTAATTTTTTTGTCATTGTTCCTTGTTTTTTTAATCGTATTTTTAGCAGATTATAACTACAGTTCTAGAGTGTTCACAAAAAGAAAAAAGATAACCAATAATTAACTCTTAAACTTTATGATTACCGCGGTGTTACACTGCAGGCACCATCTAGTGACTTATTGTTAGAGCAGAAACAAATTCATTATAGTTCCAACTTTTTCTAAGCAAGCACAGTAGGCATACTTATCTAAATTACAATCCCTTTTTTTTCCTTGTATTCAACGCCTTCTATTAATACTTAAGTAAATCAGGAGCTGCAAATTTAATTTAAAGAAAAAAAAAACTTCGTTGCGCTGTTCTGCTGTGTTAAAAAAGTCCATATTTTTTAATATCTTATTTCATTAATGAGAAGAATCTGTTAAAAATGAAAGGAATCCAAGTTCCTCGAATTTT
Organism: Dorcus parallelipipedus; assembly: GCA_958336345.1. Taxonomy (NCBI): domain Eukaryota; kingdom Metazoa; phylum Arthropoda; class Insecta; order Coleoptera; family Lucanidae; genus Dorcus; species Dorcus parallelipipedus. Next base: position 5,327,797 of record OY284478.1, on the reverse strand, counting down.
AATATGAACATAGCGCCATCTAGTATCAACTAATCGAACTATTTTCTGTGCACTCATTATATTGTACATGAAGTTAAAACGAGATAAGAATACAGTCAGTGCGCCCCGGTGCAATCAATAGAAACTACTACTAGACAACTTTAGTAAATCAGGCTTTTATTGAGGCTATGTTTCTGTCAAATGAAATGTCAAACTTACTAAAAAAAAAATTTCGCAGCAACTCCAACCTTCACCTAGCAGTCATTACTCTCATTTTTCGGGCGGAACTTAAATGATACATTTTGTCAAAATACAGAATAAACAAACGTTATTGTTTTACTAGCGCCATCTAGTGGATTGTCACTGCAGTTCTAGAGCGTTCACAAAAAGAAAAAAAAAACAAAACTAAATTGACTCTTAAATTTTATGATTACCGCGTTGTTACATTGCAGGTACCATCTAGCATCTTAGAGCAGAAACAAATTCACTACAGTTCCAGCTTTTTTTAAGCAAGCACAATAGGCATACTTATCTAAATTATAATCCTTTTTTTTTTCCTTGTACTCAACGCCTTCTATTGATACTTAGGTAAATCAGGAGCTGCATATTTAATTTAGAGAAAAAAAATCTTCGTTGCGTTTATTCTGCTGTCTTAAAAAAGTACGCATTTTTTAATTTCACATTTTATTAATGAGAAACTGGCAAAAATGAAAGGGATCTAAGTCAGTCTCGCGGGGGGGGGGGTAAGGGGGCTGAAGCTCCTCCCAGAGCCAGGCTATGTGGTACTATAATTTATTAATATAATTTCAAATTTGCAAAAAAATTGAGCACATTATCTTAATTTTGTTTTGCAATATTAGTTCGGTATAAATTCATATTATATACCTTTATTATTTCATATATCCTTGTATGTTCTTACAATTATTATTTTTAAGCCCCCTCCAAGACAAATTTCTGGGTGCGCCACTGATCTAAGCTCCTGAAATATTAATTTTAATACGAACCTAGCGCCATCTAGTATTCACTTATCGAACTATTTTCTGTGCACTTCAGATAATGTTGTGTTTTGTCAAAATACAGAATAAACAAAAAAATAAACACGAATTATTATTAACGGTAAAATTTGAATTAAACGACAATTCATTAATGAGAAACTGGTAAAAATGGAATGGATTCAAGTTCTTCAAACTTTAACATGAACTTAGCACCATCTAGTATCAACTAATCGAACTATTTTCTCTGCGATTCAAAGAGACGTTTTTTTTTTCTCAGAATGACTAGTGCCATTTTGTTTGTATATGTAGGTACTAATAATTTTGTAGAGTAACAAAGTAAATAAACAATTACGTATAAAAAAATTTCGCTAGCGAATGTTAATTCTTGTCAGAATTCCCCGAGTTCTAACTTCAGGTTATACATTTGACGTAACTCTGTTCTAAATATGAAATCCTCCTTAGAAAGCAGTGTTTTCAGACAATCTTTATTGATCATGGTCACATTGTACAAATTGATTAAAGGCCAGTACACAATGGATTTGCATAAAACATAAGACGTAACAGTAATTCGACCCATGTAAAGAAGTGCGCTGTAACACAATAGCGCCGTAACGAGAACAAAGCTTACGTGTTTCTTACAGCTTATGTCTTATGTTTTATGCAAATCCAACCGACTTAAGAGGAATTTCAGTTGGCAATAAAATATTTGATTTGAAATTGGTAGGACCGAATCCAATTCTGTCTGATGATCAGTGTTGCCAACTTATGGATTTTCCCCCTAAATTTAGGCTAAAACTTTCCTGAAAGAGGTTCTTTAGGGGAAAACCATTTTTAGGGTTATTTTTAGGTGGGGGAGACCAAAGGAAAATCGAAATTAAAAATTAATATAATCCTGTGTTTGTTACAAATAAATATTTTCTATTACATAAACACTTAAATTTCTCTTTAATCATCATCCGAGTATTTGACAGCTGACAAGCTAGTGGAGTTGCAATTTATATTCTGAAGCAACTTGTACATATTTTTAAAATTGTAAAAAAATCCTCTCGATTACAGCGCCAGTCTACGAGCCAGTTCAGAAATAAATTAAAATTACAAAAAAAAAATTTCGAAACAAGAATGTGTGAGAAGAATTAAAGCGCCACCTCTCGGTAGACAACGGAAGCTAATGTTTTTAGCTGATCACAATTTGTTTGAATAAGCGAAATTTTTCGCCGATGCGTCGTCTGAAACAGCCTATAAGTATGTACGTATTTCTGAAAAAAAATCATTTTATTCGGAATTACGACGATATCTATGAGTCAACGGAGAAATTAAATGACTGTCAACCCTTGAGATTACAAAGCAATTCAGGGAATTTTAGTTTAAGTTCACTTTGTAAATACTTTTTCTTGGTACTCATTTAAGATAAGCTGTAATGAAAATAAACACTTTGGAATCACAAGCAACTGTCAAAGACCCTGCTGTCAGTCTCTCAACTGTCAACAGTTGATTAGCTCGTCGGGTGTCATATACTCGGATACTGTCTTTTATTTTTTCAGTACATACTATCTCTTGTTTTCTTTATTCTTTCTTGTCTTGTCTTTTTTATTTCATTATTTCCTGTCTTTCTCGTTTAATCTTTTTTTTTTTCATTTTCGTGACATCTATAATTGCTTTTATTTTCCATTTTTCTGTCCGCTGTATCCTGCTCTAATTTTGTTTTTCACCGTTCCTTGTTTTTTCTTGATCGTATTTTTTAGCAGTTATGTACTTGTCTTTAAGAAGTCTCAGATTTGAAATAAAAAATACATTTTTTAATATCCAGCAATTTTGTTCCAATTTAACTGACCCTTATGTCTCTGTTATACAACACGTGAAACCCCTCGAATTTTTTACAACCATGAATCACGAGATACACATAAATTTATCAAGTGTTCATTAACAACATCGGCGGAGATAAAATATGCAATATGTGGTAGTCAGTTTTTAAAAGTTTGTTTACCGCTTGCTCGTGGAAATTTTTCGTGCAATAAAAATGTTGTTATCTTATCTGCACTTTATTTTTCGCCAAAAAAATCTATTATCACTTAACATACTATTGCGATAAGTGGTGTTTGCATCTACAAGTTATGAAAGTTTTCGCACTACAACAATAATAAAACATTTTTCATTATTATTTTGTCAAAATATATCTGAAGAGCCAGATTATAATCACAATCAGTGTGGTCATTACCAGACTTATACAATAATAGTTATTTATTGTATAAGTGTTTTAGATAGCATTTTCTTAACTGGATAAAATACATCTAAAACACGCATGCAATACAACGTTTTATCCACAATCTCCACATTTATGGAATCAGAATGAGCGAAATTTAATTAAAAAATATTCGTATTCGTAAAATGAAACGTCATACCTACTGGTTGCTATAGTACGTTGTTTATTATTATCCACTAGTGGAATAAAGTAAGTTTGTTCCACTAGTGGATAATAGGTCACTTTAAATGCTTCGTAAGTGTGGATAAAAGTCCAATTATAAACTGACAGTTTTCAAACTGGAGTATTCCCCGCAGCATTAAAAATCTCTAAAGTTACTCCACTTTATAGAAAAAAGGCGATATAAATTCACTAAATAATTATCCGGCCGATATCAATTATTCCTATTATCTCAAAACCAATCGAAATCGCTTTTAAAAATAGGTTCTACAAATTTCTAGAAAATAATGACCCATTATCATCAAATTAATACGGTTCTTAATACATATCTACCAAACAAGCTATTATCCAACTTTTACAAACAATAGGTCTGTTTGTTATCCTGCACTGGTGTACACTAGTGCACACTTTTTTTTACGAAATATGCCTTAATGAAGCCTAAATTCTTTGATAATGTGTCAATACAAATCATACACATCCATACTGACATACCACACAAACATTTAAGGTTGCATTAAAGCGTATTTTGTGAAAAAGTATGCATTGGTGTACACCAGTTCAGGATAACAAACAGACCTAATAACAGAATCCTTTGAGAGAGCTGCCGCGTTTTGTGATCTCTCGAAAGCTTTCGATTGTGTTTCTCATAAGATCTTGATAAACAAATTGTATTATTATGGTTTGAGAGGAGTAGCACAAAATTTCTTATTTAGCAGTTAGATCTCAGATTGTTGATATTGATAACATTAGATCAGAGACTTCACAGGTAACAGTGGGTATACCACAAGGATCAATACTAGGCCCTCTTTTATTTATCATCTATGTGAATGATTTTTCTAACTACATATCTAACAGTAAAGTATTATAATTCGCCGATGACACAACTAGGTATACTAAATGACACTAGCCAAATTGACATAAATATTGATCAATCAATGAATAAATTATGTCTAAATCTTGAAAACTCAGGATTTAACTTCTGATTAAAACACTAAGATAAGCTTAATAATAACTTCTTCATGTCCCTCGACAAATAGAAACAGAAAACTCAACAATACAGTATATCTCTATTCTTATCAAATTTTATTTTGAAAAATTGTGCAATGTGATTGATCGATCTAAAAACTTTCGAGGTTGATAAGAGATAGTTATGGAAAATATATACTAAGGGCCACTTGTACAAAGGAGGTTTAAACTAACGTTTAACTAAACCATTTTTTAAATTTTATTTATGAATGCATTAATTGCCATATGTCCTTAAGATCCTATGCGGATTTGTTTGTCTCGAAACTGGTTCAGTTAAACTTGAGTTTAAACCGCCTTTGTACAACTGGCCCTAAATAAATAAAAGATCGTTCTTTATGTATCTAGCTAGTACAGTATTTGACAGATCTTAAACTGTCAGTTTATTTAATATGAAATTAATTCTTATGGTTTGACTGTTGTATTAATTAAACCTTAAGAATTAATTTCTTTGCGAAATTAAGAAAAGAAAAAATAACTAACACAGACATAAAGTAAAGTGAAAATTCCATTGAATTGATATACGAAATAATTTTATTAAATTTTGTAAACAGAAAGATATCAGAAGATTGCTCTCAGATTTTTGTTGTTTTAAGAATTTTTCCATTTATAGAAACTTTTGTTTCATTTAATTCTACTGCGTTTTGATCTAACTGAACAGTAATAATATTTATTAATGATAATGTTCGAAGTTCTCCTCACATTTTTTTAATTATTTTATTTTTACTTTGAAATGCAACTGCTGATCTGCATATTATAAATAGTAAATGCACATTTTAATACATATACTTTTACTCGATCTAAAGTTGTTTTCTTTTCCGCATATATTATAAATAGTCTCTCGTTAACGAAAAATACCAAACAACTTGCTACTGCTGACGTACTTTGATACAAATGAAAGCATTCGCCTCTAATTATCACTTCTGTTGGTCTTCTCGGCTTCAATAATATGAAGCCGAGTGGAATACGTCAAAGAAATCCAAACTAATTAAAACTGTTTTTCCTGTGGAGACCAATCATATACATCAAAAACAAACGTTCAATCCAATTCTAATTTTAAAACTTCTTCTTCATCTGTGGGGGGAGAAGGGGGGATTTGATGTGCCAAAACGTCAGCGTGTAATCTCCGCTGTTTCGTGCCGATTTAATTAATTTCCCAGTTTATCACAATTGCATGTTATCCTTGACCCAGATGGTATACTCTATCATCAAGCTGGTGCAGTTGTTGCGTTTATTTGCTTGGGGGCTTAAGGCTTTAGATTAATTTATGAAATGCACTTCGTTCAGCCGTGACCTATTAAATGGTATCGGTATCACCGGTGAAAAATCGATGCGAATCACAGTTAGATGTTGTTGTTGTTGTTGTTTTTTTCCTGGTATTTATAAGTGCAAAACCGGTTGCTTTTCTGAATACGCAATCAGAGAATAAATTATGCTGTTTTGCAGCAGAAATTATCGTATTTACGCGATTGTCTGTATCTGATTATTTATTGCATAATAAATGATATAATATTAACATAAGTGAAACAAAAAATTACAAGTTATAAACCAAATGAAAAAATATTTTTCTTTTTTTTTAATACCGTGCTACAGTATAAGTAATCACCCAGTAGCGACACTTAAACGCCAATGTCAAAAAAGACCGCCATGTTATTTGATACCTATATGCAAATGTAATGTGATTCGCAAATCAGTAGGTATCAAACAAAATGGAAAATGTGAGAGTAATATTCGAGTGTCGCTTTTGTGTATAATACATTCCTTATCTCTTTGTTATCGCATCATGCCGTGAAAGTCTAGTGAGAATGTATGTAACTAAATTTTGACAATGAACGTCATGTCGACTTAGATTTTAAGGTTACTTCAAATTAGGCAATGTTGCAATATTTTCTTTTTGTCACGAGGTGTACTCACAGCCAAGTTTACATAAACTTGAAAATTGACAACACCACTTAATCAATCTGATTTTAGTTGTCGCAATTTGACGTATGTTAAAATGACATCAAATTAAATTTCTCTAATTTAACATGATAGCCAACTTTACTGGCTTAAAAAATTATGGCCTAGTGCGATAACAAATAAATAAAGAATGGATAATAGATTCTTATATTGTGATCCTGCCTTCAAGTGAATTCCTGATACAAGAGTGAGAGGACAGTTGTCAATAACTTGTCAATGTCATATTTTCTCATCATGACATCACATAAAAAGTATGTACATAAACTAAACGCAAAAATCAGAGAAAAACGTAATTAGTTCACTTCCAAACAACACTAAAGCTTAAAACAGATGCTGAAAATGTCCCCCAGCTTGAACGCACAAATGTATCCTGCGCTTCATGTTTTCAAACGCGTTTGTCAAGCAGTGTTACCAACGTGTAAAAAGCGGATATCCATCAAGAGTCACAAAAAAATCCCTTTTCAACATAAAAATTTGTTACTAGATTCTAGGTATAAATTTAAAAAAATAAATTAAAAAAAACCTAAAAAATAATTAAAAGTACCTATAAAAGTTTAAGATAGCAGAAATAAAAGACGGTCGATTTTACAGCGCAATTCAGTAAATTTGCATTAAATTTTAAAACAAACCCACTTGAAAAGGACGACGTCGAAACAAAGAAAACAAAAATAATAAAAATTCGAAAATAAATAATCAAATGAAAAGATAATAATAATAAAAACGAAAGCCAATCGATTTTAAACACAATTTAACAGATTAATATATGTATTTAAAAAAAACAAACAAAAATTAAAAAAAAACGATGGAAAAGCAAAGAAAATGAAATTATAATTTTTTTCTAAATACGAAATAATAAAATTTAAAAACAATAAAAGATTTTACAGCAGAATTGACTAGATTAATGAACTTTAAAAATCATTAAAAATATAATAAGTTAAAGAAAATTGAAACAAAAGCCAAGCAGTGTTACCAACGTGTAAAAAGCGGATATCCGTCAAGAGTTACCAAAAAATCCCTTTTCAACATAGAAAGTCCCTAAAATTCGTCACTAGATTCTAGGAATAAATTAAAAAAAAAAACAGTAAAAAAGTTAAAGACAGCAGAAATAAAAGACGCTCGATTTAATCAGGAGATTAATCATAAATTTCAAAACAAAACAACTTGAAAAGAACGTCGTCAAAACAAAAAAAAAATAATAAATATTCAAAAATAAATACTCAAACGAAAAAAAAAAAATAAAAACAAGACAATCGACAAGCACAATTTATAAGTTTAATGTATTTAAAAAACAAAAATAAAAAAGAACGATGGAAAAGCAAAGAAAACGATATTATAAAATTTTTTAAAAGACGAAAAAATAAAATTTAAAAACCAATAAAAACAAAAGGCAATCGATTTTAAAGCACGATGAAAAGAATGGTGACAAAACAAACAAAACAAAATAATAAACATTTAAAATTAAATATGTAATCAAATTTAAAAAAAATAAAAATTACAACGCAATTAATTAATTTACATATTTTTTCTTAATTTAATTTTTATTTTTCAATTTTTATTATTTTGTTTTCTTTGTTTTATCAGCACTCTTTTTAAATTGTTTTTTTTTAAATATATTATTAATTTACGTCGCATCGCATGTCAAATGAAAGGTTTCAACGCGACGAGGCGAACTCGACTATCACAACGACGCCATCTTGAAATTGAAGATGATCGACTTATGATCGAAACCGGTCGCTTGAAGAATAAGGTGCGGCGCCGGCGTGTCGCACATCAAATAAAAGGTCTCCACGAGATGAACTCGACCGGCACATCGGCATCACGTTCCAAACCCAGGGTAACAGAGAAATGACAGAGAACGTTTATTTAAAGGCGACCATCATGTCGATGGAAAGAAAAAATTTGAATTTTTTGAAGGGTGTCAAACAACTCTTCAATTGTAGATTTTCTTTTTTTCTATAGTACTTGTCATTGTCAAAATTCTAGGGTTTCTGTTGAAACACTGCTTTTATCACTAAATGTAGAACAGAAATTTTTGAAACTTGCCAACATTCAGGTAAGAGGTACCAACATCAGAAACATTTGACAGATAATATGTATACATAGAAAAAAACTGGAACGTAGATCAACGTGACATGTCACTTTAGGTTATAAGTAAAACATGACAACTGTTTGACAGCTGTCATTCATTCAAACATCAATTGGTTTAGGAAATCATCTCTTTTTCACTTTATCTTCTTTCATGGAAAAATCAAATCCAACTTGATGAATTTTTCATATGAACACTCGTTATGTTCACAATACTTAAGGTCTGTTCCAACGACGCTTTGTGACGGTTTCGTAACCGTCACAAAGTTTTACACTTGACAAAGTTGTCAAAGTCGGTCATTATTTCGGTGTTTTTATGTTTTATGTTTATAGTGTTTTTCACGTCCAGAACAGAAAAAAATATATATATTTCGTAATGTTACACACGAAATCGTAAATTTTTGAATTTCATTAATCTCGGCGAAAATCCAGTGGACGTCGCAACTCCCGTAAACTGAAATTAAAAAAAAAAGAAGATTCGTTTCATTTACGGTACATTCTGCACATGTGGCAACTCCGCCGCGCCGCCGACAAGGCGTTCTGTTAGTAAACAATTTTTTTTACAAAGCTATTTTGCAATTAAAAAAACGGAAATAATTCACGGTGCAGATGACGAGTGCGTGACGGGGTCGTGACGCCGCTGAAATAAAAAAAAAAGTTATCGCTTTGAACTTGAACCAGAACGACGCGTGTGCGTCGGCGGAAGCAGTTCACGGGAAATTTTATTAGCCAAATTACAACATATTAAGTAATAAAATAAGTCCAAAGTAACGCGAAGACGTTTTAACAGCTGTAAATTTCACACTTCAAGTTGGAAATTGTTTAGGTACACACATCATGTCATATGTCTTGGTTGGAATAATAATAATAAAAGTAAATGATTTTGACAATTATTTTTAGTTGGTTCTAAAGAGTTGGGTAACGAATTGAATTAAGCGCCAAAGCATTTTGTTTGCGTGCGGTAAATCGTCGAATTATGTAATGCGTCTTACATATTACGAGAGGTTAGGGTTAAGAAGAAAATTACTGCGTATTTCACTCACCCTCCGGCGACTAGATGTATCACAGTATCCCTTTGGGGGTGGGACATCACATAAGAAAATTTAGTATCCGTCTGTTTCTCGGTTTGTCATTTCTAATGGCACGTCTCCACTTGCCGAGAAACAACTGGTGAAAATGTCAGAGGGCCGAGTAATTCACATATTTCTCGCACAATTTTATTTACCACCCTTCGCCGCTTAACCACCACGATCGCTCGTAAACGTGACTCTGCTCGCGTCCTCAACAATCCCCCCGATTTGATTCTTGGATATTTTGTTGATAGAGGTGTTTTTCCTTTATTTTCGTCCCCACCACAGCGAAAACACCATGCCTCCGTCACGTGGACATGTTTACCGGCAATTCTGCCCCAATTTCATCGGGATCCTCCGGGAATTTTCACTTTAATTTTCAGGTAAAAGCCCGCGATTTTCCCTCGGATTAGAAATGACCTGTCGCACGGGTCACATTCGCGTTTAACATGCTGATATCAGCGCACTATCACGATTTAAACACGCCGCGCAGATTATTTTTGCGCTAAATCGTCTAAAACTGGCCGGCGCACTTTAATTTGTGTGATATTTTTGGCCTTGATTGCGAAAATGTATGCAACTGGTCAAAATTACGTTCGTCCAAGTACGTCTGCGCATTAAATGTCAGAGCCCCGCAGTGACACCAACCTAAATTCTCAGTTCTCAAACTACGTCACTTAATAAGATAAAAAAGTTTTCTAGTTAATTAGAAATTTTATTCATTTCAATATATTCTTAAATCTTTCTTATTCCACCTTAACCATCAAATAATTCTTTCTCAAATATACAAAATTCGAATTGAAATGAAATGTCGGGTCGCCCAGTGGCTTAGGCCCAGTTACACAATACCAACAACTTTAGAACTTAGAACAACTTTACATCACTAGCGGTGACTTATGTCATTTACTATGTACAATTGGCTAATAAAGTTATGTTCGGATAAAATACGGCAATGCTGGGCAAGAGAGTCGTGGTGAGTTCATCCCCTCCACAAGCAACAACTGTAATCGGCGACAGTCGAAACTATTCGCCACTCGTCGAAACATTATAGGTCTGTTCGATAGCTCTGCACTTTTCTACACTTTTTGCACCAACTGCTCCTGAGAGAATGCGATGTATATAACATAACATAAGTAGGAGTGAGAAAAATAGAGTAAAGGCACGTAAAGGTGTTAAAAGTGTAGAAAGTGCAGAGCTATCGAACAGACCTTATATTGCGCGTCGTTGGTTCTAGGCGTGCCGATTTGAATTTGAAACTGGAATAAGCGCGAAACACTTGCGGAGAAGTATAAGGAGTAGTGGAACTGTTCCCCTACCGTTGCTCGGCCCTGAAATACAGTGTATAGGATGTTTTCGCGACTAACCGTGTTAAGATATAGCGGTTATAGGGACCGGGCACATGCGATGACAGCGCCACCAATGGCCATATTTTGCATAAGTGGTATGAAAACACGAGTGACAGTATGATGACAGTTCAAATGTACATCTGTCATTTCAAATGCTCAGTTTACATTTGAATTTGAATTTTGTAATTAATTTCATACCAGAAGGTCAAATACTTATTATGTACTACAACTGTAAATTGTCATAAGAGTTATAGTAACAGGAAGAATGTTAAATATTACAATTATCCAGACAGTAGTAAGAAAATATATGTATATGGATTGAAACATTTAAGTTTGTATGCCGTTTTGAAAGTGATTCATAGATTTCAATATCGATTAGTCATTATGTACAACGTACTCTATTCGAAAAATGTGTAGGAGACTCAGATGAAATGAAAGTTTGAAGAATTCAATGAATGCGGGAATAATTCAATTTTTCAGCTAAAAATTACGGACTATGAATTTTAATTAATCGAATAAGAAATAAGAAAATATTTAAATGTCTATAATTGAAGACAATCTTAATACATGGCACCAGTAAATATAAAAGCAAGAGACCTAGATGGCGCTACTAGTACTTACTTTTCTAAATAATTAATGCAAACTATTGGATTAATTGCATTATGTATTCAATTAATTTTAAATTGCAATCGTTGCATTTTCTTTCATTACTCAAGATCACTTTGTTTTGTGACCGCGTCTATTTCTTGTCAGCCGATTGGCGACACTGCGAAAACGTCAAATTAGAGCTTCGCTTCGCATATAACCTAAAAAAGTAAAAAAATGTAAGAGATCGTTTGCGACAATTTTCTCACAATTAAATCAAATGAAACCACATTAGCGCGCCAACCGGTTTAAAATATTAAAATGTGCTAATTTCATCAGCGAATTAAACGAATCGTTTGAATGCTGACACTCGCAGAGTTGTTTGCAGTAGTAATATGCTCCTGGGATTGTGTCGCATGCCCTTTCAGCACAAGGCATTCTACATCATCGTAGCCGTTTGGATCTTGCTGTTAATCGCAGGAGCTTATAAATTCCTCGAGCCACACCAGCGCAACTTGGAACCCATCGTTAGCTCTGAGCTATTTCACAATTTGGGGTTGGATGTTAAGACGAAGCGCATCTTTAAAATATGCAACGCTCCGCACGAGATACGTGCAGGTGATGAAGGTAGCAAAATCATACATATAAATTGTTGAAACACAGAATGTTTTATGTCGGTTTTTTTTTTTTTTTTGGAGGTATCCCAGAACCTAAGCAGTGGATTCTGAAGGGCCTGTTGGTTTTAATAAGGCACGGAGATAGAGGGCCTCTACAGCATATTAGAAACATATCAAGTGTTGATTGTGGAACAACGGAGAATGATATTTTAAATTCTTACAAGGTAGGTACATCTATTGACTATCAAAAAAATCTAATTTATGGTCACCTTTAGAAGGTCAACTGTCAACATATTGGGATTTTAAATTTTCTGAATCTATAATAGCTAAGGCATGACTTTTAATTCAATAGCCCCCTTTAAATTGGATTCATTGTAATTACTTTTAAATCCAATTAATTTTTTACTCCAGCATATATTTTCAGGCATATCTGCACAATCTCACTTTATCTGGGAAAGTATCATGGACGGGACCGGGTTCCTTTCACGGCTTTCCCTTACTACCCGCTCATTTAAAACAGTGCCAGTTGGGGCAGTTGACGATGCACGGGGTATCCCAACTCCTGCATCTGGGACACGTTTTGAGAAGCAGCTACCTCAACATTTGGCCTCGGCTGTCGAACTTAACGCACACGGAAGTGTTTGTGTGCAGCACGAGGTACCGACGTACGTTTCAATCAGCTCTGGCTTTTCTATATAGGTTCATTCCGACAGAGACGCTTAACAAGCTCACTATTCTCGAGAGCCATTCCATGAACTTTTGCTTCAAGGATTGCGGATGCCAAGTTTCAGAAAAGTATTTGAAGTACGTGCGACACTTATTCGAAACTTGAAGGACTTACCAATCAATTTTCTTTGATCAGATTAGTCCAGAAAGATATTTCCGGTCAGTTGAAGTCTCACCCGGCCATCTCATCGTTGGCCGAATCGACGGGGCGAATGATTTTTTCTCCATCGACAGAAAGAAGCGTTTATGAAAACGACCCCCACTCGATTAAAGACGCCTTGTTGACGTACGTGTGTCACGGAAGTAATTTGCCTTGCGAAAATCCCGGTAGTTGCATCAAGTGCGTGGCCCTCGCTTTTAATTGTCAACATCTGAGTTAGTTTCTTTTTTTTTTTTGGGGTAGGAGACAGAACATCGTTGGAATTTTTACATACACCGACTGGGTGAGTCACCAAAAGTGGAAGAATTCCGATTGGAGGCGGCTTTGCTTACTCAGATCCTACGGACTCATTCGACACATCGTTTCACAGATGCTTGGCATGGTGAGTTGCTTTACGTTCCAAGACCTTGCGCTTCATGTTTTTTTTTAATTTGGGGAAAGATATCAAGTAGTGGGCCTTGCTTGGTTTTATACTCAGGGCACGATCACACTATGGAGCAACTCTCGGCTGCGCTGGGCCTCCAAAACGACCCTCTGCTGTTGCGTTATGCAGCTAGGATGGTCTTCGAGGTGTACTACGATGTAACAGAGACCCAAGGTGGAGCTAGCGGCCTCTATTTTCGTTTGTTAACCAACGGTAGAGATGTGACTCGGCAGGTAAACTTCTGTAAAAATGTGATTACGATTAACGGTAAGGCGTCTGTGTGTAAAATCGAGAATATCGTTAGGTTTTTACATGACGATTATTTCTCCGTGTTCAACGTTACTAATTACAAGGATGCTTGTTTTACAAAAATTTAAATAATCAGATTTGGCCCTTTAAAGAACGACTCCAAAGTTATTTCATCCCGTTATCGAAATGTCAAGGTTTTAGTTTTATTTTCAATCATTTTTCAATGATACACTGAGAAAACAAAATGTGTTAATTCAACCAAAAATTTGTTTGAACGTATTGAACTGAAACTCTTTGTTGGGTGAACATTTTGTCAGTTTTGTCAGTGTATACTCTGACAAAGCACATGTAAAACAAGATAGCAAAAATTCTTAAAGCCCATCTGACTCAACGCTAACAAAGCAATATTTTTTTAAAATCAAACTAATTTACATATTTTGAATGACATGATTTATGTTTTATAAAGTAATTTGTTAATAAGAATAAAAAACAAAAAGAAATAACTCAAAAATAAAAACATAACTATCAACATGCTATACTCCGTTTTTTTAACAATAATAATTTTTATATCAGATATGGAGGAAGGTTAAAGGATATTCGGCGAATAGTTATTCTGAACTTATTCCACGATTGTGGAACTGTGCTTAATACTATAATTTGTAATTGATTTTTCTTATTTTTTTCTTTAACATCTGCTATAGAAAAAAAATTATACGTGATGATAAAATTTAATTATCGACTTCCAAAAAATAGTTAATTAATACTTTCCGCTCGTCGATAAAATTGAATTTTATCGTCTTATATAAAAAAGAACTAAAGTTTATTTTTTATTATGTGTGTATGTCGATTGTATAGATCTGACAATGAGTTAAGAAAATATTCGATGAAATGACATGACGTGATAAAAGCCGTACGGCTGTTTCACGAAAATTTAAACAATAATAAAATTAAAACTTGAAAAGACAAAAAAAGCAGTAAATATGCGTATAAAATTTAATATGCATAAAACTAACAAAATGGCAAAAAAAGCATAAAAAATATGCGTCAAATAATATCAAATTTTGAATTAGTTACAGTGTATGAAAAGTTTTGCGTTGCTTTTATCCCTCACGAAAAGCGTAAGGGCTAGAAATCCGCCCTCTAGCGATTACACAGCCAAGGTGGATTCGAAGCTATATTTTATGAACGCAACCCTGGGGCGTGTTCGAAAACTCGGAGCGTTACTCTTGGGTAATATTCTCTCTCTCTCATATAAATCATTTTGTATATTTTGCTTTTCACTTTATTCACTCTGTTGGTACTTACTCCCTGTATTTTCGAACACGCCCCTGTTATATAATGTCAATTTGGAGGTTACTGTTGTCGCCAAACTAATAAAAAAAAAGTCGGATGCTTTAATAAGCTATTTTATGAAACCCAAATGAGTTTACAATTAAACACAAAACACACAACTTTGACTTCCACTGGTTTAAAAAAGTCAAAGTTGTGTGTTTTGTGTTAACATGGATTTCCATCAAGTAAATTAATTTTTCCAAATGAGTTTCATAAAGATAGGGTTACCATTCGTACTCTTTACTCTTAAAATTGTGTACTTTTCTCCACAAATGTACTCTTTCACTAAATATCCCAAAGCCAGTGTTTACAAAAATTACATTTAACTGAAAGGAACAAAGAACCATTATTAATGATCACACTTTCATCAGAGGCGCTAATGTTTTTCGCATGTCATGAGCCGTCCTCCATTTACAACTTATTTGAACGCGAATCAATTCAAATTCACTTAAAAATCACTGATTGCATTCCATTTGCAGTTACTCGCAGTGCCGAGCAAGTGATTGAGTTTCCCCTCCCGCACCCCGTACTGATCAAGCTGGTTTTCAGTTATCAGTTTCATGTGATTTCATACGTATTTTGACGTTATGTTAATTTTAGTTCCAAAACATCATTCCTTTAAGAGTCTCTCTGTTCACTTTAAAATTAGTTCAGTTCAAAATCAAATTGATTTGATTTTGGGTGAAGTGAATGTAAATGGAGGACGGCTATGGATAATCTTGTTTATACATTTGACAGTGACAAAAAATGTAAAGAGAAAAGGAAAACAATAAATCATATTTAATTATATTTTAATGCTGCCATCTGGCAGCCACTCGTCAGAAAGTAACTGTAACTTCCGCGGAGTGGCCGTCAGATGGCACCACTACGACTCGGATTTTTACCTTCTATTTAACTGTCCAGGCGCTGATATGTATTTAACCCAAAATTACTTGTAACGTAGTATGTCAGTTTGCATTATATAAAGAATGTACTCTTTTGTCAGGTACTGGAACTGGTAACCCTACATAGAGTAGTCATTAAAGCACCAAAAAACATTTAAATGTTTATAATTTACGGCATCTTAAAAGAAAAGGTGTGAAATGGCTTTAAAGAAATTCATATGCAGTTTACGTTACAATAAAGTTTTAAGGATTTATAAAGGCTGTTTTACATTGACAATTTATTCATAAATTAATTCATGAACGCATTTCGTATTACATTGGTCAAGAAATTCATGAATTTCTTTGATTCTAATGGCCGTTTATTACCAACATAGCGGAAGAATTTACAGACGATTTACACGGCCACACACAAATAAATACCATAACCATAGTTTTTTTTGTTGTTGGTACCCCTGAAATTCACGCAAATATTGATGAAAAATAGACTGCTGTAATTCGTGAATAAGTTGACGAAGAAATTCATGAATTTATTTGACGTCGAATTTGGTGCATTACAGTTGTCCAACTTCTTCATGAAGCGACTTCATGAATAAATTGTCAATGTAAAACGGCCTTAAATAAACAACCAGATAATGCACCTTTTACTTTTATTGTTAATAAGATTGTGTGTTTAACTTTAATCAAGTTTTTAATCAGTATTAAAAAGAACCTTCCCGTCAAATATTTTTAACATGATTTTTAAATCAGTATTTTTATTTTGTATTGATTTTAGTTTTGTAGATTTTTTTTAGATACAATCTTTCAACATGTTCCTTAAATTACGTTTATTGGGACAAACCGAATCATTTTTAGATTCATTGCAAACGTTTATTTATGTAATATGTATGTAGATCAAAGCAGTATTCATTTTTTTTTTGTAATTTATGTACCTGAATATAAGTGGCAGAATGTAATTGTTAATTAACGCAGCAAATTACAGGTTTGCTCCTGTGTTAAAAAGAAAAAACTATCACGTGATAAAAATAAATTCATCATCCTATGACTAAATAAAATAACATTCACAGTTAACAAAATAAAACACATTAGGTGAATTTTTAGTTTGAGTGTTGGTATATTTAAAAATGCTGTTAAAAAATATCGGGATGATGAGTTTTATGATCACACGTTATACAGGTTGTCCGTTTTCAATGATGTGAAGATTGCTTTGGAAACTTTTTGTTTGTAAATTAAAATTTCATCGAGATCCCTGTGGTTAGGCTTTAGAAAACTGGACAGCCTGTATATTTAAATCAAAATAATAGTACATAATTATGTATTTATTTAAATTTTATTTATTTTTCCTGAATGATGTGTAAGACGAAAAATAAAACGTTACTTGGAAATATGTAGTTCAATTTTACGAAAGAAAAACTTACCACATCTCTTGAAGTAATGGGTTCAAAGTTTGGGGCGATGAGTTTGTGTGACGAAGAAGAACACAAAAAGAAAAAAAGATCACAAATTTATAATATTAATTTATTATGCAAATAATGCTACCGGGTACAATATAGATGTGAATGTAACTGCTGCAAACGCAGTCAATTCTAAACCCCTTTGTTTTTTATTTACCTCTTTGTGGTACTCAGTACGTACGTGAAATCGGGCTCTTAATAGTTTACTCAGTCG
Source organism: Dorcus parallelipipedus (assembly GCA_958336345.1). NCBI lineage: Eukaryota > Metazoa > Arthropoda > Insecta > Coleoptera > Lucanidae > Dorcus > Dorcus parallelipipedus. The sequence continues at coordinate 5,310,279 of OY284478.1, read as the reverse complement.
CACAGGTGACGAGCGAGTAAACATTAAAGTCCAATCGAAGGAATCGAATATATACAGTGGCAGTGTATCTTAATAACCAACCGAACCAATCGTCGAGCTCGAGAAACAGGCAAAAATACAGCTACCGCAATCGAGGTACATTAGAAGTTCCGTTTCCAAGAGAAAATAAGCGCCTAAACACTGCCTCTCTTACAATATACAATTTGTTTACATTATTTTGGGACGGATGGGCGCACAAAAAATCTAATAAATTTCATAGAGATTAGTTGTATTGTAAAATATTACACTCGACTGTTTCCAGCGAATATTTTCATGTTTAAAAAAAAAACGCCGTATTTTTGCCGAGGGTAGTACAGTATGTATTAATAACAATATGCTAAAATTCAACAGCATATTAAAGAATTCACGTCCTTATCATTAAAATTAGAAGAAAAAGAAAACATTGTGATTGTTTTTTTTTTTTTAAGATGAACTTACTTGTCTGATTGTGAGTTTCACATTCGTAAACAATCACAATGCAACTCACAAATATCAAAAATGGCAATAGGCACTTATCGAACCCAAAATTTCAACTACGAAAACCAATCATCCTCAAAAATGTGTTAAAGAAGTCTTCGAACAAAACTTCAAGCACTTTTCTGATATAAATACACTGTTGATTTAATTTATTTATAAATATTCTCTACACCCACTCTTAAAATTCTAAAATTCATATTTTTTTTTAAAACATCTTCCACAGTTTCGATTTAATAAGCTTTCGATCCTCTTGCGTTTTTTACTTTTACCTTATCTATGCAGCACTAATGACTTTTGCTTGCTTGTATTCTAGTGTGATCTGAGAGGAAAACTAAAAGAAAAAAAAAAGTAAACGAAACGACTTTCAGTTTTGAAATTAAGGTGAAGGTGTGTCGCAAGTAGTGCAAAAACGAAAATAAAAGAAAACGTGTAGTATTGTTAAAGAATCTTTCGCTTTTATTTGCTATTAATTATTTGTTGGTTATCTAGAGTACAAATTTATTCATAGAATTGCCTGCTAACGTTGAATAAGAAAAACTGAACAATGTGCTTGCTCTCTCTTAAACGTAAACAAAATGCCTTGTGCTTTCTTGACTTATTTTAGGCCTGTTAAAGACGAAAACTAAAATAAAACATCGCTTTCTATAAAACGAAAGTAAATTCTTTGCTTTGCAACTTAAATAAATGAGTTTCTTATTCAATGTTGCTGCTCGTGTTTTAACGGGGGGGAGGGGAGAAGTATACGATGAACAACAACAACAAAATCGTGTACATAACAACGTGCCGACATTAAAAAGTGAATAAAAACAGAACGTAAAATATTTACAAACAGGAGCCCATAATAACGAGAGGAATGCTTACAGCCGTACACAAACACTTTTGATGTACCCTGTATAGTATTACAAATTAATGGTTAAATAACGTAATGATCAGACTTCGGCGTTTTTAGGACATTTCAGAACCAAACTTGTTTTATCTCGTGCGCACGTTATTATGTGTTCTCCGATAATATTCCAGGCGTTTTTTTTTTACATCCACAAAAACATTGTTTACGAATTTAAAGCGCCGCCGACCTGTTAGTAGCTCGTAAATCGATCATTATGACAGAGACCTATGAATAAAAATTGTAGTTAATCGTTTATACACGACTATTTATCAAGCTATACAAAAATGTATATGTTGTAAATAGCTTTTTTTACCTAGAAATTAAAGAAGTGTAAGTAAATGAACTTAATTAAAAAAATTATTAATGGTTATCATTAATATAACGTGTTAATACGCCGCCGTATCTTAAATATCATAAACTATGTGGCTCACGGCGACGATCACATCACTAGCGTGCGGAATTTTAATGTAACGTTAAATTATTAACACACGTCACGAAGTATAACAATTGAAATCGGAAAATACTTTAAAATACAACGTCTTTTGTAAACTTGTGCACAGGAGATAAAACAAGTCCGGCTCTGAAATGTCCTAAAGACCCAAGTCTGGTAATGATGTACGTGTCGTTGTATTCTTCAACAGTGTGGAGGTGGAGGTGTAGGAGGAGAAAAAGGACCACACTACTGTATATTGCTAGGGAGGAAGACAGACCAAGTCAGTCCATACACTATACACAACCCGTATAATAGTATATACACGTGATAATAGAACGTCGTGTCTTGAAAAAATTCAAAGCCTAAGGAGAAACACAGCGGCCGCAAGTTATGAAAGAAGCGGGTATAAAAAAAAACTCTAAATCCGACTACTCTTTCTTAAACGTGCTTCGTATACGATATATTGCATATACATACGGATGTGATTTCTTGAATTTTCGCAAGACACGGCTTCCGAGGTTTACTTCAAATAACAGCGGAAACAGAAACCGACTTCAATAATAGTAATAATAACGTAATAATAAAAAAATTCTGTACTCTTACAGAAAAATCAAGTTTTGAAGAAATGTACACATATGTACATATTGTCATAGATTTTTTTAAGTCTGTGCGCACTTCACACAACGATTAAACTCGGGGCCATTCAGTGCTTCGACAACGAATGCCCCGAGTGATGTCCCTAACTACTCGTGCTCGCTATGGGACTCACGGGAGATAAGGGTGTACATGATGAATCTCGTAAGCATCCGTTTAGTGTGATTAGTAACTTTCTTGAACCTGCGTGATCCCTGTGCTCGCACAACCACACTCCCTGCCATGTTCCAAGGTTTAATTTACCTTCCGTTATTGGAATCGTTAAGGATGAACCAAGGAAACATGCTTTTACGTGAGCTGGCTGAAAGAAAAATATCATTTTCAAATATTGTACAAATTCAATTTCATATTTTACTTTATTTATTTATTCCACTTCAAAGTTGCCCACTTTCCAGATATTTTAATTTATTTAGGTATTCTATTTCACAGTTGCCCACTTTCTAGATAATATTTTAATTAAATAAAAGTAATTAATTTCCTCAACATTGTCACACATGCTGCTTTTTCTCATTAATTATTAAATGTAATTAATCAGCATTTCAAAAGATGTAACAACGAACATTGCAAGTTATTTAGATTCAGTCCCAAACGAATGCACAGTGTTGCCAATATATAAATTTTTTAATCACCAGACAACTAACCCAAAAAGCAGCAGATCGACTTGAAAAATCACCAGCTCCAAAAAATTAAAATAAGTAAAATAATAAAACAAGAAACAACGAAAATAAATAATATTAGTCTCACTATAACATTATAAATTATAAAATATATTTAGGGGAAAAAACAAAAGTTCATTCTATAGAAACTATATTCACTTTTGTAATGAGTAACTAAATTTACACTATTTAGTAACTTTTACCAATTAAACCTGACTTCTTTTAGTTTCCATATCTTGTAAATGGGACTTTTATTTTTAGGTTATGTTGGTTTCAATTTTGTTATTTTGGATTTTGGGCTACCTTTTCTGTGCTTTTCCAAGATTTTATTGAATGCATTATACCTAAATGTGCTTCCTTGTTTGTTTGAAAATGGATTTACGGGTCATTTTTGTAAATTGCATTTTGCAATTGACAACTCAATTGTGACAAACCATAATTTGTTTGATAAAACTTTAAATGCAATACCAATTGCAACATAAGAACAAAAAAATCACTTAGTTAGTTACTCATTACAAAAGTGAATGGAGAATATTAACTATTATTGGTATTACCACAATATACTACAGTTATGTTTTCTAATAATGTTGACCCGAATTCTCATCTATGATTAAAATATTTAACTACAATCATGATTATTGCCCGTTTTTTTTTCTTCTTTTCTATAATATCTGTCAAATGTTTCTAATGTTGGTACCTACCTGTTACCTGAATGTTAGGAAACTTCAAAAATTTCAATTCTATATACATTTAGGGATAAAAGCAGGGTTCCAACAAAAACCCTAGAGTTTTGACACTGATAGGTATTAAAAAAAAACTACGAGTTATTAGCTTTGTTCCTACAGTTCTAAATCAGTTCGGAACTGTACTGCCCATGCGCTCTTGCTAAATACACTGCATTTTTAGTAAGAGCGCATGAGCTGTAGCAAGAGCGCATGAGCGTACAGTTCCGAACTGATTTAGAACTGTGTAGGAACAAAGCTATTAATTTAGGAAACATTACCCATGGTGGCAGTGGCTAACTACTAGCAAAAATCACCAGATTTTCCAAAAAAGTCACCAGTTTCTTTATAAAATCACCAGATCTGGTGTAAAATCACCAATACTGGCAACAGTGCTAATGCATTAATTTGGGGGTTATTAGTGTGGAGACTATCATTAGACAGGGGTTTAAAGAAATCTACAATAATTGTCAATTTGCTTAAGTTAAACGACTTTTTTAGGCTCTACCCCCCCTCCCCAATGGTAGCTCGTGCAAAACCTTCTTTCCTCCCATAAGGCCACCTTACAGATTTAAAATTGATACAACATACCATGTCGTCCGGTCCTTCACAGGAATGTCTGTACGCTAAGCCTTCCGGTACTATTTTATTTAACATCATTTCCATGTCGTCTCGAACGTCGGGGTCCCAACATTCGTTTAAGGCAAGACTCGCTGATGTATGTAATACTGAAACGAAAGTGTTATTAATTATTAATCCGGGTCAATACCGTGTTTACATTGGAGCAATTAAGCTTCCAAAATTAGCATCGTCGCTTAAATTATGCAAGAAAAAAGAGTAATAGAAAAAAAAGCGGTGGTCTTTTGAAGAAGGAAAACTGACGACTTACTTTGAACGTGACAGAGCCCCATGGCGAACTGTGACAATTCGGGTATCTGCCTTAGAATTTCCTCGGTCACAAGGTGGACGCCCCTGTGCTGTGGCCTCAGGTTTATCTTCTTCTGAAACCACGCCGAGTTACTTTGAATAATTTTGGCCGAAGAAGCCATGTTTGATTTGCTATCACTGTTGGTCGCCAGCTTGACAGTTTTTATTTATTTACAACACTCACAAAACACTATACTCCTTAAACACGTCGGTTTTGCACTTGAAACGCACCAAACTCATTATTATCATGACCGGATCATTATTTTTTTGCTAGTGTTCCGTTTGAAAATAAAAAAAGGTTACAGGCTTGTCGCAGTCTACGACTCGTCGGTTTCTGACACTTCGGACGCATTCGCGCGACTTCGTACGGGCGCGACCGATTTTACCGCGACATTTTGAAAACATAACCTCCTCAGCACAGATCTAGAAATTTTATTTAATACTTTTTTTTATTATTAAACAAAACTCTTGATAACAACACAATAAATAATTAATAAATCCAATTGAATATGATAAATTATAGACGTATTTAATAATTTATTTAAAAATATTAGATTCAATATTCAGAAACTTTGTAAATAAATTATGCTTTAATCATCTCTCTCTTATCACAAAAAAAAATGTAATGAATTAATTGATCGGCCGTCGACGTTTCGCTGTACGTTTAACAGCTTCAGGATAAATTATTATTATATTTTAGGATAAACGTTTATTACTTATTACTGAAAAACATCACCGGTCTTAGAAGAAACAGTTATTTGGGTTCCAAATGTATACTCTAAAAATGTATTCTGAATTTTTTTAAATGTATACATATTATTATCACAGATAAAAAATAGTTTGTTAAAAACTCAATAGATGTCATCTGCATGCACAAATTCGAGAACTGAAATTTGTCACAAACCATTTCCCAATTCCGAAGCTCAATTAGCTCATTTACCGTCAGATGGCGGTTTTTAGTAACGGAGAAGTAAGTATAAATTGGAATCAGGACATGGATAATGTGACGTACAGTTATAATAGGTCTGTTCCATTCGTTAGGATTTCGAATTCTGAACCGTTCAAAATCTCACTGAGCATGAGCAGTGCACAAAATTGGATGTAAATTTCATACTGCGCATGATTCGAACGGTTCAGAATTTGAAATTCTGTCAAATGGAACAGACCTAATATGTCCATTTAAACTTTGCAACGCGACTCGTATATAGTTATAGAAATTGTTTAATAATTGTTTAAGCGCCACCAGATATTTGGTGAGTTGGGTTGGAAATTGTTTAATACTTGTTTAAGCGCCACCAGATATTTGGTGAGTTGTCTCCAAACTAAACCCAGTTTGTCAACAAATTGGGGCGTCAAGCTTAGAACATTTGATGAGCTACCCGTCTAGTTCTATTATCTGTGATATTACCTACTTACAAAATAAAAAATAATAGTCAATCCTGGGGCCGAGGAATTCGATCCCTACATCTTCCTGCTTCTCACTGGTCCTGTGAACAGTTTATAGAATTTTCTTTCTTGTAAAAATGTGAATCGGTTTAAATTAGAACACAACGTTACATAAATGAATATTTATATAGGAATGCATTTTACAATGGAAAATGTAAAGATTTTTAGTGGCGCCATCTATGAACCCTCCTGTAGCTCTTCCAGCGCGAAATTTAAATGATAGAAAATCAGCAGTAATTTTATTTAACAAGATATTTTCTGAAAAATATGAAATATTTGAAACATAGGAATCATATAAAATTTCATTTTAATACATAATTATTTATATTATATGTATATATATAATATATTATATTATATTATTTTATTATAATAATAATAACTTTTTGTTTTTTGTTGTCATCGTAAACTTTCTAAATAAAATTAGTGGTGCCATCTATGTGTTTTCTAATGAACTATAACATAAATTGACACATTTATACTACACAGACAGCAAATTACAATTTTTTTTTTTAAAGAGGAAACTGTTTTTCAAAATAACATCCAAAAAATTATATTTACAAATTTTGTGATAAAATATCAAAACTAATGGATTTTGGAATAAAAAAACATCTTTTTGAAACTAATGAATGAAGCCAAGGACTCCAAAGCTTTATACATATTTCAAACGGAAAAAAAATAGAGGCGCCATCTATGAACACTCCTTCGAACTGTATCTCTTATAGCGCCAAATTTAAATTAAAGAAAATCAGCAATTTTATTTGCAAGTTATTTTGTGAAAAGTATGAAATATTTGAAACACTGGAATCATAAAATTTCAGCTTAATATACATGTAATTATTTATTTGTCTAATTTCAAATATTTCATTCCAACATGTGTTTTTATTTTTATTTTATTCTTTTCGTTAGATTCAATGAGGAAATTGAGCTGTCACTTTTAAACGTCGTATTTAATTGTCAAAATTAAAAAAATATTTCTTTTATGTTTTGTCACATATGTAAATATATTCTAAAGTTTTTGTTGCGCCATCTATTAAATCTAATTAGTGGCGCCATCTATGGGTTTTCTAAGGTACTATTTTATTTAAATTGTTTTATTTAAAAAAAAATGTTTTATTTTGCTTCAGAAAATTTAGTTTTGCACGTAAAACATAATAACAAACTATAGGAAAAAAAAAAAAAACAATTGACACACGTTCGTATTTAATTTTTGTTTTCAGATTCTCTGATGTTCCAAGGTAAGAACAAATAAAGTTATTACTTTATTTTTTAATTATCAATTGTTTTTCAATATTCTATTGTTTTTCATATATCACAAAATGTTTTTCATATAAGAAAATGAAAAGCATTTGTTATAATATCGTAATAACATAACATGCGACGTTTCGTCTCTTGTAAAGCATCCTCACCTCTTTATTATTAGATTATTTTTTTTATAATTACATGCAATATTTACTACAAACGAATAATTGCAAACAATTGAAAAAATAACAACTATTTTATTTTTCTTTTCAAACTCTATGATAATATGTATTAAGCAACCTAACCTAAAATTAATAATATCAATTTTTTTTTTTAATATTTTGCTACAAATTCTACTTTTTTTGGTTTAAGGATGAATAAAGATTATTATTGTTAATAAATTCATCTTTAAACAGGACACTAAATAGCGCACAAAACACTTTACGTTTCGCCGTCGTTCGACAGCTTCGTCAGAAGATTTTGTGATACAATTTTCATCGGACAAGAACCAACTTTAAAAATAAATTCATTGTTTAAAAATCAGTCATTTTTTACACATTGATTATTGTCACATCGCTTGTTCTATAAATAAAGGAATTTTATTGATTAATTAAAATTACATATTTGGTTAGTTAAAATTAATCATGTAATAAAATATGTAAATGAAACAAAATAAAAGAGATCTAAAAAAATCATTCATTTTTGAACCAACACTATTTCACAGCTGTCAAATTAACAGCATTAGTAATTATTTCGGTAGACTTGGCATTTGTTTTCTATAGCCAATTAGCCATAGCTAAAAAATTAAATCAAATAAAATATGTATGTAAATAAAACTATGACAATCACAAAAAAAAATTGGTCGAATTTCTTTTTAAATTAGCGTTTCCATTAATTTTTCCTTTCATTCAACATCGTATTTTCCACGGCTACAACAAACGAGTACATGCACTTTAATCCTATTCATTCGGCTGGAATTAAACAGATGTGTATTTTATTAACTAAATGTATTCGAATTGGTAGGTGTGTTAAGAGGTGCGGCAAACTACCCTAAACAGGCAAAATCCCCCGTCCTTCAGTTTCACTCTCCAACTAATTGAGTGCGTGTGTTCACATGGCGGCGACTTTCTACGCCAATCCAGACGAGGAAAACGAGCAATGGATCGAGAGGTCCGCCATGGAGGACATGGGTTTCCGAATTTGGCACGTGATGTTCTTTTGTTTCGCTGGATTCCTAACAATAAGTTAACATCGCCCTAATCTTTTGCACTTGACGCAATTAAAAACAAAAAACATTTTACAGTCATTCTGATTTGCTGTTGCGTCAAAATACGCGTTCCAAGAACAAAACAGGAAATCGAAGCGGATTATAGACGGAAGAAGTTGACTGCCAAGTTCAAGGAGCGCTTGATGCTCATTCAAAATCAAGAGATGGACGTGATAGATTTGAAAAGAGGTCAGTTGGTTATAATTAGTTTCACATTTGACAGCTGTCAATGTGACAGTTTATTTATTGTCTGAAACAATTAAAAACACTAGTTTTTTCTCCTTGAAATTTCACATCAAAGTGTCCTATCTAAGTTTTTTTAATCTGTGACACGTATTACTTGTAGTCGATAAAGGACTAGAAATAGAGAAAAAGTGAACGAGTTGTAGCTCTTCTTATTGTCACACATAACAGCTGTCAAACTGACAGTTTATTTAATAATTTATTTGGTAATATCTGTGTGAATAAATAAAATAAAAAAACTGCATTTGTTTATTCGCTTGCCTTTAATGTAGTTTCTAAGGCCACTGAAAATACATAAAAAACGACAACACTAGTGTCCTATCTGAGTATTTCTCGTCTGTGACGTAGAATTTTCTTTTATATTTATAGTCGATTATAATGAACGTGTCAATTGTAATAACATTGAATTAAATAGAAAAAAAATGACGCAACGTGCCAGCACTTCTTAATTTTACGTTTGACAGCTGTCAAAGTGACAACTTATTTAGTGTCTGACACAATTAAAAACACCATTTTTTGTTTTGGTTTTCTGTCTGAAATTCAAACTTACTACTGCACAAGATCAAAAATAGCCCTCGCCGAGTGTCTTATCTAGGTGTTTTTAATATATGATGTATAATTCTACTACCTATTTGTAGTCGATTCTAGCAGCACCGAATTAAATACAAAATAAATGAACACGTAAGCAGCGTTGCAGCGCTACTTAGTTTTACATTTGACAGCTGTCAGTCTGATGTAGGATTTCACAAACGTCACTTAACTTTAATCATCGATTAAGAATAATCATTCCTATAACTTCAACACATGTAACCATGGCAACGTTTACTTTTAACGGATGATTAAATTTAACTAACGTTTGTGAAATCCGCCATGAGAGTTTTATTTAATAACGTGTTTGGTATTATCTGTGTGAATCAATCAAAAACACTGTATTATATTTCGCTTGTGTTAGTGTAGTGTATAATGCCCTTGAAAGTGGACTACACACATCGCAGACGACCTCGCTTACTGTCCTATCTGAGCATTCTTAGTCTGTGACACATAATTTTCATACTTTCTTGTGGTCGATTATAACATTGAATTTAAATTAAAAAAATTGAACACGTAAGCAGCGATGCAGCATTTTTCAATTTTACACTTGACAGCTGTCAATCTGAGACTTTTAATAACGACGTAATTGGTACCTAACATTTGTATTTCGCTTGGCTTAAAATTAATGCCTCTAACACCATTGACAATGAACACGAAAGCAGCGTAACAGCACTACTTCATTTGACATTTGACAGGTGTCAACCTGGCAGTTTACTTAATAATGTGTTTGGTAATGTTTGTATTTCGTTTGTTTTAAACTTCATCTGACGATGAACATGTAAACAGCGTTGCAGCACTACTTAGTTTTACATTTGACACCTGTCAGTTTGACAGTTTATTTTATTTTACATTTATGTTTGGTAATCCTGTGTGAATCATCATCATATTTCGCTTGCCTTAAATGTAGTTTCTGAAAATAAACTGCACACATCAATGCTCATTGTCCTATCTGAGCATCTTTAATCTGTGACACATAATTTTTTTATTTTCCTGAAGTCGATTATGATATGTATTGAATTTACATAATAAAAAAAAATGAACACGCAAGCGGGATATTAAAATTTTACACTTGACAGCTGTCAATCTGAAACTTTTAATAATGACGTATTCGGTAACATTTGTATTTCGCTCGCCTTAAAATTAATGTTCCCAAGACCATTGACAATGAACACGAAAGCAGCGTAATAGCACTATTTCATTCGACATTTGACAGGTGTCAATCTGACAGTTTACTTAATAATGAGTTTGGTAATGTTTGTATTTCGTTTCTTTTAAACTTCATCTGACGATGAACATGTAAACAGCGTTGCAGCACTACTTAGTTTTACATTTGACACCTGTCAATTTGACAGTTTATTTAATAATACTATGTTTGGTAATCCTGTGTGAATCAATCAAAAACACTATCATATTTCGCTTGCCTTAAATGTAGTTTCTGAAAATGAACTGCACACATCAAAGACGACCATGCTCCTATCTGATCATCTTTAATCTGTGACACATAATTTTCTTATTTTCCTGAAGTCGATTATGATATGTATTGAATTTACATAATAAAAAAAAATGAACGCGCAAGCGGGATATTTAAATTTTACACTTGACAGCTATCAATCTGAAACTTTTAATAATGACGTATTTGGTAACATTTGTATTTCGTTCGCCTTAAAATTAATGTTCCCAAGACCATTGACAATGAACACGAAAGCAGCGTAACAGCACTACTTCATTTTACATTTGACAGGTGTCAATCTGACAGTTTATTTGATAATGTGTTTGGTAATGTTTGTGTTTCGCTAATTTTAAACTTATAGTATAGTTTCTAACGATGAACATGTAAACAGCGTTGCAGCACTACTTAGTTTTACATTTGACACCTGTCAATTTGACAGTTTATTTAATAATATTAAGTTTGGTAATCCTGTGTGAATTGATCAAAAACATGGTATCATATTTTGCTTGCCTCAAATGTAGTTTCTAGAGCCCTTGAAAATTAACTGCACACATCAAAGTGTCCTATCCGAGCATCTTTAATCTGTGACGCCTAACTTCTGTTACTTTCTTGAAATCGATTATAAAATTGAATTTACGTAGAAGAAAAATGAACACGTAAGCAAGATTTATAAATTTTACTCTTGACAGCTGTCAATCTGGAATTTTTAATAACGTATTTGTATTTCACCTTAAAATTGGAGTTTCTAAGGCCATTGGCAGTGGACTACTACACTCATCAAGGACGTCCTACCTGAGCGTCTTTAGTCTGTGACACGTAGATTTAGTATATCCTTGTAAAGATGAGCAAATTAAAATCAGCGACTGTGAAATTTATTGATTTTTTATTTAATCACCGCCTACTCTAATCTGATTTTTATTTGCTCACCGTTTATTTGGTCGAACATAACATTGCATCAAATTTTTTGACGGCTGTCAATATGACAGTTTATTAAAGAATATTTTTTTTTATTTATTTCTATTTTTCTATTTATTTTTTTTATTTCTAAATTTTGCACTTGACAGCTGTCAATCTGAAACATTTAATATTGGTAATATGTATTTGTAAATATTTTGACTTAAAATTAGAGTTACTAGTAAAGGCCATTGGCAATGATGACAAAGACGACCACGCTTAGTGTCCTGTCAGACTGTCTTTAATCTGTGACACATAATTTCTCCACTTCCTTGTAGTCGATTACGTGTGTAAATCAAGCAAAAACACAGCGGATTTGTTTTTCGCGTGTCTTAAATGAAAGGTTTCTAAGGTCAGCGCAACACATCAAAGACGAATTAGCGTCCTATCTGAGTGTTTTTAATCTGTGAGCATAATTTTCCTGCTTACATATACCGAGTGATTTTTATCACCTCTTGCCATGAAATCTGCACGGCATATCTTAGCTTATGTGAAAAGTAAGTCATTGCCACATTGATGCTATTTTACAGTAAAGCTAAGACATGCTGTCCAAATTCCATGGCAAGAGTTGATAACAAATTTTAAAAATCACTCGGTATTTTAAAGAAATCTGCGTTTACGTTTTTTCGAGCGACTTTGAACACGTCTACGCGTGTACAGCTGACCATGAAGTGATAATCTATCACCAGTGATATCTTATCACTTCAAGTTTACCGAGCGCAAAATAAATACTTCTAACATTTTATGACTATCAGTAACTGATAACCGACTTGATTGGAATAATCCATTACTTAAAATACTGTGCTAACGCCCGATAACAAAATATTTTTTTTATTTTTCGATAAAAACGTGTTTTTTTTCTCTAGCATTGGAAATCATTCAGGAAGACTACAAATCAGAGAAAAAGAATATCGAAGAGGAGCTTGCACTGAGCATTTACCCGGACTACAACCTCGGCTCTGAGAATTTATCAAAAAATCTCCTGGCCGAGCCACAACAGCCTAATAAGAGCAGCGTAAATAAGCAGCAATTGCTCGATCGAGTTAAGGAATTAAGTCCTTGATGTTTGCAATATAAATTTGTCATGATTCACTTTAAATATATACAGGGTGCTTAAAAAATTGTTCGAATTTTTTACCCAAGTTGTAAATCTCATCAAGGCAAACCGTTTCCGAGATATTTACAGTCGATTGAGTTTCATTTGAAAAACTCAAAAAATCTCGGAAACGGTTGATTTTCGGGGCTAAGTTTATTAAGACTTTTGTGTTTGTCTTGACGTAATCTATAACTGGGTGAAATATCCGAAACTGTTTTTGGAACACCCTGTATATAATTGAATGAAGCGAGGGGGGTTTGAAAATAATGCAGAGAGCTTTTTAAAATAACATTTTATTTCATTGAAAATTCAAGAACAACCATTATGTCCACTTTGAAATATGCAACCATATTTTACAAAGTTATTAATAATTATTAATTTGTTCAGCGTACAACAGAACTCCTAAAATAAAATTGAAGCAAGTATTCAGTTGGGTTTATTGAGAAAACTAACTCATCTCCACCCCCCGTACATCCTTTATTCATTTCGACCCCTAAAGAATTTCTGTACAAATTTCTACCACGTTAAGTTTTTTTATTGAAAGTGTGTGTATCTAGACTATTTTGGCCGAACATTTCACTGGGTGCGTTCCGAATTAACGTCGGGCGTACAACTTTTTACCTCGCGCATCATTTTCCCATATAAAAATCATGCGCGAGGTAAAAAGTTGTACGCCTGACGTTAATTCAGAACGCACCCAATGTCTGTACAGTATTTGCGCGCGTATTTTAAAGACTGTAACGAACGAAACTACGCTTTATTAAAAATATATGTAAATATTCTTCGAGGAAAATAAGCGGAATTTTGTTGATTTTGTCGAAGAAAGTTAGAGTGTGAGCGTGAAACAACAGAAAAATGTGGTGCTCGTGTTTAGTATTTTACAGGAAGCACATTTTTAAAAAGTTGATCGATATTTACATTCCTGGATTGCGCACCAGCACGTTTTACGTTTACACTTACAAAAACAAAAGGAACGTTTTGACTTGGATTACATCTGGTGGAAGTTTTACTATTTTTGGTATATTGAGTTACTTCCACAACATAATCCAAAAAATAAAAAATAAATAAACCAAACAGTAGAATAAAAGTTAATAAAATATATTTGACGTATTAGATCACATCTGGTGGAAGTCCATAAATATTTTTGGTATAAATTATAACGTGCGTTAAAAAAAAATCCGTTGTCGAGATGGCTCTGAATTTGCTTTCGCACGTCGTAGCTTAGTACGCATGTTGCAACCTTGAATAACTGCTAACTGTCAACAGCGTCAACTGTCAAAGGCTTTGTGGGGATCTTCGACATATTTCCAATAAAATAAATGTACTACTTCTTTAATTGCGTTTTATTATTTATTTTGTAGAAAATGAAAACGATATAAAAAGTTAGGTTATGTTTATAATAACCGTATGGTTTCGTGACTTTGCAAAATTTGCATTTGACATAAGCCTAGTGTTGCCAGATTTATTATAGGCAGTGTCGCCAACTTATTCACAAAATGTTGCCAAAAGTCGCCATTTTTTTTTCTAACGACAAATGTGAAACAAATACTCGGTATACCATTTTCCAAATTAATTCGTCCGATTTGAAATAAAACAGGGCAAAAAAAAATCCTATTAAAATACTTAAGACAAGAAACAAGAAAAAACAAATGAAAAGCAAAAAATGAAATGAAAATAAAATTGAAGTAAATATACATCAGACGAGAGACCTCCCAAGAACGTCCTATATAACTAACCTATATGTATTTTTACATGTTATTTTTTATTATTTATTTATTTATATTTTTACGATGCATTTATTTACAATTTTTTAACTCTAACGAAAGCAAATCGCCCCCCCCCCGTCCCCTAGGACCGCGCTTGCTAAGAATGAAAACAAATTGAAAGGAAAAACAAAATTGAAGGAAAGAAATCCAAAACCAAAACAGAAAGCAAATACATACATACATAGAAGGAAAGAAAAACTAAAAATAAAGGGAACATTAGAAAGAAAAAAAAAACAAATTAAAAGAGAGACAAGTGAAAAACGAGGAGAAAATTAAAATGAAAAAATCAAGCGAAAGACTGAAGGCAAATGGAAAACTCAATTAAAAGGAAAAATTTTAAGAAAAAAAGAAAAGTTAAACAAAAGCCAAAAACGAATTGAAAAAATTAAAGTAGGAAATAAAACAAAGTAAATAATGAATATAAAAACAATTGAAAAAGAACCAAAGTAAATAAAAAAACGAAAAGAGAGACAAGTGAAAAACAAGTGTCTCTTTCAGTTTCTAACGCTGATGTACGTCATTGTTCTTTTATTGAAAATAAATATTACTACTATTATTATCTCAAGGAGAAAATTAGAGTGAAAAAAAATCAAATGAAAGCTCAAAGGCAAACGAAAAACCAAAAGAAAACGTAAAATTAGGGGAAAGAGAACAAATAAAAAACAAAGATACAAAACTTGCAACCAATTTTTAAATTTCGAAAATAAATAAGTACACAATTAATAAAAAAAATTTAAATATCATAAACAAAGCGTGATTTCAAATTTTTGATCGGTATTGTACTTTTGCTAAGCTTCGATCGCCCCCCTCCCCTCCCAAAAAAGTCCTATATAACTAACCTATATGTATAAATTTTTTTTAATGTTGTAAATCAGTTTAAAAACGAAACAACTTTTTAACTGTAGCGAAAGCAAGCTACCCCCCTCCCCAAGAAGCACTTGTAGGACCGCGCTTGCTAAAAATGAAAGCGAATTGAAAGTAAAAACAAAATTGAAGAAAAGAAATCAAAAACCAAAACAGAAACAAATACATATAACGTAAAAAATTAAAAAATTTGAATGAAAAAAAATCAAATGAAAGAGATCAAAACGAAAAGAAAAATTAAAATAAAGAAAAAAAAAACAAATTAAAAGAGAGGCAAGTAAAAAACAAGGAGAAAAATCAAACGAAAGACTGAAGGTAAATGGAAAACTAAACTGAAAGGAAAAATTTGAAGAGAAGAACAAAAGTTGAACAAAAATCAAAAACGTAGAGAAAATTAAAGTGAAAAAACATCAAATGAAAGATCAAAGGCACATGAAAAAGCAAAAGAAAAAAGAAAATTAGGGAAAAAAAAATTAAAAATTTGCAACCAGTTTTTAAATTTCGAAAATAAATAATATGTATGTACACAATTAATAAAAAAAATTAAAATATCACAAACAAAGGTGTGATTTCCATTGAAATAGGATAAATAGAAATGGTGTGGTGTACAACTTATTGAATGCGACATAACCTGTACTGATTGGTCGATACAGTGATGGGAGATGGCGGTTGAAAAAAGCATAAATTCCAATGTCTATTAAAAAAAATAGAAAAGTTTAATGGCATTTTGGACTGACTGCTCCAGAGCACTCTGCGAGTATTCCCATCCCCTGTTATTACCAGACCGAGGGGACTCCGAGGGATTGTACTGTGAATGACCTCATTAGAATATGTAAATAACCGTCAGTGGCGGATGTCTCTGGCGCTCGCTAACTGAACTAAAGTAAATATTCACACGTAACTTTACGTACGATCCAGCGAGCGCCGCACCTGAGTAGGCGTTTAGACTTTGGACTCCACCACTGTCCCGCCGCTTGGTTATTACTAAGATGGTACTCTGAGAGTGCTCTAGTAATTGAAAAATTACGATACACTTAAAGTAAGTGACACTTTAAATGTGAAAGTTGTAAAAAGTATTATAAATTCTAAACTTTTGAAATAAAATCATTCTTCGATATCATATGGCATAAAAATCGTGAAATATCCACACAAAATCGTGAAATTTGATTCAAATCGTGAGATTTGAGTCAGACATATCATGGACGCATTTGTGAACACCTGATTTGCTGGAATCATTTTGTGTATTAATAAATATATAGTTTTGAGTGAAAATTAATGTGACTACTTACAGTGTCTTTCATAAAGTTTGTAGCAAATGGGAAAATTTTTATTATTGATTTTTGCGAAAAAAAATTACTATAGTTAGTTCGTGCACCAGTCAGAATAAAAGACAACATAATTCCATCTAACCAGTCATTTAAAATATGGCTGAAGACTTAAAAAGTAGAAAGTCTCGAAAATGAAAATTGCGATAATTCAAAAGTTATTATTAATCTTTTTCTGTAAATAACATTTTTTGTACGAAAAGAGCATATTTACATCTTGCCTTTCTATTATGCAAAAAATAAACGGAAACAATTTATTTTTATTTGTTAAAAACGCAATGTAACAAAGACGTGTTTTTTATAGGAAATTTCTGTTTTTTGTAAAAGCGTCCGATCTAAAGTGATATTTTCATATTAGTAGTATTTGTCTTAGTGAACACAGATTAAAGAAAGAGATGATATTTGTTTTTGAAGGATTTAAAACAGCATTTTAATTTTAAAACCACATAAAATAAAGTTCTACAAAAGAATTGATTTTTGGTCAGAATTTTAGCAAAATATTGTATTTAGACACTGTACGTTGTTGATTACACTTAATGTTATCTGACTGCACCGACTCTAGAAGAAAAAGACTAATAACTTTTGAACTATCGAAATTTTTCATTTTCGGGAATTCCAATTTTTTTAAATTTTCAGACATATCTTAAATGACTGATTGGATGGAATTATGTTGTTTGTTACTTTGATTGATGCACGAACCAGTTGTAGTAAAACCTTTTGACAAAAGTCAATAGTAAAAATTTTTCCCATTTGTTACGAACTTTATGAAAGTCACTGTATATCGCGATTAATTCTTATGTTATTTATGGCATCATTTATCAGTTTCGTAAGTGATTATTGAAATGTAAATAAATCAGTGGCCTCGTATACGTTTTACACATCGAAATTGGATATCCGTTTTCAATGGTTTCACATAATTTAGAATCACACATTGGATTTCACAAAAAATAAGATTCTTGATAAGAGTTTTTTTTTTATTTATGCCAATAGTACACTGTTGTGTATTTTTATATTGAAAGAACGAGAAATATGACAATATGAGGTCTGTTCCAACCACGCCTTGTGACGGTTTCGAAACCGTCACAAGCATGCACTCATCAAAGTATTTACACTTGACAAATTTGTCAAAATCGATCATTATTTCGGTGGGCAACTGATTATGACGGTTTCGAAACCGTCACAATGCGTGGTTGGAACAGAGCTATGATTTCCTTGCTGTGACGGTGCGTTATTGGTCCTGTGGCAAATGTAAACAAATTCAGAGGTTATGTTGGCTTCAAAGTTTCACTATTGGATGCCATTTATTGTGTGATTTCAGATTTTTGGTCGGTTTTGTACTTTTGTTTCCATGGATGACTAGAGATAAAATTTTATTATTTATTATTATTTATGTTCATTATATGAAGAGAGTAGCCCAAATTAGATGCCACTCGCCAAATAAGTTTTTTAAGCGCCAAATGTGTCTAAACCAAAATAGTGGAATTTCGCCCAATCTGGCAACTCTGCACAAGCCTACTTGACAACGGTTTTTTTTAACGCACTTCATTTTGCAATGAATTTTTACTTCCACAGTTATAAAAAACTGAAAGAGCAATAAAAGAATGGCCTCAAAATAAAATACATTTTATAATGAATTGTACAAAAACGTCACAAAAGCAATTAAAAAAAAAATAGAAATTAAGTTAAATAAACAGATTATATATTTAAATAGTTTTATACATACAAAAAAAAAAAAAAATCGAATTAAAAAGCTTAAAAATAAAATGAATGAAACATGAATGTGCTATGGTTCTTTGTTTGAAACCAAGGCAGTTACTCTCTTTTTTAGTGTTTTATTTTATTTTGAGCTGAATCTTACAACTTGGCGGAAACTAAATTTTTTGCTCATCAATCTCTCCGGATAAAAGTTCTACCCCTGCAACAAAAACCTGTTTAATGAAAACCTGCACGAAATGAACGAGGCAGAACAAGCTTACGTAATAGTTTTCTTATCGGTCGATTTGTTCTCTGGTCTGGCTCTGTTCAACACTTTCAAGAAGTCCGACGTCTTAGCTCTCATCCGACTGTGAATATACGCTTTGGAACATTTTATATGATAGTGCAAATAATGTCTAAACATGTGTATCAAGTTAATTGTGTTATCCCGAGTGTTCCTCGCCGTGTGTCTTGGGAACAACACAAAAGTCACATATCCTACGTTATTATCGACTTTAGCATCCGTGTTTTGCAACTCTCGCGGTGGTTCCTTGTGACTAAACAAGACGGGCGGTGCCGTGTGCGACGCTCTCAATCCCTCCTTCAATTCCTGCATGAACACTTTACCGATTATGACGTCGTCTTCATCACGAAACCGTGTCGAAAACACGACTGTAACACGATCGGCTTTCGCCTCGACATACCTGCAAAAAAAAAAAACCTAGATGATTACCCTCACAATATTAAACAAATGAAACTTACAGAGTCTCATCTGTTCGATAAGGTATGACGGCTCTCTTCTGCCCCTCGTCTCCTTTCTCTTGGAAATCGAAATACTTTTCAAAAACGGATGCGAAACAATTACGTTTGAGTAATCCGATCTTTTTGACAACCTCGGGCCAATCGTTGGGTATGTTTTCCAAATCTATCAAAACAGAAACGTTGTAACCGTCTTCGGGGGGAATCAAAAGCGGCCCGTAGACGCGCTTTAACAACTCATCCGCGCCGTGCTCTTGCAATTCCTTATAAAACTTAAGACTTATACTTATCTGCAAAGAAGGAAAGAAAGGCAAAAGTTAATAAAGCCGTAAAGCCATAGGGCCCATCGTCATACTCACCCTAATTTTAGTTTTATCACCATTTAAATTTGATATATGGTACAAAACACCGTCGAAATCAGCGACTGTTATATCTATTGACTCATTTTTTACACTAAAACACACGGCAAATATCATTTGATATCCTAAACATTTGTGTCAAAAAAAAGATGACACATAAACAAAGTGTGACATAAATAGTAGGATCTGACTCATTAGAGGCAAACGCAGTCGAATTTTTATCTCCCGGCGAAAAGGAGCGGACGGGAAATAAACTTGAGGAAATAAACGCAAGGAACACATCATATCTATAGATAACAACATGCCCATCCTAAAAACCGGGTGCACGATCGTTTTGATTGTCCACTTACCTAGCTTGTGCGTTTTTTATCTTCACGCTTAAAGTTTCCTCGACTACCCTATTATTTATTTCTAATAAAATCATTGTAACTAGTTTTAACACTTAATTTTTTAAACAATTTTGACATTAAACGAACGTTGACGGCCACTACTCATGGGAGGTGTTCATTTTATCTGAGTCGATAAGTTAGGCGCGCTGCCGCACCGACCGCTTATCGATGGCGATTAAGAAAGCGCGCCGAATTTAAATAGACGCGAAAATAATATACCATGCGAACTCGTAATTTCTTTACTTGCAAATCGATTTCGACAAAATATCAAGGTTATAATTTAATACATATATGCATTTAGCGAACTCGTGTTTTTCAGAAATGATATCAATTTTAATTTTCAAAAATTCAAAATTTTATTTTATTTTTGGGTGCGTTCGGACTGCTAACTCGAAAAGCACCTTATGCTCTAAACGTTTCGTATTCGTTCGGGCCTGTACAATTGAGGTAAATAGAGCAACTCTTGAATCATTAGGCCTTATTCACCCTGATCGTGGAGTTGACTCTATTCGCCCTACCTCGAGAAGAGTGGGCTCTAAAAAGTGCGGCAAAGTTTCATTATTCAAATATAAATTACACATAAAACTGTTTCTTTAACCATGTCGCGAATGATAAATTCAACAAAATTATTCACTTTCTCCAGTAATACATTTTTGTAGTTTCTTGATCTGAGTCGTCATCAAACAGAATATTTTTTATTTCTTGAAATATGGAATAAATACATGGAAATTTATTATTTAATTTTATTAAAGTAAACTGCCTAAGAAATTAATAAACGTTGACTAAAATTTTGGAGTACAGGAAGATAGTAAATGCTTTTAGGTTAAGTTTATAAACTCTAATGGCCGTTTTACACTATAATAATTTCTAACTAAAATCTGTTACTAAGTGAGTGAGAAGTACCAATTCAACCAATCAGAATTCACTGTGGTAGCTTATCTCTCTCATTTTGTACCAAAAAATGTTTTAATGTAAAACAGCCTTAAAGCTCTAGATTGTTCGGATTCAGATATGTTGTTTTACCCTAAACTACAGAGTATCTAACAATCAGAATGCAAACTCTCGGCGGCACCTTTGATCTTTTCGGTACACATTTCAGTGACCTTCAGCCATTTCGGCACGCTAGACATTGGCGGCGCCAAATTTGAAACATGGGTACCTTACCTTTCATGTTGTTTAGGAAACAAGAAGAGGCTCTGTTCATCAAGATACTGGTTGTTGCAAATTCTTGCTGCACACACACATGATCAGCTTTCTTCTTTCCAGTCATTTTTATGTAGAACTTTATTTACAAAGGCTTCGCACGAACATAACCTAACAACCGTGCACTACGCAATTAATCAAATTCTAGCCTGCCAAAATGGCGATTTTATGATTTTCGTGACCTACCCCCACCACAAGAGTTTGTATTCTGATTGTTAGATATTCTGGGGCGTGTTCGAAAACTCAGAGTGTTTCTCTTGGGTAATATTCTTTCTCTCTCATATAAATCATTTTGTATATTTTGCTTTTCACTTTATTCACTCTGTTGGTACTTACTCCCTGTATTTTCGAACACGTTCCTATGCGCTAAATGCTCTGCACGTCACGTGATCAAGTTCTACTCCTGTGTACTACTCCAACTCCACTCCAACACCGTCATTACAGTCCGAACGCACTGCATCGCTGCATTTATATTTATATAAAATTATAGTTTGTGTTAAATGATTTTCAAAATGTCCAGTTAAATACACGTTTGCTAATTTTTATGCAACCACATGTGTCAAAAGCCGTCCTCCATTTACAGCCTATTTGAACGCGAATCGATTCAAATTCACTTAAAAATCACTGATTACATTCCATTTACAGTTATTCAATTGGCGATCAGTGATAACGAAGTGATTGAGTTTCCCTTCCCGCACCCCGTACTGATCAAGCTGGTTTTCTAAATCAGTTATCAGTTTCATGTGATTTTATACGTATTTTGAGGTTATGTTAATTTTACTTCCAAAACGTCATTCCTTTAAGAGCCTCTCTGTTCACTTTAAAATCAATTCAGTTCAAAATCAAATCGATTTGATTTTGAGTGAAGTGAATGTAAATGGAGGACGGCTAAAATTACCCCTTCCTAAGTGAGCACCAAATTTCAATACTGGAATTGACTTCAAACGTAGTGCTCGAGCGGCAAGGGGGGATATCAAAATCTCAGTTCAAACCAGGGCTTGGACAGCTAAATGGGAAGTAAAAATTCGAATTCTAGTGGCGCCATCTGCCGGCCACCCCTAAGAAGTTACAGTTATTTTTCGACAATGAGTGTCCGCCAGATGGCAGTATTAAAATTTGCTCAATCTAGGATTGAGCATAAGAAGAACTTGAAATATTTCACTTCTAAATTCAGCAGAAAGAACTGCCAGCCACCAGTAATCTGTGTAGTCTTCAGGTTTGTTTAATAAAGTGTTACTTAGCTTAAGGCATGTGTAGGTAATTACACGCTAATTACTGAGAATGAAGACTCTTCAATTAAGCAAGTTAAAAGCAATTTGATAAGAGCCTGCATTTAAAGATGTTTCTTCGTTGACGGTTTATCTTGGTTTATCTCGGTAAATACTCTTTTTAGGTATAGAAATATATTAATAAAATATTTTCCAAATTGATAGATCTATCAGAAAACGTAATAATATATAGGGCATTCCATTTGAAATATTAAAGGTACTTGCTGACACTTGTAAAAGGAACACCCAGTGTAATTGCAAATAAATTTAACGTATAGAGCTTTTTTTATTAGAGGATGATAGCGTTTGAATTTTTTTTCTGTATTAAATGGTTTAAACGTCACAAAAGAAAACCACACTCGGTGGACACGTGGTATATATTACTCTGTTTTTCAGAAAGTAACTAATTTGACAGTTGTCTGCTTGACATATACGCAGTCTACACTTTTTCAAAATTATAAAGTTTCTTACGCCAAGAATATTAAAAAAATGAATCCATTGCAATAAAAAGTGAACATAATCTCCCTTTCTCTCATTCTTATTGGTCTTATACATTCTAACTCTTCCTAAAAGAAACGTGTGAAGTTGCAGCTTATCTAAAACGTAACCTAACAAAAATATGAGAACAGAACACAGTTGCAACTTCACATGCATCAATAATTTTTGTTATCTCTGTATAAATTCACTAGAGTAGCTGCTTTCGATTATGCGTGCTGGAGTGCATCGGAGTAACTCCGGGCTTGTCAGACAATGAAAATCTGTGAAAATCGAACATACCCGAGCAGCCTAGGGTGCCCTGGAGTACTTCAGTGCATATAATCGAAAGCAGCTAGTGTGACGATTTTTTAATTAATGTAGTCTCCAGATGATGTTCCAATTTCAATTGCAACAGGAAGCCAATATTTAAATTTTATTACGAAAATCTATCAATTTTTTGCTTTGTTATATCTAACTGCCGAACTCGACCTATGTGTACATATAATAAAAAATATACGAAACTTTACAATACAAATCTATTTAGGAATGTCCACCTAATAAATAAAAGCAATCACTTAAACAATGTTAGGCCTGAACTATTCTGAACGATTCAATTCTGTCTATTTTCAATTCTGTCATTTGTCTGAGTTAGGTTACATGGGCGAGAGTGTTGGTAAATCTTCTTCCGAAAGCTTGGAAGTGAACAGCATTGATTCAGACATATCTTCCGTCGTCGGCTGGGAAGCTTTCGCCATTGGCTGGGTCTCTTCCGTTGTTGACGGGGAATCTTTCGTCATTGGCTGGGATCCTTCCGTTATTGGCTGAGAACTTTCCGTCATTGGCTGAGAACTTTCCGTCGTTGGCTGGAAACCTTCCGTCATTGGCTGCGAATCTTTCGCGGTTGGTTGCGCACCTTCCGTCTTTGTCCCTACAATATCCTGAGTAGCTCTTAGATTAGACGAATTATAATCTTCTGCATTAGCGGGCCACGGTTTCCCCGGACGCACGATTTGCCCAATGGAGCTCCCTTGATTTATGGTACTAACTGGATAATACTCCAAAACGGTTTGTGGCCTATTGTGATTTCCATCTACCGGCGAAGGAACACCTTGACCACTTAGGCTATCAGGATTCGGGCGCGGTTTCGTTCCGATTAGTTCGTTTTCTTGCTTGAGGGTGGTTACTTCCGCACTTGTTTGTTGAGTGGGCGTGGCTGGCAAAGGCTTGCCTGGTGGAACGAGTTGTCCAATAACGCTCCCGGGATTCGGGTGAAAAGACGGACGGCTGGGTTTATAATCTAAAACGAGCTGTGGCTTCGTGCCTTCCTGTTTGGGCGTGGACGTGGGCGTGGTTATCTCCTCGAAGCGATTTTCAATTGTCTGTTGAGTGGGCGTGGCCGGCCAAGGTTTTCCAGGTGGGACGACCTGTTGCACTTCGGTGGGGCTGGGACGGTAGAAGGGACGATTTGGTTTGTAGTCTAAGACAATTAGGGGTTCAACTTGCTGCTCCGCGGGTGCGGAGGTGGTTTCTTGGAGGCGATTTTCTAAATTCTGCTCTTTCTGTTGATTACTTTGAGAGGGATTGGCGGAACTGTCTTCACTAAAAGTGGCGTAGTCTTCTTGGTTGGCCGGCCAAGGTTTGCCAGGTGGAACAATCTGTTGTATTTCGGTGGGGCTAGGCCGATAGAAAGGCCGATTTGGCTTATAATCTAGAACAATCAAGGGTTGGACTTGTTCCGGGGGTTCTTCCTGAAAACGATTTTCTATTTCCTGTGGCCGACTTTGTCCAAAACTGGCGTAGTCTTCCAGTTTGGCCGGCCAAGGTTGACCAGGTGGAATAATCTGTTGGATTTCGGTGGGGCTAGGGCGGTAGAAAGGTCGATTTGGTTTATAATCTAAAACAACTAAGGGCGGAATCTGATCCGGAACAGGGCCGACGCGATTTTTAACATTCTGGTCTTCCGGATTCACCGGCCAAGGTTCGCCGGGTGGTAATTCACTGGGCCTGGGGCGGTAAAATGGCGGATTAGGTTTATGGTCCAAAACAATTAAGGGTTGAACTTGGTCCCGGTCTTCTTCTACGACCTGCGGGTTCTGGTTTTGGCCGATAATCGCTGGATTTTCCACCGGTTCGATTTCGGCGGGATTTGGGCGACTTGGTTTATAATCCAAAACGAAGGTCTCCTTGGCACCGGTGTTGGAAATCATTTCGCGAAACCTATCACTTAGGTATACAAACCACAAGTCTTCGGGGTAGACCAAATAGGCTTCTTGAATTCTGTTATTCAGGCTCTGATTGGTTTCCGATGTAGGTGGATTGGCGGGCCAAGGCTTTCCAGGTGGGATGGTGAGGGCCGTGTTTCCTCCAGGATTTGGATTGTAAGAGGGTAGAGGATATGGATTGTACTCTAAGCTTGCGGGGGGTTTACCATAGTCTAAATTTGGACGTGTGGTGGTCGTCGTCTCTTGAAACCTATTTTCTACCATCGGTTTAGGACGGGGCGAGGAAGTCTGACTAAACAAGTTATAGTCTTCTGCGTTAGCAGGCCATGGTTTACCTGGAGGTACCGTGTGTGCTGTATTTTGGCCTGGATTTGGATTATATGATGGAAGGGGGTAAGGATTGTACTCCAAACTGGCTGGTGGTTTTCCATAATCCAAATTTGGACGAGAGGTCTCCTTTTTGGGGGTAGTCGTCTCTTGGAATCTGTTTTCAACCGTCGTCGGGTTCGATGGTGCAAGTGGCCGAACCGAGGAAGTTTGGCTAAACGAGTTGTAGTCTTCGGCACTAGCAGGCCATGGTTTTCCCGGGGGGACTGTATGCGCTGTGTTCTGCCCGGGATTTGGATTGTATGAGGGCAGAGGGTACGGATTATATTCCAAACTTATTTGGGGACTTCCCGCGACATAATTTACCAGCGCCAAATTCAGTAGCACTTTAACGAAGTCTTCCATTTCTCTGAAAATAAAAGCTATTACTAAAGCACGGATTTAGGGGAATTTTTAGGTCACTCCACAACGCGTACGGCTGACTAAAAAGATGACTCACGGACATTTCGGAGCGTTTCATTGATCCTCGTATTACGTAACCAAACGCTCCGAAATGTCCGAAGTCTGCTCATGAGCTAAAAAAGCAAATAAATCTGTGCTTTGGTTATTAGTTAAATTAGTATAAAACTTTGATGAGTGCATGCTTTTGACGGTTTCGAAACCGTCAGACCGTCACAAAGCGTGGTTGGAACAGACCTTTAGGAAATTTATTGCGCACAGGGTGGCAACACTGTAAGGTGTTTGCGTGTCACTAAATAAAGTAACCAAAGTGAACATAGGCGTGCGTGGTTATAAACTTGTGCTTTTTAATAGTTTTAAGTATTTGTAAATTAGTTATATTTGCTGCAAACATTATTATCATTATTATTATTTCATATCCAGAAAGCATTTGTTTTACTACATTTTCGGACATTACGTTTAAACTTTCTTTTACATTTTTTACATGTTTTTTGACTGCAACTTTGTAATCAGCATGAAAAGGACTACTAGTTTGCTAATTCAACCGAATTTGTAGCTTTTATAATAACAAAGTTAGCAATAGTGCCGACTTAAGTTCGAACACACTGTATATATACAGTGTGTCCCAAAAAGTTTTATACAAATGGAGAAAAAGTTTATGTTACATTTCACAAAAAAAACTATTCTTTATAAAAAGCTCTGCATGACTTGTAGATTCATAATCAGGGACGTCCTTTAATAATATTATTGGCTACACTCTTTCGTTTAATAACTATTTATTATATTAATTTAATTGTCGTTGCGTTGGCTTACGATTTGCATTTTTAATTTTAATTATCAGTCTTATTATCGAATCAAACGATAGTTCGAGTAGTTCATACTCGCAGAGCGTATTTCTCGAACGCACTTCAAAACTATAACCGTTACTCCCCACGGTTTAAAAAACAAGGTGTACACAAATAATATACTGTATACAGGGTTCCCAATGTGCGGGTAATTACCCGAATTACGGGTAATTTAAGAAACCTTGCGGGTAAAAAAAATACGTGGGTAAAAATGGGTATTTTCAAGGAAGAAAAAAAAACAGATAAATTTTTGATTGACGACTTGTTAGTGATGTTTCAGCTTTACTATTGGCAAGAAAGAAATCACTAAAGCCGGAAGCCGACAAAAACTTAAGTAACTAACTAACAGTCAAATCCACATTGTAGATCAGTGCTGCCAACTCTACCGATAATTCGGTAGGTCTACTCAACTCTTTTTAATTTTTATTTTTTTGTAATTTTATCAATTTTCTTTATTTCTAGATCGTCTTTTGTTTTATCTTACGTCAAAAAATGCACAAATTTCACATCTTAATTTTAGAAAGTTTTGTTTATTTAATGAGAATATTGTAATTTTTATAATTTTTTGAAATTTTATTTAATGTTTCTTTTTTAATTTTTGTAATTTTTTTAAAAATTTTATCAATGAGATTTTTTTTTAATTTCATAAATTCGTCGATTGTCTTTTGTTTTATTTGACGCCAAAAATTGCCTAAAGTTCAAATCTTAATTTTAGAAAGTATTGTTTATTTGGTAAAAAAATTTTAATTTAAATTTTTTGAAATTTTTATAATTTTTTGTAATTTTATAGAAAGTAGAAAGTATTGTTTATTTAATGAGAATTTTTTAATTTTTATTTTTTTTTTAATTTTATAATAATAATAATTTTATAAATTTTCTTTATTTCTCGATCGTCTTTGGTTTTATTTTACGCTAAATATTGCCTAAAATTCAAATCTTAATTTTCGAAAGTATGTATTGTTTGTTTAAAGAGAATTTTTTAATTTTTATTTTTTGTAATTTTATTTAACAAGATTTTTTTAAAAAAAATTTCTAATTTTATTCAACGACATTTTTTTTATATTTATTTTTTTAATTTTATAAATCTGTCGACCGTCTTTTGTTTTATTTTACGTCAAAAATTGCACAAATGTCAAATCTTAATTTTAGAAAGTTTTGTTTATTTGATAAAAAAATTTTAATTTAAATTTTTTGAAATGTTTATAATTTTTTGTAATTTTATAGAAAGTAGAAAGTATTGTTTATTTAATGAAAATTTTTAATTTTTTTTTTTTTAATTTTATAATAATAATTTTATAAATTTTCTTTATTTCTCGATCGTCTTTTGTTTTACTTTACGTCAAAAATTGCACAAATATTAAATCTTAATTTTAGAAAGTTTTGTTTATTTACTAAGAATTTTTTAATTTAATAAATTTTCTTTATTTCTCGATCGTCTTTTGTTTTATTTAGTGTCAAAAATTGCGCAATAACTGTCAAGTGTCTCAATTTTAGAAATTTGGACGCAGTTTTGTTTATTTCATGAGAATTTTTAAAAATTTTTCTAAATGATTTTCAAAAATAAAAATCGCCTGAATAAAATCAGTGATTTTAAACATGATTTTAATCAGGTGATTTAAATTAGCTCCACCGAAATTCGGAGACATCTATCGGAATTTTTCACAACTATCTTCCGAAATGCTTCGCTACAAAATTTTTAAAAAATTGGCTGGAATACAGGGAAAATAAAAAATAATGATTTGGACGGAGAGCAAAATACGTTCAAACTGTAGTGGAGAGCAAAATGTTCAATTTCAATGAACGTAATTTTGTGCATAATTTTCTTTAAATAGCAAAAAATTATGCACACTTGTAGATTATTGATATTCCCAGATAAAAATTAAAAAATAAACACTTCAGCAATTGTTTTAATAATTTATTTTTATAAAACATTGATAACCTTCTTTATCAATTTTTATCTGGGAATATCAATAATCTACAAGTGTGCATAATTTTTTGCTATTTAAAAAAAATTATGCACAAAATTATGTTCATTGAAATTGAACATTTTGCTCTCCACTACAGTTTGAACGTATTTTGCTCTCCGTCCAAATCATTATTTTTTATTTTCCCTGTATTCCAGCCAATTTTTTAAAAATTTTGTACCTAATTATGGATCTACAAGTCATGCAGAGCTTTTTATAAACAATAGTTTTTTTTGTGAAATGTAAGATAAACTTTTTCTCCATTTGTATAAAACTTTTTGGGACACACTGTATAAAACAAGAAAAAATCAAACCTGAAGGTGACAGTAGAATGGTGAAACATTTACACAGGTTTAAGAGCTTTAAAATTTCTTAAATAAATAAATGATGTAACTAGAATAGAAATACTTTCACTTATATCTTAAAAGTCAATGGTTTGGGTTTGGGTGTCAACCCATGTTCAATTTGAAAAAAGAAAACAAAATAATCATTATTGGCGAAATTTTTGCAAAGGAAAAAAAATTGAAATGAGCGCATAAATTTTGGAATATCCTGTTCTTCAGGGTATGCTTGTAAACAGAGCTGGGTACTGAGATGACCTCAAGTTACAGTCGGTCGCAAAAGGCGACGAACTTGTAAATTATTCAAGCCAACGCCTATACGTTCAGCTTAATATATTTAAAGAGTTCTTTTTCGCACTTAGCACGTATTAAACACACCCAAAAAAAAACTGTTAAATGCAAAGGAAAACTTGCAATCTATATTTAACCACAGAATATTATTTTTTTTTTATTTAGTTAATTCACCAATTATGTATTTGTTTCGTATTTTTACCTTTTTAACTTTCACCAAAACGAGAAAGCAAAAAATATTTGTAACGTGCAACTTTAAACTGATCCAGGAATCATGTAAACGATAATTAAATAAATAGCCTCCCCCCTTCCCTTCTCTATGATGACAGTGATGCGACCCATTGTTACAGTCAATAACAAGTTACAAAAAAACTGGCACAATTTTAAATACATACATATAATAATAACAACGCTTAGTATTGACCTAGTTTTTGTGAAAAGTGTTTTGTTTGACCACAGAAAAACACATTGTAAAAAAATGGTGTAATTTTAAACAGGTTTATCAGTCACCTGTTATCACTCATTCATCACTCATGAGGTCAAGTTCTGGGAAGTTCCCAAGGAAAAACTTAGAAGAATGGAACAATAAATAATAATCCCGTCTTCATTTGAACTGTATCAGAAAAGAAAATATTTACTTTATACAGGTTGTTCCATAACAGGTGACAAAAAATAAAATTTCGTGTACAGAATCTCGTTCTACGTTAAAATGCAAGAATAAAAAAAGTTCAAATTTTGCTTAGTTTCGGAGTTATCTGAGTGTGAAAATTAAAAGAACTGAAATAAATTATTTGCAAATCTCGTGCACTATTTGCCTACTCGACTGACGCCACGAATGCCCAAAGACCTACTTTACACACTAGTTGCATAAATGACTATTTCTGGTCATCTTAACTTTAAGTGCAGTTGACTCCGAAACTAAGAAAAATTCGAAATCTTTTTCTTTCATTTTAACTTAAAATGAGATTATGTACATGAGATTTCATTTTTTTCAACTGTCATGAAACACCCTGTATAACTCATTTATTATTATACCGTGGCACAATTTCGTTCTGCAGCTTTTCTTAGGAGCTTCCCGTAATAATAATAATATGGTAATAATTAAACCCAAAATCAAACACGTGTCAGTGATATTAAGTCAATACTTGACTAACTGCTCAAAACTGATCGATCAATTCAAAAAAATGGCGGGTGTTTTTTTTTAGTAAATCAATTGTTAAATTGTTCTACGCCAACGTCCAATTAAAACGCAAGAGACGCTTTTGTTTGAAATCGGACGTAAAAGCCAAAAAGATTTCTACTTTTTTTAAAATCGATGATGAAATTATATTACCATTTATACAGAGTGATTCCTAAGTCGAGCCATATTTTTTAATAGCGTGTAGAACTCGTTAAAAGAAATATTTTTTTCAAATACATTTTTTTTAAATTAAAAATAGAAAACTTATATTATTTTTGCAAATAAAATTCATTCTGGTCTTGCTGTTTATTTGAAGAAAAAGTTCAAATTGGTTGCCATTCTGATCCACGACTTACATGCGCGTTAATGTGCATTTAAGTCGAGCACGCGCAAATTCAAAACAAACAATGAATAAATAAGTTTTCTATTTTTTTATTATTTTTTCAATTGTATCTGAAAAAAACGTTTCTTTTAACTAGTTCTACTCGCTATTAAGAAATATGACTCAACTTAGGAATCTTAGGAATCACCCTGTAGGTATATAATAAAAACAAAAGTGTCACTTTTAAATAAAAAGCAACGAAATACGAAGAAGTAAGCGAACAACAAAAAAAAACAAAAGAAGACTGACGGATCAACAACGGATCGTTAAGAAATCGAAAGACTGATAAAGTGATAAGAAACAAAAATGAAAAAACTAACAAAAAAAAACTGTCTATGAAGTACGAAAAATTAAATCAACAAATAGAAAGAAACAAAACAAAGCTCTAATAAAGAAAAACGAAATCAAGAAAATGGATACAGAAAAAAAAACAAATGAAAAATCGAGATCCTGCAACTATTTTTCCTCCACTCAAGCTAAGGACCCTGTATATGATGTGACAATTTAGATAAAGTTACTCAAGCTTCTGTTTTTTTTTTTTAATAAAAATCAAGAAATTTTCTTTTTTTTAAATTGTCTTATTGAATTGCGAACTATCACAGTAAAAAAAAAGTTATTGTTATTTGTTATTAATTATCTGTTGAAAATTATAACGTGCGTTCAAAAAAATCCGTTATCAAGAAGGTTCTGCGAAGGCACGTCGTAGCTTAGTACGTATGCTGCAATCTTAAATATCTGCGAGTTGTCAACAGCGTCAACTGCCAAAAGCTTTGTTTACATCTTCGAGGTATTTGTAATCCAATAAATGTTTTATTTCATTAATTACGTTTTATTATCCATTTCGTAGAAAATCGTAATTAAATGGATAGAAAAAGTTAGGTTATGTTTATGATAATAGTATGCAGGGTTGCCAATGTGCGGGCAATTACCCGAATTACGGGTAATTTAAGCAACCTTGCGGGTAAAAAAAATACGTGGGTAAAAATGGGTATTTTCAAAGAAAAAAAATAGATTTATTTTTAAATTTTTGATTGACGACTTGTTAGTGATGTTTCAGACGTTTCTATACTAAAGAAATCCACAAACCACATTGTCGATCAATGCTGCCAACTCTACTGATAATTCGGTAGATCTACCGATTTTGAACTGAACTTTTTTTCTAATTTTTATTTTTTTGTAATTTTATCAATTTTCTTCATTTCTAGATCGTCTTTTGTTTTATTTTACGTCAAAAATTGCACACATTTCAAATCTTAATTTTTGAAAGTTTTGCTTATTTAATGAGAATTTTTTTAAATTTTTGTAATTTTTTTCTAATTTTATTCAATGTTTTTTTATTTTTATAAATGCGTCAATCCTCTTTTGTTTTATTTTACGCCAAAATATGCCTAAAGCTCAATTCTTAACTTTAGAAAGCTTTGTTTATTTAATGAGAATTTTTAAATTTATATAATTTTTCGTAATTTTATAGAAAGTAGAAAGTATTGGTTACTTAATATTTTTATTTTTTTGTAATTTTATTACAATCTTTTTTTATTTTTCTCTAATTTTATTCAGAGATTTTTTTAATATTTATTTTTTTAAATTTTATAAATTTGTCGATCGTTTTATTTTAAGTCAAAAATTGCACAAATGTCAAATCTTAATTTTAGAAAGTTTTGTTCATTCAATAAAGTTTTTAATTTTTTAATTTTTTAAATTTTTATGATTTTTTGTAATTTTTATAATTTTTTGTAATTTTATACAAAGCAGAAAGTATTATTTATTTAATAAGAATTCTTTTATTTTTTATCTTTTTGTCATTTTATTTAATGAGATTTCTTTTATTTTGATTATTTTTTTCTAATTTTATTCAACGAAATTTTTTTCAATTTAATTTTTTTAAATTTTATAATAATATTAATAATAATAATTTTATATCACAACACGGACACTAGATAGAGCACAAACACTTAACGTTTCGTCGTCGTTCGACAGCTTCGTCTTTTGTTTTATTTTACGTCAAAAATTGCACAAATGCCAAATCTTAATTTTAAGAATTTTATTTACTAAGAATATTTTCTTTATTTCTCGATCGTTTTTTGTTTTATTTAGCGTCAAAAATTGCACAATAACTGTCAAATGTCTTAATTTTAAAAATTTGGACCTAGTTTTGTTTATTTCATGACAATTTTTTTAATGATTTTCAAAAATAAAAATCGCTTGAATAAAATCAGTGATTTTAAATACATATGATTTAAATTAGCTCAACCGAAATTTAGGGACATCTATCGGAATTTTTCACAACTATCTTCCGAAATGCTTCGTTTAGACTTGACATAAGCCTACTTGATAACGTTGTTTTTTTTTTAATGCACATTATTTATAGTTTTGTTTCGATTATAAAATTGGTCTAAACACAGTTTAGTCCAACCAAGATATCACAGGAAATTTAAGAGATCATTTGTTAAATTGCTTCAACTTCTTTTGTTTCAAGACGTCAGCTGTATTTTTTAGGTTAGTTTTTTTAATTAGTTTAGTTAAAAACAAATATTATTCTTTACTTTTCACTTGAAGTTGCTTTATTAAATTATAAATTAAAAGTCAATAAAATATTACTAACTTGTAAATAGAATTAGGTATGTCCAAATAAATTTTTATTAATAAGAGTAGGCAGTGGAAAACAAAACATTTGTCTGAGATTACACCATCTTACTTATTGAGTCGTCAACTTGACAGTTTGACTTAACCTACATTATCGAGCAATCAATATTTTTGTTCAATTTACGCAATTTTCTGATGCAAAAGCCTTTGTAATGCAAGGCAGAAAAAAAGAAATGATTAATAGCCGTATCTGTGTGAGAATTTTCGAACATAACCTTGACCGCACTATTTCTACAGATTACTGTCATATTTACATGTTCATTTCCATGGCCTCCCTTTATTAAAAATTTATTTTGACATTTATTTTGATCGACATAACTTTTTTTTCAAAAATGCATAAAAATACGAGATAACGGTATTATTGTTAATTTAATAATAACACAGCAGTATTCTGAGAAATTGCTCAAAATCGATTTTTTCTTATAATATTGAGCAAAATAACAAAAACTACTTAAAACAATCGGGCCAATCAAAATTATCCAGGTACATACTGTGACGTTTGCGGTCCCAGCCCGTCTGATGCGTCAACAACGACGCGCCTTAGACGAGAAGCTTCGATATCACGTCAACGATGATCCGAGACTTCCTGTCGAACGAGCGAGAATGTTCGCGAGAAACAACCCCGGCATATAAAAATGCACGCAGCCAAACGGGAGACAGTTCGACATTAATTAAGCAAGTGGACAGTTCGAAATTGAAGTCGCGTTATAAATATTCGCTCGGCTGTTAACATAAATTACTTATTCGTTTATAAATAAATTATTCTTAAGTTAGTGTTAATTAGTGTTACTTTTAAATAAATTAGATTATTAACTATTTCGTGTTTTGATTAAAATAAAAATAATAGAACCTTTAAAATCGTTACAATACATATTTCTTTTGTTTCAAAGCGAATGTAAGGTATCTACAAATTGCAATCTACATTTTTTTAAGTCAATAGTTTAAGAATCACGTAATTCTCAAAGCTTTCTTTTAAATTAAAACGAAAACAAAAAGCGACTGCTAATTTATTCATATTCGCTTTGGAATAGACTAAAAAGAAGCAAAAATTAATGAAAAAAATTAAATTCGTTTCTACCAACCAATTGTTTATTTTGCTCATAACCGATTGGTCCAATTAAAATGTCCCTGAAACAATCGAATGCAAAGCGAAAGTAAAATACAAAATGTGATCGACATTTTTTTCTAAGTCAACACATACATAATTTTAAGAATTGTGTAATTGCCAAAATTTTCTCATAAATTAAAACGAAAATTAAAACAAATATTTTATTTATTAATATTCGCCTTTGTATATATATATAAAAAGAAGCAAGAATTGCTATCTACATTTTTTTAAGTCAATAGGAAAATTTTGATTAGGCCGATTGACCCTGAGCGATTTTTATTAGAGCAAACTATTATGAGCCAATTGGCATAACTGTTGACAGGTGTAATGAAATTTAATAATTTGATCTTTAAATAAATATACAAAAACGAATATTAATAAGTTATTAATATTCGCTTTTGTATAAAGAAAAAGAGGTCAATCGCCCTAATAAAAAATTTCAAGGAATTTTTCTTCTTTTTCAAAACTAATCTAAAATTTAAATGGCAATCCATAATTTTAAGAATCGCGTAATTCTCAAAGTTTTCTTTTAAATTAAAACGAAAATAAAAAATGATTGCTAATTTATTCATATTCGCTTTGGCATAAACTAGAAAGGAACAAAAATTAATTAAAAATCAAAATTCGTCTCTACCAACCGTAGTGTCAAGTGTTCCTTTTGTTGATCACCGATTGGTCCCATTAAAATGTTTTTGAAACAATCGGCCCAATCAAAAGTTTCCAGGAATTTCGTTTGTTTTAAATCAAAGCGGATGTAAAATACAAATGCAATCTACATTATTTCTAGGTCAATAGTTTTAAGAATCGCGTAATTGCCAAAATTTTCTCACGAATTAAAACGAAAATTAAAACAAATACTACTATTTTATTTATTAATATTCGCGTTTGTATAAAAAAAAGAAGCAAAAATTGCGATCTACATTTTTTTAAGTCAGTAGTTTTAAGACTCGCGTAATTGCCAAAATCTTCTCATAAATTAAAACGAAAATTAAAATAAATGTTATAAATTATTAATATTCGCTTTTGTATAAAAAAAGCAGGATTTATTTAAAAATTAAATTTCCTTCCATTACATCTGTCAACCGCAGGGTTGGAAAAAAACTGTTTAAAATAAAAAAAAACAAAACATTTGTTTTATTTGATTTTAAACAGTTTTTTTTTGTTTAAAACATGTTTAAAATTGACTTAAAATTAATAATGTTTTAAACAAAAAAAAACTGTTTAAAATTAAATAAAACAAATATTTTGTTTAAATTTATTACACTTTTTTAATTGCTTCAAATACTCTCACAACCTAAATTACATAGTATTTAAAAAGGAAAAAGTAGTTATTAGTTGTATTGCGAAATGATAAAAGTTTTAAAATATTTACGATAAAAATTCGAGATTCATTTTGCAGTTTTTAGGGTTGAAAATAGAAAAAAGTAGAAAACAGTCGTGGGCTTTCAATTTTCGTCTAAAAATGTTTTCTGCATATGCAATTTCTAATTTCAATTTTATTTTTTATTTCTTATTTACGTCCTTGAAAATTGTAACTAGTTTACCAGCTTTTTCTACTTCTAATGGATATTTTAATTTAGAATATACAAAATTAAATGCACTAAATAGACGTTCTAAGGTATAACGTTTCAAAAACGTCCTCAATTTTTCAGGTTAAGCAAATCGAGAAACGGACCAAACTCTATATTCAATTACCAATAATAGTAAAACAGTGGTCTTACAAAACATTTAAAATGAAATTAATGTCGTTTTTAAAAGATGATGCATTCTATTCTACTGACGAATTTTCAGAATTTTCGAAACACACCCATGTTTTTTCTTATGGCTACCCTAATACTTTCTCAATTAGTTGTACTTATTTGTATATCTGACTTTTGTAAAACACTTGATTGTGTTATTGCGACAATAAAAATACAAAATACAAATATTCGAACTCATATTGCCATTTGCTACAGGCAATTTTCTACAGGCTGCCTAAATTTATTTATGTTGATCTGTTGATGTTTAATAAATGCAAACGACATATTATGTCTCAAAATATAAAAAAATAAAAAGTAAATGATTCAAGTACTAGAAAATATCATAAATTTACATATAAAATACCATTTTCGAAAACAAATATTCATAAATTTTTTTTCCTAGAACAATTCAAGAATGAAATAATTTAAATGAAATAAATTTGATAAAATTAATAGAAAATGTGGAAAGAAAGTAAAAGTTAAGATGTAACTTTCTAAAAGCAAATTTTATGTATTGTTAATAATTTTATAGTTATTTTTTTTTTGATTATTAGACCACCAAGTATATTTATATACTGTACATCTAATTTACAATAATAATTAAATAATAAATGCTGAAAGATGTTTACACGAATGTGACTTTAATTTTAAGGTCTCTTTTAAGTCCCATTATGTATGTTATGAATGACCATAGAACAACTTCATCTGTTTCACGCATACTAAGGGAATTAAATTGGGAAACTTTATCTTCTAGAAGACAAGAAGCAAGATTAAAATTATTTTGTTATATTCATTTCAAAGTTGATTCGATGCACAATTTTCTAACTAAATTACAAATAAATGATTCGAGCACTAGAAAAAATCATAAATTCATCTATAAAATTCAATTTTCGAAAACTAACATTCATAAATTTTCTTTTTTTCCGAAAACAATTCAAGATTGGAATAATTTAAGTGGAACAAATTTGAAAAAATTAATTGAAAATTGTGCAAAGAAAATAAAAGTTAGGACGTAATTTTGATAATGCAAATATTAAGTATTATTAATGTTATAAAACGTATTATTTGTTTATTTAATGTTTAAGTTTGTATATTAGGCCACTGTGTACGATGTACTGTACGTCTAATTATATATATAAATAAAATAAATCAAACTGGCCCTTAATAAGACAACTAATTTTTTATTATTAAATACATATTATATGTATCAATAATACAAAACACTTACATCAGAAGTGTTTCTTCTACGCTTAAAACCACAAAAATCAATTTAAAACATCAAGTAAAAAAAACATGTTTAAAAACATGTTTAAAACCCAATTAAAAACAAACCCTTTGTTTTAAACAAAGTGTTTGTTTTTAATTGGGTGTTTTAAACATGTTTTAAACACAATGTTTTAAACAGTTTGTTTTAAACTTTCCAACCCTGGTCAACCGTTATGTCAATTGGCTCATAATCGTCTGCTCTAATAAAAATTCCTCGGGGTTAATTGGCCTAATCAAAACAATTCCAGGAGTTTTCTTTTTTCTTTTTAAAGACGAAAGTAAAATTTAAATCGCGACCTACATTTTCTTAAATCAATAGTTTTAAGAATTGTGCAATTCGCAGAATTTCCTCATAAATTAAAACGAAAATTAAGAATTAATTAAAACTTAAATTTCGTTCCATTACACCTGTCAACCGTTATGTCAATTGTTTATCTACTCATAACCAATTGGTCCAATCAAAATCTCTCAGAGACAAACGGCCTATTCAAAATTTCCCAGGAATTTCCTTTTTTTTCAAAACGAATGTAAACTACTAATTGCGATCTACATTTTTTTTAAGTCAATGG
This sequence comes from Dorcus parallelipipedus, assembly GCA_958336345.1. Taxonomy (NCBI): domain Eukaryota; kingdom Metazoa; phylum Arthropoda; class Insecta; order Coleoptera; family Lucanidae; genus Dorcus; species Dorcus parallelipipedus. Next base: position 5,271,755 of record OY284478.1, on the reverse strand, counting down.
TTTTCATGTGCTCATTTTGCTGGTAACCGGTTCGTCCAATCAAAATGTCTGGAACAATCAGCCCAATCAATTTTTTAAAATTTCTTATATTTCAAATCAAAGCGAATCTAAGCGATCTACATTTCTTTATGTCAATAGTTTTAAGAATCATGTAGCTGCCAAAATTTTCTTATAGATTAAAACGAAAATTAAAACAAATATTTGATTTATTAATATGTATTCGCTTTTGTATTAAAGAAAGAAGGAAAATATGCAATCTACACTCTTTTTAATTCAATAGTTTTAATATTCGCGTAATTCCCAAAATGTTCTCATAGATTAAAACGAAAATCAAAACAAATATTATTAGTTAATATTTCCGTTTATTTAAAAAAAAAAACAAGCAAAAGTTGCGATCTACTTTTTTTTAAGTCAATAGTTTTAGTCATTGTCAAAATTTTCTCATAAATTAAAATTAAAATAAATATGTATTATTTATTAATATTCGCTTTTGTATAAAAAAAGGAAGTAAAAATTGCAATCTACTTTTTTTTAAGTCAATAGTTTTAAGATTCGGTAATTCCCAAAATTTTCTCATAAATTAAAACAAAAATATAAGTTATTAATATTCGGTTTTGTATAAAAAAAGAAGCAAGATTTATTTAAAAATTAAATTTCGTTCCATTACACCTGTCAACCGTTATGTCAATTGTTTATTTGCTCTAATAAAAATCCCTCACGGTCCAATGTCGGCCTAATCAAAAAGTTTTCAGGAATTTTCGTTTTTTTCTAACGAAAGTGGCGGTCTACATTTTTTTAAGTCAATAGTTCTAAGAAACGTGTACCTAATTCCCAAAATTTTCTAATACAAAAATATTGCAAATATTTGCTTTTGTAAAAATAAAAAAGAAGCAAGAATTAATGAAAAATTAAATTTCGTTCCATCACACCTGTCAATCGCTAAGTCCATAAATTACTCATCTGCTCATAACGCGATTGGTCCAATCAAAATCTCGCAGGAACTATTCGGTTTAAAATTTCATAGTTTTAATTGATTTTGTTAAAAAAATATATAAATAAACAGAAAGTAACAAGCAAATACACTCGCGTCATGAGACAAAACAAGGTAAGTTACTGAAGCAACACGCACAAAATAAATATTTGTTTAACGTACCACAAGCATGCAATAAACGACGCTGTTAGTGCAAAAAGACTGAGGTCACTGATACAACGTGTGTATTCATTCGAACGGATGGGTCAGTTCATTTTGAAATAAAAAGAAGACTAAAACCAGTTCCAGCGTTCCATAATTCGGAATTTCTAGGAACGTCATTGACATTTGAAATACCTCTAATGGGCGATGGCAATTGCGAACGCAATGTTCCTACTTCCTACTACCACACGTCAAACATTTATTTAAATTTATTTAAATAACGAGCGGTAATTAACGAGGAGGAATTTCGAAAAGCGCATGCAGCTCTCTAAAAATGTCCCTAAATTTAAGTTGGCAATGACTCGCCATATAAAATGTCTGTTTACAGTTACAAAACGTAAGCCCTATAATACAGAAATCAATAAAATTAAACAAGATAAATACACAGAGCAATCGAATAAATAGAATTTTTTAAAATATTAAAAAGATATATATAGGTTTGACAATCGTTGTAAGCTGCAAGTTGGCATCAATTTAGCACATTTTCTATATTCTTTTAATCAAAATTTATTCTATGTTTCTAAGATTAATAATACTTAGGCCTGGTTTATCAAACACAAGTTAACTTTAAGTTAAAGTTAACCTTCAATTAATTACCATAACAACAATTGTCTTCTAGTAGTTACTATGGGAACTGAAACTGAAAGATAGAGTTAACTTGTGATTGATAAACCGGGCCTCAATAAAAAAAAAGGTAATATCTTTATGTTTATCAATTCTGCAAACCTTGCAGACAGTGTTGCCAATTTAGTAATTTTATCACTAGATCTGGTGATTTCTGTTAAGCTTTGGTTGTTAATTCAAACATGTCGAAAATTTAGTGATTTTATAACAGATTTAATGCAAAATGTATTAGTGACTTCATTTGGAAATAATTATTAATGTAGTTAACTCTGTCATTTTGTGGCGAGATGAAATAATAGATTTTATGTAATTTTTATATTTGACATTGAGTAGTGAAATAAACAATTAAGAGAAAATAAATCGATTCAATTGTAAAAAGAAACGGCAGGAAACGAAACGATAATTATTGCGATTATATCGTTCCCCTACTCTACTACAGATGGCACTGCCTTTTCTTACCGCAACCGGAGAACTTTCAAATGTAAATTGAAACAAAAATTAACTGTAAAGAATTAATTTCGTTATTGTTCAACAACTGGCGATACTATTTTTGACTGCACTCTTAAAAAACTGAAAAAATAAAACACTGAAATTCAGTGAAGTCGACGTAAAAAGTCGATTTGGAATTTGAAACTGGAAAAAAATTAAAAGGAGATCAATTATTTTGGTGACGGACTTCCTCTGTCTTTCAACAGATGGCGCTGCTCTTGAATGTAACTGAAATAACTGAAAAAAAAAACTAATAAATAACCCCTGAAATATAATTGTCAGTGAAGTCAACGTAAAATGTCGATTTGGAATTTGAAATTGGCAAAAAATTCAAGGAAAATTAATTATTCTCAAAGATATATTTCCTCTGTCTTTTAACAGATGGCGCTGCTTTGATTGTACTTACTCATGAATAACTGAAAAGAAATCCTGCAATTCAATTGTCAGCGAAGTCAACGTAAAAAAAAGTCGATTTGAAATTTGAAACAGGCGAAAAATTAAAAGAAGATTAATTATGTAATGTACTTCATCTGTCTGTTAATAGATGGTGCTGCTTTTGATTGCTCTCATGAATACCTGAAAAGCAAACCCTAAAATTCAGTCCTCAGTGAAGTCGATGTAAAAAGTCGATTTGAAATTTGAAACTGGCAAAAAATTAAAGGAAGATTAATTGTTTTCAAGATGTACTTCCTCCGTGCTTTAACAGATGGCGCTGCTCTTGAATGTACTCGTCAATAACTGAAAAAAAAACCTGAAATTCAATCGTCAGTGAAGTCGACATAATAAGTCAATTTGAAACTGGCAAAAAATTAAAAGGAGATTAATTATTTTCGCGACGTACTTTCTCTGTCTTTTAACAGATGATTATACACATAAATAACTGAAAATAAACCTTGAAATTCAATTGTAAAATTGTAAGCAAACTAGACGTAAATATGTCGACTTGAAATTTAAAACTGGCAAAAATTAAAGGAAGATTAAACTGTTTTCAAGATGTACTTCTTTCCTCTTCTAACAGATGGCGCCGGATTTGGTTGTATAAATAACTGAAGAAGAAAAACCTGAAGTTATTCAACTGTCAGTGAAATCGATGTAAAAAGTCGATTCGAAATTTGAAGCTTGCAGAAATTTAAAGGAAGATTAATTGTTTTTAAGATGTATTTCCTCTGTCTTTTAACAGATAATGCTGCCTTTGATTTTACTCATAAACAACTGAAAAAAAAAAACTTGAAATTCAATCGTCAGTGAAGTCGACGTAAAAAGTCGACTTGAAATTTGAAACTGGCAAAAAGTTAAAAGAAAATTATTTTGGTGATGTACTTCCTCCATCTTGTAATAGATGGCGCTGCTTTTGATTATACTCATAAATAGCTGGAAAAAAGAACTCTAAAATTCAACTGTCAGTGAAAGTGAAGTCAAAATAAAGAAGAAGAAGAATATAAAAATACTAACTTCCAAACTGGACCTCTGAGCGGACAAAAGAATTAAACAAAAAAAGACACATTTTATGCAGTGTGTTCAGAAATGATTGAAGTGTGTTTCAATTTAGCGCTCTTCTTTATTTTGAAATTTACCTTAAAAATTTTTTAAGTTAAATTTCAAAATAAAGAGGAAGAAAAATATAAAAATACTAACTTCCAATATGAACTTCTGAACGGACAAAAAAGAATGAAACGAAAAAAGACATACTTTATATAGCGTGTTCAAAAATGATTGAAGTGTGTTTCAATTTAGCGCTCTGTCGTAATTTTCACCTTACTACGTTGGTTTGGTGTTCCTACTGAGTATGATGATGAATTCAACCTAATTTCCATCAGTACCTCGCTGTTGTTGTTTATATTTTGATTTTTTTACTTCATTGTTATACTTATCAAAAAAAGTTTTTCGTATTATAACTTTTAGCGCCGTATGTTTTTATTGGTAATCGAAAAATAGCCACATAAATACATATTTCGAAATTATAAAATAATAAATAAATAATACCATGTACCGCCCATGGTAAAACAGTATTCGCGTTTTTGAACGAAAGAGTCGCCGCCCGGTGGAATTATGCGGAAACTGAAAACTGGTGATGAAAATCACATATATAATAGGTCTGTTTGTTATCCTGAAAGAGATCAAAATATGGTCTTCCATCCTTTAGTCTTGTCCACGCAGTCGAAGAGGCAAGCGCAATATATTTATATTATATTTATGATGAAAACACACGTGTGTTTGACATTTGTTGGTGCGAGCTGTTAAGAAGGGAGTCAAATCAGTGGAAAAGTGTTTTATTTATGCTTATGGCTTCGTATAAATTGTATAGTGTTTTGTACCGCAGTGTAAAAATCGCAAAAAGCTATGTAACACTATCTTAACAACTATCTTAACACAAAAATAGCGGAGAAGTGGTGATATGTAGCATCTAGCGGAGATCAAAAATGCTAATAGAATTTAACTTTTAGCATTGATTATAAGAGTATATAATACTTTAAGAGTATAGAATACTCTTATAATCATTGCTTTTAGAAATAATCTAGCGAGCGGGAAATTGAAACGCTTTTCAAATATTTCTGAATATACACTGTACTGATTTACTCTAATTTTGACACTAACAATATTTCGACTGAAAACTTTTGAATTTATTATTAACATTATTATTTGCGTTATGCATCTAATAAAATTTGAAGCGATTTTAAGCGCATCACCGGTAATTGCCGGTTAAAAAAGTTTTTATAACTAACTGCTTTCCAAATGCACAGATACTACTCGGAGTTATTCCAGAGCTGCTCCAAGTAACTTCGAGTAACAGCCGTGCAATTGGAAAGCACCTCATGTAGCTTTAGTTAAAAATATTTTTGACCGGTAATTAAAATTGCTTTTGGTTTTCACTGTATTTGTCTTTAGTGACTTTTTGTGAGACTATTGGCAACACTGCTTGCGTATTTAAGTTGGCAAGAATTAGTGCAGCAGAAATGTCAACCTAACAATTGAAGTGGACATTTTTTGTTCAATTTCTATGATATAACAGAATTAATTTCGAACTTTTCAGCACAAAATGAGGTTACTGCTGGTTTTCCTGCACGTAATCCTGGTGGGCTTCTCGGTGTTCGCGAACAACTACCAAGATTTCACCGACAATGAATTCGCCGAATTCGAAGAGTTCGAAAGCGAAGAGGAACTAGTGATGGAAGAAACCCAATCGAAGGATTCCGGTAAGGAGAGGGCGAACGAGGACGAAGACGTTTTCGTTTCAGACGACGAGGTCGACATAATCATCGAGGACGACTCCGAGTTCGAGCACTTCCAAGACCCGGACGAGTTCGAGGGTTACGCGGAGAACAGGGATGAGAAAGTCGAAAGCGAGCCGAAGATAACTATCACCACGGTCCCCATACATTTCCGAGCGAACTGGGACAGCTACTGGCTGGAGATTTTGATGATCGCCGGGTTGGTCGTTTACTTTTTGAATTTCGCAACGGGGAAGAGCAAAAACACCAAGCTGGCGAACACCTGGTTTCAAACTCATAAGTCCCTGCTCGAAGAAAACTTTTCTTTAGTCGGAGACGACGGGGTTTCCGAGAATACCGAACACGTTAATGTGATTAAGGAAAGCGAAAACGTGTTTACGCTTTGGTGTAGCGGCAGGACCTGTTGCGAGGGGATGCTGGTGGAGCTCAAGTTAATCAAACGGCAGGATCTGGTGGCGATTATAGCGGGGATGATGCGTCCCAACCTCGATCAGATCCACGTTAAAGTTGTTATGAATAAAGAGGACATGGACACGTTCGTTTTTTGTGTCGCATCGAAAAAAACTTCTCTGCACTTATCCAAAGAAATGGCCGATATAAGCGTGTATTGCCCCGAGAGGAAAACCGGGGATAAATTCAATATTCCCTCTGGCTTTAACGTTATGAGCGAAATCGCGGAGGCGACTTCTGCTATGCTCGATTCCAAAGTAACGGCTGTGCTAAATAAGTATACGGATTTAGTGGACTACATACACTTTTCTGATCAGTATTCGGGGGTGAAGCAGCCTGAGGATAATGGACAACTTAAATTACCGGAGACACAAAAGGTTAAATAATAGTCTAGCATTTATTTATTTTTTTAATTTTACAAATCATATAGAAAGCAGTTTTTAATTTTGAACAAAACAACCAGGCCCAGGCCCGCTGCTTGTGCAGAACATATTTTGATGCTCCTTTTTAAAATTTCGAACAAAACTACTTCTGCTAAAATAAAGTTTATAAACAAGGCGCTTTTGAATAATTATTTTCGCTGCTCTAGTCTCGAAAGCAATTAATTTTTAGTTATGCCTGTTTAAATAATTACAGATAATTTGGCGCCCAACAGGCAGCAGCGGGCCTCTGAAAAGATATAGGAGAAGATGGGGGGGTAATTAAAAAGTATGTCTACATTTACCCTCATCTTCCCCTTATTTATGTATACGTATTTATTTTTAATCTGGCCACCAAATTGCTTACAAAACCGTAGAAAAAATTAAAATTGAACTTATTTTTTTAAAACATCTAGTCTACACATCTTAATTCTATTAGAAACATGAAAAGTTATTTTTGTTTCCCATTACCCCGATCTACACTTTCCCACTTTACCCACCCCTAGTTAGTCACAAATGCAAAGTCTTTTTTATTATGTTTTAAATTTATTTATTTTTTATTGAACATACAGTGATGCACTGATAAGGTTCAGAAATACAGTAGATTGCATCATAATTAAAACATAATTTAATTTCAGGTTCTTTTGTTTGGATTTAACATGCCCGTTAAAGGCATGCCATTAACAGAAGCCATGGAACAACTCAAGCCCCTAATGATCATGGTCTTCTACTGCATAGAAAAAGTGAAACGCTATCGCTTATCCAAGGAAGGCACGTAGATATTATCCTCCTCAACAAGTTCGGTTTTCATTAGTTTTTGTTTACAGGTAAAAACAAGGCCGATAAAAACAGACAGAGAGTGGAAGAAGCGTTCTTAAAGTCGACTCATGCGGCACGTGCTGAGGCTGCAGCGGCCAGGAGGGAGGAAAAACGAAGAATAGAGAAAGAGAAGGTCATGGCCGAAGACGATCCGGATAAGCAGCGGCGCTGGGAAGAGAAGGAGCAAAAGCGCCAAGCCAAAAAGCGCGCCCCAAAGATGAAGCAGTTGAAAGTGAAAGCCCTATAAAGGTGCTGACTTCGATTAAACTTTTATAAACGAGATATAGTGCCAATATATCACTTTTTTTGTTTTTCTTAAGACTACCACCTATGCTACATTTGTGCATCTATTTATTTACTACAGATACTTATCATGTAATATAATAAAATAATAAACACTTAGAAAAATAATATCACCGACTTACACAAACTATCTACTGATTGTGATTGTGTGTCATTAACTACTTCATCTGCTGACTTACAAACTATCTACTGGCGTTAAAGACTGATTCAATGAGAAGCTGTGAGTCAATAACTTCCCATTCAAGGAAATTACTTCGCGTGAAAACTTGGAAGCATTGAGACTTACGAAGTCGGATATAACAATGTTCAAGCGACCTGCACCCGGTGACTGTTGAGATAACCACTGGTACTTTTGGGGCTCCAAAGGTTTTACGCAGGTGCTCTTTAAAGTACCTGGAATAAAAACTTCTTGCACTTCGGCCCAACTGTTACACGAGACATTGTTGCATACGGAACCAATTTTTAAGTACAAAGCGATCCGTCGGTGTTAAAACACACTGCGAGACGTACCCCACGTCCTTTGGTCTGGTTTTCAAGCCATAGTTTAATTTTTCTATCAACACCGAGGCTTCGTCTGTCTCCGGCCAGGGATTTGGTAGTTTCCTCGAAGGCCAAAGAAACGGTTGGGGGGAATGAATTTGACCTCTGTATACCAACATAATCTTTAAAAAACAAAAAGATTGTTGGGGCCTTTTTGATTTAACCAAAGAAGAGTGTTCTTACCTGAAACCCGTTTGCGTTCATGTAATCTAGAGTTATGTGCTCCATGTTCGAGTTGAAGGGCAACAGTTTATCACCGAGAGCGTCTTTGAACATGGCGATCAAGTTTAAATGGTTTTGTTTTTCGAATGCGTAAAAATGCTGGCAATCTACAATGACCACCTGAAAGATGGAATATATTTAACAAAAAACCTTACAATATTTATTTATTCCAAAAAAAAAACATTTATTTATGACTAGGCCACTGCCAGAATGTCAAGCGCCCTTGTGCGATAGGTACATACTTTGGCGCCCTTTTAAAATTCTGAACGAAAACTAATTCTGAAATAAAGTTCATAAACAAGGTGCTTTTGAATAATTACTTCTGCTGTTTCAGTCTCAAAAGCAATTCATTTTTAGTTATATCTGTTTAAATGATTACAGACAATTTGGCGCCCGCGCCCTAGAGCATTGCACAATGGGCAGCGGCCATACGTACATTGTTTTGTTTATTTTCTATCTTATCTTATTTTTCAAGTTTTGCTTTCTTCAGCCTCTTACATTTCTATTTTGTTGCGCATTTGTGTCCTTTGTGTGTTTATCATATCTTAATTTTCAATAATATGTATTTGTTTATATTTTTCAATTATCTGTACACAATCCACATATAAATTTGTTGCGTTTTTATTACGTAATAAGTAATAACTATCGACAATGAGTTTATTTTATTTATCACTTTGTTTCATTTCTCTTTTTTTATTCATACTTTTGATTCGAGTGCCTTTCATGATGTTTTTCTTATCACTTTTAATGGATACTTTTGTTTACTCTGATTTCTGTTTCATAATTACTATTAATTTTTAATATAGTAGATACATTTCGTTCAAATAACAAAGAAGATTGTAATAAAAGAACATGCGTTCAAAAAATCCGTTATCGATTTTATTTTATGACGGCTCGTACGTTTGTTCTAGCCTTGACCTTGAATAACTGCGATCTGTCAACAGCGCCAATTGTTAAAGGATTTGTTTACGTTTACATCTTCGAGGTACTTGTAATAAAATAAATGTTTTATTCCATTAATTGCGTTTTATTATCTACTTTGTAAAAAATTGTAATTAAGTAGACATAAAAAGTTAGGTTATGTTTATAATAATCGTATGGTTAACCAGCGCCATCTACTGTGCGTTAACGGAATTGATTCGACTATGGAAAGTGACAATCATTAAAAAAGAAACTAAATGTAAAAGTTGATTTAAATTATTACGGTCAACTATCAAAATAAAAAAAAGTGCGACAGAACCGCGACATCTACAGTTCGTTGAGGGAATTAATTCGACTACCATAAGTGACAGGAACACATTTGATTTAGACAGTACACTCATTCGTCATTATTTCGGCGAAGTTCTTCGCTATTATTTCGGCCAACTAACGAAAAACTAAGAAAAACGCGACAGGGCCAGCGACATCGTTACCGTATGTTGACGGAATTATTTCGATTACGAAAAGCGATACTGACAGTACTATTGAAGAAAAAATTAATAAATGTAAAAGTGGGTTTAAACAGTGAAGCTTTTCTTCATTATTTCGCCGAACTATTTATTAAAATAAATGAGGCGCTACCGCGACATCTACCATTCGTTGAGGGAATTAATTCGACTACGAAAAGCTACAGTGACAAACTCCTCGAAAAAATGTTAAATGTAAACAGTTGATTGAAACAGTAGAGCTTTTCCTCATTATTTAGTCGATTTGGCAAGAAAATGCAATAGAGCCAGCGACATCTGCCGTACGTGGACGGAAATAATTATACTCCGAAAAGAAGAAAAAAATAAATAAATGTAAAAGTGGGTTTAAACAGTGAAGTTTTTCATCAATATTTCGGCGAACTATTAAAAAGAATCAGCAGTACGGCGACATCTACTGTTCATTGAGGGAATTAATTCGACTACGAGAATCGACAATGGCAGACTTCTTGAAAAAAATACTGAATGCAAACAGTTGATTGGAACAGTAAAGTTTCTCATCATTATTTAGTCGATTTACCAAGAAAATGCGACGGAGACAGTGACATCTACCGTATGTTGACGGAAATAATTAGATTACGAAAAAGGACACCGGCAGTCTTATTGTCGAGAAACAATTTCAAAATGACTGTAAAACAGTAAGATGCTTCAAGAAACAAGCCAAGTTCTAAACACAAATACGTGAGACGGTGGCGGCATCTGTTAGCTCGCAAAACAGCTTCATATCATAAACAAGATAAAACTGAAAACACATATCAAGAAATGTAATAGAAAAATGTCCGTGCATCGAAACAATTTCAAAACAACTTAAAAGGGCTCAGAACAATTGCTTCACAAACAGATTGGATTAAGCGAAGTTCTGAACACGAATAGTTACACAGACGACACCGTGGCGCCATCTATTAGCCCCTAGTAACGATTCTGTCCTCTTGAATTTTCGGCGCAAACAACTTCAAATAACCAGATAAATGTAAGGCCTTGTCGAAAATATGCATATATTAAAAAAAAACGTCAGAGACGGTGCAGCAAAAGTTTCGAACGTTTGTGGCGCCATCTATTAACAACAACTAGCCGTAATTTAGCCGGAAAATACTTCAAAACATCTAAAAAGCCAGAAAGGTTGAAAAAAGAATGCTTCCAGGAAAGATTCCGAATAAATACAACGCAAATCGGTGGCTCCATCTATTAGTCGTTAATAGATACAAATATGTTCTCTTTAATTTTAACTTGAAAAGGGCAAATATCGATTTTTTTTCTTTTTGACAAGTAAAGAAAACAGTTGAAGCGAAATGGTTCCAAATTTTGTGGCGACATCTGTTAGCCCGTCGTCTCAATTTTGCCAGGAAACGATTTCAAAACGGCAGGGAAACATCGATTTTTTTTTTCTAAAGTTAATAAAAAATCGGCGACATCTGTTAGCCCGTATAGTCCCTAGTTCGAATAAAAAAGTTCCACAAATTTGTGGCGCCATCTGTAAGTCCATAGTTCCAAGTGTGTTCTCTGTGACGAAATTATGTCAAGAAAACCGAAATTCAATTTCGAATCAGTAATGTTTCAAACATAAATAATAACAGAGCATGATTGTGGCGCCATCTATTTGCTAGAAGACATCTTTAACTGTCAATTTCAAAGTGTTGAAAAGCGCCGAAACTTTTCAAAAAAAAAATTGTTTCGAAAAAGTTATTCTAAACGAGGCATCTCGCGGAATTATGACCTAAGTCTTTGGCACCATCTATTATTGACCCACCGTTACATTTTTCATCTCTTTTATTGACAGGAAACAGTTTGAAAACAACCCAAAAACGGGAAGATAGAAGCTTTCGAAAAATATACACAAGAGATTAGGTTCTAAGCGAAGGTCTCTGAAGCGTTTACAGAGCAAGACAGTGGCGCCATTTGTTGTACAATTGTATCGTTAATCTTGTTCAATGGAAAATCTCAATTTCCTATTCTAAAAATCACGAGAAATCACCAAATTGAGACAGTGTTATAGGCGCCATGCACATCTCTGCGTTCAGCACCACCTGGCGTGGTGATTTGTGAATTAGTGATATGAAAATATTTCTTGAGACTCATTGCATGGGAATAATATCACTCTTTTGACAATTTACGATTGTAGTACATACATAATAATTGAACTTCCTGGTATTGAAATACATTACAATATTCAAGTTCAAATGTACACTAATAATTTTAAACAACTCATATTTTCATACCACTAATGCAGAATATGGTCATTGGTGGCGCTGGCTTCGCATGTGCATTATGTGCATGGTCCCTATACGAAAAATTTTCAAACTTTTATATTGAATACCAGAAAGCATTTGTGATCTAAATTAAACAATCTGTCGCGATCAAGGGACGCACAAAAATTAGGGGAAAAAATGACAAATGAAAAACAAAGATAAAAAATGAAAAGCAAAAGGAAATACAAAATATTAATGACGTAACTAAAATGAAAGCAAACTGAAAGGAAAAACAAATTTGAAGAAAAGAAATTAAAAACCATAACAGAAAGCAAGTAAATAATGAAACGAGACCAGTGAAGGACATCAAAAATTTTAATGAAAAAAAATTAAATGAAAGACCCAAGGGAAATGGAAAACCAAAAGCAAAGAAAAAATTAGAAAAAAAAAATTAGACAGAAACAAAAAATAAAATGAAGAACCAAAAGCAAATATTGAATGAAGAGAAAAACGAAAACGGAAAAATTAAAAAAAAAAGAAGACGCAAAAGAAAAGCAAAAAATGAAATGGAAAAAAAGCAAACAAAATTAAAAATAGAAAATGAAGCATATGAAAAATGAAAGTTATAAACATTACGACACTCATTTGTTTTTCTGCTTTTTTTTCGTAAAATTTTAAATTGTCATTTGTTTTTCTTTTGAAGTTACCTTTTTCTTTCTTTTCTATGTTAATAACATTTTTGCAGTAATCAAAAATGTTTTTCTTTTTTGTTTGTATTCGTTATTAATGTTATCTGGAATTATATAATCAAAAATTTTCTGCATTCCTCGTCCTTTCGCGAATATACGCTCGTCATTTGTTTTTCTCACTATATTTTTTTTTGTTTACGAATTTTAATTACCATTACGTTTATTAATCATTTTTTTGAGCTTCTACAAATGTTGAGTTCGGAAATTCACGCGGTGCAAACTCGGAGTTAAAAATAGAGTGAGAACGCAGCTGTTTTGATATACGTAAAAGTGAGACAAAAGTGCTCGAGGAGTGAATAGAGTGAGCTCGGAGGAATTACCGAACCCTGCAATGTAGACAAAAGTTTGAGTTGGCAATATAATTAACAGCATTTTTTTTATTCGGCTATTTGCAACACTGCCACCGGATGTATGTTTTATTGGTTTATTTGACAGTGACAAAATTGTAGGTTATGTGAATAGAAACGGTGCACTTTTCAGAATTAACCGGTTACTCCACCGGTAGACATTTTAAAATTTTAAAATCCACTGTAAAGCTATAATAAGTTATTTTAGCCATAATAAGTTATTAACTTATTGTAACTGTATTATTATTATATACTTATTATAGCTATAATAACTTATTATAGGTTTACAGTGGATTTTAAATTTTTATAATGTCCTAGCGGTGGAGTAATCGGTTAATTCTGAAATGTGCCCTAGCGTTTTAATTTGAATTTGAAATGTCAAATAATGCTTGTAAAGTGAAGGTTGTCAGTGTCAAGCCATCAACTATAGGAAGTTAAAAAGTCCTACGTCACTTTAAAATTCACCAGGTTTGAGACAAGTCGCAAATCACCGGAGAAAGTCGCAACGACTTGAGAAAAATCACCAGATCTGGTGAAAAAATCACCGAGTTGGCAACACTGATGAGAAGAAAATCATACAGAACAAAAACAAGACAACTGGGAAAGAAGACCTAACAAAGAGCTATAGGAATTATACAATAAATTAAATATCATTGAAGTGATAATGGAGAGTAATGAGTGAATCAGAGTTGCCAACTTAAGGGATAAATCCCTTCTCAAGGTTTTTTTTAATCATTAGAGATCGAGCGACTTTTTATTTAAAAAAGGATTTTTTTCAAAGATTTATTTTGTAAAAAGTTGTTTCAGACTAAAAAGTGAGGTTATGTACGAACTTTAATAAAATACAGAGCTATTTACTTCCGCAAGTCAAAATAATTTTACATGGTGACCATTTTAAATCGTGACGCCTTAAAAATTAAAAACAGGCAATCCATTCTACTTCCGTGATTTTAATACACTGTTAAAAACGTGACGTTATTTGTGATTTGATTGATAGGTTGCCTTTCTGAACCCCTTCAGGGGTCACGACTTAAAATGGGTATCCTGTATAATACGCAAAAGTTTCTCAAAGTGTCAATTAAAATGATCCTTGTATACAGGCTGTTTCAAATTCGACTCTCACCATTGGGTTCTCGCTTATTTGAAGAGATAGACGGTAGGTTTAAATCGGGCAAAGTTGCTAAATTTTATGAGCATTAATAATCTGCAGAGAAATAATTTCTCTTATTCGAAATTATTGTAAAAAATTAAAAGTTGTCAATTTCTTAGTTTTCCTCCTTCTTCTTTATTTGAAGAGATATCAAAAAATAAAAGTATGTATGAACTTTTTTAAGTATGTACTTCTTTAAATATTTATTATAGGTGAGTTCGGCAATGCGCTCGACGATTCGAGCAGAGCTAGTGAGATTGTAATCAGCTGATCACAGAGCGCTCCACATGAGCAAACTTAATGACGAACGATTTCGAGCAATTGGCGTATAGATTCTGACAGTTGAGTTTGCAAATAAACACAATTTTATTAATTCTTCTCTTGAAAACAATCTTAATATTTGAAATACTCTATTTTCTTCCAACAGTTACTTTTATTATTCACTTTTAGAAATTGGTTGTATTCTTCATCATCAAACACTATTTCTTGAAATTAATTATACTCATTATAATGTTGAAATTCGTCTTAATTTCGTTATTTTACAATGTACAAACACTTATCGTTTAAATTAAACAACGATTACTCTTAATTCATGAAAATATATAAACACAACCTACTTGACAAGTTCTAAATCTGAGAGCTCCTCCAAAATATTCCGAGCTGAGCGAGCGCGATCTTTTTCATCTGATCTGTATTTGCCGAACGTTCCAGATCTGTCAAAGTAAGCTCGACTTTTCATTACCGAACGATTCTGAGGTGATTGATGAAAAAGATCGCATTGCCGAACTCAGCTAATGATACATGCTTGTGAAAATTTTTGTATTTATGAAGCGACTATAAAATTACTTTAAAATACCTACCTCCTCAGTGTGTTCGTTTAAGAAAGTTTGCAAATCCTTAAGTACTGATTCCACCTTGAAAGAATACTGCCCGTGAACGATGTAAAGAGAATCAGTATTTTTTTTTGTCGCAAAACGAAAATCAAAATATCGAATCCCCGATGTGATTTGCTGCATTAGATCCCAGTCCTGAGTTCTAGCCCAACGAGACACGATGATACCCAGAAGAGGCCCCAGAAACTTTAACCGTTGTACAACAGGCTCTGCATCGGGTGAGATTTTTGAACACCATGTGATGGAAGAAGTGCAGCTATCATGTGATCCTGAAACGTACACGTGATGTGAACACGGAATATCATTCTATTTTCTAAGTACTAACCTGGAATTGCCAGCTGTATCAAGGGCATTTGCCTCAATTTGTTTGGCAAATTCCTCATCCAGTTTTCCAGGTCCGCACACAAATCCATGTCGATGGCCTGAACCCACGACACTGCCGGAAGGTGCTGGTTTCAACGGAGCTTTATGGATCATATCAGGTAATTGCCAATTGCTTCATCGTTAATGATTTCTGAATTCAAATCGTGTTTTTAAACAAAGGTATTTCATTTTGACATTTCACAATTTTGAATAAGTGTGCGCAGGTGGTGGCATCTATTGTAGCAACACATGAATCACTAGTAATTATTTCACTTAATTATACCTAATTTTATTAATTGCAGGGAATTTGTTTGAATCACACGATTTTAAATGCAAAATCAGTTTCCGTTTAATTTTTAAGACAATTTCAAACCTAAATATTTAAGCGTTCTTAATCTCAACTTTTCAACGTTGAGTTAATCGATAGCATATCATAAACGGTTCGGACTTCGGACCTCTTTTTCCTTAATAAACTTCACATATGTATTTATTATTAAAATCGTTATAAATATGTTTTATTACAACGTAATTGACTGACTGTATGAAATAGCTTTCAGATTAAAATCGAAATATTGTAATCACGATGGAATCATCAAATATTGCTGTATTAGTTTACAGATCCGGGTTACTTTGGAGTTGTAAATTAAAATATGTAATTTCGTTTCAATTAATTGAATTATTGAGTCAAAACTTCAAGCCTATAAATAAAAAAATCCTAAAATTATTCATTTCCGTTATAGATGTCACAGATTAAATATACTCAGATAGGACATCCGTGTCGGTGCTATGTTTTTTGTGATCCTAAAAGCATATCTGTCAAAACAATGCACTTAATAGCTTAAATCGAAAAAGAAAGTAGATAATAGCAGGCTTTTTGACAATAAACAATAGTTAAAGTAGGTTCTTGTCTGTTGAAAATTGTATCACAAATTCTTTAAAACGGATACTGAAAATGCGCACTACTACTTAACGATTTGCTATCGTTTGACAGCTTCGTCAGAAATAAAGAATTTATGATACAATAAGCAATAGATTGCAAACATGTTATTAATGATAAACGGTTAAACCAACACAGATCAGAATCTTATAAATAAATTTTTGCGACAATTCCGAATTACACAAATTTTAATAATTCAATAATTTCCGGCCATTCCATTACGTCACGAATAATTAAAAAATTATAGTTGGCGCTATTATTTCCCATAATGTCACTTGTTACTGTGATTCATTACTTTTGTTTACAATTATAAATAATATTAAGTTACTTCCGCCAGTTTTTAGATTTATTCAATTCTTAGTATAGGATCTGAAATCTCTGATGTATAAACTTTCTGTGTTTCCTTAATGCTCACGGTGAATATCGAAGGAGAAACAACATTTTGTAAGTTGGTCACAGCCGCAACAAGTCTCGTCTTCCCCCTTACCCTCGTAAGTTGCAGAGCTTTGGAAATGTAGTGATGACAAAATTTTTAAAAAGTAGAATTTAATTTTTTAGATCTCTTTTGGAGTTTAGGCTGTCAAGTCAACTCTTGCTCTGCGGCAGCGGTATATGTATATGTCGGCGTCAAATTCCAAAAGGTTCCAGGTGCATTCTAGATTATACTGGAAAGTTCTCGAAAGATGAAGTTTTATAAAAGTCGAACCGGGCGCGCGATTTAAATTAAATTCTATCTAGAGAGTGATGTGTGTGATTAATAGACTGCGGAAGTTTAGGCAGTAACGAATTTACATTTAGGCCCAGTTTTACAATCGTGGAATAAGGACGGAATAACTGTTCGCAGAATATCTTTTAATGTTCCTACGTCACGTTATTCTAAGAATAATACTTATTGATACGATGGTAAAATCGGGCCTTAGGTGCCTGAAATGCCTAAACTTCCGCAGTCTAGTGATTAATAACGATTCAAAGAAAGAAGAACGAGAAAAAATTATTGGGAGTATTATTATTAGAACGACAAATATGTAAACTGTGTATAGAATTTAATTTAATAAACGATTATTTTTTAGAAACCCTAGTTCGTAACAATAATATGACGTCAGATCAGAGGTGTCATTTATTGTACAGGAGCAGACAATAAAATCCGTGCAAGAATTTGACACGTCATTTGTATTTAGATAAATTTGGTAAATCAGGCTTCTATTGAGGTTATATTTCTGTCAAAATTTGTATTAAACGTCAGAATTACTAGTGACATTTTGTATATGTATGATGTATGTAATTAGGTATGTATTAAATGTCAAAAATATAAGTGAAATTACATTATGCAAATGATGTGCTCGGATTTTATTGTCCGCTACAGTACATACAAGGTGCATTCGACATCACGCTCGGGGTCTTCCTTTGTCTCAGTCTTACATACACTGAAGCTCATTCACTCTCCCTCACACACTTCTGCTCAGAGCGTGCCCCGAGCGTAATGTCGAACGCACCCACAGTAGCGGATAATAAAATCCGGGCATTTCTACAATGTCAACTTTACTTTAATATTTTTGACGTTCATTACATACGCAAAATGTCACTGGTAATTCTGACGTTTTATACAAATTCTTGTTTATTTTGTATTTTGACAAAATGTCTCATTTGAGTTCCACTCAAAAAGTGCCAGGTGAAGTTTGAACAGAAAGAAGAGTTGATACGAAATTGCAGTTTTTTAAATTTGACCGTTGATTGAACGGTTTGACATTTCAAATCTTTTTTACGTTTTGACAGAAACATAACCTGATTTACCAAATTTGTCTAAATATGCTTGACATGTCAAATACTTGCCCGGATTTTACTGTCCGCTACTGTACATCGTTGTATATTATTGTTTAATGATTGAAAATACTTGGTGCCATAGTTTTTAGTGCATTTCATGTTTTAAACGCGGCTGCGATGACAAATATTGATGATTCAGTATTGAATTTCAGAGTCGACGTTATTTTGTTTGTCTGGTTTTCGCAACGCATTTTTGATATTTTACTTCTTATTTTAATGTTACTTTTCTTATATCAGAAGAAAAATGACAGAACCAGGTGTTGCCAACGTAATAACAATTTAGTGTGGCGGTAAATTCAAATCGTCCCTAATCATTAAAAATCACACTGTTCATTACCTCAATAGTTGCTTGATGCAAATTAATTATAAAATATGTATGTCTTTGTTTATCACACATTTTTATTATTTTGAACGAACAAGGATTTGACATTGATGGTCCAATACCATGATCATTTCGAATCCGAAAATTCGCTTCAAGGTAAAGAATATTAAATGCTTTGTGTTTTTACAACGTTCATGAATTTGTTTGCAGCAATTTAATTAAATTTATTAAACTGTTCTAAATTTAAACGAAATACCCACATGCATTGTGCATTCACGCGAATTTTAACAGGAAATCATGTCAATGTCTGTTGCAAACCTTACAAATATTGCGTCAGCTTTTACAAATACAAAAATTGCTTTAGTTTTACATTTCACCTCTTTACTTTTATTTGTTAATATACTATAATATACATCCGTTTGTGTAACGCAATATTTCAGTGAAGTGAAAGTAATTAAAGTCGTCGGAGGGAGGCGATTCATACAGTTGTTCTACCTTGTTATAAATAACCTTGGCTTGTTCTGCATTGATTCGTACGGTACAAAACTGGAAAGTCGGCGTTTATTTCGAACAGTTAGTGATGAGAAACGGTGGAGGGTGTGTGTATTAAGTCGGTACCATAGTATATACATATTTAATTTCCGGTAAACAAACCCAACATACTGAGCGGTGTCGTAAACCTAACTTGGCAAGGTGTGAACAACTGAAGTTAAACAAAGAATACAGAGTGCACTTCCTTTGTTTTTCCTCGAGAACCGTAACAAGTAAAAAATAAGCTGGCGACTGAAATAAGATACAGACTGGGTATGCGACACATCTTGAAAAAATTCATTATACACACGTCTTCAGACCATTTCTCAGAGGAAGAGGTGTTCATTTAGCTACCGCCGATTGACCTATCTGTTTGAATCAGAAAAATTCCGCCGCTTTCGTTTTTTTTGGGTCAAAATTTTCGCCGACGATTCTTCCGGAATATTTCAGGAAACGAACTCTGTTGTTTTTACGCGGTGATTCGCGCTCTGATTTCGAAAACGCTTTCCGCTGCAAGGAAAGCGTGTCGGTTTTTTTGGGAACGGCGACAGGAAAATCGAATCCTTGAAGAGAAAATTAAGATCAACGAGAAGGACGATAAAGGTAGGTTGGCAACTCTGCAAATTCCCTCGCTTTTAATAAATCGCCCGTACTCCTTTGTTTTGACGACTTTAAAGTTTAGTTATATTTAGACTTTGTTTACTTTGGTTTATTAGTAGGACTTTGCCGCTGCATCTACGTTCATGTTTACAGAGAACGTAACGGGGCCGATAAGTTAAATATCTGTGTTATCGTTGAAGCACTTCGACCCAACCTAGTTAATAAACAAATGAAGTATGTACTTCTGGGTTAGGTTCATTCATTTAATGACAAGTGTAAACAGAATAAATGCGGATGTGTACAATTCGCTGCGGACGATTACATATAAATAACTTTAAACAACTTTGATACAGATGACGTTTATGAAGGTAATTTTATATTGTTTTAAATTTAGAACAACATCGATTTTGAGTGGACAAGTGAACGCCATCTATTGATTAAGAGTGGAAGTTGATGTTAGATATTCTTTTAATTTTTTAAAAGCTATTCTTAGACTACAAATATTCTGTTTGAAAAAAGAAACTATTATCACGATCCAAAAATGATTATAATTTAGAAAAAAAATGTGGATGTTGAGTATACAATGAGCGCCATCTGTTGATTAATAATGGAAGTTAGTGTTTCACATTCTTTTAGTTTTTAAAAATTATTTTTATTACGAATGTTTTGATTGAAAAAGATCAAAATCAAAATGTCGAATAAGTAGGCAAAGAACGCCATCTATTGATTAACAATGGAAGTTGGTGTTTTACATTTTATTTTATTTTTTTTTTTAGTTTTTAAAAGTTTTTTTTGTTACGAATATTTTCATTGAAAAAGGAAACAATTATCAAAATTGTTTTGAGTTGACAATGAACGCCATCTATTTTTATTGCGAATATTTTGACTGAAAAAGAAAACAATTATCAAAATCAAAATGTGGTTACAATTTAGAAAAAAAAGAGAAAATGTCGATTGAATTTAGATTGAATAGACATTGAACGCCTTCTATTGGTTAACAGTTATGTATTTTTATTATGAATATTTTCATTGTAAAAGGAAACAATTATCATAATTAAAAATATGATATGTATTACATATTTAGAAAAAAAAAAGAAAATTCCGCATTGAGTAGACAATGAACGCCATCTACTGTTTAACAATGGAAGTTCTTTTAGCCTTTTAAAAACTATTTTAGTGTGCTACTAGTGTGCAACTAGTTGCAGTTGAAAAAGAGACAGTTCTCGTAATCAAAAAATGATTGTAATTTAGAAAAAAGAAAATGTCCATATTGAATTAATATTGAATAGATAAACCACGCCATCTATTGATTAACAGTAGAAGTCAGTGTTTCACTAATTTTATTCTTTTAATTTTTTAAAAACCATTTTTATTACGAACATTTTGATAAAAAAAGGAAACAATTACATATTATAATTAAATAAGAAAATGAGTATACAAGGAATGCCATCTTTTAGTCTTCTTTAAAAAAAAATTTTTAATCTCATTAAATAAACAAGACGATAGACGATCGAGAAATAAAGAAAATTTATAAAAATTCTCATTAAATAAATAAAGCTGGGTTCAAATTTCTAAAATTAAGATATATTTTAAGACATTTGACAACAGTGCAATTTTTGACTTAAAATAAAACAAAAGACGATCGACAAGTACATAAATAAAGAAAATTTTTAAATTAAAAATAAAGATCTCATTAAATAAACAAAACTGGGTCGACTTTCTAAAATTAAAATACATATATGTATTTTAAGACATTTGACAACTGTGCAATTTTTAACGTAAAGTAAAACAAAAGACAATCGAGAAATAAAAAAATATTATTAAAAAAAAACAATTAAAAATTAAGAAATAATAAGAATAAAAGTATATAATTAAGACTCAAATTCGCAAATTTGATGTAATTACGGTTAGCATAAATGTTAGTGCGACGAAAACGCACGCAAAATGCACATTCTTTCAAAGTTTTCACCTTTAACACGTCTTGCGGTCAAGGGCAGACTTAAAAGCCTCTCCTAAATTCTTTCGTTTACGATAGATATGTATTTATTGCCTTCTTGCAGCCGTGTGCCATTCACAAATAAATTTAACTCGTTTTGTTTCACGGTGACAGATATTTAAAATCGCTACAGTATTTCTAAAAACATCGACTCCAATTAATGCAAATTTCAAGTTGCTCCGATTGCAAAACTGTATTAAAATATTTTGTTCCAAATAATGTCAGAAACGTTTCCCCTAAGTTTGATGCATCATCACTGAAACACCCTGTATCAAGCATCGTTTATTGTAATTAAATTAGAAAGATAACTTCGTTTTTTGATTTTTTAAAAAATATTTGTTGGTGTTATTTAGTTTCAAAAATAATAATAATAATAAGTCCAGACAAAACTTAATTATGCAGAACAGTCAATTATTTACGTTTCACGAAAGGTCTCCTGGAAGAACACGTCTGGCATGTGCTGGGTGTTGGTTAGACGAGAGCGCAAAGTCCATGGACTTTCGCAACTTTTCTCCGGCGATCATTTTTGCGGTTTGTTGTTGTGATTGCCAGACACGGTCCAATTGGAATGTGCATGTTGCAATACGAACCAAAACGACTGCGAATATGCCTGAGGGTAGGGGACAAGCAAAAATAAAGAACTGAGAGAACTCCTCAAGCCTCAAGTATTTTTGACAACAACAACAAAATGTTCCATATTTAACACATTGATTTTATGATGGACTTTATCGGCATCGCGTGCTAAAATTTATTAGCAGATGAGAAGGGAACACAGTCGTGGAATATTTGGCAAAGGTTTTTTTTTTGTTTGCAGCCAAGTCTCACACCTTCAATTGTATGTATTATTTAATCGATGATGTCTTCTCTAGAAGACTTGTGTTATTGAGTTGAAAATAGAGTGAACGTAAAAATCCTCTGATTAGATTAATGTTTGCAAAATACTTTGTACTTGAAAATCACGCCATTAAATAACAGTTTCATGCGATAATATACTTCAAGGAAAGTTTTGTAATATTTGTAATAACACGGTTACTTGCAGATATTTAGCAATTTCAGGTCTCGAATTTACATAATTTGTTTTATTTTTGTCTCAAGATTTCTCTTGAAATGTTACGTGTTTACTTAACTCTTGGCTAAGTTGCTGAAGTTAAGCATATCTATGTACCTACATATACATACAAAAGTAAGCAATACTCAACTTTAAAGTGTGTATACGAACTATACATTGATATGTTACTAAATGAAATTGCGTTGTTTCTCAAATAATTTATTTATTAAAGAAAGAAATTAAATTTCGCGTTTGGAATATAATTTAAAGCAATTTTACATAGATGGCACCACAGCGTATAATTTTTCCAACGAGGAAAGAATAACAGGAGAGAAGATGCGTCAGTGGGAGAATGCAATTACATTTGACCGAAGTTACCACTTTGCAGTAGGTCAGTTTCTGCAATATGGCTGGTTGTTGACGTCCGCAGTGAAAAAATAATTGACAGATTTTGTATTTGTATCTGAATGTAGTACGAATCTATGTGTATATTTAACAACTCTGATTATTTCCCATGTCAACGCTCGTCCGTCACTCTTTTACACATTAAAACAACGTAAAGCTATTTCGTTTTTTGTTTATTTTAATCATGACTTTAGTTAAACACGACTCTAATGATAAGATCAGAATACGGCCCAATGATATATTATGTTATTTTATCATAGACATCAGTTAAAAAATGAATGATTTTTAAGTTAGTTTTAGAATTTTTCGATGGCACAGCAAGCGTAATGTAAGTAAGTTCCTTCCAAGTACTTTTATGGTTAGAACTCCAGTCTATAGAATAGAATTGACATTTCTTGAATCTTATTTAGTTAAATTTAATGTAGTTAAGTGTGTTATAAACAATGATGAACTATTGGTTAGTGAATGTTCCAGAATGTTGTAAAATGCTTGTGTGCGCCTGTGACATACAGTGACCATATTTTTTGGTGACCAGGTTAGACGAGAAACTAATGTTAGTATGACTCTCTCCTGATATTCTTACCTAGTTGATTAAAAAAAAAATACAGGGTGATTAAAACCTGTTATTTTTCAATTACTTTTTCAAAGTCAATCGCTAATAGGCGAATAAAAACGAAACCTAACCTGACGACGGCGCGGCGGTCGTAAGAGAAAATTTAGCGTGAAAATTTAGGTTTTATAAAATTTCACAGATGGCACCACTATCAGACACAATGTGCAATTTTAAAATAAAATTTAAGATGAAAGAACGAAACGAATGAAAAAAAATGATGAAAGTCCGTAAAATTTTAAAATTAGTGCCCGATATGTGTTGGTTCTTATAACTTTCCATAGGTGGCACCACGAAGATCTGCTTTCGAACTGAAAAGAAACGGGAATACTAAAGGTAAACTGCAATATGAATTTAAAGTAAAAAAAATACTAGTTGGAAAACATAAAAAATTGACACTTATAATCCATTATTTTCTATTTATTATCGCACCATGCCGTGAAAGTCTAGTGAGAATATAGTACTCATGCATATAACAAATCTTGACAATTAATGTCATGTTGATTTAGATTTTAAAGTTACTCCGAATTAAGCAATGTTGCAATATTTTCTTTTCGTCACGAAGTGTACTCACGGCCAAATTTACATGAAGTTGAGAATTGACTACACCGCTTAATCAATCTGATTTTAGTTGTCACAATTTGACGTATGTTAGAATCAAATTTTCAAATTTTAAAAAATCCGCTCTTACCCACATTGAGTAATTAAATTGAAATGAATGAATGAAATGGTACAAAATTTATTTTATTTAAATACCTAATATTATTGACCTTACCTTTTACACATATGGACGTTGCACGACAGATTTTTCAGGTTAAAATTATCTACATACAAGAAAAAATTGATTTTATTCAGGCGATTTTTATTTTTGAAAATCATTTAAAAAAAAATTAAAAAATTCTCATGAAATAAACAAAACTGGGTCCAAATTTCTAAAATTAAGACATTTGACAGTTATTGTGCAATTGACGCTAAATAAAACAAAAGACGATCGAGAAATAAAGAAAATTTATAAAATAATTATCATTATTATAAAATTTAAAAAATAAAAACAAGAAAAATCTCACTGAATAAAATTAGAAAAAAATAATAAAAATAAAAGAAATTTCATTAAATAAAATTACAAAAAAATAAAAATTAAAAAATTCTCATTAAATAACCAATTTTTTCTACTTTCTACAAAATTACAAAAAAATTATAAAAATTACAAAAAAACAAAAATTTTAAAAAATTTTTAATTTTTTTTAATAAAAAAAATTTCTAAAATTAAGATTTGACATTTGTGCAATTTTTGATGTAAAATAAAACAAGACTATCGACAAATTTATAAAATTAAAAAAAATAAATATAAAAAAAAATCTCGTTCAATAAAATTAGAAAAAAATTAAAATTAAAAAAATTCATTAAATAAAATTACAAAAAAATTAAAATTAATAAATTCTCATTAAATAAACAATACTTTCTACTTTCTATAAAATTACAAAAAATTATAAAAATTAAGAAAAATTAAAAAAGTTTCTCATTAAATAAACAAACTTTCTAAAATTAACTTTAGACAATTTTTGGCGTGAAATAAAACAAAAGACGTTCGACAAATTTATAAAATAGAAAAAATAACAAAAATTAAAAAACTCATTGTCGAATTACAAAAAGATAAAAATAAAAAATCTCATTAAATAAAATTACAAAAAAAATTAAAATAAAAAATCTCTGAATAAAATTAGAAAAAAATAACAAAAAATAAGAAATCTCATTAAATAAAATTACATACAAAGAAATTAAAATTAAAAAATTCTCATTAAATAAACAAACTTTCTAAAATTAAGATTTGTACTTTAGGCAATTTTTGGCGTGAAATAAAACAAACGACGATCGACAAATTTATAAAATAGAAAAAATAACAAAAATAAAAAACTCATTAAGTCAAATTACAAAAAATTAAAATAAAAAAATTCTCATTAAATAAACAAAACTTTCTAAAATAAGATTAGACATTTGTGCAATTTTTGACATAAAATAAAACAAAAGACGATCGGGAAACAAAGAAAATTTATAGAATTACGAAAAAATAACGAAAATTAAAAAATTCTCATTAAATAAACAAAACTTTCTAAAATTAAGATTTGGAATTTGTGCAATTTTTGACGTAATATAAAACAAAAGACGATCTAGAAATAAAGAAAATTGATAAAATTACAAGAAAATAAAAATTAAGTTCAAAATCGGTAGATCTACCGAATCATTGGTAGAGTTGGCAGTACTGATCGACAATGTGGATTTGGTTAATTTCTTTGTTGCCAATAGTAAAGCTGAAACATCACTAATTAGTCGTCAATCAAATGTTTTTTTTCTTCCTCGAAAATACCCATTTTTACCCACGTATTTTTTTTACCCGCAAGGTTGCTTATATTACCCGTAATTCGGGTAATTGCCCGCACATTGGCAACCCTGGTTAGAATGATATCAAATTAAATTTATCTAATTTAACATGATAGCCAACTTACAGGCTTAAAATCACGGCCTACTGCGATAACAAATAGATAAGGAATGGTTAATAAACACATTGACTGAAGTTTTAGTTGAGGGAAAAATCATAGATGGCGCCACCAAAGTTTCGGTGCAGTTAACTTAATAACACAACAAATAATTACTAAGGAAAATTGTAGAATAATGAAAACAATCTACTCCCATTTTATTTTATTTTTTTAATTTATCGTTCAACGACGTCATTAATAAGTGAATTAAAAGAAATGAAAACATAAACACTTTGACTGAAGTGTTAGTTGAGGGACGAATTCATAGATGGCGCCACCAAAGCTTACGTGCAGTTAACTTAATAACTCAAGAAATGATTACTAAGGAAAACTGCAGAATAATTAAAACAATCTACTCCGATTTTACTATTTTTTTTAATTGATCGTTTAACGACGTCACTAATAAGTTAATTAAAACAAATGAAAACAATGAGTTTGTGTATATAAACGAGTGCCTGAAAATTGTAGTTCTTATAAATTTCCACAGATGACACCAACGAGACTTTATTTTAGAATTGAAAACGAAAGGAAAAGGGCTGGGGAAGAAACTCACAAATTCGAGTTTTAAAATTATTGAAAGCCAAAAAGAGAAGAACATATAAGAAGTTACTTAAAACTTCTGAATTGACTGAAGAAATGTTCGCGGATTGAACGCGCCATTAAAGTGCTTCGGTGGCGCCATCTATGAAAATTTCTCTTAACTAAAGTCTCAAGTAACTTTTTATAATTTTTTGCACGTGAGTAATTAACAGACTAGGCTGATTTTAGTACCCCCACATATACAGGGTGTCTCGAAGGTAACGCCCGTGCTTTTATGATTCGATTCTGGAACCTGAAACAAATCGAAATGAAAGAGCGATACAGGTTCCGATGTGTCTTCTAAAGTGATACAATTCGAATACTTGAAGCGATGCCATCATCGAAAATCACATTAATCTATTTAAAAATACGCGGTATTAGTCGCCTCGTTCTATTATTAAAAAAATCGAGGGCACTGCAAACACTGTTTATTGAAATTTCAAAACAAAGTTTAGTATTTTTTTATGTATAAGATAAATCGTAATGGCAATTTAAGTGAAGCACTTTGATAAAGATCTGTAGAGTGCATTTGTTTTTCATCTTCACTAGCGTACAATCGACTTTTGATAAATTCTAATTAAATAAAAAATAAAGCCTTTCTTAATCCACAGTGTTGCCACTAAGCCTTAAAATGATTCAGCGAAAACACGAGTGACTAAAATAATTTTTGTTTCGGAAAGCCAAAAATAAACTTCTGGGAAAATAAACGATTGCCTTCTCGAAATACATAATCTATCTCAACACTTAATATTTTTTTAAAATTTATCTTTAATCAAAATTTAGCGTACAACTCGTAATCACAAATGATTGATGACATAATAACTTTTTTGCTTTTAAAAAGAAGGTCAATTTTTATCTTGTATTTAGTCTGGACGTGGATGACAATAAAGGCAATTTGTTTAGACTTTATACATATAGTAATAATATCAGCGACTTTTTACAACTTGCAAAATTTCGATTGCACAACTCCATTCATTTGCAACATGATTTTTCTCAAAATTGAAAAAGATCACACAAAAATCGCTCATCTCAATGTGAGATCACTATTTAACAATTTACCGGAAATCAAAGACATTATTGTAGTGAACGATATTGACATTCTGTTCTTAACCGAAACATGGCTTTCTGGTGACATTAGCACTGATTCACTTGTTACTACTGATTACGATTTTCTCAGATGTGATCGTTGTACTAGGGGTGGGGGAGTAGGTGCTTTTATCAAAAAGGATTTTAATTATACTGTAATCAAATCAGAGATTAATGCATTTATTGAACACATGTGGATCAAAATTATTATTAATTCTATGTGTATTCTAGTTGGCGTAGTTTATAGGCCGCCTAACTTTAATTATTCTCATTTTTTTCCTTATTTTGAGGAAACAGTATTGGAATTATCTCTGTCTTATGACTGCATATATGTTCTCGGCGACTTTAATATCAACCTTCTATCACCTCTGGACTCTCCAGTTCTTCAGTTTTCTGATCTACTAGAAACCCTTAACTTAAAACAAATTGTTAATGTACCAACACGTGTTACTGCTAACACCACTTCTCTTATTGATTTCATAATCACTAATAAAGAAAATGTCATTGCTGATTCTGGTACCATCGATGTTCATGAAATCTCCGATCACTTGTTAACTTGGTGTTCAACCATATTTTCTAAGCCTTGCGATTCAACTCCGGCTTCTTACTCTTACCGTGATTTCAAAAATATTAACTTAACTGACTTTAACGCTGACTTGAACTCAATTCCATGGCATGTTATTTACTATATGGATAATATTGATGAAATGGTGGACTTTCTTAACGTTAACTTAATGTCTCTTTTCGATTTGCATATTCCAATCAGAACGTTTACAGCTACTAAAAAATACTCTCCGTGGATGACTGATAATTTAAGATTTATGATGAATATTAGAGACAAGTCTTTGTCACGCTTCAAACGTACAGGTATGATTCAACATTGGACTTACTACAAAACTTTGAGGAATCTCGTTACTGTGGCGGTTAGATCAGAAAAAAGAGCGTACTTTAATCGTACAATTTCAAACAGTAATTCCAAAGATATGTGGAAGCAGCTGCATAAATTGGGTGTACAGGAGAGTAGACAGTTTATGATACCGGATGCTCTTAACGATGTTAACAAAATTAATGAATTTCTTTTGGAATCATTAAATAACTTGGGCATTGAATTTCCTGATACCGTAGATTTCTACTCTAATAATGCTTTAAACGGACAAAGTTTTGAATTCTCACCTGTAACAGAGGACGTTATTGCTAAACTTCTTTTAGGTTTTTCCAGTAAAGCTAGTGGCACAGATAACGTGAATATAGACTTGTTGACTTTTTGTTGTCCTTTCTTGTTGCCGGTGTTTACACATATTATTAATTTTTGCATAGTTAACAGTGTCTTTCCAGCGAAATGGAAAGAGGCTCGTGTCATACCGTTACCCAAAAATAAAAACCCTAAGTCATATCGAGATTTGCGTCCAATAAGCATTCTACCTGTTTTATCCAAAGTTCTTGAAAAAATCTTAGATAAACAACTTAGAGAATTTCTCACAGTTCATAACATTCTTCCCGTGATGCAGTCTGGATTTCGTCCAGGTCATAGTTGTTGCAGTGCGATGCATAATGTCGTTGATGATATAATTACTGAGATCGATGATAACAAGTTGGTTATTTTAATATTACTTGATTACTCCAAAGCGTTTGACCTCATTAACCACAAGATTTTGCTGGCTATTTTAAAGTTCATTGGCTTGGGTCATTCTGCATTAAGTTTCTTTCATAATTACCTGAATGGTCGAACTCAAAGAGTATTTTGTAACAATGTTTTATCTGACGCTTTAAGTGTTTATTGTGGAGTACCACAGGGTTCTATCCTGGGACCCTTGTTATACTCTATCTATACCTCCCAGTTATTATCAGCTCTTAAATATTGCAAATTTCACCTATATGCCGACGACACACAATTGTATTATGCTTTCGGTATCGGAGAGGTTGATGATGCGTGCGACAGGATCAATGATGATTTAAAAAATCTTGTAACAATATCAAATAGTCATGGTCTTCGTCTTAATGCCGCTAAAACTAAAGCTATGCTGTTCGGTAGGAAAAAATACCGCTCTCACATTTCTCCCTCAATTAAACTGCGTTTGGATGATACTGACCTGTCATTTTCCGACTGTTGTCGTAGTCTAGGTTTATATCTGGATTCTGATCTTAAATTTAATTATCATGTCACCAAAATGATTCAACGTGCCTTCTTAAATCTTAAATTAATTTTTGTTAATCGGCATTACTTCTCTCAGTCTATTAAACGTCTGCTCTGTGAGTCATTGGTCCTGTCGCATTTTAACTTCTGCGATAGTGTGTATGGCCCTTGTCTGTTGGCTTCAGATGCTGCTCGTATACAAAGAGTTCAGAATAGTTGCATGAGACTTATATGCGGCATAAGACGTAGATGCCACATCTCTCACAAACTGAATGAACTGCAATGGCTTAATATGAAGAATAGACGATT
Organism: Dorcus parallelipipedus; assembly: GCA_958336345.1. NCBI lineage: Eukaryota > Metazoa > Arthropoda > Insecta > Coleoptera > Lucanidae > Dorcus > Dorcus parallelipipedus. Next base: position 5,241,404 of record OY284478.1, on the reverse strand, counting down.
TCTACATAGTGCAATCTTTTTTCATAAAATCATCTTGCACAAATGTCCTCCTTATCTCTACAACAAGATTCGGTTTAGAACGGACGTTCACAACGTTAACATAAGACGTAAAGGACTCTTAACAATTCCTAGTCATAATTCTGAATTATTTAAAAAATGCTATAAGTATCAAATTGTTAACGTTGTGAACTCTTTACCTACAGGATCTCTGCTACTGTCGCCATTCACTTTTAAAACAACGCTAAATCGGATGGTTTTTAATGGTCAGAGTTGAGCGATTTACATTTTCACATTTTTTAACTTTGAAGATATTTCTTCGGGTATGCATTTCCTTTATTAAGCTAATGTGACTCTTTGAATTAAATTTTTGTAAGTTTACTTATTGAGCGGGTATTTGTCATGTATTATGAATCTCATGTTTTCACTTCTTCATTTTTGTTTTTTTTTCTCTTCTTTTTCGCGTTAATCAAATGATGCATTATTATTTTCTTGCTTTGTATTGGCGGTGAGGGGGGAAGATCAGGGAACAGTAACTTGTTGCTAGTTCATCTGACCTCGCACCTATTAAGCATGATACATATATATATATTTTTTTGTATATTTAGGTATGTTCTTATATTATTGTACTGTTCATGCTTAATAAACTGATTTATTATTATTATTATTATTATTATCATTTAATCAATTTACGAAGTTAGAAGTTGCAACAGGCGAAGGAAAATATAATTCATTCTGAAACAGTATATACAGGGTGTTCTACTTAAAACGATTTATTTTATTCTATAGCAATCACAATATTTCGTGCATTTTTAGAAACTATCAAGAAAAACATAAATATTGATAAAACTGTTAATGATAGTAATATCAATAGTAGTATCATTGAGCAAAGAATTAAATAGCACATCTAATATTTTGTTTATTTATTTATTAACAATTTTTATATGAAACACTTCTCTATCTGGACTCGTTCCTGTAGGTGATGTGCATATTGTAAGAATTAAAAATATCAACGTTGCTGCATCACTAAATGTCTGATGATGTTCTACGCAAACAAACAAAAATCGCTCCCATACTATAAATAAACTAAATGAATACCGAGAAAAGTCAATCCTAAATGGAAAATCACTTAAATCTGCGAGAATTACTGTGCAAAATATTCTTCGTGCGAAAGGTTACTGTTTATCTCATCTGAAAGTTGAACGATCAGTTTGCTTATCTTAGAGCCTGATTTCTGGCCTTAGGGCATATAAACAAATGATTGAGAAATTAGTTAAGTGATCCGTTATATTTCGAAGGATGGAGGAAATCAGTGGTATCGATGTACCTATAATAACATGTAGCAGACACGGAAAATCTATAATGTGATTGTAATAGTTTGAAATTACCGCCATACTAAATTTTTATTACGTTGGCAACTCACGACTTGTCAGATTTATTATTTCTCATCGATGGCGTTGCGTATTGGGATAATTTATTAACAAAATAAAACAAAAACTATTACATATTATACGAATACCAAAATACAAAAAAGGCAAATCTACAGAGTGATCATTAAATATTTGAGGACAGTTTGAAATTATCGCCCTACTAAGTTGTTTCTAATGCTATTATTGTTTTAACAATTGACACTAGTAGTTACAAAGACAGTTGAAGTGCACATGCGATATAAATGTCATTTTTGCAATTTAATCTGTCAAACTGTCGTTGTTTAAAATAAGGTTTTCGTAATTCTTAAAAAAATAGTCGCCGAATTAAAAAAACCAGAAAAATAAAACAAAGATAAATCATAATATAACGTGGCAAGTGCGATCTTTGACGTTATAACCAGACTTCGGCCATTTAGGAGCGTTGCTATGGTTACTCAATAAGAGGACCAATGAAAAGTTCCCATTCACTGCGTAGACATGGCAACGCTCCGAAATGTCCTAAGTCTGGTTGTATCTTATATTTTGTGAGCTGTCAAAGCTCTCACCGCCTATTTTATTTTGTTTCATACATTCACTTTTGAAGCGTTCGGGAACGTTACAACTGTCAAACTCAAGTTGCCAGTTTTATAGTTTAGTCACTCTCTTGTTTTAACCGTTGGTAATGAGTGGTCAAAAAAAGAATAACGAATCAAAAGTGAAAAAAAAAAATAGAACGGCAATATCTGTCAAACTGCTTTTTATTAAACATCGGTTGGTAACCACAGCTACTTGATTTATTTTATACAGTGCATTTCAAAATGATCAATCACAAAAAAAAAACAGAAAATAGGAAGACAGTAATATACAATAAACTGTCACTTTGATTTGTTTAACCTGTCAAACTGCTTTTGTTTTAAAGACCTATTTAAAGTGTTTTCAATACTGACTAAAATGCGGGGGGCATATTTGACTTTTGATTGTTGATTGTCAAACACAAACTGACAGTTTTATAGTTTAAACAGTCTCTGTTTGTTTAACCTGCCAAATTGCTTTTGTTTTAAAGACCGATTTAAAGTGTTTTCAATACTGACTAAAATGCGGGGGGCATATTTGACTTTTGATTGTTGATTGTCAAACACAAACTGACCGTTTTATAGTTTAAACAGTCTCTGTTTTGTTTTAATCATTCATAATGAGTACTTAATAAAAGAACGAATCAAAAGTGAAAGAGAATAGAATGGTAGTATTTGTCAAACTGTTTTGTATTAAACACTGGTTTGGAACTACAGTAAATTGATTTACTCTATACAATGCGTTTCAAAATGTGCAATGACAAAAAAAAAACAGAAAATAGGAGGACAATAAAATGCAATTCACTGTCACTTTGATTAGTTTAACCTGTCAAACCTCTTTTGTTTTTAAAGACTGATTTAAAGTGTGTTCAATAAAGTTTGACTTTTAATTGTTGATTGCCAAACTGGCAGTTTCATAGTTTAAACAGTCACTGTTTTGTATTAACCATTGATGATAGCACCGCTTACGAGTACTTAAAAAAAGAATTTTTCGTCAACGAATTAAGAGTGAAAGAAAATTGAACGGCAGTAAACTACAATCTGTCAAACTGTCTTCTATTAAACACCGGTTGGTAACTACAATTATTTAAAAATAAAAGAAAATAAACTCAATACCTAAAGTGAACGTAGGACGCTCGCCAATATAACTGTCTACTCTGACAGTTTTAATCTGTCAAACTCTGCTTTCCTTCCTACAGTGTACGTCAATGACAAATAAAGAAGAAAATAGGGGACAGTATAATGCAAATATAGTGCTCATGCGACACACTGTCACTTTGATTAGTTTAACCTGTCAAACAGCTTTTGTTTTAAAGATTGATTTAAAGTCTTTTCAAAATTAACAGTTTTATAGTTTAAACAGTCAATTTTTTTAACCATTGATGATAACACCGTTTACGAGTGTGTATTTAAAAAAAAATTTTTCGTCAACGAATTACAAGTGAAAGAAAATAGAACGGCGGTAAACTACAACCTGTCAAACTGTCTTGTATTAAACACTGGTTGGTAATTATAGTTATTTAAAAATAAAATATAATAAACTCAATACCTAAAATGAACGTATGACGCTCGCCATTATAACTGTCAAACTATATGCATGTCAAACTCTGCTTTGCTTTCTACGGTGCATTTCAAAACTTCAATGAAAAAAAAAAGAAAACAGAGAGATAGCAAAATGCAAATAGAATGCACATGCGATATACTGTCACTTTGATTGGTTTAACCTGTCAAACTCTTTTGTTTTAAAGACTGATTTGAAATGTTTTCGAGATTGACTAAAGTGCGGATGGCATGTTTGACGTTTGACTGTAAAACACAAACAGACAGACAGTTTTACAGTTTCAACTGTCACTGTCACCGCTTACCTCAAAAATGAATTTTTCTTAACACGATTTATCAGATTTATTACTTGTCATTGGTGGCGCCGCAAACTGGGTTAATTGACAGTATATAAATAAATAAATAAATCAATCAAAAACAATAACATGAGTGTAATACGTAATACAGAACATCTATACAGTGTGGTCATGAAAGCTTGAACTTACCGCTATGCTAAATTTATTTTTATGTTGGCAACACTCGACTTACTTGTCATTGGTGGCGTCGCGAATATTAATAAATATAAGTAAATTAACACCAAAACGTAAATCATATTTAATAGATGACCTTTTGTCGACCTCGATAAGAGACGGATTTAACAACAATAATTAAATAATTATGTACTCCCTCTGTCCCAAATTATGGTATACATTGCGGGTTTTATATTTGTCCCAAATTAAGGTATACAAATCTCTAATATTGGATTTACTTTTTTTTTATCTTTACTGAAATTCAAAATTAATGTAATCAGAGTGAGTTATGAAGAAAAACGTTTGTTTTATTGACCAATAATATTTTGTAATATTTTGCGATGTCAACTGCATATTGACTACACAAAATAGATACCGGCAAATTCCCTTCGTTGCGAAATTGTTCTTTATTCATAATATCTTGAATTTTAATATTAATTACTTTGATTTGACGTTTCTTCTTTGAAAAATGCTATTTTCCGAATTTATAATTTTTTTTACCTAAACACAACGGGTGTCATTTAACCTTTTGACAATATTGAGATAAACGATAAAATTAAAATAGAACAGATTCATGCCAAGTCATCTATTAATCATGAAGAGTTCTTGATTTTGATAAATATCCATCATTAAATTATCATTTTATATAACCACCCATATTCAAAACATCTTTATAGAAATGTATACCATAATTTGGGACAGAGGGAGTATTAATTACTAAGTGAGTAGCTAAATGAACACAGAAGTCTATGTTTGATTATTAAAATAAGAAAGGAATAAGAAGAAGAAAATTCAATAAATAAATGTCGTGAGTTTTTCAGTTCTTTTAGCGTCGCCACATGTCAGCTATTAACAATGTATTTGTGAAATTATTACATTTTCCTTTACTGTGTAGTAATTATTTAAGGTTTGTTCTAGCAGCAGTACATAACTGTTAGATATTATACTGCTGCTAGAACAAACCTTTAATAACTATATGATCGTTAACAAAGTAGCTGACATCTAGCGGCGACAAATGTATAATCTATAACGACAAAAATCACGCCCTCTATTGGATTTGACTTTTTCCAATCCAGAACTACCTACTTCTTGAGTCGACTTATAGCGTTTTCGATTCACATGCTCCGGTTGCACTCAGTGTATTTGCATCTTCTTTTAACCCCATGTAATAACACGAGATGAAGATACTCTGAGTGAGCACTAGTACGGTCAATCGAAAACGCTATTAGATATTTGCAGTTGTTGCCAATCCTGTATCTGAAACTACTTGTCAAATTCAAAGTTACCTTAAGTATTAATGATCACGCTGTACATATTCTGATTCAATTAATTTCAACTTCAATTTTTCTTCAACTATTAGTTAGTTTAATCTTTCATGACTTACCTTTAAAGATTTATTCACAATGATCTCTTATCTCTGTGATACGAAACATACAGGGCGAACATAATTATAAGTGCTTTCCCAGTTATACAGAAAAATGTGAAACCGGACCTACTCAATATTTTTAATCTTTTACTATCCATCGCTGTTTTGCAGAGAGGTAAAAAAAACCTGCCTCAAAACAAGCGTGGGAACTATTTCTATTTTAAATAAACTTTTTTTCTTAGAATCCCGGGAGTTAAAATCGATTTGGCCCCAATCCAAACTGCGTCAGTTTCGGCCGTCTGGTGAGAAAGTTCCGTGACATTCTTGGTCTTGGTCTTGATTGCCTTTTGTAATAATAGAAAAATAATGCTGGGAATTCCGAGCCATTAAATTTTTAGACTGAATTGAATTTTCTCGAGCGAAAAAGGTCGTATCTGCTCCGGTTCTATTTTTGGACGCACTTAAATAAAGGATGAACCACACACGGTCAGGAACATCATTTACTTCTCGTGTACACGACTGATTAGATTAAACCGGCGCTGTTAAAAGCGAACGTAAACTTTGATTGTGTCAGTACGCGGTTTATCAGAGCGTTGTGAACACAGGCATTGTGAGGCCCCAACTGAAATAAAAAAAATTAACGTGATGCCTTTCATTTGCGATCAGTTTGTAGCGGGTAAGTCTTTAATTTAATATTTACACATTAACTTAGAGTGATGCAATTTACTTATTTAGATATTCAATTGTTGTCATTGCGAAGGAACATTTAGTAAGTCGGTCACAGCCGCAGCAAGCAATATAAAAAGCTCGAAGCATCAGTGAGTGTTAATATATCTTACAATTTAAAAAAAAATCTATGTTTTGATTAACAAATCAGCATTCCTCGTCTTACTTTATAAAATAAAATAATAATTACACAAAAAAAAGGACGAAACTGCAAAACTAAGTGCGGGTGGCGTAGATTTTTTTTCCAAAGAATATTTATAATTTTTAGGGGGCAGAATTATTTTTCATATCTAATGTTATAACTGTCAAACACAAATTGACAGTTTGACAGTTTAAACTGTCACTGCTTTGTTTTAACCATTGAAAATACTTAGTTACTTATTTGTCATCGAATTAAAATTGAAAGAAAAGTACAATGGTATATAGTAAACCACAATCTGTCAAACTGTCACTGTCTTTTATTAAACTGACCATGGACAATTATGTATCTAAAAAAATAATGTCAGTATATTGAAAGAAATTAAAATAAATTCAATACCCAAAGTGCACGACAGATGTTCGTTAGTACCTGTCAATTTTGGTATGTAATTTTAATCTGTCAAACTATGCAACGTATACTCTGCTTTGTTTTATACTATGTACTTGTCAAAACGCCAATGGATTAAAAAAGAAAATAGGGAGACACTACAATGCAAACAAAATGCACTAACACTTTGATTAGTTTAACCTGTCAAATTGCTTTTGTTTTAACGACCGATTACAGTAAAGCAAAAACTTCTGGTTAGTGAATTCAAAAAAGTAAGAATAATAATAAATTAGGATGATATGACACGTATGATGTTTGGCGTTATAAATAAATGTCACCCTCTGATTTGTTAGCTGTCAAATTATCACGATCTATTCTGTCTTATTTTCCCGTAGTGTTTTTATAAAGCATAAATATAACAAGGAAGGAATATGATAAAAATAAAAGAGAACTAACATTTTGTAGGTTAATCTGTGAAACTGTTACTCTTTTGTTTCAAATAGTCGACCTTAAACAAAATTTTTTACATTGAATTGGAAAAGAAACCCAAAATTACGTGCGATAACAGTGTTACTTATAACTGTTATTTTGACAGCTATCGTTTATTGTGTTTTACTTTTGATGTGATACTTGACACGGCTTTGTGCTTTACAAACCATTCAGGTCTAAAAAGAGGAAAATATGACATTATCATGCATATGCGATACAATTGTCATTTTAATTAGTTTAACCTGCCAAACTTTTTTTTAATTTGAAGACGAAACAGTCGATGAAGGAAAGACAGAACACACTTGAATCACATGGCACTTACGTTGTTCGACGTCATAAACTGTTACTTTGATTTGTCAGCTGTCAAATTATCAGGACCTATTATTCTGTTGTGTTTTAAGTAGTGTTTTTAAAGCATGAAAGAAACAAGGGAGGAATATTAAATTATAAGTGAATTGCAAAGCATTTTCACAACTTAACCTGTCAAAGTGCCAGTGTTAGTTGTCGTTCATTCTGTTTTGTTTTAAGCAGTGACACTTGACGTGGCTTTGTGCTTTTCAAATCGTTAATGAATACAAAAGAAAAAGATATAAGGACATTAAAATTGCTACGCGATATAACTGTCACTTTGATTACTTTAACCTGTCAAACTGCTCTTGTTTTGAAGACTGATAACAACCTTCTCGCCAACGATGAAAAAGAGAAAAACTTGAATCACATGGCACGTACGATGATGCTTGAAGTTATGAACTGTCATTTTCATTTGTTAACTGTCAAATTATCATGACATATTATACTGTTTCTGTGTTGCTTTAAGCATAACAAGGAATAATAAATCGCGATTTACACGTGAGATGCAATTGTCATTTTGACAACTTAATCTGTCAAACTGCCGATGCTCTAACATCAGAAATAATAATTAAATGAGACAATGCATTGAGAAAAAAAAAACCAAATGTACATACGATATTAAAAGTGTTACTTTGACTTGTCGTGTATTTTTATGCAGAGACTGTCATTTTAATTTGTTAACTGTCAAAAAATTATCATGTCATATTATTGTGTGTTGTTTTAAATAGGTAATACTTTCTAAAGCGTGAATGAAACAAAGAAGGAATAATAAAATTCGAATGAGATATAACTGTCATTTTAACAGCTTAATCTGTCAAACTGCCATTGCTTTTGTATTAGAAACAATAATAAAATAGCACAATCAATTCACATGCAAAAAAAAAAAACAAAATGGACATGCGACGTTATAACTGTCACTTTAACTTTGTTAGTTGTCGTTTATTGTGTTTTGCTTTTGCGGGGACACTTGAAACTGTCATTTTAATTTATTAACTGTCAAATTATCATGACATATTATTCCGTGTTGTTTTAAGTATAACGAGGAAGGAATAATAAATCGCGATTTACGCGTGAGAAAGAATTGTCATTTTGACAGTTTAATCTGTCAAACTGCCATTGCTATAATATCAAAAGCAATAATAAAATAGCACATTGAATTCACGGGGGAAAAAAAAACAAAATGCACATACGATATTATAACTGTCACTTTAACTTTGTTAGTTGTTGTTTATTGTGTTTTACTTTTGCGGAGACACTTGAAACTGTCATTTTAATTTATTAACTGTCAAATTATCATGACATATTATTCCGTGTTGTTTTAAGTATAACGAGGAAGGAATAATAAATCGCGATTTACGCGTGAGAAAGAATTGTCATTTTGACAGTTTAATCTGTCAAACTGCCATTGCTTTAATATCAGAAGCAATAATAAAATAGCACAATGAATTCACGGGGGAAAAAAACAAAATGCACATACGATATTATAACTGTCACTTTAACTTTGTTAGTTGTTGTTTATTGTGTTTTACTTTTGCGGAGACACTTGAAACTGTCATTTTAATTTGTTAACTGTCAAATTATCGTGACATGTTATTTTGTGTTGTTGTTAGTGCTTTTTAAAACGTGAATGAAACAAGGAAGGAATAATAAAACGTGAATGAATTACGCATGAAATACAACTGTCATTTAATCTGTCAAACCGGAGTTGTTTTGTTTTAAACATTTGAAACAGTAACTAACTGACACCTTCTCTGACTTTACTCTCTTTCGTTTTATACAGCTTTTTATAGGTGTTTTAACAGCGTTAATTATGTATAAGTTGAAAGCAAATAAATACAGACTATGGTGCGTCATTAAGCTATAAGAAATACGCATCATAAAATTATTGGTTGTTATTGTATATGTAAGATCTCAGAATGCAAATAAGCGTCGAAAATAGTTTAAACACTTGCGTGCGAAAGCCAAAAACGTATTGTTCTAAAACTGGAGATTCTATTCATGCGTTAGTATAGTTTCAAAGTTCATTTTTGTGTAACAGCTAACAGCATGTCTCCGGAATAGTATGTCATATGTATATGTCAAGGTGTTGATTGAAAAATTTAGAAAAAAAGGAATGAATAGGTGGGTGTTCTAGTTTAAATCACGTGTTGAGGACATTTGGCCGAATTTGTTTCTAAAAATTATTTAGGGATTGGGGGGAGGGATTAGTTCTAAATATTTTTATATTCATTCATGTTATACCTGGCATTATGACAAACGTTTGTTGCGATCATGCACTGATCACGTTGTATCTAAATTTTCCAAATCTACTTAATCAGATTCTACTTACTAAATTCCTTCGAAGTGATTCTGATTTTTATGTAAAATTACTTACATTTATAATTAAGTTGATTGAATCATTGCTCATTCATTCTTTCATTCAGAGGTGGTATTATCTCCAAATTTTTTAACTCATACAAATTGCAACCTTATCAGACAGGTTCACCTTGAACATAACGATAGTCAATTATAGGTATATCAATTCCGCGATGAACTTGCATAAAAATAATTATAGTATCTAATTAAAACAAACCACTGCGTTACCTACTATAACTTAACGTGTCATCAACAAATTAGACGTTGTCAGAGCAATTAATTTAATCATAAATAATGACGTATTATCTTACAATGAACTTGCATAAAATTAATTACTATTTGTTTAAAAGGAGTCCAAGCTCGTTGTGCGTCGTCTTAATATGTATGCAAGCAAAATATTGTAGGTAGTTTATTGACCTCATTCAAATTTATTTTTAGGGAACCAAGGTTTGAAGAAAATGGCTCTGCGTCAGTTCGCCCCTCTTTTGATCGCCATGGTGGGCCTGCCAGGTCGAGGTAAAAGTCTTTTGGCCAGGAGATTGTCACGCTACTTGAATTTCACCGGTGACGATGCTAAAGGTAAGAGACTACCTTTGTTCACTTTCCACTTGAAGTCTCAAGTTTTGCAATAACTCATTATTTATTAAATCGTCAATTGCTTAACGATATCGATTCTTTTATGAGAGCCTGTATATGCTGTGTAAATTTTATTACTACTATTATATTTGTAAACCATGAATCGAAATTATTGTCGGCTTTTGTGGTTGTTATCATTTTATCAGTGTTTATTTGGCGACGTGGAATTTACTATTTATGATTTATTTATCTTTTGGAAGGAAATTGTGGCTTCAAAATTTGGATTTTTTATTTGAATGTTGTACAGCATGTTACCGAACTTGAATCATATATTTACACATTACGTAGGTCATTGCTTGTTACATATCGACAATATGCACAATTAAGCACATACTAGAAGCTAAATAATAACACATGTGTTTTTTTAGCACAAATGCTATGTTCACACTTTAACAATGACATATCTGAACTAAATTGTAAAACTGTGTAAAGTGTAAATTCTGGGTGTAACATTTACATTACAATTGAAAGATATACATTTACATCATTTTTTTACACAATTTACTCATAAAAAAATAACTACAACAGTGAAAGTGCTTCGCCATCTATTGAATAATAAGTGTACAATAGCACCAAAAGCTTTTTAATTTATAATTTCAACATTCTGTATTTTATAAGTTCAGGGTCGAATGACAATCAATGAAAAAATTAAATTTTCAATTAAAAATTATGTTTATTTGCAATTAAGAGGAGCAGGTCTACAAAATTTCGTCAAAATATTTGGTGTTGGTATTAAAAAAAAAACATCGATGACGTCACATCCACTACTTCACCAACGCCATCTATGAGATTTGCGTACCAAAATGTGGACAAGAAAAAATTTAATTGAGCTGTCCGAGGGTATTTGTTGAAAATAAACATTTTCAAAAACAATGAATTTATTCCATACTTCTCTAACGCACCGTATATGATTTGTTAAATTGAAATCATTGTTACAAACGTTAAGTAGACGTTGGTACAAACTAGAATTACGAGGTCAGTCCTGCTTCGGAAGTTACATAACCTAAAAAAATGAAGCAAAATGAGGTAACAGTTTTATCTTACTTTTTAAGCTAAGACTAGAGTTTCCAGTAAATGATACGAGTTCGGTAACACCCTGTAAACTTCCCCTTCGTAATAATTTTAGATAATGTTCGTAAGTTTTGAATCAATTCTATATTGTACGTTTATTTGTACAGAGCGACTTCTTTTGTTTCTTTATTTTCTTTATTTTTTTTTAATAAAATAAAATTCCATGACAATAAATTGCAATATTTCAATAAAATTGGTAATCATTTTGGAATTAGAAAAAAAGAATAACATAGAATATGTACAGTGCACTCGCGCTAACGTGAACTAATTAAAACCGACTGAGTTCATGTTTGCGCGATTGTTCATGTTTCCGAGATTTAGGGGCAAATTCAGAAACACCACTCACACTCCACTCACACTCAAACTTGACCTTCGTCGTTATTTGAAATTGAAATTTGCTTTTATATTTACTCGTTTAATCAAGTTTATAGTCAGTATAGGTACTTTGATCATCAGTGATTTACGATAGAAAGTTAAAAAATCATTAAAAGGAAAATTAAAGCTTCTCTGAATTTCAAAAAGTGTGAGTGGAGTGCTCTCTCAACTCAAGGGTTTCTGAATTTGGGCTGTAGTTTTCATCTCTTAAAAACAATTAAAAACATGATACATCACTTTCAACTTTTATTTATGTCCTACATATTATGTATTTTTGGAAAAAAATGAAGTAAGAAGTGATTGTTTGGATTTATGTAGTACATAAAGTAGCTGTTCACGTTAGCGAGGTGCACTGTTCACGTTAGTGGTCAATGCTAAAATTTAGATGTTCACGTTATCCAGGAGTTCATGTTAAGCAGTGTTCATGTTAGCGCGAGTGCACTGTATAAGAGTTTTTCAGATTTTAACATAATTTAAATGTAAAATGTAAAGTAACATAATTAATTATTTTAAGATTTTTATATAATTTTAAACTTCGAGCTTTCAGGAGATTTTGCAATAAACAAATTGTTCTGTGCTCTTATTTCCGTTTTATTTATTTATTTATCAAAACAATTTGTCTGGAATATTTTAAACGCTTGACTTCAGCGCCCTTTCTTGGTGATACTTCAAAACTTTACAAAACCAGCTACTGTTCGGGATAAAAAAATGTATTTACATCGCTGAAAACTTCCATATTTGAGCTTGAATTCATTGTTACGCCTAGGTACATTATTTATAACTTTTATAAAAGCCTCTAACACACGCACATGTAAATTCTTTGCAACGTTTGCTTCAGTTTTTTTTTTTTTTTTTTCATTTATGTAGATTACGCGACGTAAAACGAAAGTTCCGCGAAACACCCCCAGAGGTCGTAGTCAGAGTTTGTAATTTCTCAATTATATCGAGGGCGTCATATCAGCGTAGGATTATAATGGCGCTTACGCCCTTCTGATGTGACGCCCTCGATATGTTTTAATTGAAGTATATTGAATTTTTGTCTTTTTTTAAATGTATGTATGTAATATTTTATTCCATAAATTATAATAACGCCAACAAATGAATTTACTGTAAAAGCGACATTACATTCTATTACATTTGAGAAGGGAAGTTTAATATAATTTGGCAACACCGAAATCGCAACATTGTTTACATCTGCACTATTTCCAATTTAGTGATTTTGTCACTAGATCTGGTGACTTTCTGTTGAAAAACTTTCAGACTAATTTGACATGTCTGAAATTTAGTGATTTTGTGACCGGTTTAGTGATATTTTAATTTAATAATAACTAATTTAGCTATATTTTAATTTTGTGGTTACTTCTGTATACCGAACGAATCAACTCAGTTTAACTTCAAGCGTCACTTACACGTTACTTACACAATGTTATGAAACTTCTAATGTCACAATATAAACGTCACTCAAATTAAAGTGTTTGGTGCATATGGCCCTTAAAATGGGAAGTGAAAAGTGCGTCCGTTGTTATAGAAATAACCGTAAACAAAAGACGTTTTGAAACGAATGAGCGAGACGCAAAATATGTTAAAAATCGCGAATGAGAAGGACGCGATTACACGCCCAATACACTCTCGGAACTACCGATTCTGAACGCAGCTCAGGATGTTCGTCAAGCATAAAAATCGCGTTCTTCTTTACCATCAACAGTTATGCTCATTGTTGCCAATTTAATGATTTTGATACTAGATGTGTTGTCTTTGGTGACTTTCTGTAGAGATTCCACTGACAAATTCTAAACAACTTCTAGTAAGGTCAGACTTGCCGAAAGTTAATAGCGTTTTCGATTGACTGCTAGAGCATCTCCAACCCTTATTATTACATGAGGTTAAAATAAGATGAAAATACTCGGAGAGAACTCTAGACTTTCAGAGCAATTCGATCGAAAACGCTATTAGTGATATCATGACCGGTTTAGTGACTAATCCAGTGTTTCATTTGAAATGATATTAACCAAAACACTCAATTATCCTTTTAAAATAAATAATTGTTTCAGTTGTTTTAATTGAATCATCTTATGGTGACATCTGTCAAAAAATAATTAGTTAAGTTCGCCAAGCATGAAAATCGCTTTCTGCTTTATCAACAATACGTGCAAATAAGGATATTTTTTTACACAAAGTTCTAAATTTAGCCTCCATTTGGAGACCGCTCATCAAATATGTGGTGGCGCTACTGTTACAATAGCAAAGTGGAAAAGCGAAACCTGTAAACATAAGTAACATTTAAACAAATTACATATATAACTAAGGTCCGTGTGACACCATGCAAGATTTGATAACATTTTTGTTACAAAGTGTATTCCAACTGCACTTTGAACAGCTCGGAGTAGCTCCGAGTAGCTCATTTGTGCAATTGGAAAGCGCCTATAGTGTCACGCAGGCCTAAGGGCCGTTTTCATGATAGTGCTAATGTGTTTTATAGGTTAAAGTCGCTTTAAATTTAAAGTTCTATTATGAAAACGGCCCTAAGAGGTGTGATGCAAAGTTTAAAAGGAGAATTAACAACATATTATAACTTTAAACACTTTAAACTTATTTCTCTGTTACTTAAAAGCGACGTCTGGCGGTAAATGAGCCAATTAAGCTTCGGAATTAGCAAATACGGGGAGATCCCGGAGATCGAAATTGATTGTCCTGATCCTACACTACTTTCCGTGAGCTTGTTAACAATACTTACATCCAAGCCTAACCTAATTAATAAGGAACATAATTATTGTTTAATCAGATTGCTATTACAATGAAATAAACCATTTTTCATGAATGAACAGCAATGAACTGTCAACAAAATCTTGGGACATCTAGACGTAACTTCCCCAGATCTCCCAATGTTGCTAACTTCATTTTAATAATTGGTTATAAATATCGATATCAAGCTCGTGGAAAGCAGCGTAGGATCAGGACAATCAATTCCGATCGCCCTGTAGATTATGACAAATGTTCAATTTTCGAATTTGTATTCTTTGGAATTTGTGCATACAAGTGACATCTATTGAGTATTTAACAAACTATTTTTAGAGCCTATTTGTTCCTATTTCGTTGGCTATCTGGAGAGATCTACATACATATTATCTGTAATTCTGTAACACAACGAATGAAAAATAAATGAAGATCGATTCCTGCCGTTTCTTTAACAAAAAAAAAACTTTTCTTTTACATCATCGATCGTATTTTGTTTCTTTATTTTTTCTTTGTCTTTCGAGGAAGAAAAGACGATATATACAGTTTTAAATTTTTTTGGCAGTTGACTGTATTTTGTTTTTTTTTTTTAATGAAGATTAATGAAAAAAATCGACTGGAATCAGAACGTCTTTTGTTATCGCCTTTAATTTATTTTTAACGGAAAAGTGAAGATCGTCTTATGTTTATGTCTTTGACAATCTAATTTTCATTTGTAATTTTAACGCAGGATATTGAAATATTTAATATATTCAACAAAGTTAAAAACCATTTTGTTTCTATTGATATTTTTAGTGAATTATTATCTGTGATATGTTAGTGATTATTTAAGTTTTAAGTTTTCGCGAAACGCATTTTTTTGTGCTATACAGTATGAGTATTGTTGTTGTTAAATAAAAAAGTAGTTATATTTTTAAAATATGTAGTTTTTGCAGTCGATTTTCCAATGAAGTAAAGTTCCCTTTTTGTTTCAGTATTTGACATAAGTCAGTATCGCCGAAAGCACATAAAAAAATATGACTCCCACGAAATCTTCAGGGCCGACAACTTACCTGCAATGCGCATCCGCCAGCAAAGTTTTCGAGAGGCACTCGAGGACGCAGCCGAGTGGCTGCGAGAGCCCAACCACCAGGTGGCCATCTTGGACGGCCCCAATGTATCCAGAGCTCAGAGGCAGGATATTTACGACCTAGCGTACGGGCAGCTCGGCTTTCGTGTGATGTTCATCGAGTGTGTTTGCGAAGACCCCGTCATGTTGGAGAGGAACTTCAAGGAGATTCTTCAGTACAGTGTCGACTATCGAGACATGGCTACAGAGGAGGCCCTCAAGGACTTGACCTTCAAGATGGCGCATTATCAGGCACAGTATGAATCACCATCGCTTGGAAGCCAGTGGGAATTGCCTTGTCCCATGGTGAAGTTACTGGACGGAGGACATGGAGGTGTTGTGGCACATGGTATCACGGCAACTAAAGAAAGCAAAATATTAGCGTTTATTTCTACTCCAAAACCAATACAGCAAACTTTATACTTCAGTAGAGTAAGTATCATTTAATTATCGTGCAAAAATTTAAGTTTTAAAACTTATTTTATAGATCTAAATAATGTTTCTTTTTGCAGCATGGAGAAAGTGAATTCAATGTAATCGGTAGAATTGGTGGAAATGCCCCTTTGTCTCCTAGAGGCCGAGTTTACGCCCAAGCTCTTGCCAAGCACGTGCAGGCCTTGAATCTACCGGGCCTACAAATTTGGACTTCCACTTTACAACGGACGAAAGCAACAAGCGCAAGCATAGCAGCCCCGCAACAGCACCTGTCGGAACTAGACGAAATATTTTCGGTAACACACTCGAAAATTAACCCAGCACAAAAAGTAATTGCCCTCTGTCTTTAGGGGGATTGTGAAAATCTATCATACGAAGAACTGCAAGCGAATTTCCCTCGTGAATTGGCCCTAAGAGATCATGAAAAATTAAAATATCGTTATCCTCAAGGGGAATCGTACTTAGATGTAATGAAACGGCTGGTGCCCGTCCTGGTCCAGATGGAGTGCGAAAGCAATGTCTTAACGATCTCACATCAGGCAGTCTTGCGTTGCATTCTGGGGTACTTTCTGGAGACTCCACACGAAGAAATACCGTACATCCATGTCCCTTTACACACCATCATCAGATTAACATTGCACGGCTTTTCTTATACCATGGAGACGGTGAAAATGCCCGTCGAGTGTGTGGATACGAATAGGCCGAAGCCACTAAACTGCTCTGTTGGAAGAAGTGCGGAAGATGCTTTACTAAATCTGCCGGCCCACTACGATTCTTTAACAAGTTTAACCCCCTGTACCTAAATACTGCAATTTGTTGTAAATTTACTTAAATCTTAAGCAGTATTATGACTTAAAGTAAACAGAGCTACAGTGGGTATAGTTGTATAGTTTGATGTTTGTTTGTGAAAAGTACGATAGTTGATAATTCCTTTTTTCTTTGCAGTACAAAAATTGTATCTTGCGTTTTCATGTGTTCATATAATCTCCTTTTTTTTTTCTTTTTTCGCAAAATAAAATTTTGCATGTTGATTGTTTTAAGTGATCTGACGATCGTGGCCGTAATCTTGGACAATTTTTTTTAATGAAGGTCAATTTAGATTTAGGAGTTAAGGACGTGTATCTGCTGTGATTTTGTTAGGTGATCGGAATATGTCACCTAATATGTTTTTTGTAAACTTTTGAGAAGCACATATTCATACAGTTTGTAGGATTTTTTTAAAAAATTCGCTAATAAATATGTATGTGGAAAAGTTAGTGTGTCAATATTTCCTGTTTATTACAAAAAAAATTGAATTTGAGAAGCTTTTTTAAAAAAAAAGACGGTCGATTTTGGATGAAAACAAAGAGTTTAAAACATCTTTCGAAGAGCCTTTTAAAAAATTCTGAAAATATTGTAAAGGGAAACAAGAAACAATCGATTTTGCATAGGAAAAAAATTGAAAACATCTTCTGAAGGACTTTTTCTTAAAAAAATTAGGAAACATTACAATGGAAAAAGAAAATACAATCAATATTGGATCAAGATAAACAATAATTGAAAACACACTTCAAAAATTTATGAAATATTTAATGGGAAAACAAATGATAAAAAATTGAAAACATTTTTGCAAGAGCTTTTTAAAAAATATTGCAATCGAAAAGAAAAGACTATCGATTTATGAATTCACGGATGGAAAATGTAACTGTAACCGTTTCACGGTTCCCATGCATCTAAGCAGAAGAAAACTGGTTCAAGGAACCAAATTCACGTTTCCATCCCTGTTTAGGATCAAGTTAAAAAATCAAAAACGTACATATTTTGAAAAGATTTTTTTTTAAATGTAAACATTAAACATTTTATTAAACTATATACAGGGTCTCCCAAATAGAGTGGCCTATTAAAATACATATTGTAAGGAAGGAAATTTACAAGAATTCTGAAAGTTGGTACGCTGTCCTAAGACTGTCCTATTTTTACTCTTATATTAATTCCGGTTATACCGGAAATCGCCATTAACTTTCTTATTTTAAAATGGAATGTTACATTTTCTATTACAAATTCTGATTCTGTACATTATTCTAAATAATAATAATAATAATAATAATAATAGCTGTTAGCTAGGCCTAAATGTAACAGATTTTGAGATATCTTTAAATTTCTTAAAAAAAGTTTGGGTAACCTTCCCTTTAAAAAATTGGCGTCCATGACACTTTTAAATTTCAAGATTCAAGTTGCATATTGTTTGAAAGTACAACCTTCAGGTTTTCAACTCTTATCGTAGTTATCTCAAAAAAAATCACAGGCTGGTTATAATATGATGTCCAATGTCATTATGTTTAACTACCCAAAACTCAGTTTTCTTAAATGGAACGCCCTGTATATTTTTACATCATGAAACAAAGAATCAAATTCTACATCGATTGATATTAGCATTCCCTATACTTTTAGTTTCCTTGTTATCAATAATTGTTTATTATAATGGCATATTTTGCTAGAATTATCGCAATTCTTCGCAGTAAGTGTCGACAAAATAAAAATATTTATTGAATTATACCATTAACAGATAAGTACAAATAAATAAGCTTCGACAAATGCTAATACAGAAATTTCATTTGCTTCATTGCCAGTTACAGGAGCAGATGAAGTTTCTTTGGTCTGACAGTGCCACTTCTTAAAAAAAAATACGTTCAAATCTTCTATATTTTGGCGGTAACTGCGGATACATTTCATTAAATTTTCTGCTCGTTCTCGTAACCATTTTATTGCACTCTCGTTGAATCTAAAATAAATTTAACAATTGTTTATTAGAATAAATAAAATAATTGATTATTATTTTTACCACTTTACCAATTGTAAGTTTCGCTTTTGTTGTTTAATAAAAACGTTAAATTAACAAAGAAAATTGTTTTTCAATGTATGCTTAATTTTTAAAGACGATCGATTATGAAAACGGTAAACTTTACGGGGTGTCCTGCGTGAGCGAATACTAGCGGGCGATGCGAACGGCGCGGCGCGGGCGTCGCAAATTTATCAAAAGGTCTGTTCCATTTGACAGAATTTCAAATTCTGAACCGTTCGAATCATGCGCAGTATGAAATTTATATCCAATTTTGTGCACTGCTCATGCTCAGTACGATTTTGAACGGTTCAGAACTCGAAATCCTGAAAAATGGAACAGCCCTAAACTGAAGGTGTCCTACGTGAAGTCGCATCGACCGCAAAAGCGATTCGCACCAATTTCGAGCGATTGACGCGATCAAATAATTTGATATTTCCGCACTTTACGCTACATCGACCGTTCACCTGGCTTTATGGTATTTGAATTACAACATAATATTAACAAAAATGTTTGAGTCTGCATTTCAAATATATAATCAAATGTTATCAGCATCATTCTTCTGTAATTATGGGAAAAACTGGGACATGTAAAATTGCATGATGACAGACGGTCAAGTCACGTCGCTCACACCGCGCGATCAAGGCGATTCGCTCGCATCGCAGGACGGTCTGTTACGGTAGGTATTTATATACCTAATGGCTTTATTCTATGATGTAACAAGTGTCTAAATAAAAAGCTGGTCAAGTAGGCTACATTTAGTAATTCTGTTATGTAAATGCAATGGATAAATTCTCGATCACAACCTACTTGACCAGGTTTTTATTTAAGTGCACTTTACATTATTGGATTTAGCATTTGATATCGCATTTGATTTGCTCAAATGACGAAATATTTACGTTTACACTGTTTGTTTTTACGTTTGACGTGAAATGTTCTAACTTTCATTTGATTTTAGATATGATTTTTGAGAATAGGTCGGTGTCTATTTCCATTTGATTTTTCATTCGAGATTCGAGTTTTGAGCATGCGCAGTTTATCATTTGTATTTGCAATAACAGAAATGTTGCAGAAGTAGCGATAGATAGTTGCTGTAATAAAATCTTATTGTGATTCATGGTCAATAAATTACAATTTTTAAAGATAACAATATCATTCGAAATTTCATCCTTTTAGGTTTATGTTTATACTTATATACAAATGCAAACTAAAAATGACAGTTCAGTCCAACCAAAAAGTCAAATAGATGTAAACAAAGAACTGTTTGTTTCTTTTGATTCGATCAGACAGAAATATCAAACACAAAAATCAAATAATGTAAAGTGCACTTTAGACCACAGTATACTTATCAATCAGTAGGGACAGCTCGTGTTGGCACCTTTGATGTTCATACTACCCATACTACTGTTTTCACTGTTTTCAGAGCCAATATGGCCGTTATTGGCGGGCTTTCATTTTATTGATACCAGATGTCACTGGTTGAAAAAATGGCACGGATAAAAATGATTGCAAGCAAATCATAGAATGCGATGTTGCCTTACACAGCTTCAGGCTTTCTACACAACATAAATTCATTATAATCTAACAAAGATGGTTTTCTGTTCAATCTTTCTCATCACTCCACATCCATTACACAAAATGCTGAATTAAAAAACGCCCACTTAAAAGCAATTGATGAATTCACCGGTGCGCCACACGCGGCCGTTTGTGGAAAGTCCGCCAGTTTTCGCACATGCGCACTCAAAAACTGTAGCAACGGAAACCCCAAGCTGTCCCTACTGATTGATGAATATACTGTGAATTAGACGTTCAAAATAATAGGTCTGTTCGATAGCTCTGCACTTTCTACAGTTTTAACACCTTTATTCTATTTTTCTCACTCCTACTTATGCTATATTATATACATCGCACTCTCTTGGTGCAAAAAGTGTAGAAAAGTGCAGAGCTATCGAACAGACCTAACGGGCTGCGTTCCGCCAAAGATAGCGCTTAAAGTTGTAATACCCTGTATAGATACCCTGTATAATGTAACTAAAGAAATGCTTAATAAGGTATGATAATTCGCTCCGCCGGATGTTTACAGAGTCGGGAAAATTAAGATACACTATCGTAATGCTGAAGAGACCATTCGGTGCGGGAATTCGGTGCCGGTTACACTTAAAGTGCAGTTCAGGTTAATAGATCAAAATTTAAGTAGAAATTCAAGCATTTTTAGATTTTTGGCACGTTAGGTGACAGTTCTCTAGTGAAGAAAAGGCGGCTCCTCGGATTCAGGTCGTATAAAACCTAGTTAAGCATTTCACCGGTTCAACCCCCGCCGCTCGTTTCAATCGTTTGACTCTAATGTTATTTTCATTACTTAAATGTAATATAGTAGTTTAGCCGCTTACCGGTTTTTATTTCAACAATAGCTGATTCAACTCCCAAAAAGAACCCCCCCTTTCCTCCGAAGAATACAACTTCTTCAATTGCTCTTTGAGCTGGTGGCAGCGATACCAAAATAACCGGATTAAGTAAGTCAAGAAATCCAAATTGCTTAGCCCGGACACCTTCTTCAAGATTATAACCGCCCTAAATACGGGGTTGCGGCGTAACAAAGTTTGCTGTTGCTACGTAGCAGTAACGTAGCAGAGCGCAAATTGGCAGCGTATTAGCTAATTGAGAACTGGCTGAACGGATTCTTTGTTTTACTCAGTAAGGCCGGGCGCAGACTGATCAAGCAAAAACGTCTTTAGACAAAACGTTTTTGTTTGAACTTGTTAAAATCTGTTTTTTACATGCATTAAATAGGTACCATCGCACACTGATGAAACAATACTTGCCAACAAAACACAACGCTGTTAAACAAATTGTTGTGTGAAAAGACAAATTTGCTTAATCAGTGTGCGGCGACATCTAACAAAACGTTGTCCAACAAAACGAATTGCTTTGTATAAAAACGTTTTCTGTCTAAATTTTTGTTTGACGTTCGTTCAGCCGACTGTTTTGACTAAAGTCGTTTTGCATCATCAATGTGCATTTCACTCAAACAAAGCGTTATGGAACAAAACGAAATAGTTTTGATGTAAACCGTTTATGCATGCAGCATTGTTGCAAGATCAAACATAATGTTTTTCAGTGCCACAAAACGTTTTGTCTGAAGATGTTTTTGCTTGATCAGTCTGCGACCGGCCTAAAGCGATATAAAACATGGCGGCCGCTAGGTTTATCGCTCTCCCTTAGCAAAAGTTTAGCTTCGGCTTGAACACATATGTGACGTCACGCTACGTGACGCACGCGAAGCGCTACGTAGCTTTCTGCCAGGCTGAACGCAGGCAATGTTATGGTTTTAGCAATTATTTATTTCTTAAAAAATAACAGTTCAATATCTGCTTCCTTTTTCAAAGCTTGCTACGAATAAGTTCATTCATTCCATTTATTAACAGAATAAAATAAACAATCATTGATAACAAGAAAACTAAAAGAAATTCTGTATCTCATGATGTAAAAATATACAGGGTGTTCCAATTACGAAAATTGAGTCTTGGGCAGGTAAACACAATGAGTTTCGACACCATATTGTGAACAGCCTGTGAATTTTTCAGGGATTATTAGGACATGATTTGAAAGCCTGGACATTATACTTTCATAAGACATGCCGTTTCAATCTTTACATTTGAAATTCCCGTAAATACATTTTCTTAAATGAAAGATCACCAAAACAATTTTTTAAATAAATTTGAAGATATACATGTCTCAAAATCGGTTACATTTAGCCATAGGGAAGCCTTAATATTTTTTATTATTAATGTGTAGAATTAGAATTTGCAATAAAAAGTATAGCATTCCATTTAAAATAAGAAAGTTAACATCAACTTTCAGTATAACCGGAAGTAATATAATATTAATCTGAAAGATCGCTTTCCCTTAAGGCAGCGTACAAATTTTCAGAATCTTTGTATATTTCCTTCCCCGAAAACTTTTAATAGGCCACTCAACTTGGGATACCCTGTATTTCATTGGAAAAATAAAAGCCAGTAGAATTTGGATCAACATAAAAAATGAAAAGCTTTTGAAGGGCTTTTAAAAAAATATATAGAAAATAATTTAATAGGAAAACAAAAGACAATCGATTTTGAATTAAGATAAAAAATTTAAAGCATTAAAGATTTAAAGTAAAATCTAGAAAGTATCCATAATGGGGAAAATAAAAGACAATCGCTTTTGGAGGTCAAAATAAAAAATTCAACACACTGAAGGGCTTTTTAAATAAAAGACAATCGGTTTTGCATCAGGGTTAAAACAATGAAAACATCTTTTGAAGAGCTTTTAAAAAACAATAAAATAATTTAATGGGAAAACAAAAGACAGTCTACTCGGAGCGAATTTTCGAAAATGCCTTAAATTCGTCCGTTAAAAACGCGACATCTGTCGAAGCACTCCATAATTGTTCCAATATACTCCCTCTGTCCCAAATTATGGTATACATTGCGGGTTTTATATTTGTCCCAAATTAAGGTATACAAATCTCTAATATTGGATATACTTTTTTTTATCTTTACTGAAATTCGAAATTAATGTAATCAGAGTGAGCTATAAAGAAAAACGTTTGTTTTATTGACCAATAATATTTTGTAATATTTTGCGATGTCAACTGCATATTGACTACACAAAATAGATACCGGCAAATTCCCTTCGTTGCGAAATTGTTCTTTATTCATAATATCTTGAATTTTAATATTAATTACTTTGATTTGACGTTTCTTCTTTGAAAAATGCTATTTTCCGAATTTATAATTTTCTTTACCTAAACACAACGGGTGTCATTTAACCTTTTGACAATATTGAGATAAACAATAAAATTAAAATAGAACAGATTCATACAAAGTCATCTATTAATCATCAATAGTTCTTGATTTTGATAAATATCCATCATTAACAAATTATCATTTTATATAACCATCCATATTCAAAACATCTTTATACAAATGTATACCATAATTTGGGACAGAGGGAGTATAAGACAGGAGACAAAGAAATGCCTAGGAATTATAGGCCCATATCATTGCTCACCACCATGTCTAAGATATTTGAGGTAATACTGAAAAACAGAATAACCGACTTCCTGACAAAGACATCTAATTTTAACACACAACAGTTCGGTTTTCAGAAAAGCTCAAACGCACAAACAGCTCTACTTGAATTCTGTAACTACCTGTATGAAAGCTTAAATGAAGGAAAATATGCTGTTTCGTTATTCATAGATCTAAGCAAGGCTTTTGACACGGTGAACCACAAAGTACTACTACGAACACTGGACATGAAGGGTATACGTGGAATACCAAAAAGTATCATCACGTCATATCTAACAGGAAGAACTCAAAGAACAAAGGTCCGTACGACAATAAGTGACCCACACAGTATCAGCATAGGTGTACCACAGGGTTCCATCTTAGGTCCCCTGCTGTTTATCCTCTATATAGATAATATAAGGAATCTAAACCTGTGTGGAAGACATATAATGTACGTGGATGACCTATCAATACAGGATACACTGCAGATGAAGTGCAGTCACAAATAGACACAGATATGCCGAAATTGGAGAACTGGTTAGTGAGAAATCATCTTACTATAAACACAGATAAAACAGTGTATATTATATTTAAACAAAAAAATAAGTCAAACATTAAAATAAATTTTAAAATAAATGACAAGAACTTAGAGAACAAAGATAACATTAAATACCTGAGGTTGACAATAGATGATAAACTCACATGGGAGAAACATATAGGTAGCATTATAAAGAAGTTGACACCGATTACGGCAGCTCTAAAGAGGATGCACACGCCTGAAGCAATGAAAGATCATGTATACTTTGCCTTCATACACCCACACCTTTTGTATGGAACTCTGTTATGGTCAAATACTAGCCAGTATATACTCAACAAACTTGACAGATCCCTAAATAAGGTTCTTAAGATAATCTTCAACAAAGACTGGCGCACACCAACAATACAACTGTACAAGGAACTGAACAAACTGAAATTAAGAGACATAATTTTCATAGAGAGGTCAAAAATAGCCTACCAAATTTACAATAACCTGGTCAAAACAAACATTACAATAAAAAATAATCAAAATGTCCATCTCCACAACACAAGAGGGAAAACAAAGAACTACCTAGAGACAATAAATAATAATGCTGGAAAGAAAACAGTAAATTACCATGTGCTCAACACATTCCATACTTTACCACAAGAAATACAGAAAGCAGAATCCTTAAAAACTTTCATGCGTAAAATAAAAACGTTCTGTCATAGGAGATGCATGCAAGAGTGAAATATAATATAAATGCTACACGATCCTGGACAAGAAGCTACTGCAGAATTGGCTTAGTGCTACTGTTGTAAGCAAGGGCAAATGCAATAATTATTACTTACTAAGCTTAATACATACTAATAGTACAAATCTGAAACTTGAGATATGAAAGAACTTCACTGTATACTTTTGTAAACTCGTATTATTTTCTACTGTTTAGTTATAAGTACATTTAGCTTAAATATCTATAGGTAGTGCATTATAGTATTGTTAATTATTAAAATGTTACTGTCTGCAGTAGGGATAGATTTAATATTAAGTATATTTTAAAGCAAACTGAAATACTGCCTAAAATGTAAGTCTGTCTCGTCGCCACGGTATGTGTTAGAGACTAGGCTTTAATATTACCAAATGTACCTTATGATAAGTGAATGTGTACCTGAAAATAAGAAGACTGTCTACTAATAAAGTTTATTCTATTCTATTCTATTCTAATATTTCTACAACTACTTCGTATACAGCGCCATCTCAAATCACAATTGAATTGACGTAAATTTAAATCAGCGGTTTTCAATCCAGGGCATAAACCAGGGAAAGTTATATGTAATTTTAACTGCAAGGGTAATTCGGGGTTTTCTCAATATTATCAAAATACTTCCGCAGACTATACACATTGAGCTTTTGAATTTCAATCGTTTTAAAACGGGAGAATGCTAAATTGAGATTTAGTTCAGTTCAGGGGCAAACTTGAGGACCGCTGGCGTAAACGATACGGTCTATTTTTGACAGCCGACCATGCCAAGTTGGTTTCGAACACAAATGTAGCTTTTATCAGTATTATACATGAATTGTTAACTGAAATCATTGTTACAAACATTAACCAGACGTTGTACTTAGGTACAAATTAGAATTATGAGGTAAGTCCTGCTTTGACTGTTACATAACCTAAAAATAATGAACCAAAATGTTTATAAATGCATACAGCAAGTTCCTGTATTCGAAATTGCTACCTAAATCAGAAATTATCTACAAGTAACTGTTATTAATTACTTTAAAGAATTCAGGTAGTAAATTTTTGTTTGCTTTAACCATTAAATTGTTTATTTTTAACGCATTATGTCATTTCACACCTGTTACAAGTTAAAAGACAGGTTTTAAACAACGATAGTTATTACATAACGTAAACAAAATCCTTTTCAATATGAATAAGACATTGACAATGAAAATTTATTTCAGATCTTCGGTGAGCACGAAGGCCCTAACGACGATTTTAGGGATTTCCCTGTTCGGGGTCGCCAGTTACTTGGTGTATTTGTTGTTGAAAAACGACGAAGACGATGACGATTACTCGAGCACGATCCCGAAAACGTCCAACTTCAAAATCACCAAGTTGAAGGTCCCCAAGGATATGGTGAGGGCTCTCATTGGTCGAAACGGGAAAAACATAAAGTTAATCCAAGAACAGTCGAATACGAAAATAAACTTCAACGAACCGGACCCCCAGAATTCCATTAGGACTTGCATTATAAAGGGGTCCTTAGAAGGTTGCTTGATGGCTCAGAACTTGATTCAGGAATTCATTGCAAACCAACCCTTGCTTGAAACAATTGATATTTGGGTGCCTCAGGTATTTGTCGGTAAAATTATTGGAAGATGTGGAGAACAAATTACCGAGATAAGCAGTTTATCTGGAGCGAAAATAAATATCAGCGACGAGGATCGGTTTGCTCCGACGAGACGCATCATAATTAAAGGTAACAATCAAATTTTGTTTAAATTTTTTTTTTGTGTCTTATGTGCTATTTAATTAGGCACAAAGGAACAGATTTATTTAGCGAAGTCGTATATTGATGACATTGTCGAGCATTGCCAAACGTCTCAGCAACGCTTGGAGCTATCGTTGGCGAAACGAGAACCAAGATTGCCCCCCAGAAATGCGGAGAGTCCGAAATCATCAACAGAAAGTCCAAAAGTTGAGAGAATTTCGCCCCTTCCTGGTAATCACTGATGCTCTGTGTTTTTTTATGATGTACGAGTTCACTAACTTTAATATCAGGCCAAACGGACTCGCAGTTTGACGTTTATGTGTCTGCGATGGTGGATCCATCTCATTTTTGGTTGCAAATTGTCGGCCCCAAAGCAACCGAGCTTGATCAGCTCGTCGATGAAATGACCGACTACTATAGTAAAGATGAGAATCGAGCGTTTCATGTGTTACAAAAGGTACAACCAGGAGATTTAGTAGCTGCTTTATTTAAATATGATAATAAGTGGTAGGTTTACTTAATTAAATATTCGTTATTATTACATTTTTTTTTAATTACGTAATAAGTTGCTGTTATCCACAAGAAGTGAAAGTTTTAAAGCACAGCAGACCTTGATTTTACAATGCACAGTCGCATAAATTTACAACTAATCAAATTATTATAATAAGATTATTCATGGAAAAGTTTTGCTTTGATTAGTTGTAAGTTGTAACAGCCGGGGGTTTTTCTTTTCTTATTTAAAATCATAAGTGATTGTTTTATTTAATTGATTACAAATAATTCAGGTACAGAGCTGAGGTTTTAAAGTTCCAAGAGAATACTGACGAAATGGAAGCTGAACTGTATTACGTCGATTACGGAGACACAGACATAGTGCTCTGTAAAGATATGTACGAGTTGAGGACTGATTTTTTGCAGTTACACTTCCAAGCTATCGAATGTTTTTTAAGTCGAATCGGTAAGTTTAAATTTTGTTCTGGAATTAAAATAAAACAATAAAATTTTGCAGATCCAGTCGGTGATACCTGGTCTGAAGAAGCGATCGACAGATTCGAAGAATGGACACACGTGGCACAATGGAAGAAATTATCCGCAAAGATGAATGGCTATACGATTCGGGAGAAGACGAGAGCTAAACGAGAAGGCTCACCCGTACCCGGAGTCGATTTATTCGATGTAAGAAATGATCACGACATCAACATCGCAGAGGAACTCGTCAAGCACGGATACGCTGTTTTTAAGAAAGAAAATGACATTTTCCGGTCGAGCTCGAGTCGTGCCACGAGCGTCAGCAATATCAGCGTCGATTCGACTTGAAGCCTCGCATTTTAACATTTTGTATATCACATCGGTTATTCTTTTAATAGGTAGCAAAAGTATTTATTTTATTTTTGTTATGAAAAATTTGAAATTCTTAGACTGCAGTAAGTGCAATTTAATAGATACACAATTCGTGCCTTAGATTACTTAATTTTCATGAATACAGCAAAAGCAAACTTAGCGGTTTTAACTACGTTTTAACAGATTTATTATTATTTCGTAAGTGATGATGATGATGATGAAATACGCTCTCAAATTTGTGAATTTTCTTATGTAAGAAATTTGGATTTAATAAATATTCTGAGTGAAAATGTTTTATTTTTTTTAATTAGATTAAATTTGTATTTAGCTCATTTTTAAAATTACGCGCGGTAAGCCGATGATATGATTGGCTCTTACAACCACAAGGTCACACTCAAATTTTCTGTGACGTCATTGGCGTCATGTATGTTTATTATAATATTTTGTTAATTTATTCATTTTATTTACACATTACACAGCTCAATTTCTATTATTTAGAACCGCATAGCACTATAGTTAAATTATTAAATCATCTGCTACTTTTAAATTTACCGCCAAAAAATTGAGGACTTCGCACAGAGTAAATGCTCCGTTTGCTAAATGCATCAAACGCGTTTAGGTTTCATTAAAAGTAAGTAATTTTTACTCACCTTTAGAAAATTCTCGCTCTGATTTAATTACCACAAACCAATTAATTTAAAACGTTTTTAAACAGATAAAAATGTAGTAACCTTCAGTCCCACCAACATACAACGACATTTCCCTTACTTCAAATTAGCGCTACGCCAGCGACATCTGCGCATCAACGTTATTGTAAATTAAATCTGCAGCAGTTAGTTGAATTGCAAATCATTAATTGCATTTAATTTGCAATTTACGACGAAGTTTATTAATGTAACGCACAAAAAAGGGTCGCAATCAAGTTTCCCGACAACAGGAAGTTGGTAACAAACTTCAGTTTTGTTTGGCGGGACGGCGTCTCCATTGCTCCTGCACGTTCACAAAAGACAATCCTCATAAACACCGAGAATTAACAGAATATGGGTGATAAAGGTGACGCAGGTAAGTTCTAACAAGACCCCGCTTTAGTATAAAGTCAAATTAGGAACGTAAATTAAGTAAACATTCAAGAAGCACCATTTTGTATCAAATTTTTTTTTCTTATCCAGAAACTTTCGACGATGCCGTCGAAGAAAGGGTCATCAACGAGGAGTATAAAATATGGAAGAAGAACACGCCTTTTCTGTACGACTTGGTGATGACCCACGCCCTCGAGTGGCCCTCGTTGACGGCCCAGTGGCTGCCCGATGTCACCAGGCCAGACGGAAAAGATCACTCGATACACCGCCTCATACTGGGTACACATACATCGGATGAACAGAATCACTTGCTTATAGCAAGCGTTCAACTTCCAAACGAAGACGCTCAGTTCGATGCCTCTCACTATGATAACGAGAAGGGCGAGTTCGGTGGTTTCGGTTCGGTGTCGGGCAAAATTGAGATTGAGATTAAAATCAATCACGAGGGCGAAGTTAACAGAGCGCGTTACATGCCGCAGAATCCTTGTGTTATCGCAACAAAAACACCTTCGAGTGATGTATTAGGTAAGTTGAATTTTGTCTCATTGTAATATTAGCTCTGTGATATTGCAAGAGTATTGTTATAAAGAAAGGTTAAGAGTTAAGATACTGTACTCGTAGTGAATTTCGATTGTTGTTTGTGGTTGGTACCCTTGGCCTTTTACCGAATGATAGAAAGACTTACATGATTGTGTAAAAAAAAAAAAGTTACACTATGGCACTATTCCATGTAATATTAACCAATACTACTTTTATGTGGGGTTTATCTCGTTTTATTTAAAAAAATTCAGACTTCATAGGTCAAAAATCGACCTAAACTGTTTGTTAAAAAAAGATGTTTTTCAATATGTCTTGTAACTACATAACCTATTATTGTTTATTAATTTTAAATTGTATGAATTTTGTATCGTTTTTCACTGGAACTAAATTGTGCACTGAGTGCGCACTCAGTATATTCTCGTCTTATTTTAACCTCATGTAATGAGGCAGTTTTATTTTTGAAGATAATTTATTATTTAAAACGATCTTAAGATTGGTATTGACTTATTTATTTCTTTTAGTTTTCGATTATACTAAGCATCCGAGCAAGCCAGATCCAAGCGGAGAGTGTCATCCCGACTTGAGATTGCGTGGCCACCAAAAGGAAGGTTACGGCTTATCGTGGAATCCAAATCTGAATGGTTACTTGCTGTCTGCCAGTGACGACCACACCATCTGTCTTTGGGACATAAACGCCACACCCAAAGAAAACCGTATCATCGATGCAAAAACCATCTTCACCGGCCACACAGCAGTCGTAGAAGACGTTGCCTGGCATTTGCTCCACGAAAGCCTATTCGGATCGGTCGCTGATGACCAAAAACTGATGATCTGGGATACCCGATGCAATAACACCAGCAAACCATCTCACACCGTGGACGCTCACACCGCCGAAGTCAATTGTTTAAGTTTTAATCCGTATTCTGAGTTTATTTTAGCGACGGGAAGTGCCGATAAAACCGTCGCGTTGTGGGATTTGAGGAACCTGAAGCTCAAGTTGCACAGTTTTGAGTCTCATAAGGACGAGATATTCCAAGTGCAGTGGTCTCCGCATAACGAAACTATATTAGCTTCGTCGGGGACTGATCGACGACTGCACGTTTGGGACCTTAGCAAAATTGGGGAGGAACAGACGCCCGAAGATAACGAGGATGGACCACCGGAATTATTGTTTATTCACGGTGGACACACTGCTAAAATTTCAGGTACGTTTTTTCCCCCCCACCTATTTTATCCGAGTCAGTTTTTTTGACTTTCCTGAATAAAATTTGATTTTCTCTGGTAATCTGCTAATAATGACATGGTGTTTATTGTCTGTAATATTCAACACAATTTGGTAAAAAAATTCTTTTTCTTAGACTTCAGTTGGAATCCAAACGAGCCCTGGGTCATTTGCTCCGTGTCTGAAGACAACATCATGCAAGTGTGGCAAATGGCAGAGAATGTTTACAATGATGATGATACTGATGTGCCCCAGTCTGACATTGACGCCACACCCAACTAAGCAATTCATTTTCCACGTTCAATTACAAATCATATTATTTATTATTTTACGCAATAAGTGTCTAAAGGCCGTTTTAGACTGCCCAGGATTTGGTTTAATTTCTATGAAAACATTTGAAACAAGGTATTCTTGGTTTGAAGATATTTGGAAATATCTAATGGACTGCACAAACTAAATTGTTCAAAAAAGATGGAACCACCGGATCTTGTGCAACAAAAAATAGGTTAGTCTAAAGCCGGCCCCATAAATGTGTGTAAATTGTTTAATTTTATGTAAGCAAAACATCAGTGTGTTAAGTTTTTTTTTTTAAATTGTACACCAATTCCACAATGTTTTATTAATACAAAGTTTCGAAAGGTCGCATAATTTTTTTTTAAATATAAAATTAACGGAGTAGAAAAAAAACATCGGAATTACTACAGGTTTCGTTCGCGGAAAACGAAAGAAGCCTGTAAATGTCATTATCTCTTGTGTTTTTTTAATTGTAAAAATAACACAATCAAATTCAAAATATGTAGCTTCCAACTTTTATCCGCTAAGGAAATAGAAGAAAGAAACATCGACGTTACTACAGGTTTCGTTTGCAAAAAAAACGAAAACTGTTAACGTCAAAAAATTTAACTTTTTTTTTTTTTTTTTTTTTTTTTTTTTCAAAATTGTGAAGAATGCTGGCAAGTCTCGCGCTTTTGCCGATGTACAAAATTTATATTATTAAATAAGCTCAAAAAACCAGCAATTAAAAATGGGGTAGATTTTTTTTAATTTGATAAAAAAAATAAAAGTATTTTGTAATGAAATAAAAAAGGCACATCTTGCTTTTGGAAAAATATTAATATTGCACAAGAAGAACAAAAAAAATGGTAAATGTCACGAAATTTAACTGTCAATGTGAATTGTTTTTTTTTTGTGAATATGTGAAGAATACTGCGCTTTTTGACATTACATTGGAAAACAAAGAAATCTATAAATATCGAAAAATTGTCGTTGTTTTCTTTTTAAAAATGAGAAAAATTCTGACGACTCACGCGGAATGTTGCCAATGTCTGAGTAAAACAAATAATTAGTAAATAACTCCTGCAAAGCCAACGATTAAAAACTGGATAGATTAAGTAAAAGTATTTTGTAATAAATTTAAAAAAAGACGCATCTTGCTTTTTAGAAAAATTTTAGTATCCCACAAGAAAAACAAAACAAATTGTAAATGTCATAAAATTTAACTGTCAATGTCAATTGGTTTTTTTTTTGCGAATTTGTGAAGAATGCTGACAAGTCGCGTTTATTGTTTTCAATGCCATTTTAGCTCTGCATTAAAAAAATCTATAAATGTAAAAGTGTAATTTGTCAATTGTTTTCTTTTCAAAAATGAAAAGAATCCTGACGAGTCATGCGCAATGTTGCCAATATTTTAAAATTTATTTTATTTTACAAGTGTTTTGTAATTAATAAAATAAAATACTTTTTTTACTTTTATAAAAATATATGTATAGGTATACTGGCAACACAAAAAAAAAAACAAAGAAAACTGTAAATATCACAAAATTTAAATTGGCATTTTTTTTTCCAAATTGTGAAGAATGCTGTCAAGTTGCGTGCATTGTTCTCAATGTCATTTTAGCATAGCACTGTCGACTATCAAAGAAATAATAATAATGCGACTCTTGAAATTTATAATTCAAGAAAACTCTGGCAGATGGCGCTGGCGATTTTTGTCAGAAGTCAACATGAACGTGTGCATGGACATGAATTTAATTACTTTTCAATGGAAAATAAAAATCAGTCCGTCGCGTCGACTAACAAAAACATTTAAATGTAGCGCTTGAAATTTATAGTTCAAGAAAATCCCTGAAGATGGAGTCGATGGTAAAAAATTAATTAATTTCAAGCCAGTATATTCATGTTGATATACTTCACTGCAGTCGTCGATTAAGAGAAAATTTTTAATGTGATGTTTGAAATGTATAATTCAAGAAATCTCTGATAGATGGAGCTGGCGATTTTTGTCAGAAGAGTAAAAATAATTCAAGATGAAAATATGGACACGAGAATTAATGATTTTTTAATGCGAAATAAAAATCTGATGTCAACTAACAGAAACATCTAAATGTAGCGCTTGAAATTTGTAGTTCAAGAAAACCCCGGCAGATGGCGTTGGTGATCCCTGATTTTTAAGGTTACTGTATTGTGGGAAATTAAAATCAGTCGTAGATTAACAGAAGTATTTAAATGTATCACTTGAAATTTATAGTTCAAGAAAGCCCCGGCAGATGGTGATTTCTGATTTTAATTTTTGACTAAAAAATAACTAAATTCAAATCTAGATTTTCATGTTGAACTTTTTTTTATACCTACACTTCTAGCAGTCGTGAATTAACAGAAAAAAATTAATGTAACGCTTTTTTAAATTTTATTTATAAATCAAGAAAATTCCTGCAGGTGGCGCCGACGATTTTTGCCAGACGTGTATAAAATAATTCAACGTGAACTTATTTTTTTTTTTTAATGGGAGATAAAAATCAGTCGTCGACTAAGAAGCGTTTAAATGGCGCTTCAAATTTATAGTTCGAAAAAATCTCGGGCAGATGGCGTGCGTTGGTGATCTCTGATTTTTACTTCTCATTAAGAAAATAATTAAATTCAAGCCCATGTTTTCGTGTGGAAAATTTTCGATACACTTTTTGCACTCGTCGACTAAAAGCAAAATTTAAATACCGCGCGCTTAAGAAAACCTCGAGAAATGGCGTTAGCGTTATATGCATGTTTGTTATATGTCGTCGATCAGGAAAATTTAAATGTGGCACTTAAAACTGTAGTTCAAGAAAACCTCGACAGATGGCGATATTTCATTTAATGACACATTTTCACTATTCTCATAAAAAATGGCGTATTTTACTTTTCATTAAAAAAAAAACTTCAAGCTCGAATTTTCATAAGGTTATGATATCACTCTTGATTTGACAAGAAAATTTTACAGAAATTTGGCGCTTAGATTTTGTAGTTCATGAATACCTCGACAGATAGTGTTGACGAAAAATTAAAAAATCTATAAATGTTGTAAAATTGTCATTAGTCAATTGTTTTCTTTTCAAAAATGAAAAGAATCCTGACGACTCACGCGCAATGTTGCCAATATTTTAAAATTTTATAGGATTCAATAAATCCAAAAAAAAGCTAACAATAAACACGAGAAAAGAGATACAAATTTTATTTTAAAAAAAATACGTATATGTATTGACATCGTATCAAAAAATAAAAACAAGAAACAAAGCAAGATTTAGCTGTCACTGTCAATTTTTTTTCAAAATTGTAAAGAATGCCGACAATATTCTTGACTTAAGCAGATCCAAAAATTAAAATATTATTTAAGAGCAAAATTTTTGGGTAATCCCTGCCAGCACTTGAAGTAGTCGGGGTCCAATTTTTGGCAGGTTTTCGCACCCCATTTGGTCACCGCAAGTCCCAAGCAACTCTCGAACATAAAAGCCTGCAACAAAATCATCTTCGACTTAAAAAAAAATGTTTTTCTTTTGTTTGTGTCTTAGACCTGTGTTCCTTCTGCGATTCGTGTTGGCTTCAACACCTCCTCGGAAGCCTCGCTGAAACATTTGAGGTCGGGACCATGGGGGGTCATAATACTATGCAAAGTTGCACCCCCAGGTAAAAAACCACCTCTCTTAGCTTCGTACTGCCCCAAAATCAGCCCCATGAATTCAGACATGCAATTCCTGTGGTAATAGGGTGGTCTGAATGTGTGTTCTTGAACCGACCAGCGAGGGGGGAAAATAACGAAATCGGCAATTGCGGTGCCCCTCTTTTCCGATTGGCAACTCAACACGGTAAATATAGATGGGTCCTTCAAAATCAAAACACCTTATTAAAAATGTGATGAAAAAATTTAAAAAAAAGATCCTTACACAGTGATCGAAAGAGACCGAGTTAATAACCATGAAGTTAGCCAAATCGTACTTGTACGGTACGTAATTACCATGCCAAGCCACGACGTCAAACGGGCTATGGGTTTGTTCGCAAGCAAATAGCTTCCCTTGATATTTAGAGACGATTTCATATTTTTCAACTTCCTTATCCTCGAACCACGCGGTGGGCGTTAGAAAATCCCTGGGGTTCGCCAGACCATTGGCGCCAATCGGGCCCAAATCCGGTAACACAAAGTGCTGCCCAAATACTTCCAAGATGTACCCACGAGATGGCTCTGACACGGCGACATTAAACCGCATCCCTTGTTGAATGACGGCGATTTCGTTTGGTTTCACCGACATGCGTCCGAACTCGGTTGTAATTTTTAGAGCCCCATGTTGGGGCACTATCGACACATATACGGTTTAATTTTTTATATTGTTACTTGAGGAAGGGGGGGAGGATTGCAACGTACCTATCAGGAAATCTCCGTCAGCGTTGTAGAAACTACGATCTTGCATGGGGGAATTACACGTGTAAACATGAATGGCCAAGCCGAGTTTTAATTTCGGGTCACCAGCACCGCAGACCGTGTTTAAACCTTCGATGAAATCAACAGTGGCATTTTTAGGGGGGAAATCGAAGGGGTTCCAACGCATCTGTTATACAGGGTGTTTCAGAATAACTATTCATAACTTTGAGGGATGGTAGGTGGCATCGAATTGAGCATTGTTTGTTAATAAAATAATTTCCGGAAATTTTTTGGTTTCGTGTAGTTTTCTTTTGTTTATTAAACGAGTGATTTTATTTTCGAGTTTTACTATTTACTCATTTCGTCATTTCTAAAGGCAGAGAAAGCAGTAAAATCTCACAAAAATTATCAAATTTCTTTATCTAATTACGAGCACATCTGTACAGGTAGATATATTCAATTTCTTAATGTTTTAAAAACAAAACTGAAAAAAGGCGCTTCACCTCTATTTTTTTAATTTTAAAGACAAACGAACAAACTCGATTTATATACCAGATCATATCCAATAAGCAGGTTTTTTTCTAGTGGACAGCCTGTATATAATAAATTAAGATTTATGAGTGAGTATTTTATATGGTTACATACCTAAGTCGCCACACTCGAGTTTCACCAAAAAAAAAAGTTTCATGCATGTTTCCGCGCAATTCACTTGTTTTTTTAAAAAAAGAACTTCAAGACAGCCAAAAATTTACCTGATTTGGATCAGGATCTTGTTCGGCCCAATTATGATGGACGTTGCCTTTCAAGAAAGGCCCGTAAGGCTTATGCCCGACAGAAGGCCTGATTCGATACAACCAACTCCTCTTGTTTTCATTTCGGGGGGCCGTAAACGCACTGCCCGATAACTGCTCGGCGTAAAGACCATATGGACACTTCTGCGGGTTGTTTTGACCTTTGGGCAAAGCATTCGGACAACGTGGGTCTTCGGATGCAAACTCGGCATCGAATCCGCTCAAATACTACAAGCTTGGTATGTTTGCGAAAAAATAAAGACGTCAGTATAGTACTTACACTAAAATCCGACATGTTTGCTTAGAGTAACTAAACAGACTGAATGAGATAAACAAGTATGTAAATGAAAGAGTGTAAAAAAAATATGTTACATAAATGTATAAACAATGATCAGGCGCTTTTTTTAAAGGCAAATATGTTTACGGCCTTTGTTGGAATGTAGGAAAAATGCACATGGTGTTTACCATCTCGGAGCAATACAAAGATTAGTTATGTAGGAATGTGAATTTGCGAATTTATAATTATTTAAATAAAACCAGTTCTGTCCTAATCCTAATTTTAAGGCTGCTACATTGAATTGAAGTTTTGATAAACTATAAACTACGAAATGAAAGAAACGTCGAATAATTTTGTTAGAAATCAAATTTATTTGTATGAACAAAAAATTAAACAGTGCAGAGCAGTCTTGCAAAAAAAAATATTAGACAGATAAAAAATAATGAGATTTTAAACAGAATTGACACTAACGGTGGAACTAGTACTTTGTTAGCAACAGTTAGCTGTTCACATAGAAACATACATTTATGTCTTAGAATTTACAGGAAATATTCACACAATCCTGTACTCAGGTTGCCTTCGACATAATTTTATTGTACTTACTCTCTCTTTTTTTTATTAAAGGGAATCAGATGAAAGGAGCTGAGTTATTTAGATAGACAACCTGAATACAATAAATTATAATCTCGTTTAACAACACAGATATATCAATTTGTACATAAACGAATGATGCTTCAGCGCTCTAATTATAAAAAAAAATTATACAGAGTTCACGAGAAAAAAAAAACCTTACAGTAAACACTCAACGTTTCTCTAGTGTACATGCATAGTATAGTAGAAACTATGTTTTATATATACTTCATTATGTAATTTTGGTCAATGCCAACCTAAAATCGTTTTACAAAGACAGTCATCAACTCAGAAACACACCGTGTCTTTCATCTGACATTTTACACACATTTAATAATTGAGGAGAGGAACACGCCGTCACAATTTTTGTTTTTGTTTTTACAAAGAAATGCTGTCGCACGTCAGGCGCAGACACGGTGGCGTTTCTGAGCGATCTCTCACACTATATATAAAGAGGTGTTGTTACAATATAACAATATATCTAAGCAGTTTATGACATTGCAATTAAAATAACTTTAGAGAAAATAGTCGGGAGTTCGGCGAGTCACGTGAGGTTCGCCACGACGAGGTGCTGGATCAAATTGCAGGCTGTAACAAAAAACAAAAACGAATAACGCACATGAAATTAAAAAAATATATATACAGTGAGAATCTTGTAACCCTGTACATAGACGAAAATTACGCGATCAGATAATACATTTCTGAGTCATATAAAACTGCACATAGGGATTTTAACATTACGTTGCTATGGTTACTACTCAATATTCAATGCTGAATCATTTAAAAACTGCACATAGAAAGCATTAAGGAAGGTTTATTTCATTGCATGTATTTGTCTATCCGGAAATTTGTCGGCAAATAATGAAGAGACCTCTCTCAACGAAGCTCCATTTGTGAATAATGTGTACATTTCTACTTTTTCGGCGGTTGTATACATAATTTTACAATAAATCAAAAGAACAATTTAATTCAATCTGACAATTCAAAATCAGTAGTGCCATTACTAACAACGTACGGTAACCATGGCAAATGAAATAAATTTGGAAATAATAATGTAATAAAGCTTCCATTGATAATTACTATGCGCAGTCTTATAAAGTTCTCAGTGTATATTTTTTTAAAAGCGATTTTAAAGTCATTGTCAAAGAAGAGGCCTCAATCTGTCATAAAAATAATTAGCCACGTTCACCAAGTTCTTTTTTATCAACATTATTTGTAAACAAAGAAATTTTTTTACATTTTTGTAGAGAACGCCGCTTTGGCCACTTGCAGAAGCATAAAGAAGACGACGAAGAAAAAGCAAATGACGATCGATTCCTTGTGCAATGACATTTGAACCTTTGTATTAAACATTCATTTGACAGATAACGGCGTTGCATTCTGTTTGAGCCTTAAATCTATCGGGTTGCTAACGGGCTTGTGACGTCACAACGCGTTTTACGATTCAAATATAATTCGGAACTTTGAGGACCGATTTTGAAAAAAGCTAAAAACGCGTTTCAAAAAATTCTTTCACTCAAATGAGTTTTAGATGCTTTTGTATAATTCTGACATAAAAATACACATATTTAATTTTTCTGGAGCTTCCAATTATTGTCTCCTTCTAGTGACATTTTAGTGATTATGATTATTTAAGCTATTGCCCATTTACTTGTCATCCACACTGTCAAACTGATAGTATGTAGGCATCACTTCACACTTGTGACATTTCCTGTTTTATTTAACAGTATTTTAAATTTATTCATTATAATTCAATACATTTTAGAGAGGCATCGTTAATTCTGAATGCAAACAAATATTTTCTAACGTTATTTATACGCCATACCATACCTAATCTGGCTTTCTCTTGTCCACTATATGTTGGTAGGTCACTGAAGTATACTTAGAAATCATGATTTTTTTTTTCAAATTTTAACACTGACAGTGCAGATGTTAAATAAATGTCAAAAGTCTATTGGCAACACTGATTTTACTGTTAATCGGTAAAATAACAATGACAGATTCTAATGATGTCTCATTTTCGGTACAAAAAAGCTCAACGCTCCGAAGCTCTCAAAAATCCCTTTAAAATAATCGCTTTTAATAAAATCCCTTTGAGTATAAACAACCACCAAAAAGGGATAAATCCGTCAGGTTGGCAACTTTGTAATTATGATAGTATAGGGGTGGGGGGAATGTTGGGATAAAATTTCTTAAGTCCAGTGTTGCTAACTTAAGGAATTTTTTTCAAATCATTAGGGATTGAGGGTTTTTTAAAAAAAAGGGATTTGCAAATTTTATTTCGTAAAAGAAGCTGGAAGATGACAGCCCCTAGACAACAAAATTTTGTGCTTTTATACAGGGTGTTAGGTAATTGTGTTAGCTGTGGCTTTCGCTTACCAAGAAAAAATTCAAACAAAAATCGATAAAAATTGTTTGGAAACTACTAATTTTCTTATCTACTGTTACACCCACATGTCGAACGCCATCCGGGCGGTCGATCCCTTGCCATAAAATACCAGATGGTTTATTGTTTTATGACAAGCAAATAACGCTCGTTCAATATCTTAACAGATTTCAGAGTGTGCGGATCAGTGTCAGAATGAATTGTTACACAAATAACGAAATTAATAATTTAAAGTGGCGGTAAATTCAAACTTATGTATTCTCTACCTTTTTGGATCACA
This sequence comes from Dorcus parallelipipedus, assembly GCA_958336345.1. Lineage (NCBI taxonomy): Eukaryota > Metazoa > Arthropoda > Insecta > Coleoptera > Lucanidae > Dorcus > Dorcus parallelipipedus. The sequence goes on along the minus strand of OY284478.1, from coordinate 5,201,093 downwards.
CTGTATGTAGAAGGAAACCCACATATTTGTTTCTTTCTTTAATTTACGATCTACTGAATTATGATCAGGGTTACAACTTAAGGCAACCTTGCGTGCATATGTCCATTATTCATAGGGACCGGGACATCATCTCACAATTCGTTTTGAATCCAAAGTAGGCTAACAAATTGTCCCAAATTACATAACAACTTAATAAAATACAAATAGAAAATTGAGATTTTCGAAAGCAAATACTACATCCTAAAGGATTCAAAATCTAAGAAGGAAGATTTTTTTTTCTTTAAGCACAGAGACACTTCTCAGCGCCCTTAATGGTAGTCTAGAACTTTTGCAGCAATTTCTTTTACAGACAATTAATTCAAACTAATCAAAATAATTAATCTGCACTTTTTCTTCACCATAATTTTTGTTATATTATTACCTTTCAGTGACACTCAATATAATCATTGTACCATAGTTTTAGGGCTGGCCTTTCAATTTCAATATTTAGTTAACTCAAGTTCTTAAACTGGCACGTTATTATTTGCATTTGTATTTCATAGTGTTTTCGATTCACTGGTCTAAACTCTAGACCACTCTTATGGTATTCTCATCTTGTTTTAATCATATGATAATAGAAGATGGAGATACTCTGACAGTATTAACATCAAGGGCTTTTTATTCCATTTGTATAATTTCATCATAATTTTATAGTTAACTAATGTAAACTGCCAGCCTTGTGTACTTTGACAACTCAAAAGCCCTTGTGCATTTATTTGTGTGAACTTAATGGCGAATTGACAAATTAACCACAACTTTACATATCATTGGCATCACTATCACAAACTCTTTTAAACGGACACTAAATGGCGTACAAACACTTAACGTTTCGCAGACGTTCGACAGCTTCGTCACTGTTTTTAATTGGTGGAGAGATAGCTGACAGTTGAAAAAAATAGAAAAAAAAAAACTATCAAAGGTTTCTTCTACTAAGTAGTTATTAATGAGGGAATAGGTTTCTACTTTCTACACATGATTTTAAAAATGTTTTAATTCGATAAAGTGTACCGATAAATTCAATCTTATTTATATTAATTCCTTAAAAATCAAGAGTTCATAATTGGATACGAAAGAAATTAATATTTAAAAAGTCAACATCAATTAGAACGTACCGGAATGTCTAATTAACACGTTCAAGGTTTGACTCACGATCGAATCACAGCAATTTTATGATTTAGAAATTTTTGAACAAACGTTCCTCTTTCGCTTGAAATTAACAAATTCGATTTGTTCACGTCAAGTAAAAGAAAAATGTGCAAATAAGAAAAAAATGAACAGTGTTTTGTAGTGTACAGAATTCTTCAGTTTCTTAGGGACGAGAACACGACTTTCTTATTTCTAATGAAACACGCTTATGATCAGTTGTAGTCGTTTCTTTTTTCTCAGCAGATTTCAATACTGACAGTATCTGTGTAAACCACGAATGAACTAAAATTTACCAAGAGAAAATAGTCAGTCAAATAAAACGCTGTTGCAATTGTTGAACTGTAAGTTAATCCACGATTAAAATATCCAGCCTTTAAGGATCCATACTTCAGCCACAGATTAACTTTAACCATTGGTTTATTCCCACAGAAACAGTATTATACCTTTATAATTGCAGTCATGAGAATAAAGTGAATAAACCAAAGGTTAAAGTGAATTTGTGTCTGAAGTATTCACTAGCCCTGAAGTTATTTAATTAAATAATAGTAATTAAAGTAAAATCTGTAGTTGCAGACAATACTTTTAGGATGATGAAATAAATACAGTGAAAGCTCTCTTAGGCGGACACCGATCGTCACCAGCAAACTGTCCGTCCATTAGAGGTGTCCGCCTAAGAGAGATGCAAATGCATGTAAATTACATAAGTGGGAAATTAAAAACTGTCCAGCTAAGAGAGGTGTCTGCTTAAGAGAGCTGTTCGCTATGGGAGCTTTCACTGTAAAACAAAAGGATTATACCTACAAGGTAATAATTCCTCAAACTAATTTTAAATATTACTCTCTAAAGAACACTTAGCTCCCTTCGTGAGCCTGTAAGAAATAAACGAATAATTTAATAACAGAAATAAACTGATATTACTTTTTTTTTTTTAGTTTTTGATTTCGTATTGTCTCTAGAAAATCTGAATGAAAAAGAAACATTAATTCTTTTAAACATACAAGAACTCAGCACAATTAACAATTAATTATAATCTTGGGTCTTTACAATCAATTACTAAGGGCCAGTTTCATAATCGAATTTAAAGGAGTCTTTAAATTTAAAGTCGCTTTCAGATGTCAAAACAAATATGAAAACAAATTTGTTTACACATGTGAATGTGACTTTAGTTTTAAAGTCTCCTTTAAATTTGATTAAGAAACTGGCCCTTATTGTAATTGTTGAATCTTTACAAATTATTTAATCACTGATTGTAAGGGCCTAACAATTACAATTAATTAATTGTTAGTTTCTTTTGGAAGGGATTTAATTAACAATTAATTATGAAATGCAGTTTTCGTTTGATTATTGAAGCATTTCTGTTTGATTAAAGTGCTAAAAATAAAACAGTTTCAATTCAAACTTCAAAGATCATACCACATTAAAATGGAACTAGCAGTTATGACTGTATTAAATATATTTTTTAATAACTCTCATTAAAAATATTTAGAAGCAATTGACAATTAAATTAGTTGGAATTATTTTAAAATTGTAGCCTTCAACTCAACGATTTAATTGCAATTAGATTCAATTGTAAAAAGCAATTGTGATTAAATTTAATTGCAATTAAACATTAATCAATTGAAATTTAAACTCAATAATGCCTCTACACTGATTCAAATATGTACGTCATCAAAAAATGTAGTCCTTTCTTGTCCATTGAAAATTATCACAAAGCTTGTAGTTACAATCAGCGATGCAAAACCTAACCAAAATCGTTTCACAAGAGAGCTGGTCTGAGGAATCAAATTTATATCATGTCTTGCATCCCTGGTTACAATTGGTCAGACAGGTTGTAAAACCAATTTAACTTCAATATTTTGTTGTATGCTGACGTTCTGAATAAGCTGTCAATGCGCAGCAAAAAATCTTAAACTAATTCACCCTTCCTTCCTTCCCTGATCACCTGCTGATAACCCCATTCATTTTAAATTAATGAAATCTCCTTGGAAAAACGTCTTAATTTGCACATTCCAATCAATTACAATTGCAAACAAAAATTAATAAACAACAGTTTAGGCTGTGAGATCTTGTCTATGTTTGTATGCAATCAAAACTGTCTTGCAAAAATGTTTAGGGCAATTAAATAAATTTTAGAAAAGGGTATACCTACAAGGACAAGGTAATAATTCCTCAAACTAACTTTAAATATTATTCTCTAATGAACACTCCTTCATGAGCTTGTCAGAAATAAGCAAATAATTTAATAACAAAAATAAACTGATATTAATTTTTTTTTTCTTTTTGATCTCATATTGTCTCTAGAAAAACTTAATGAAAAATTCTTTTATACATACAAGAACTGTCTTGTCTGCTGCAATCGAAACTGACTCAAAAATTTTTAAATTTCTAATAAACAACAATGGGTTTAGGAAATCCAATGATTAACAATTGTAAATTTAAAATACTTACAAAGAATACTTAAGAGCATCATCGAGTTCCATTATTGCAGCCTGATTCCCACAGCGGTAGCAATAATTTGGCGCGCTGAAAATTGTCACGACGTTACGGTCGTGACACCAGTTGTAGCCCTCCATCACAAGCTGATGGGCCCTCGAAACCAATGTGAGGCCATTGGAGTGATTAAATGTTTCCGATATATCCTGGCCGAAAGTATAACCGGCACCGCGCGGAGATATGCCCCATCCTCCGCGGTCATCCGGGTCAGACCACAGAAGATCGCACATCGGACCTTCATGTGGAACCTAAAACAAGGGAAGCATTATCGACACATACAAATTTAATAAGTAATCTTATCATCTGTGTAGCAACTTATTTAACAAAGTGAGTAAAGATAAGAGTAAAGTGACACACTATTAAAATAAAACGTTTGTTTTATCTACGAAATAGGAACGAACCTCTTGTAAGCGATCTAGCGCTCTGATGTGATCGAGGGTGTCGATGCTGGGACTTAAACCGCCGTGTAAACAAAAGATTTGTGTGTCGACCAATGCTGTGAGAGGTAAATAGTCGAAAAGGTCGGTGAAAAACTTCCAAACGTTAGCGTTCCCGTATTTTCTGAGACACTCATCGTAGAAGCCATATACTTGTGTGATTTGTCTGGACTCGTGGTTCCCTCTCAGGATGGTGATTCTTTCCTTATATCGCACTTTTAATGCGACCAAGAGCGTCACGGTTTCCACCGAGTAGTAGCCACGGTCGACGTAATCACCCATAAACAAGTAGTTCGTGTCAGGACTTCGTCCGCCTATCCTGAAGAGTTCCATTAAGTCGTGAAACTGTCCGTGGACGTCGCCGCACACTGTGACCGGGCATTTTACTTCTTGTACATTGGATTCCTTTGCTAAAATTTCTTTCGCCTTGAATGAAGAGAACGAGAACAAAAAAAAACAACACCATTAATCATAGGTACCCAAAAGTGAGTAATGGTGAGGCAATGAATGTAATTTACATTACATGGGGAATTTGGTTTCTTTTTAAATAGCGAAATGCTCACCTTATCACATAGTGTTTTTACTTGGTTTTCCGTTAATTGCTTACACTCGTTTAGTTGCTCTATCCACTGGTCCAATTCTTTACACACGGCTTTATCATCCATTATTTGGAACTTTCAAACAGAAACACAACAACAATTTAATTAGCTAGGTATTAGCACATACGTTGAACTGTTTGAACTATTTTTGGACTATTAATTCATCAGTAAAGCGCAAGCTACTCTCCTTAAACAACACTACACTATCAAAATGGCTGCCGGTAAAGCCTATATCGGTGATGTCAATTGCTACAATGACGCACTCTGGCAGCCCTAGAATATACTAGAATTTACGCGCAATTATTCAAATGAAAATCAGATTATTTTAACGCAATTATAATTAAAACGAGCGAGAATACCTACAATTAAATCAACTTGATTAACTGCTTGACGAGTTAGTTAAATTATACCTTCAAGTTATCATAACATAAAAAAGATTTCCAAACTAAAAAAATATGATTTGAATAAATACTTTTGCTAAGACTCCATCGGGATGCCCTGAGTTACTAGTTTTTAATTTCTGCGGCAATGGCTTCATTTCTGCTCTGTTTTTGGAGTGCCGCCGAATCTAAACGTAGAAAATTTTGCTGTCATTTTTTTAAACTGACACTTCAATCGGTTATTTATGTTATCCGACCAAGCGGGCTAGATTAAATAAAGTGTATAATTAAAAAGAATCTTGAATCTTATACCGTGCGTCCCGGCCCTTCTGAGCTATAGGAAAATAACATGAGATTTCAAATATTGTTGATTTTTATGTTCCCAAGACAAAATACCTACGATAAAAATTTACATTGCGCCTGCTAGTATTCGATCGAACACAACTTAAATGTTTAAAAAGAATTATGCAACTAATATTGAAATAATTAAAGAAATTGGTTTTCGAAAATTAAGTTTCACTTTAAGAGCTCCTTTTTTTAAAGCACTTTTAAATCTGTTGTCAGTATGAGCATTTGCCAAGTTGCATGTGCCTCACGTCTTTCAGTCGGATGCCCTGTGTTCAAACCTTATTAGATCTTTTTAAAATAATTATTACAACTTTTTTTTAAATTTAATCACCTACACTGTAATTATACAAATACAGCGTGGTTAGTAATGATTAGTAATCATTGGCACGAACGAAAGGTTCAAGCAACTATTATTTTCAACTGAAGAAAGTTGAAATTAATATTAATGTATTGTTTTAGGTCTGTTCGTTTCTTCTGCACTTTTCTACACTTTTTGCACCAACCGCTCCCGAGAGAGTGAGATGTATACAGCCTGTTTCAGTGAAGATGCACCAAACTCGGTATGTCGGTAGATATCGTCAAAAGAAATAAAAGTTTTGCATAACTTTTTTGTTTAATGTATAGGTTTTGAGAAAATCGAAGGGAAAGGAGAGTCGTATATTTTTAAAACGTACAATAGATGAAAACAGCCAGAATTCTTAACCTGCCTTAACCTTCGGTTTATTGCTTTATTACCCCATAAACTGTCGCGCCTCAGATGATATGATGAAACACATTTAGGTACGCTGGATTTCACAAACGTCACTTAACTTTAATCATCGATTAAGCATAATCATTCCTATAACTTCAACACATGTAACCATAGCAACGTTTACTTTTAACGGATGATTAAATTTAAGTAACGTTTGTGAAATTCGCCATTAGTCTGTTCTGGTTAGCGTTGTAGTAAGGATTAATCAATTGGTGTAGTTTATACTTTTCATTTTTAAGTTTATTACTGTATGTGTTGGTGTGTTTGCGATGGGCGATTTCACGTTTCGAGAATACGCAGATTATTTGAACACATGTTGTAAGCTGTAAGGCAATTGCCGTTTTCGTAATTCGCCCGCTTTAGAATTTGTTTCTACTTCATGTGACCAAGTTCAGTCTGATAGTTAGGCAAATAATTTGACACATCGGCGGAAGCACTAATTCTAGTTACTAATTTTCCCAATTTATTAATTGTACCGATTTTAGTCAACTGTTCAATTACTTAGTTGTGTACATCATATTATTTACACGTTGGATACAGGAATAAATAAAAACCTGTTACAAGCGTTAATTATCGTATATTATTAAGACTCGGCAAATTTGATGTAATTACGGTTTGCATAATTATTTAGTGCGACGAAAACGCACGCTAAATGCACATTCTTTCAAAGAGTTCACCTTTAACGTCTTGCGGTCAAGGACGATAGATATTTACAGTCGCACCTCTATAACTCGCACCTCCACAACTCGAAACTTTCTGTAAGTCGAAATTTACTGATGTCCCTGCACATTATGTAAAATAGAAACCTCTTTCTCTAACTCGAAATTTCTATAACTCGAAGTAATTTTCCGGTCTCTTGAGATTCGAGTTATGGAGGTTCGACTGTATTGTCTTCTTGCAGCCGCGTGCCTTTCATAAAACAATTTAAATCGCTCGCCTTGTTTCACGGCGGCAGAAATTTAAATCGCTACGGTATTTCTAAAAACATTGACCCAAAATAATGCAAACTTCAAGTTGCTCCGTTTGCAAAATTGTATTAAAATATTTTGTTCCAAATAATGTCAGAAACGTTTCCCCGAAGTTTGGTGCATCATCACTGAAACACCCTGTACAATACAATGTAAGTAGGAGTGAGAAAAGTAGAGTAAAGAAATTAAAAGTTAGAAAGTGCACAACAAACGAATAGATCTATTGTTTATTTTCTTTATAAGTGTTATAAATAAAATTAAGTCACATACAAACCGTTCGGTTGTGTGGGAACTAATATATTCGAATACTATTTTCAGTATTTTCATTCGAATACTATTTTTATTCGAGTACTATTTTCGCCCATCACTGACCCTGATGCCCGTATGCACAGACAAATCTTAGACTTAAGCCAAAGTAAACCTTTACACTTTGAACAATGGGCGTGTTCAGCGGACACAACAGTTGACTAAAACCAGAAACGTGTTTCATTTATGTTGAGTTTAAAAAAGAGAAAACTGAGAAATCTAGCAATTCAGAAGTATACAGTAAACAGACAAACAGAGTATAGATCAGTCAGTGGAAAGCGCTATAATTCCTTCTCGTGTCTATCAAGTGGAACTTCTATCAAATACTTGAATGTGCTAGTCGAAAAGACACAACATCCGGTCGTTACGTCACTGTGACAATCGACGGACGGTTCTTCCTTTTATGCGGTGCGTTTGTGTAGTGAACTTCGGTGGTCAAGCACTCGAGAAGAAAAATGGTTGAAACTTTGCAATTAAAGGGCACCCTGTTAGGGCATAACGGTTGGGTCACGCAAATTGCGACCAACCCAAAGTACCCCGACATGATTTTGTCAGCGTCCAGAGGTACGGATTACATGTAAAAATTTTAGGTTAGGTTCGTTTATAAATCCGTGAATATTTTCGGTAATTATTTATCATCTGCCGCTAATATCGATTGTTTTAAGTATTTTGATTATCCATGTGTAATTTTCATTAAAAATTTTGTTTATAATCGAATGTAAATTGTTCAGATAAAACTTTGATCGTTTGGAAGTTGACACGTGACGATACCCAATACGGTGTGCCAGAGAAGCGCCTTTACGGACACTCGCACTTCATTTCCGACGTCGTTCTGTCCAGCGATGGAAACTACGCACTTTCCGGATCTTGGGACAAGACACTGCGCCTTTGGGACTTGGCTGCCGGAAAGACGACCCGTCGATTCGAAGACCACACCAAGGTTTGCTAAATAGTAAATTTGTTTTATACAGTAACCTCCCACGTTTAAAACAGCTAGAAGATTTTTTCTTAACGTTTGCTGCGATCTTCCACAGAAGGTTGTTGTAGTTATAACGGTACATTTTGATGGGTCTACTATGTAAGTAAGTATAGGAGTAGTAGTTACAATATTACAAGTGAAAGAAACATTTTGATTAGTTTTGTTGTAGAAAAAAATGTTTTTCTTTCGGTAATTATTTTTTTTTTCTGTTCAGGATGTCTTGAGCGTTGCTTTCTCTGTGGATAACCGTCAGATTGTGTCTGGATCACGCGATAAAACCATCAAACTGTGGAATACCCTCGCCGAATGCAAGTACACAATTCAAGATGAAGGCCATACTGACTGGGTGTCTTGTGTGAGATTCTCCCCCAACCATTCCAACCCCATAATAGTATCTGCAGGGTGGGATCGCATGGTGAAGGTCTGGAACCTAACCAATTGTCGTCTTAAAATCAATCACTCTGGTCATACCGGCTACTTAAATACGGTCACTGTGTCTCCCGACGGCTCATTGTGTGCCAGCGGTGGAAAGGATTGCAAGGCAATGTTGTGGGATCTCAATGATGGCAAACACCTGCACACCCTCGATCATAATGACATTATTACAGCTCTGTGCTTCTCACCAAATAGGTTAGTTTCTTGAAGAATTTAAATTGCAATAAGAATTGGATCAAATCCAAACTCAAAAATTTCTTAAACAAACTATAATTAAACCAGGTCAAGTACAATAGGATAATGTAAAACATCTTTTTTTTTTTTTTTTAATGATGAAAACTCATTTAACCACTTGAAAAATCTATGAGAGGTTAATGCGGATATGGGACTGAGATTTCTTATTATTGAAATCTCTTTGTGTAAAATTGCTTTTGCAATCATCTGAGATCTATGTAATTTTCAAGGTATTGGTTATGTGCTGCTTTCGGCCCATCCATTAAGATATGGGACTTGGAGAGCAAGGAAATGGTTGAAGAGTTGAGACCGGAAGTTGTGTCACAGACGAGTAAAGCTGAGCCTCCTCAGTGTCTATCGTTGGCATGGTCGACAGACGGACAGACTTTATTCGCCGGCTATTCCGACAACACAATTAGAGTGTGGCAAGTAAGCATTTCTGCTCGTTAGAGTTTTCCGATGAGCTTTGACGAATTTTTGTATTTATGAAGATTTAAATATAAATATGAGACTAATTTGTTGTTTTTTTTTTTATATACCTTGCCGTGTTTGTTAAAATTACAAACTATTTTTAATTAAATTTTTTATGTCACGAAGTTTTAACGTAACTTTAGTTTAAATTTCCCGCGTTTTTATGTGAATGAAGATACAAATTTGCCATCAATAGGTGGCAACACGTAATCGTTTAAAATATACAAAGTGGTCAAGAATAACTGAGTTGGCAATACAATTAAGAGCATTTTTTTATTCGGCTATTTGCAACACTGCAACCGGTTATATCTATTTGTTGGTTTATTTGACGTAACCTGAACAGCGACAAGAGTGTCTCTGTTGCAAGTATGTTACTTTTATTCTATCGATTATGATTTCAAGAACGATAAATAAGAATATAACATAATATTTCAATCAATTTTCTTTATTCACATGACATGGAAGCATGATTGGTTGCCTATGCTATAGATTGGAAAATGCTTTTAGTAAGGTGTGGTAAGGCATAGCGTGGAGTCTCGCATTTTAAATTTTATTATTGGCACCATTATTATCAGACTTCGGTGTTTTTAGGATATTTCAGAGCCAGATTTGTTTTATCTCGTGAACACATTTATGTTTATAAAACGTAAGGTTGTGAGTTTTCCGAAAGTATTCCAGACGGTTTTTATTACACTAGACTAGAGTAGGCACTACATTTGCATAGGACTGGTATCTCTGACCGCTGAATATTTAAAGTTGTATGAAATGTTCCTTTTTCTAGGTTAGGTTTAAAAATGCTCAATAGTTTCAGGATTTTTATTTGATCACTTGATACAGTGAAGTTGCTACTGAACCCACTTCGTAACATATCACGATAAAGGTCGATTCAAACACATCCGTGATGTGTCCGGTCTGTGATAATGAAGGCCGTAATCCCCCGTGCTGGAAGAATCGACCTTTAAGCGGTTCGCAATGTACAACGTGTATATAAAAAAAATAGTTGGTGATTTATGATGAGTTGCCCAACTTCTAAAATCGTATGTATTTATAAAAAAATCATTCTAGGTTATGCGAATTTAGGTGCATTTTTAGATCGTGAGTCATCATTTCACAACGCGCACGCGCGACTAAAAATGTTACTTATGACTAGAGCACGGATTTAGGACCATTTCTAGATCACAACATCACAAGTCGTCTATTGGCGTTTTTGATCTCCGTTAGATGCCACTGCATATCACCACTTTTCCGCCATTTTTGTGCTAAAAAGGTAGGGATACACGGTTTTTTTGCAATTTTTACACTGCGGTACGGAACACATTTTTCAGTTTCCGCATAATTCCGCCGCGTGGCGACTCTTTCGTTCAAAGATGCGAATTTAGTCGGACGTACCTACAAGTGGTGGTGGAGTGATGACTCGTGACGTCGTGACCAGGATTGGGATGTAAAAAATGAAACGTGTAAATACCCGTTAATCACGCATGGTGCTTTGTAATTGTGTAGGTCATGAAAAATGAATGTAAAAATTACGTTTGTTTTCTATTGTTATAATTAATTATTTATACACAATCTAATATGTATCTATTTTGATGTGAAATGGATTAAATCGTTGATTACAAGAACTTAAAAAAAAACATGAAAAACGCAATATTTATTTGAGTAGTGTCAAATGAACATTCATTTTGAGATGAGAAATGTGACATTTCTCATAAATTACGTCGAGTAAAAATTACGTCCAGACGTAATGTAATGTAGAAAATATTTTTTACACAATTCTGACATAAATCCTTGCTTTACTTGTTACCTAAGAAATCTAAAATCCGTGCTTTAGTTATAAATTATACATCTGTCTGACGTTAGTTGGCACTAGAGTTTCAACATTATCAAGCGGGAAGTTGCCAATATTTCAGAATGAAATCGCTTATTATGTAAAAACTAGCCAAGTTTTATTCAAATATCGAACAAACAGCGATAAGTCACCCAAGTTGGCACTGGAAACCTGAAGAGGCAATCTTCAAATCTTGTATTCTTAATACCTGTACTTCCGCTTTTTGACGATTTGACATTGATTTCCTTACAAATGTCAAAGAGGCATTCTATTGAACTTCAGAACGTTGCAGAATTCCGCTACTGTAAACAGCCGAAAATCTTAAACTTTAAACTACTAAATTAAAATAAGAATCGAATCGCCTCTAGCTGTATTCATAAAAGAATTTCATACTTTAATTATTTCTAATTATAAACAATTCCAGACGATAACGGGCACTGGGAAGTGGTCCAGTCTCAACACAGTACCCCCATAAGATTTAGCGATAGCTGGCGATGGAGAATAAAGCAATTTACATGGTGTAAACCTGCCTCGCAGGTAACCAGTGTTGCCAGATCTACCGCTAAAGCACTAAGGCGATATTTCTTTCGTTTGGGGGTTTCATCTAATGTCATTTTTTGTTTTTTAATAAAAATAATTTCAATCAGCTGTATTGGTTTAGTCATTAGCGTAGATTTTCTGCAACTAAAATAACGCAGGTTTCTAATAAAGTCCCTAGATAGATAAAGTACCGCACTTACCGCCATTTTGAGTCAAAATAAGCGCGCCAAATTTGATATCACATTACCTGTTACGTTCAATTTCAAATTTGCTTAGTTAAGGGAAAAATTCATAGACAGCGCCACCGGTGCAGTTAACTTAACAACTCAACTATCAACAAGTCCGGAGAAATGTTCAGGTTTCGTAAGATTACTAGTGTGCGCCTTGCAGGTAAAATTTTATAAGACAAAACAAGTCCAAGTATTTTCTATTTTGTCGAATATAAACGGGTTAATAGTGGCGCCATCTATGAGTGAATAGCTCAAACTGTAGCAAGTTTACAGGTTTCTGTAAGGTTACTAAAGTGCGTGCGTTAAAGATGAGATTCTATCTTACCCAAGAATTATATTTTCCAAAGGGAGATCTTTCCCCGGGGGACTTTCCCTCCCCCCTCACTATTATTAATAAAGAATGTTAAACTGAATCTTTATGCTTTGGAAAATTTTAGTATGAATGGGTCGAAATTGCGTGGATACTAGTTTGCTAATTTAACCGTATTTGTAGCTTTTATAATAACAAAGTTAGCAACAGTGCCGACTTAAGTTCGAACAGACTGTATACACACGTAAGTATGTTCGGTTGCCTACCCCGAATTCGATATTTTGAAATTTGAAAAAAAAAATTGCAAACAAAACGCTCGCCGAATATTTCTTGCGACCGAAGAAACAATCTCAAACAGCGAGAAACAAATGGCAATCGCGATGGGTGGTAGAAGACGGACGGAGTCGGAGAGAGCGAGGCGTAGATCAATAGCACGAAAACAATGCACAGAATGAATCTGGAAGGTGAGAGCGGCACGCGAAACACCTGGCGTTGTTTGGTTTAAAAACCGGACTGACCGACCATTCAATCATGGCTACCACGGTCGATAAAGCGTACCTCTCGGTTAACATACCAAATAAACCACAGGAACAGGAAAAATGACAATACACATTGCGTCGCGAGTTATTTTAAAGCGAACACGGCCGGCCGATTGAGGTTTACTATCCGTGGTGGTGTGCAGGATAATAATAGGTGTAACGTCACAAGGAGTAGTGAAAATCGCGGCAAGTGCGAGTGTACACGGTTAAAAACGTGTGCAATTATTCGACTGGTAAAAAAAATCGACCGCACAACGTTATTTAGTGCAGTGCTATCAAACACGGAGTTGGTGCTTCCCGTATTATTTCGTTCAGTGCGAAAAGTCCTCCGAGTGTCACCGTGCGGGATGAAATCCGAGGAGAGAATAATGTAGTAATTGTTGTGTTGTGTGTTGTGCCGCCGCTTATAAGATTGCATGTGTCAGTTTCGTGTTTGGATTCTTTTTTAATTGGCCAAAGGAATGTAGTGTAAGGTATAGTATGGCATCAAAGTAAAAACTTTTAACTTTCGCATATCTTCACGTATCGTCAACAATGTGTGAGGGTGTGCGAGGAAAAAAATTAAAATATCTTTGTAACTTCGACTCTTGTACGAGATACCTACGCTGCCAGAGTCACAGATATGAAGTCAATTAAATGAAGTACGTGACACGAAAAAAATTTGAATTACTGCCATAAATGAATTAAAGTATTATTGCTTCGAATCTACATTAATATTTAAGGAAAACTTATTAATTCTCAGACCGTGGAGGAAATGACTTTTACCCGTCGCGAAAATTTTGTTTTCCACCACGGTAGGATAAACTGTTTTTTTTTTAAATTTTCAATCAAGTACAAAACGCAAGTTAATTTTTCTATGCAAGTAAAAATAAAATATTTGAATATTAGACAGTATGCAAAAAGTATTATACAGGGTGATTCAAAATTGTTTCCCGATATCTTCAGGGTGAATTAAATATAAGGTCACCTTTTTATATAATTTTTTTCCAAAAGTGAATAATAAGGGGATTGAAGAATATCGTTTTTTGGCAATATCTTCTGAATCCTTTAAGTTAGCAAACATTTTATAACCTCGACTCTTGTACTGTACGGAATACCTACACTCTCAGAGTCACAGATAAGCAATTATGTACATAATTAAAACAAATGAAATATGTGACGCGAAAATTTTTTTAATTACTGCCGTAAATGAATTAAAGTATTATTGCTTCGAATCTACATTAATATTTAAGGAAAAATTACTAACTCTCAGACCGTGGAGGAAATGATTTTTACCCGTCGCGAAAATTTTGTTTTCCACCACGGTAGGATAAACTTTGTTTTTTTTTTTAATTTTCGATCAAAGTACAAAAAGCAATTTAATTTTTCTATGCAAGTAAAAATAAAATATTTGAATAATATTAGACAGTAAGCAAAAAGTATTATACAGAGTGATTCAAAATTGTCTCCAGGGTGAATAGATCATCAAAAAATAAGGGACTTATAAGGGGGGTGAAAAATATCGTTTTTTTGACAATATCTTCTGAATTCCTCAAGTTACCAAACTAATATTTTAAACACAGGTATAAGTCATCTAACTGCGCATTTATTTTGTATTTGTTAAATCCTCCCTCCTTTTTAAAGGGTAGTTTGAGGGGGTGGCGTTTCAGTATTTTATTATTTATTATTCTTTAATTTTTTTTACATACTTATTTCATCAAAAATATGTAATGACAATATTCCTTGGATTATTATATATCATAAAGAGGCTCTCTTTTTGCATTTGGGTAATCAGAGCCGTTTTCGAGTAATTGAAGTTTGCACACATCAATTCCATTTTGTTATCGAAAGTGACTCGCTCAAACTACCCCTCAAGAAGGAGGGTGATCTGACAAATGCGTTGTAAACGCCTAGTTGGTTGCCTTACACCCGAGTTTCAAGTATCTATTAGTTTGAAAACTTAAAGGATCGGGAAGATATTGTCAAAGAAAAAAAAAAAAAAAACAAAACGTTTCAACCCCTCTTTCAGGGGATTGTAACTCCCTTACGATCCACTTTTGAAAAAAAAAATTATATGAAAAGGGTGACCTTATTTTTTGATGTTCTGTTCACCCTGAAAATATCGGGGGACAATTTTGAATCACCCTGTATAAAGTAATAATAAACATTAAATAAGCAGATTTTCGCATATGTAAATATAAATATTCATTCTCTTATATATTATTTATTTTTATAACGACGATCAATTGAGAAAATTATATAATTTCAAGTCTTATACAGGATGTTTTTTCTTTCTGTGCTTAGCGTAGAGATCTCGGAAACTAGCGTAGATAGATAGTTAAATAAGAAAGTATTTACAGTTTTGTGGGTCCAGTTTAATCCACATCTAGGCTAACTAGGTACATCAAAAAAGAAAACCTAATTTTTTATTATATCGTTGAACGCATATAGCTCGGTTATTTTTTGTTTTACACGAAAAGTTGTAGATAATTGTGTTCTTCACTAAATACTCTAGCTAGATTTTTCATCTGAACTCTTATTTTCGCATTATGACATAAACATTAGTTTTTTTAATGGAAATCATAGTCGGCAATGGTTGCAAAAGAAGGTCTTTCCATTGATATAACACTCAACGTGGTTATTTTAAAAAACTCCTCCTGTATATTTCATATTCGAAGGGCACAATAGAAAATTAAAAAGCAGTAAGAAATGAACGATATCTGGGTCGTAAAATTGAAAACGAATGAGACCGTGCCCTCTGAGACTTTTAGGCTTCTTTAGGTTCTTATGCTATTCCTTATGAGATTTTGGTTCAGAACGTTGGTAGCAATGATACTCAGGGATGACCTCTTAGTCCTATTTCTTATGGGATTTCGCACAGGAACGAAGATATCATGTCAACATTTGTTTTCCATTCTGAGATCCTTATGGGATTTTAACTCAGATTATCCACGGTGATGCTACTGAGTGATTACTTGAGACTCTCTCATGCTATTTCTTATGTGATTTCGGTTCAGAAGCAATTCTCCCAGATATGACCTGGGACTCCTTTGCTATTTCTTATGGAATTTTGTCCCGGAACATCCACAGTACTTTCTACTGAGGTATTACTTGACATTCTTATGCTATTTCTTATGGGATTTTGTTTCAGAACGTCAAGAGCAATTCTGTTCTGAGGTAACCTGAGACTCTTATGCTATTTCTTATGGGATTTTGTCCCGGAACATCCACTGAGATATTACTTGACACTCTTATGCTATTTCTTATGCGATCTTGGTTCAAAACGTCAAAAGCAATTTTACTCTGGGGTAATCTGAGACTCCTATTCTTTTTTTTATGGCATTTCGGGTCGGAACATCATCCACGACTGTACTAGATGTACACTGAGAAATTACGCTTCTTTGAAGGAGATTTTTTATGGGATTTTGGTTCAAAACGTCAAAAGGAATTCTATTTGGAGGACTCTCAAGCTATTTCTTATGGCATTTTGGGTCGGAACATCAACCACTGAGTGATTACTTTTATGGAATTTTGATTCAAAATGTCACAAACAATTTTACTTAACCGGAGATTCCTTATGCTATTTCTTACGGAATTTTGGTTCAAAACGTCAAAAGCCATTCTATCATCAACACAACTTCAACCACGACTATATGTATTATACTGAGTGGGATTTTCATAAATTTTTTATGCATCTGTTTCTTCTTATTTTTCTGTGCTTCATTTGTCACGTTGGAGCCTTGATTAAATCAAATGCATACAAGCTTCGTGTGTGAAAAATTATGCCATCTTTTGACGAAAAGCAAATATTTCTTTCTACGCCACATTAAATTTGAACGAGTTTCGAGAAGAATCACGAATACCAAATTAAATAAATGTTTATTTACGAAAAATAAATACCTGAACTTTAAGAAAAAAATTACTTAACGACACAAAGGAAACAAAAATATCAAGAAGGTTTAAGCCATAGGTTTAAGCAGCCATTGATTTATCGTTATTTATTATTACTTCTCATGAATGTCGTAGAGATTTATTTAAGTAAGAAGGCATTCTGTTGCGAACTTTTAAATATTGTTGTATACGGGTGGTCTCGAATGCACCCTTCAGGAAAACTATTTAAATTCGGTTTCCCTCAAATAGCTTTTCCGAGACTTGCGAAACTGAGCACATAAATATTTTCCTGACATGTTCCTAAATATTTCGCGTCGCATCAAATAAATGCGTAGACAGAAGGCGTCTGCACTCAGCGGCAAGTAATAATTTTTGTTTGCGTCAACCATCGTTAAAATAAATCATTTCTTGGTTATTTTGGGGCACGTGTAGAAACATTGCGTGTTTTATCGGCGATGAAAGCATTCTGCAATGTCAATGTCTCCAACGCGAAATACCGAGAAGAATTAAAAAAGTGGCCCCCTTTTATATTGATTGTTAATGGAAAAATATATATTTTTCGGCAAGAAAATTTGTCATAATCTTTAGAAAAATACATAGTCGTTTTTTATGTGGGTGAACAGACTTTTAATGACAAAAAAGACATAATCAGTATTAGGTACATTGTGGAAAACTCGGTGGAAAAGATAGATGGAATCTTAAAATCCTGATTTTGATATTGATATCCTCCGTTAAAAAAATGTAATAATTAATCTTCGTCACAGACGATAAGATACTTTTCAGTAACAAAAAAGTCTAATCGCTGATCGTCTAATAAGGCTAAAAGATAGATGGCGCTGATTTAACAAAGACAAAAATTACATTGGGTACTTTATTCATTAATTTTTTTAGAAAAAAAGAGTTAAATAAATAAAATTTAAGTAGTATGTACTGTAGCGGACAATAAAATCCGAGCAAGAATTTGACGTTCGTATTTAGACAAATTTGGTAAGTCAGGATTTTATTGAGGTTATATTTCTGGTAAAATTACTAGTGTCACTTTGGATTAAACGTCAACAATGTTAAAGTGAGGTTTACATTGTACAAATTTTATTATCCGTTACCGTACTTAACCAGTGCAGCGCTCTTATATTTTCAACGGAATAAGATTTTTATTTTATACAATTGTAATGAAATTAAAAAATATTTGGTACTTCTGAGTTGTTCGACAACGAAAAGTGAATTTCATAAATATGTAATACTTTGGTGGCAAAACAGATGGCGCTGATCAGCTGACCTTGATAAGGTACTAAATCAACACTCCGTACAGGTAACGCAATCCTATTCCTCTCGTGAGAGGATTGAGAAACAAAGATAACAAATATAATTGTCGCAAGTGCAATAAAGAAGACAACAGTTTTAGGGAATTCTGTTTACCGCAATGTCACTGGTTTCAATTTAAAAGTGTGTTAGGTTATGTCTAGTTAGTTATTTACCAATCAAAAAGTTGGTATTTTGAGAAATGCAGAATGTTTCTTTTACGAAAAGAGCGGAATCATTAAATGTCATGCGATAAAAGTTTGGAATGCGATATTTAAGCTCAATTTTCTTAACCACTGACAGTAACTTTGACAAACGTCACTTCAAATAATATTTCCCACTGTTTTTTATCCCTAGATGAGAGGAATGTGCGACAAGGATAGATATAAAAAATCACTAAATGCGTTACCTCTATACGAAGTATGTTGATTTAGTACCTTAGATCTTGACCGTGATGACGTTTCGATTGACCGTGATGACGTTTCAAAACATTCAGGGGTATTTCATAATGCAGTGATTATTTGTCACTTTATTAACACTGTGTTTAATAATAACTTCTTAACCACTGCTTTTTAATCACCGATTGAAGACGTACTTCATAAGCATACGGTGGTTATTTTACAATTTTAAACATTAGCTAACTGCATTTTTAAAATATAATCACTGAACATAATTACATATCCTTCTTTTCAATGTTATTTGCGCTTATGTTTAAAAAGTGGTTAAAAGCGATAGCACATGCGCATAATTCAGTGTTTATTAATCACTGATATATGGAATAGACCCAATTGTCACTCGATTTTCAAAATTGTAGTTAGATTTTATTTATGTTTTACAGGAAGAAATCTTTTATCATAGTTACTGTTGTAAGTTCTAGCAGGATAGCACTCAAGTTGACTGCTATCCTGCTACTGTTCCTTAAATTTGCAGTCGCGATCAGAAGCCGTTTTAATATTTATCATAGTTGATAAAAAATATTTTGGACAAAGTGAGTTTATTTAATAGCAAAAAAACAAATTTTGTTATTCACTGTTTTCACTTTGTTTTAAATCATACATTTTTGAGTTTAAACTATTGCCATTGTGACAAACAGAAGTTCCTAAAGCTGTCGCCTTCCTTGTTGCCCTTGCGACAATTGTATTTGTTATCTTTGTTTCTCAATGTTCTCACGAGAGGAATGGATGTGATGGCATTATTTCCTTCAATCACTGGAGACACAATCAAATTCTGTACAATATCCTGTTCAGTCTCTGACATTTTTGTGCTACATACTGCACCTCCACCAGTGCCCATGGCATGTTATCTAATAAGACTATTTTTTGCCTTCGCATTCTTTTTGAGATCCTGCCATATCTAAAACAAAAGTAGTGGTTTGGTGGACTAATAAACTTTGCGCTGCCGTTGCAGTTTACTGTTGCAGCTGCGGTTCAGTGTTAAATTATTGTGAATAGCTAGGATCGTTTATAAATTCAGATGTGGCTGCTGTTCGCAGTTTATAAATGATCCTAATCGGTAACATTTTTTAACACTGAACTGCAGTTGTAAGTGAATGCAACGACAAGGCAAAGTTTATAAACTCATCTTTTTATCCTTCACAACAAACAACACTTTATTTAAACAAACTATTCAAATAAATAATAGCGAGTACATACCTTACGCCATCGTGTCCACGTTTTTCGAGGGGCTGCTGGCACAGCGTTCAACATTAAAGTTAATTCTTCCCATAACTTTTGGGCGTGTTTTTGTAAATGATGGACTAAATTTTCCGGTCTGAAGGTCCTGATGGCTCTTTATAAAGTTTACTATTATGTCTTTCTGTGTTTTTGTTACTTGACCGCTTCGAACGTTTTCCATTTTCTTACTTTACTCACGCACGTGTTACATACAACAGCTGATAGAACAGCTCAATTTTGATTGGTTAAATCTCAAAGCAGTATCGGCAACACTGTAAAAGTTCTCGCATGAATTTCATCACCTCTCCATTCAGGAATATATTCAAGAATAGTAGTTTGACAAACAAGAGAAAGGAAAGTGAATTTTCAGGGAAGTGATATCATATTTTCTCATGAGAAGTGTCAAGTTATCTCAATGTTAGGAATAGAGGTCCTGTATAGTAAAGACCAACGAGTCAAGAATAAACAGGAGAGAGCCATACTAACAGTAGTTGCTTGTCCAAAGTGGTAACTAATTATGTCTGCTGTATGTCATAGGCGCACTTAAGCGTCTTATAAAATTCCTGAGCGACCACAAACGACGCCATTGTTTATAATACACTTACTTCACTAACGCTGGATTTCACAAACGTCACTTAACTTTAATCATCGATTAAGAATAATCATTCCTATACCTTCAACACATATAACCATGGCAACGTTTACTTTTAACTGATGATTAAATTTAAGTAAAGTTTGTGAAATCCGCCATAAATTTAACAAAATAAGATCCTAGGAATGTCAATTGTATTGACACTAGACACTGGAGTTCTGTCATAAAAGTACTTGGAAGAAACTTACTTATATTGTATATGTGCCTCTAATATTAATGTTGTCAGGATTTCCAAGTCGAATAATAACACGTTCAATTAAGAATATTTATTACACCATTTTATTTCAACGACCAAACAGTAACTCTCATAACTAACTTAAAGCGCACGCCCGATAACGCTAGAGTGCGTTCAAAAATGGCGCACCCCGGGGTAAGAGTGATACCTAGGCGAACCTCAAGCGTTCAAAAATGAATTAAAGGAAACTCCCTATGCGTTCAAATAAAGATTCGGGCGCACACTTTGGGTGCACTCCTCGTTCCTCGGTCGCGACAGGGGAAAAATTTAAATCATGCGCAATGTGAAGCAAGCGTGCGAAAATCAGTTTCTAATTAGCTAATTTCTTATTAAATCCGCTGTAAATTCTGTTAAGTAATCAAAATATTTTATTAACCGTTAAATACTAAAATCACTGACAGTGATGACTGATAATATGTCCATTTAACTTTAAATTATCCTCACATGACACACCACATGCACCCCAAGCGTTCATATACGGTGTGCAGTCCACTATGAAACGTCACAACACCTCGCCGGGTCACACCTCACGCCGGGGTGTTCATTTTTGAACGCAACCCTACAGTTCATGATCAGTTGTCAGCTCAGTGGCGTCACCTAGTTCATTGGCGTAGTCGTCTGTCTCCAACAATGTTTTCATAAATCCTGTGAAATTTAAACATTTATTGAAATGTATTTTATCATGATTTAGTTTTATTTGTCAGCGTAATTTATCATTGTAATTTAAAAATGCCAGGAGCGTAATAAATCAAATCAAATCAATTACTTTGCTCAGGTCGGAGCAACGGAAAAGTCGAAAATTGTGTTGACAGCAGACAGCACCGACGCCTCTTATTCTTACCTCTGGTTCTTTCGATCAGAATTTAACATTTCATTGAAATACCGATTTAATTTTATTATGGGTGTGAACCATTTTTCACCATTTGAATTTGAATAAAGAATCAATCTCTGTTGCAACGACAAGCTAGATATTGTTAAAGAAAAAAAAATGGGAATTTTTCTTTTCAAAAATAAAAATAAAGCAGTAATTACTTACAACGATAATAATAAAAAAAAAACTATTTTGCAAAAACATTTCGAACTTAGAATGCAGCAGGTATGTCATGTTCATGTGTTAAGAATTTGCGAAAGAATAGAAACACGACGCCTACGAAAATTAGGTACACAAACGCGTTATTAACAGATAATAAAAGTGCTTTTTATTTTTAGTCGACTTAATGGACACTTAACGAGTAAAATTAAATATATTTTGTTTATTTACGTTCTCTCGGCGCCGCCAAAACTAATTATTTTTTTTTATAAGCACTATTTTTTTTTTTTTAATCTGGTGGTTGCCCAACGGGGGGTCCTAAGTCAAAGACTTGTCAGGACCTCAGGAGCGGGATTGTATTTGAGTGTGTGTTACTTCCAACCTTCCCGCCGTTTAAGGGGAAGCAGTGTCGAATTTTATTCCCAACACTGAAGGGTGCCTGAAGTCGGTTCCCGACCACCCCCGAAAAAAATCCCGAGTGCGGTTCGAACCGACGACCATGCGATTGCAAGGCCGGTCCTCTTACCACTGCACCGTTCAGGCGGTTACTAAAATTAATATCTAAAGGAATCACTAGATTTATTAGTAATTTTTGGAAATGGTCTGAAATTTCCAGGGAAAATCACTAGATCCATATAGTGTACTGGGTTTCTATTAAAAAAAGGGCATCTTTGACTTTATCTCATAAACGTGACTTTCAATTGTTTTTTTGACTGCGTCATTGTAGTCAGCGTAAAAAGTATACGATTAGTAACCGACTTTGTAGCTTTTATAATAACGAAGTTAGTAATAGTGCTGACTTAAGTTTGAACAGGTTGTATGTATAAGAGAGGATTTGCGTTACATAGAGTGTTATTTTAGGTCTGTTCGATAGCTCTGCACTTTCTACACTTTTAACACCTTTACTCTATTTTTCTCACTCCTACTTATGTTATGTCATATACATCGCACTCTCTCAGGAGCGGTTGGTGCAGAAAGTGTAGAAACGTGCAGAGCTATTGAGCAGGCCTTTTGTTAGACAGGTGTTGACATTAAAGCATTTTAAAATGAAACGAAAATCTTTTCCCCGAATCCGTGACTGCATTACATTTTCATTGACTTTCTAATATATACCTCACCCCGTTTTGATATTATCGCCCCACTTTTCAGTCGATTTAAAAAAAAAAAAAAGAATTAAGTCAACAGGGTTGCCAATGTGCGGGCAATTACCCGAATTACGGGTAATTTAAGCAACCTTGCGGGTAAAAAAAATACGTGGGTAAAAATGGGTATTTTCAAGGAAGAAAAAAAACATAAATTTTTAAATTTTTGATTGATCACTTGTTAGTGATGTTTCAGCTTTACTATTGGCAACAAAGAAACCACTAAAGCCGGAAGCCCACAAAAACTAAAGTAACTAACTAATAGCCAAATCCACATTGTCGATCAGTGCTACCAACTCTACCGATAATTCGGTAGATCTACCGATTTTGAACTCACCTTTTTTTAATTTTTATTTTTTTGTAATTTTATCAATTTTCTTTATTTCTAGATCGTCTTTTGTTTTACTTTACGTCAAAAACTGCACAAATTTCAAATCTTAATTTTAGAAAGTTTTGTTTATTTAATGAGATTTTTTTAATTTTCGTTATTTTTTCGTAATTTTATAAATTTTCTTTGTTTCTCGATTGTCTTTTGTTTTATTTTACGTCAAAAATTGCACAAACGTAAAATCTTAACTTTAGAAAGTTTTGCTTATTTAATGAGATTTTTTTATTTTTATAATTTTTTGTAATTTTATTTAACGAGTTTTTTTATTTTTGTAATTTTTTTCTAATTTTATTCAATGAGATTTTTTTAATTTTATAAATTCGTCGATCGTTTTTTGTTTTATTTTACGCCAAAAATTGTTTATTTAATGAGAATTTTTTAATTTTTATAATTTTTTGTATTTTTATAATTTTTTGTAATTTTATAGAAAGTAGAAAGTATGTTTATTTAAAGAGAATCTTTTAATTTTTTTTTATTCTCTAAATTTTTTTTCTAATTTTATTCAATGAGATCTTTTTTATATTGATTTTTTTTTAATTTATAAATTTGTCGATCGTCTTTTGTTTTATTTTACGTCAAAAAATGCACAAATGTCAAATCTTAAGTTTTGTTTATTTAAAAAAAGATTTAAATTTTTTTATAATTTTTTAAAATTTCTGATTTTTTGTAATTTTATAGAAAGTAGAAAGTGTTGTTTATTTAATGAAAATTTTTTAATTTTAATTTTTTTGTCATTTTATTTAATAAGATTTCTTTTATTTTTATTATTTTTTTCTAATTTTATTCAATTCAATTCAAATTTTTTTTAAATTTTATAATAATAATAATTTTATAAATTTTCTTTATTTCTCGATCGTCTTTTGTTTTATTTTACGTCAAAAATTGCACAAATGACAAATCTTAATTTTAGAAAGTTTTGTTTATTTACTAAGAATTTTTTAATTTTATAAATTTTCTTTATTTCTCGATCGCCTTTTGTTTTTTTTTATTTTACGTCAAAAATTGCACAATAACTGTCAAATGTCTTAATTTTAAAAATTTGGACCCAGTTTTGTTTATTTCATGACAATTATTTTAATTTTTTTTTAAATGATTTTCAAAAATAAAAATCGCCTGAATAAAATCAGTGATTTTAAATATGATTTTAATCAAGTGATTTAAATTAGTTCAGCCGAAATTCAGGAATGTCTATCGGAATTTTTTACAAATATCTTCCGAAATGCTTCGCTTGGTCGGTTGGCAGCACTGTTGCCGTCCACAGTCGTATATACAGTCCCACATAAGATGATTTTAACCTGAAAAATCTGTCGTGCACCGTCCATGTGTGTAAGGTACGTACATCCAATAATATTAGGTATTTAAATAAAATAATTTTTTTACCATTTCATTCATTCATTTCAATTTCATTATTCAATGTGGGCATTGAAGTTATATTTACCTCAATGAATGTGGGCAGATGTGGGTAAGAGCGGGTTTTTTAAAATTAGAAAAGGGTAATCGGCTTAGAGTGGATTGGCAACACTGTAAGTCAAGCATCTCACACAGCCAATAAAATAAGCACATGCGTTTCGGCCGAGCGCAATAAATACACGAAAATCAGCGTTCCCGAAATTGTTTAGACGTTTTCCTTTCCATTAAGTACAAACGATTATTACCGGGCAGCATTTTATTACATAAATATCGCAACGGGGCTCTTTCTGATTAAAGAATTGACGCTGCGCCAAAAGCGATAGTAAAACTTAAAAAAGGAGGCGATCTAATCGACCCCCTTCTCTCATCGAGAAGAAACCATCCACGATTTAAAAATAAATTCGCCGGTTCCGAAGTGAAATCGAAAAATTCGAAATTAAAGCCCGGTTTACGTACCTACACAACATAAACGTCAAAACTGAAATACCGAAAACATAAAGTCTTAAACATATTAATTAGCATTTGCATTTTTATCTGTTTATTATGCGCGCAGCAATATTACTTTATATGTAAAACGTACGTATGTATATGAAAGTGTAATAAAATATGTAACTGCATATTTATTAAATGCATGTGAATGTAGTCGGAAGAATAACATTTTCAAAATTTAATGACGGCAAACCAAATAAGGAAAATATTCACTCATTCATTGTTTAAAATGGCGCTGTTTAAATTAGAGAGTACAAATTATTGATAGATTTATTTTGTTTGCACTGACATTTTAAAAAACAAATTAAAAAAAATAATTAAAATACTTTTGAATTCCTTGCTTTTAGGCCCGTGTGACACTATGATATTTCTTGTGCAATTCAATTGTGCCATTTCAACCAATCAGAATTCACTGTGGTAATTCATCTCCCTCACTTTGTAACAAAAATGTTATCAAATCTTGCATGGTGTCGTACGGGCCTTAGTAGTGTCGTAGTTCAAAGAAATTTTCATAGTTGGCGTCACTAAGACTTGTTTTTTTTTTAAGTAGGCTACTTTAAAAATAGGGAGAATGTTAAAAAAATTTAAATTTTTCTTTTTTTTTTTAACTGAGGACTGATAAGTCGTAAAAGTAAAAGGAAACTGTAAAAGACGTCAAAAACAATGGCAGATTCGCGGCAGAGTATTTGGAAATCACAAAATAAACAAAATGAAAAAAAAAAACTATTAACGTTTTCGATTGACACCTCTGTGAAGTTGGCACCTCATTTTTGAAAAACGTATTTTTTTATTGGAGTTTTTGATGGCACCCCGAAGAGTTCTGGAGTTCTCTGTGAAGATTAAAAATAGTTCTGACGAATTAATTATAAAAAAATGACTTTGGGTGCTAAGTTCACAAAACGAGATTTGAAAATTTGTACCATTCA
Organism: Dorcus parallelipipedus; assembly: GCA_958336345.1. Classification (NCBI taxonomy): domain Eukaryota; kingdom Metazoa; phylum Arthropoda; class Insecta; order Coleoptera; family Lucanidae; genus Dorcus; species Dorcus parallelipipedus. Next base: position 5,174,949 of record OY284478.1, on the reverse strand, counting down.
AAATAATTAATTTCACCATTCAAATTTTCTTTAAAACTCTTGTGGTGCTATCCAGAACTCCAAACAGAATGTGAAAATTTCCTGGGAGGAAATTCATTTTGACAAATTTCAAATCGAGACACGAAGAATCGCTAGAACTTTTTTATCTTTGATTTTAGCGCTTCGGCCGTGAAGGATAATTGTGAGAACTCGTAAGGTGCTGTCCAGAACTACAAACAGAACGTGAATATCTCCCGAAAAAATCCTATTTTGCACTTTGACAAAATTTTCAAATCGAGACACGAGAAATCGCTAGAACTTTTCTACCTTTGATTTTAACGCTCGACCGTGAAGGATAGTCGTGAGAACTCGTGAAGTGCTATCCAGAACTCCAATCAGAACGTGAAAATTCTTTAAAAAGATGTCCAGTTTGCACTTTGACAAAATTTCAAATCGAAACACGAAAAATCGGTAGAACTTTTTACCTGTGATTTTAACGCTTCGGCCGTGAAGGATAATCGTGAGCACTCGTGAGGTGTTGTCCAGAACTCCAAATAAAAAATTAAGATTCCCCGAAAAAATTTCCATTTTGCACTTTGACAAAATTTTCAAATCGAGACACGAAAAATTGCTAAAACTTTTTTATCTTTGATTTTACTGCGTCGGTCGTGAAAGATAGTCGTGAGAACACTTGAGGTGCTATCCAGAACTCCAATCAGAACGTGAAAATTCTTCAAAAATTTCCATTTCACTCTTTGATAAAATATCATATCGAGCTAAAAAAAATCGCTGGAACTTGTGGGTGGAGTTACTTTTTTCAAAATTTCGTAATTCTGCTGAGAGTTCTGAATAGTATCTCAAGAGTTCTAAAGAAAGTCTTAAAGTTGAAGTTAATTATTTCCAACCGTTAAAAAGTTATAGCCTATTTTTAAATCTTATTTCGCAGTGACTAAACGTCCGCCGGCGGAACTGTATGTAGAAAGAAAGAAAGGAGAAAAAATTCCGCCGATCGGCGGAATTTTGCATGTATAAATAAGAAAATCCGCCGAAAATATTATACATTATACAAATGCGGCGGAATTGACTTTATTTTTTGATTATTTCCGCCGTTCGGCGGATTTTTGTTTCATAAGCTCAAATTCCGCCGTAAAAGCTAAACTAAACGTTACCTATCTTTTGTATTAAAGATAATGAATAAAATAATGAGTCATGCAAAGGATATAAAATTTGGAGAAGTATTTGGTTCTTATGATGAATCTGAGGAAGGTCGTCTTAATTACTGTGAAAATGAGTATGTTTTAAAACTTTATACTGTAAATGACGAATTACGTACAACGCATAAATTAAGTAAGCGGGTGTTTACAAACTGTCATGTAGTAGCAATAGTAGCAAATAACATAACATGTGTCCAACAATTATTGTAGTCCTAGGTTGTCGTGGAATCAAGCATAAATGGAGATTCCTACTTCGTATCGTTAAATTGACGTCTCAAATATTGACTGTTAAACAACAAATACATTCTTGTTTACGTATTTAATGTTTTATTAAAATTTGAAACAATAATTACTTAAAACTAGGACTACATTAATTGTTGGACACATGCTAGTATACCTAGTGATGTAAAGTTGCATTGTACGCGTTTTAAAATGTTTAAAATAATATAAAGTTGCAATGTACAAGTTTTAAAATAGTAATAATAATATAACTTTATATCATTTTAAACATTTTAAAATGAGTCTAATACAACTGCACATCACTAGGTGTACAAGATACAGCCGCGGCCAAAAAAAAGTGGACACGTCAATTTTTCTAATATAAAAACTTTTGCTGGCTGGTTGTAATTTTGAACTGATACTTACGGATGAAAATCAGTCATAATTATTATTGTTTGTCATCCGTAAGTATCAGTTCATAATTATAGCCACTCAGCAAAAGTTTTAGTATTAAAAATTTGACGCGTCCACTTTTTTTGACCGCGGGTGTATTTACTATTTACTGTTGGCTAATAAAATTAAAGTTAGGGTAAAATACGGTATATTAAGCATACAAAATAATTAAAATATCGTATTTTTAGATCACTAGAGGTGGTTAATGATTCGGATGATCTTTATTATAATATCGAATAAGAGATATACACTTTGTTAAATTGAAGTTCACATATCTCAGTTATTTGACTTTTTTCGAATATGGTGTACATAAAGACTTATTAGTAGAATTCAATTTTGTTTCATTTACGATGATAAAATATAGGAGGTTCCATTTGGAAAAAGCTTGTAATACCTCGAAAAACTCCACATTCAATTGCTTTTCTGTTTTCATATTTATAATCAGCGGAAAAAGATAAACAAATTTGTCAATTTGATTAGAGTCTTTAGCTCCAAAAATAAGAAAGTTAGCAATGGTGCCGACTTACATTTGGAATGAAAGAACGGGACGAAAAAATAATACAGTAGCAACTGACTAGTCCCGTTGTAAAGGCAAGCTGAAAAGTATTACTACGAACCAAGTGACATTTATAGTGTGTTATACGCAAATTCGGTGTTTTCTGTTACGAAGAGGTTGCATCTAAATTGCTGTTAAAATGTCTTTTAACGCTGTCATATGTAAACTTATTATTAATCTTATTATGAAATAGTACTAATATGCATTTTCATTTAAATTTTATTTCTTTTCATTATTTTTCAATATTCTCGGCGGATTCTCGCTGTTATGCATCAACATAGCACCCCAAATTTTCAAAGTCATTTTTTAATATTTAATTCGCCAGAACTATTTTTAATTGTCACACAGAACTCCAGAACTCTACGGGGCGCTACCAGAACTTTTTTCAAGAATGAGGTGCCAACTTCACAGAGGTTCGATGACTGCTCTATAGCACTCAGAATATCTCCATCTCTTATTATTACATGAAGTTAAAATAAGGTGAGAATACTCTGAGAGCGCTTTAAAGTGCAATTATCCTTAGTAATTAAAAAAAAAATTACCAAAGCAGGTTTAAACTCAAGTTTAACTGAACCAGGTTTAAAATAAACAAATTCGCATAGGATCTTAATGACATATGGCAATTAATGCAAACATAAATAAAATTTGATGCGATCTTGTTCACTCTGAACCTGGTTCAGTTGAACGTCAGTTTAAACCTCCTTTGTACAACTGGCCCTTAGAAATTTGACACAAAAAGTTTGTAATTCAAGAAAATTTTTTTAGAGGGCGCCACTGAAACAATTTAAAAAAAAAGGTTGTGGTTTGTGTCGTTGCAAAATCGTCCACAGAACAACCAACATTCCCGTTGTTATATCCGAGGTGGAAAAAGTCACAATAATAACTGTTTCAGAAACGAACGCAATAATTTGCATGTTCCGTTAAACTTTCAAATACTTGTGTTACCTACTGAGAATTGAAACACGAAAGCACACCGAAAGAGATTAATGTTGAAGTTTTAAGGCTCTCTGCTCAGCTCGGCGAGTTTATTGTCGCGTAAAGCAGTAAAACTGTTATTAGGAAACGTACACGATAAATTATCATAGCCTACTTTAACCCGCCGCATTTAATATTAGCTGGGAGAGTGCGAGTCAACGTTTCGTTTCAATGGCGTGGTGGAATTGGATCGGACGTAAATCAGGGTCCGAGCAACAAGCGGTACCTTGGCATCTTTTATGTACGTTCATTAAGACGTCCATAGATCTTGAGAATAGTTTGTTTGTAGACCTTGACGAATGAAGCATAAGTTTCGGTTGAAACATTCAAATCATCTGGAAATTTTGTTAGTTTGTATGTAATTTAAATTTGGCGCCTAATTCTATTTTTAAAAAATGTTGATGGCGCCACCAATATTTGGTTCCCTTTTATGGGAAGATACGGCATGAGGGAATGCGATTACATTTGACGGAAGTTACCACTTTATCCGTAAACAAAGTGGTCAAACTTCTCCACAAAAGTATTATGAAATTCATTTTTTTTATTATCAAAGGTCAAGAGTATAGAATATTTTTTATTCAATTACAAGCTGCCGAAGATTTAAAATAGAAACCTTAACCAAAGTGGTAGAATGTCATTTTTGTCTTTACCAACGAGTTAAGAATTAACAGGAGGGAACCTAGGGCATTGGGAGAATGCAGTTTCTGCAATATGGCTACCTTGTTGACATTTGGATTGAATCTGAGTGTAGTGCGAATCTATTATAATCCATTCCTTAACTATTTGTTATCGCAGTATGCCGTGAAAGTCTAGTGAGAATGTGGTACTCATGTATGTAACTAAATTTCGACAATGAATGTCATGTCGATTTTGATTTTAAGGTTACTCCAAATTAGGCAATGTTGCGATATTTTCTTTTCATAACGAGGTGTATTCACGTCCAAATTTACATACATAAATTGTAAAACGTTTCCCTTCACTTTTAATTTTGGCTGGGTTACTTTTCAAATCTGTTTCGTTGATCTATCTGGTTTGAGTTGTCACAATTTGACGTATGTTATAATGACTTCAAATTAAATTTCTCCAATTTAAGATGCCGACTTACTAGTTTAAAGTCACGGCCTACTATAACAAATAGATAAGGAATGAATATTAACGAGCGTCTAAATAGGTCAAGTAGGTTGTGATCGAGAATTTATCCATTGCATTTACATAACAGAATTACTAAATGTAGCCTACCTGACAAGGTTTTTATTTAGACAGTTGTTATGTATTTATTTAGCAACTTGAGTAGTAGTACAAAAGATACATTGATATGTTATTATAGACTTCAGTTAAAAAGTGAATAATTTTTAGGTAACGTAACGCAAACGTAACATAAGTAAATCCCTTTCAGGTACTTTCAGTCATAGAACTCCAGTGTATAGATTACAATTGACATTTCTCGTATCTTATTTAGTTAAATTTAATATAGTGTTTTATAAAAAAAAATGATGAACTTTTGGTTTGTGGACGTTAAAGAAATTTGAAAAACGATGTGTGCGCCTGTGACACACAGCGACCATATTTAGTAACCACTTTTGACGAGAAACTACTCAAAGTGTGACTCTCTCCTGTTATTCTTAACTCGTTGGTGTGTGCAATCGCCGGCACTAAAAACAAAACGAAAAGCTAAAAACTAGGTCGAAAAGTAACCTTATTTACTACCTACTTTCGTTTTTAGTGCCGGCTACTATACATACGTTACAACTTGTTACATTACATCAATGAATAATTAAGTTGGAAAATGTTTAGAATTCTTTTAAACATGTTGCGTGTACGAGTGCTTTAAATGAAGCGAATAATTACAAAATTTAAGCTAAAAAACGTAATTCAGAGATATTTTAACAGATGGCACTACTTAAGGGTTATTTTAAACACTTTGCGTAATTATTATAATTCATAGGCCCGGTATTTCAGTAACAGTTTAACTTGAGTCTTCAGTTTATTTCTATAAGAACAATTGTTCTTATAATTGTTACTATGGAAATAAACTAAAGATTAAAGTTAAACTGATCCTGAAATACCGGGCCCTAGTCTTTTTGGGTTTGTTTATGATGGTTGTTTTAAAAAGTTAAATAATCTGAAGAATATTAAAATATACTGCAGCAGGTGCAGTAAAGTCCCTAGATTCATTAATTGTTATGATTTACTAGTGCCGTTGTCAATTTTTATAGTAGGCGCGTGTTCAGTGTTGCCAACTTAAGGGATTTTTTAAAAATCATTAGGGATTAAGAGATTTTCAAATTTTATTACGTAAGAGAACTGGAAGCTGACAGCTCTTAGACAACTCAACTCTTTTATGTAGAAGGAAACCCACTTATACTGAAAAGCCGCCATCTATTGAGCAAAGTTTTAACTTATAGACATTTCCAGATGGTAACAAAAAAATGACTTGCGTTGTTGTAAAATACTGTCATTTTATTTAGTGACTGTAGTTGTAATAAAAAAATATCACTTGTCATCAGCAAAGGACGAAATGAATTGTAATTGTTTGAGATATTCAACAGCGCCATCTACTACAGTTTTTTTTATATAATCTGCTGAGCATGAGCATGATGTTTTGTCACTGTTTATTTCAAATTTTTTCTCGTTTTTAATCTATGAATCTACTGAATTGTGCTCTAAAATCGATCGGCTTTTTTTTTTTTTTTAATATTGTCGTGTATGTATTTTTTAAAATTTTGTTTCTTTCTTTTGTTTTCACATTTCCTTCCAGTTTTTTTTAAATTTTATTAATCGATCGGCTTTTATCTTAATTTTTTTAAATATGTGTTATTGTCATGTATTTTTTAAAATTTTGTTCATTTGTTTTCTTTGTTTTTCACCTTTCCATTCCAGTTTTTTTTTTTCATTTTATGAATCTAACTGACCATGCGGCAAGTAATTCTTTGTTTTGTAACCGTTTGTTTCAAATTGTTTTAATTTTATTTATTTTTAGAATTTTTATTGTTTTGTTTTCTTTGTTTTGTCGCCATTCTTCAATAGTTTATTTTTTTTTGTAATTTACGTATTAATCATTTGAATTGCACTGTAAAATCGTTCGTCTTTTGTTTGTTTTTTTAACTTTATGTACTTATTTTTAATGAATTTTCTAGGTTCTTGTTTTAAATTTATTCCCGAATCTAGCAACAAATTGAAGGGATTTTTTGGCGAGTCTTAAGGATTTCTGCTTTTTACGCATTGGTAACACTGCGCATTTTGGATTCAAAATGGCTACTAGGGACTCCAGTGTACAGATTCAAACCGAATCGGTAACATACAGATAAGTTATTTCGTTAACGACGTAAAAAAAATAAAAAAGGAAACCAATTAAAATTTTTTTTTAAATAAATCTGTCACGATGGCGCTACTAATATTTTGTTTAGTTTTCATACAGAACAGAAATAGAACTTATTCCATGTGGTACATAAAATTTATAATTAATTTAATAAATTTTCACTAGATGGCGCCACCAGATTTCTTATTTTGTTTTTCGTTGGGTATTTTAAAAATACAGAAGAATTAAAAGAGTACATTAAAATTAGTACTGAGAAATATCCAAAGGTGCCGCCACTTTACTCGTGCAGATCAAAATTTAATGCATGAAGTAAAGTAACAAAGTAAATACATAAAAATGAAAACATAACGTGACGAAATTAAAGAAAGTGCAGCGCCATCTCTAGTCATTTTTATGAATAATAAATTTTTGACACCAAATTTCTAATTATCGTAGTATTGCAAAATTCGACGAAATTTTAAAATGATAACAGAAAACATAAATAAAAAATAATAAAAATATAGAGGGGGGGGGGGAGTAAGTAATACTCCTTTTAATCGCAGATACAAGAGCATTTGATGCAAGCAAATCGCAAGGACGTCTTAGAATTCTAATAATTTCTTTCGCATAGGTAGGACGCCTGAACTAAACGAACGCCATCTATGTGCATATATCAAATTACGTTTTCTCGGCGCCAAATACAAATTATTTAAACAAAAAATTAAATTTATTTGCGTTTTTTGCTATTTGCCAAATCTTAAATCGTATTTCGTCGAACTTTTGGATTGAAGCCTTATTAGATACACTACTTTTAAGGGCGGATTTGAAAACAATTGAGAAACAGAAATATCAATAGGAGACACTTCACTCCACAATAATGACAGTTATGTACAGGGTGTCGACGCGAGTATTCCCGCTCTCTTTCGTATTTTCAAAGTTAGAAAATGTGTTTAGTACAAAACTAACAGACTAATTCAAAGTATTTGTAATGTCCAAAAAAAAAAAACCACCACATGAACGAGAAAAAAATTTCTTTCCGTACTTTTGTACGCGTTAACAATTTTAAAACAATTGAAAGGTGAAAACACGAACGCCAAACGAAATAAATAAAAAATGAATGTCTTGTAACGCCATCTTCGTAATTCTCGGGAATTTGCGGCGCCAAATTTCAAACACCTAGAACACAGTATAAGAATCACACAGTAGCGTCACTGGAGTATAACTGTCACATTTGTTCTTTTGTTTAATACCCACCCAGCTGCAAATTACATTGCATTTCCATAAGGGTATCAAATAGAATGGCGTTTTTTTCTTGACCCTGACGTTTAAGTGACGCTACTGGGTAGTTACTTATACTGTGCCTAGATATGCCTCATTGCCGCCACCTATGTACGCGTATTTAACTAGAATTCCGCGCTAGATTTAAATTTTAAAAAACGAAATCGATGCAATAAATTAAGTTAGCTTTTATAGATACGCGTGTGAAGTCAAATTGTATTTTGTGAAGCTCTGGGAATCCCCAAGGTCTTATACCGAAAAATAATTTTCTAAAACAATTGTAAAATGAATTAATTAAGAGCGACTTTTAGACGCGTGAAGTACCTGTCATATGTAAGTATTTACATAAGTAACCAGGTAAGATTTATAAGCTCATTTGGAACACGCACAAAGTACTTCCAGAAATACGCTGTTTTCTTGTAACGCGAGTTCTGGGAAGCGCAGATTTTAAAGAGCCAGCTTTTTCTTCTAACCTTAATTAACCGGAAGTGAAATGTGATTTTAGCGACATTAAATCAAGGAATTAACTGCATCACGAAAGTTACTTTTTTTACGAAACGAATTGCCTGTTTAATTTGCTGCGTCCATGAAGACAACGCTAGATGTATTTTTAGTTATACACAAACCTTGTGTATCCTCCAACAAGTATACATACAAAAAAGACCAGATTCAGTTGGTTTTTTATAATAATAATAATAATAACAATAATAAAAAAAGTGGTTAATTAAACGTGGTGAGTACATATTTGTTCGTTTTGTAATTAAGGTTGCGCAGTTGAGGCCCTGAAAGCGATCCCACACACAAAAGCCACCCGCAGCCGAGGATTTAAGTGATATAATTTATTTGTGCCAAAATTTGGCAACCAGAAAAACAATGCCAGAGCACAATGCGTAATAAATCCCTTGCGCAAAAACAACAAAATCGCCAGAAATAAAACATTTATTTTAGCCAAGTGGTCATTGAGAAATACATATTACTTCAGGGCAGTATTATGTAAAAACAACTAAATAAGTATGTTCTCAAATTGCAATCAAGAAATTTTTAATTTTAAAACTAACGCAAACAAAAGGTATCTAATATGTAACAACTGTAATAGAATGTACTAATACCTGTAGACAGTTCAATACAATTTTCTGTTTCTGTTAAGTATGGTTAAACTTTTGTTTTATATATTTTTTTGTCGGTGTCAGCTCAGAAACTCGTTATTCATAAAAACACTTATAGATGGCGCAGCACAATTTTTAATTTAATTTCAGTTGATTAATAATAAATTTAAGAAAGAAAAAAAAACAATTTGAAAAGAATGATGACAAAACAAACTAATGAAAAATCAAAAAAATGAAAGAAAAAAAATGAAAACAAAAGACTTTACGATACACAATACGACTCAATAGAATGAATAACTTAAGAAAATGAAAAGAACGATGAGAAGAAAAAAAAGGACTAGCAGAATTTTTAAAAAATTCGAAATATAAAATTTTAATAATAATAATAAAAACAAAAAAGACAATCGATTTTACAGCACAAATCAGTAATTCGTAAATTAAAAAAATAAATAAACAATTTAAACAAATAAAGAATGACTTGCCGCATGGTCAATAGATTTAAAAAAACTGCAACAGATGACGCTGTTCATATCTTACACAAATACAATTCATTAAAAATACATACATAAAGTTTAAAGAAAACAAACAAAAGACGGTCGATTTTACAGTGGAATTTAGTGCAATTTACGTAAATTAAAAGAAAAAACAATTTTAAAAGAATGATGATAAAACAAAGAAACAAAATAAATATTAGTAATAAAAATTACAACGCAATTTAATAAATCAATAATTTCTTTTTAATGAAAAGAACTATGAGAACGCACCTATACTAGAACGTACCTACTAGAATTTTTAAAAAATACGAAATAATAGAACTTATTAAATACATAATAATAAAAACAAAAGACAATCAATTTTACAATTCAACGGATTAATAAATTAAAAAAAAAATGTTTTGGAAAAAAGGTGACAAAACAAAGGAACAGAATTTTAAAAAATATAAAAGAATAATATTAAGAAAAAATTGAAACAAATGACAATCGACTTTAGAACACATTTAGCAGATTCATAAATTTTAAAAAGAAAAAAGAAATTGAAACAAACAGTGACAAAGAATGTGGTTATTAAAAAATGCAATAGATGGCGCTGTTCATTGTCTCACATAAATACAATATTCATTTCGATCAATTTCTCTTTCTCTCGGCAAAAAAAAAATAATCGAATGTTTTCTCCTGTACCATGGGTCGTATTTTGTTTCTTTCTTCTGAATAATACTTTTACATTTGTGTGACAGTCGTTTGTGTTTTGTTTTCTTTATGAAGAGAGAAGTCAAAATTCGATTGGTACTCGAACGTCTTTTGTTATCGCTTTTTATTTATGTTTTGACGCAAAAGTTAAAGTTCATTAATCAAACGATCGTCGTCTTTTGTTTTACTTTTACGCTTTTGCTTTACTTTTTGACATCAATTTGAAGACAAAAAATCATTATTAAGGGAATGACTGTAGATGACAATTCCCAATTTTCATTTTAATTTTGTTAACCTCGTGTTTTCTTTTTTTTTGAGAGCGTCAATAGATGCAAAAAAAATCGTTATCTACTCAGGAAAGTAGACCTGTAGATGGCGGAACATAATTTTCAGTTTTATTTTGTTAAGTTGAGAACTTGTTTTATTCTTTGTGATGTTATCAGTTTCGCGTCTAAAACTCATTATTCATTAAACATCTACAGATGGCGCAACATATTTTTTGCTTTAACTTTGTTAGGTTAGGATTCTGCTTTATGTTTTGACAACGTCGCGTCGGTTTGAGCCAAAAATTAATTATTCATGAAAATGGCAGTAGATGGCCTTTTCCATTTTCAGTCTAGTTTTGATAAGTTCTTGCTTTGTTCTTTTCAAAGTATGTACACTCGCCGGCACGAAATGCTGTATCGAGGCAATAGCCGTAAGTAGCATTGTCTAAGGTTCACTTTCGAACGAGCTTATTGTTTTTCGTTTCGTTTTTAGTGCCGGCGACGGTACCTGCAGATAACGCATTGACACAATTTTCCATTTTATTTTGTAAAGTTTATCCCTTGTTTTATTCTTTATGATGGTATTACCGAAAACTCATTATTCGTTAAATAGTGATTATGTAGATGGCGCAGTAGTTAATTACGCTTTTGTTTTACTTTCTGTCATCAGTTTGATGTCAAAAATTCATTATTTATGAAAATCGTCAATTCAGTTTTGGTGAATTCTTCTTTTGAAGGTGACACTTTCTCGTAAAATATTCAATTTTCGTTTGTTTCAATTTTCACAATTTCGTTTTGACGCGCCATCTATGGAAATTTCTCTGAACTATAAATTTTTGAAATCGCTGTGTTCGGATGTATCTGGGGCGTATGATCTCATCTTTCTCACTCACAGTTTTTAATCTATTTTGTATTTCGCTCGTCCGTTTAAAAAAATCTTGTGTTTATATTATTTCCATGACAACAGGCGATCTTTTCATTCACACCCTACTTAAATGTGGGATGTGAAAGATCGCCCGTTGTCATGGAAATACTATAAACATAAGAATTTTTTTAAAGGGATGAGCGAGATACAAAATAGGTTAAAATCGTGATTGAGAAAGATGAGATCATGCGCACCAGATACATCCGACGTATAATTTTCGAACGCGGCGCGCATTTCGTTAAGAGACACGCATCAGAGCAAGGAGCAAAGTATGTATTTTAATTCTTTCGTTTCATTTCAGTCAAAAACGTAAACAAAAGACGACGATCGTTTGATTAATGAACTTTAACTTTTGCGTCAAAACATAAATAAAAAGCGATAACAAAAGACGTTCGAGTACCAATCGAATTTTGACATCTTTCTTCATAAAGAAAACAAAACACAAACGACTGTCACACAAATGTAAAAGTATTATTCAGAAGAAAGAAACAAAATACGATCCATGGTAGAGGAGAAACATTCGATTATTTCTTTTTTGTCGAGAGAAACAGAAATTGATCGAAATGAATATTGTATTTATGTGAGATATTGAACAGCGTCATCTATTGCATTTTTTAATAACCACATTCTTTGTCACTGTTTGTTTCAAATTTTTTTTTAATTTATGAATCTGCTAAATGTGCTCAAGTCGATTGTCTTTTGTTTCAATTTTTTCTTAATATTATTGTTTTATATTTTTTAAAATTTTGTCCCTTTGTTTTGTCACCTTTATTCCAAAACATTTTTTTTAAAATTTATTAATCCGTTGAATTGTAAAATTGATTGTCTTTTGCTTTTATTATTATGTATTTAATAAGTTCTATTATTTCGTATTTTTTAAAAATTCTAGTAGGTACATATTTCTTTTGCGTTCTCATAGTTCTTTTCATTAAAAGGAAATTATTGATTTATTAAATTGCGTTGTAATTTTTATTATTAATTTTTATTTTGTTTCTTTGTTTTATCATCATTCTTTTAAAATTGTTTTCTCTTTTAATTTACGTAAATTGCACTAAATTCCACTGTAAAATCGACCGTCTTTTGTTTGTTTTCTTTAAACTTTATGTATGTATTTTTAATGAATTGTATTTGTGTAAGATATGAACAGCGTCATCTGTTGCAGTTTTTTTAAATCTATTGACCATGCGGCAAGCTATTCGTTATTTGTTTAAAATTGTTTCTTTTTTTTTTTAATTTACGAATCTACTGATTTGTGCTGTAAAATCGATTGTCTTTTTTGTTATTATTATTATTATTAAAATTTTATATTTCGAATTTTTTAAAAATTCTGCTAGTGCTTTTTTTTCTTCTCGTCGTTCTTTTCATTTTCTTAAGTTATGTTAAGTTGTGTATCGTAAAGTCTTTTGTTTTCATTATTTTTTTTCTTAATTTTTTTGACTTTTCATTAGTTTGTTTTGTCATCATGCTTTTCAAATTGTTTTCTTTTTCTTAAATTTATTATTAATCAACTGAATTGCGCTGTAAAGGCGACCGTCTTTTCTTCGTTTTTTTTAATACTATGTATTTTTAATGAAATTACATTTTTTAAAATTATTCCTGAATCTAGTAACAGTTTAGGGATTTTTAAGAGATTTTTCGACAACTCTTGGGGATTTTTGCCTTTTACGCGTTGGTAACACTGGACATGACATTCATTGTCAAAATTTAGTTACATACATGAGTAATATACTTTATTTCTTTTTTATACCTGTCAGTGTCAAAATTTTAGGATTTTTGTTGGAATAATGCTTTTATCATGCTTTTAGATGTAGAACAGACATTTTTGAAATTTGCTAACATTCATGTATCAGGTACCAAACATCAGAAACATTTGACAGGTAATATAGAAAACAAAAAACTGAATATACTAGAATTGGCAGCTTAAAAGATTTTTTCGAATCATTAAGAGAAAGGGAAAAAAGGGATTCTGTTTTCTAAAAAAAAGGATTTTCAAATTTTATTTCGTAAAAGAAGTCAGACGCTGTTTTTATTTTGTTTTCTTTGTTTTGTCATCGTTCATATTGTTATATTGAACTGAATTGCACTGTAAAATCGACCGTCTTTTGTTTGTTTTCCATTTTCTTTTTTTTTTAATTGAATTCCTGAATCTAGCATCTATTGAGGGATTTTCTGCTTTTTACACGTTGGTAACAGTGGATGTTACACCACAACATGACAGAATTAACTGAATCGACCGAAATGAAATTAAGAAGTGATTTGGTCAAAATTATTTTCAAGTAAAATCTACCAGATTTGTCACTAAGTTTTCGACTAGCTCGAACTCACTGGAAGTTGTCTGAAATTACAACAGAAAATATCCAGATCTAGTGTTAAAATTAACTAAATTGGCAACACTGCCTTGCGGATCGTTTCCTATACCTGGACGCACGCGCGTTAAAATCATGTCTTATGATGAAACTTGTTTTTTAATTGTATACAGGGTATGCCAATTTGAATGGACTATTAAAAGTTTTCGGGGAAGGCAATATACAAAAAATCTGAAAATCAGTACACTGCCCTAAGCGAAAAGCGATCTTTCAGATTAAAATATTTTTACTTTTATAGTACTTCCGGTTATACCGGAAGTCGCCGTTAATTTTCTTATTTTAAATAGAATGCTTGCAAATTCTGCTTCTACACGTTATTCTAAATAAAAAATGTTGAGGCCTAAATGTAACCGATTTTGAGATTGGTGAATAAAACAATGTAACGCCTCTTGTCGAAATTTGCAATTAACCATTTTTGCACAGAAATTTACAAAATACTTCTTCTTGACACAAGGTTAACCGCCGTCAAGTTGTCAAAAGTTTAAATATAAATGAAGTTAATCACGACATACGTTCCTGACAACAAAAGCGTGTCGCAGCCTCCTTGACCGTTTGTTTAAATTGAACGCTCGTTATTTCTATGCTATTAATTTCAGTTCTCTTTTGTTTCTGCTTGATTGTTTGTTACTGATTTTTTTACGTTTCATTTGTACTCTTTGTTTCCCGTCTGCCTTTTGATTTTTTTGCCGGAGAGTCACGTCTTGTATAATCTCAAAAATTCTTTCCTGATCTCTTTTGACTATTTTAAAATCGGGGAATCCCATGAGTTTTGCGAAACACGAATTGAAAAAAGTGATCTTTCAACAATCTCGATCAAGCCGGCGAATAAATTCCTCTTTCCTCGATTTCTGCGATGCGTATAAATATAACTCGGGATTACATTAACTCGGCCGAAATCTAGAAATCTTTCAAGGTCGAGTTGAGCGTCCGCCACTTAATTTAGACATCAAAATATTTACGGGTATTTTAGCAATTCAAATTGAAAGTTAATTTCAAGCGGACCGGCGGCGGCAAAAAGGCGAAATTCCTCCTTCTTCTTCTTCTTCCTCTCTTTGCTCGTACGTTCCATTTAGCTCCGCCAGAAGTGTCACACCCGAGCGGCAAACCGGTTTTTTTTTTCTTCGAGTTAAGTCATCAAGTTACTACGACGAAAACTCATTAACCGGCGAGCGTGTGTTGTCGTCGTCGTCATCGTCATCATCTTCATGGTCCACGTTCTTCCTCGTTTATTTAACTCGAGAGCGAGAGAAACTCTGACCTTCTCGGCGGCGATCAAACCGAGGAGGGGACACGACCATGCGACCGTTATTTTCGCGTTATTTAAAAGTACGCCGTTGCCTCGTTATTGTCTTTTGAAATTCCGGCGTTCAACCGTCAGTCAGTCACAAAGAGCTATTCCGGGCCTATTTAAATTAACTCGCCGAACTTTATCGTTTTTCATGCGGGAGCCTAATTGTGTTTGGATTGTAAGCGATATAGCTCATGGCAGAATGGAACGTTTTTATTTAGCGGGAACGTTATTGGACTTCCAGGAACAAACATGTGCTTTGGCATCAGGAGATACAGTCAAATTGTATTGGCAACATTCTTCAAGTAACTTGTTCTTTTGAAACCGTTTGTACAATGACGCAAACGGTATACGTTTTGCACTTCTATGTACACTCATCCAGAAAAAAGACGTCACCCCTACTGAGTGCGATAGCACTATGCCAAGTAGGCGGACAAGCCAGTGGAAGGAGCTTAACATTTTATGGGGGAGACGTCTTTTTTCTGGACGAGTGTACTATAGGGACCATGCACTGACATGCGAAGCCAGCGCCACCAATGTCCATATTATGCATTAGTGGTATGAAAATACGAGTTGTTTCAAATTATTAGTGTACGTTTGAAATTGAATATTGTAATGTTTTTCAATACCAGGAAGCTCAAGTATATACTACAATCGTAAATTGTCATAAGAGTGATATTATTCCCTTGCAATGAGTCTCAAGAAATATTTTCGTATCACTAATTCACAAATCACCACGCCAGGCGGCGCTGAACGCGCAGAGATGTGCATGGCGCCTATACAAATAAAGATTTATTAAAAAGAGAAAGACCAAAATTCAATAAGTCAAAGCCCAAAGCCCAAAGCCCAAAAGAGATAAGACATAAGCCGTGCAAAAGTAAAAATAAGAATTAGAGAAAAATTTAGTATTTGCATAAAAGTAATGTAGGTTTATCTTTGATTGAAGATAATGTAGGTATGTTATAATGGCATTAAATTAAATTTGTCTAATTTAACACGATAGCCAACTTACTAGCTTAAAATCACGGCCTACTGCGATAACAAATGGTAAAGGAATAGATAATAGCTCTAAACTAAGACATGGCCCGTTTTCTAAGCTCATCGCTTTACATACTGTGTGTTTGTGGGTTAGTACACACTTCGGTAAAAATATTCATTGGGTGGACATTTCTGTCCACAACGTAAGCCATTGTATCCGCTTTTCTAAGAATAACTTTGCACGTAATGTTTGAAGTAACGGCCCATTTTGTGTCAACACGGCGACGACTGCGACGTTTAAAAACTACAAGAAAGGTTAAAAGTAAAAATAACAACTACAAATACAGTTGCGGAGGCAGATGTGGACCAGCGAGACGTCGTTTTTCCGCACCATTTGCTCGTGTCACGTTCACGTGTTCCTCTTTTCATTCGATTTTCGTACAGTCACGCATGTGTTTGTTTTATTTGTGAAAGTGAATCTCCGGAAGCATAGTTTACCTGGCTGTAACACTCTAGTTTAGTACATCCGGGAGTGTTTCAGTGTGTAAGTTCTTTTTCATTCAAGTCAGGTGAAGATTTCATATTTCAATTAAAAAAAGTCATTTGTAAAAATAATTTTTTAAATATAGACAATTACTGGAAAATTTCTTCAAATCTCATTAAAAAAAAGTAATTTAAATTCCGCGCTGACCGTAATTCAAGAAAGCATACATAGATGGCGCTGACAAAATTTCGTTTTATTCACAGAAAATTTAACTTGATCGCAGTCTAATTGTGGAGAAATCTATGGTTTTTTTTTTATTCACACTGATTTCAAAATTGTTGCTAATTTGAGACTTTAAAATACATAATTGTAGACAATTAAAAAAGAATAAAAATTTGCAGTTTCGTTTCTTCACATCTAATTAAAAGAAATGTGAAACACTTCGCTCAAACTTAAATTTCGCGCTAAGAGAACCATAGTTCAAGAAAGCATACATAGATGGCGCTGACAAAATTAGTTTTATTCACGGAAAATTTCACTTCGACCCAGTTGTACAATGCCACTTTAAATTTAAGCTTCAGCTTAAACCTTTAACATCGATCATTTCAACATTAATAAAATTGTTGTTAAGCTTTCGCTTAAAGTTAAACTGGCATTGTACAACTGAGCTTTAGTCGTAGTGTGATCGTGGAGAAATTTATGTCTTTTTTTATTCACACTGATTTCAGAATTGTTGCTAATTTGAGATTTTAAAATACACAGATTTGTAGAGACAATTAAAAAAGAATAAAAACTTGTGGTTCCTTCATATCTAATTAAAAGAAATGTGAAACATTTCGCTCAAACTTAAATTTCGCGCTGAGAGAGCTATAGGTCAAGAAAGCATACATAGATGGCGCTGACAAAATTAGTTTTATTCACGGAAAATTTCACTTAGGCCCAGTTGTACAATGCCACTTTAAATTTAAGCTTCAGCTTAAACCTTTAACATCGATCATTTCAACAATAATAAAATTGTTGTTAAGCTTTCGCTTAAAGTTAAACTGGCATTGTACAACTGAGCCTTAGTCGCTCAAACTTAAATTTCGCGCTAAGAGAACTATAGTTCAAGAAAGCATACATAGATGGCGCTGACAAAATTAGTTTTATTCACGGAAAATTTCACTTAGGCCCAGTTGTAAAATGCCACTTTAAATTTAAGCTGAAGCTTAAACCTTTAACATCGATTATTTCAACAATAATAAAATTGTGGTTAAGCTTTCGCTTAAATAAAAATTTGTAGTTCCTTCATATCTAATTAAAAGAAATGGGAAACACTTCGTTCAAATTTAAATTTCGCGCTAAGAGAACGGTAGTTCAAGAACGCAAACATAGATGACTCTGAGTGTCATTCTAATCGGATTTGCAACCTAGCAAAGGTGGTACTTCCTCAGCAACTGGTAAGAAACTGTAATCTCGGCAATGTTCGGTAGGATTATACCAAGTTGTAACTTGCAACCCCGTTTAGAATGACTCCCTCTGACGCTCTGACAGAAATCCATTTTTCGCTTATTTTTTTACTTCATCACAGTTCAATCGTGGGCAGACTTATGCCTTTATCGTATTTTTGCAAAGGTGAATATTATTTTTAATAAATTTTTGTTATTTTTTCTTGATTCTTTAGTTTGGTTATGTTTTATCATTAACTTAAAAAAATTAAATTCTTCGATTAAATTTAAATTTCCCGCTAAGAAAGCGATGGTTCCATAAAGCAGACATAGATGGCGCTAACAGAATTTCTTTTTATTAAACGAATTAAAACAGATATTTACATAACTGCATCGCAACTTAATCGTGGGAAAACTTATGTTTTTATTATTTTTAATAATTTCTTGTGATTTTTCTCGTGATTCATGCAATTTTGATTATGACCCACCCGTAATGCATTCAGAGTAGGTTACGAAACCAAATTTAATTTCAAAATTTAAAAAAATTCAGTTTCTTCAAACCTCACAAAAAATGTGAGACTCCTTCGATCAAATATTCAAATTTCGCGCGCGCTAAAAGAGCGCTAGTTGAAGAAAGTGGATGTAGATGGCGCCGACGAAATTTTATTAATCGAGAGGTATGATTCTTAATTCCATGGCCTTCTCAGGATGACTTTAAATCGGACCATTAAAGTTAAAGGTTAAACCACTTACGGCCGGTAAGTTTTAAGGAGACCTTAAATTTAAGTCGTGTTTAGATTGTGACATTTCTGCTTGGTTTGTATAAAATCAGTCACATTCTAAACACGAATTAAATTTAAGACCTCCTTAAAACGTTGGTTATACCGGCCGT
This sequence comes from Dorcus parallelipipedus, assembly GCA_958336345.1. Taxonomy (NCBI): domain Eukaryota; kingdom Metazoa; phylum Arthropoda; class Insecta; order Coleoptera; family Lucanidae; genus Dorcus; species Dorcus parallelipipedus. Next base: position 5,156,058 of record OY284478.1, on the reverse strand, counting down.
TAACAACGAAATTTAATGTCACAATTGTTTGCAGGAATTATTAAAAATTATAATGAGACTTTATAATTTGAACAATTGAAAGAAAATAAAAAATTTGCAGTTTCGTTACACCGCACAGAAAAGAAAATGTGAAACCCTTCGTATGAATTTAAATTCCGCGCTAAGAAGACGATAGTTCCAGAAAGCAGACGTAGATAGCGCTAACAAAATTTCTTTTTATTAAACGAATATTTAACTTCATCGTGACTTAATCGTGGGGACACTCATGTTTTTATTATAATTTTTAATAACCTTTGTCATTTTTTCGTGATTTGTGCAAGTTTTATTATGATTACGCGTAAGCTTCATATGCGACATAAAGCATTAAAGTTAGGTTAAGCAACCAAATCTAATTTCAAACTAGTTTGCAATTGCAAGCATTACTAAAAAATATAAACGAGGTTTTTATACTTAATTTAAACAATTAAAAAGATTTTTTTTTAATTTCAATTTCTTCAAACCTCACAAAAAATGTGAAATTCCTTCGATCAAATTCAAATTTCGCGCGCGCTAAAAGAGCACTAGTTCAAGAAAACGGACGTAGATGGCGTCGACGAAACTTCATTTTATTCACCGAGAGGGATGATTTTTAATTCCATGGCCTTCTCAAGATGATTTTAAATCGGAGCATTCAAGTAAGTTAAATGAGATTTTTATAATTTAGACAATAAAAAAGAAAATTAAAAAATTTCCGTTTCTTTAGACCTCACGCAAAGAAAATTTGAAACTGTTTTTATGAATTTAAATTTCGCGCTAAGAAAGACGTAGATGGCGCTAACAAAATTTCTTTTTATTGATCGAATATTTAACTTCATCGCACCTTAATCGTGGGAAAACTTACGTTTTTATTATTTTTGAAGATTTTTGTGATTTTCTCGTGATTCATGCAACTTTTATTATGACCTACCCGTAAGCTTCATATGACATTTAAGCATTCAACTTAGGTTAAGAAATCAAATTTAATTTCACAATTGTCTGCGCGCATTATTAAAAACTATAAATAAGATTTTTATGATTTAGACAATTAAAAGAAAGAAAAATATTCAGCTTCTAACCTTACCAAAAAATGTGAAAGTCAAAATTCAAATTTCGCGCTGAACGAACTACAGTTGAAGAAAGCGGACATAGATGGCGCTGACAAAATTACATTTTCTTCATCGAGGATTTAACATTATCGCAAATTTTCTGAATCTGTCTAAAGCATGATTTTTAATTCCATGGCCTTCTGAGAATGAACTTTAAAGTAGACCACTTGATATACTATGATTAGTGTATACAGGGTAGCACCGAACTTGAGTAGAAATGAGAAATAAATACGATAAAAAGAAATGGGTAATTTTTTCAAAATTTCAGCTCATCCCTTGTTTCTGAATCGATCTTTTTTTATTCATGGAAAATTTTCACCTTTTTTAATTGCATCAAAGACCGGCAGCTCTTTGCTTTCGTCGATTTTTTGTGTTTAGGCCGTGTGTTTCGATTTTTTTTTGTGGTTAGAATTTTTTAATTTGTTAATATACGGGGTAACACCGAACTCGAATAGAAGTGAAGAGTATATACAATAGAAGGAAATAGATAATTTTTTAAAGATGAATTCATCGTTTGTTTTTAAACCGGTTTTCTTTTTTAAGTATTTCAATGACTGACAGCTTTTTGTTTGTTTTTTTTTGCTATGGGCCATAAGTACTTCGTTTCTTTTTTGTTGTTATAATTTTTTCATTTAATATGTATACAGGGTAATACCGAACTCGAATAGAAATGAAAAGTAAATATATGCTATGGAAAGAAATAGGTAATATTTTTAAAGTTAAATTCATCCGTTTTGTTTTTAAACCAGTCTTCTTTTGTTTACGCCTTTTTTAAAATTATTTCAAAGACTGACAGCTTTTTGTTTCTTATGCTAAAGGCCATGAATACTTCAATTTCTTTGTTGTTAGAATTTTTTAAATTTATTGTGTTTAGTGTTCAGTGTATACAGGGTAATACGCAACCTGATACTGTAGCGACAACTAAATACTATAGACGGAAATAGATAATTTCTTCATTCGTTGTTTCCGAATCGATCTTCTTTCGTTTACGCGTAAGATATTAATCCTTTTTAATTGCTTCAAAGACAATATTGTGTTTTTGTTAATTCCTGTCGATCAATGTCTTTCGTTTTTGTTAGAATGTCTTTTGTTTTGTTTCGAGTTTTGTTTTTCAAATCGGAAAATTCAATAAATTTTGAGACAAAGCGTGTCAACAGATGGCGCTCGTATGTTCCTATTGATTTTTCAATTTCCCATTTTAAGGTTGAGTTTAGTCATTAATCGATCATAAGATTTATTGTAGTTAATATTCAGCGTATACAGGGTAATATGGAACGTGAGACTGTAACGACAAGTAAATACTATAGACGGAAATGGATTGTTTTTTCAAGGTTTAAATTCATACGTTGTTTCTGAATCGATCTTCTTTTGTGATTTTTTTCATATTTTTTAATTGCTTCAAAACAGACAGTTTTTTGTTTTTGTTGATTTTTTTGTGCTTTGGGTTATAAGTACCTACTTCAATTTCTTTGTTGTTAGGTGGAAGCAAAACATGTACCGCAATTGTTTCAAAACTGTCATCTGTCAAATGTCAACTGGTTTCGGAGGTCATCCTTCTTCTGTCAAAAAATCAAAACCAATTTGTTGGATTTTTAAACTATACAGGGTAATACAAAACTTGAGGTAGGAGCGGCAATTAAATACGAAAAAAATAAAGGTAACGTTTTCAGAGCTTTGAATTTTATTGGTTACTTTTATCATTGAATATGAACCTACTCTAGAAGGGCAACGCAATGCTTAAAACTGGCAGCCTGAAATTGGAGGTTCACGCGGTCAGCTGATGGAGGTTGACGCTAAATAATCTGGTTGTTCACAGAGGGCAGGATAATTTCCAAAGACGGTGACTTTAAATGGTTTGCATATTCGATAACGCCAATGAGATTTATCTTTCACTATTACCACCACTATTACTTAGTTCTATAAACAGATGTATTACATTTTCATTAGCTACTTTTTGTCTGCCACTAAATGAACCAAATTATTATATATAGTTATGGTTGGAAATCGTTGCGAATATTTCAATTGTGGAAAAACTGCAAGAAAATTCCCTGGAATAATTTGTTTCCAAAAGACGAGGAGCGACAAAAACAGTGGATTTTAAATTCTGGTAGTTACAAAAATTTAGGAAAAATAGTAGTTTTACTTTTAAAGCGGCAGTTTTTTTAAACTTAATTAAAGGAAGTGCCATCATAGCCGGCACCGGTTTCAAAAGTTTTTGTCGGCGCCACTTTCACATACTGTTCCCGGCACTAGTCTTCTTTATATTTTTTTACTTTATCCTAAAGAAATTAGGATTAGAATATAACCGAATAAAATGTAAGTTAACAATTCTTATTTATTTAAATAATATTTAAATATGTACATACATTTTATTAAACTTCAATCATATACTGGTTCGTGGATTGTTCACAAACCGGTGGTTGGAACAAACCTTATATTTCTCAAAAATATAAATTATTAGAAAGAAAACAGTGCCAGTTATTTATAATTCACCTATTAAATGGAAACCGGCGCGGCACACTATGGGGCCAAAAGCACTTTCGCGTCTCAAAAATCTGTAACTCTTTTATTTACTGATTTACGTTAATGAAATTTGGTACACAGATTAAGAAAACTATAGGCTTTATGGCTGTGATATGACTTTTTTAAAATTTTTATTTACTTCTTTATTATAGATGTTGTAACAACGAAAAGTGAAGATTGCTTAAGAGTAAAGTGCCCTTATTTTAAAAGATACATAAAAATGTCATAAGAAAATCTTCTTTAGAATTAAAAGTTATAGTCAAATACAAAATTAAAGCGATTAATTTGAAGGTTGAGAAATTTAGAGTTCCATGCGAATCAAATAGCGGCTCCTCTGAATGAATATTTAATGAACGATTACGTACATAAGACACAATCAACGTGTGAAGTACCTGAAGACCTACATTTGCAAATATGGGCAAACTTTTTTTTCTGCCTCACCTAGAGAACTATTTTCTCTATTATTTGCAGCCAAGAACTCAACTTCGGCAAATTTCGATAACAGTTAAATCTTTAAGCGAAATTTGAAAACGGCAAATTAAACATACCTATGTTTATACAAACACCAATATTATGTTCCATAACATATTTTGCAGGTTATTTAACTAAAAAATGTTTAGATAAGTATAACTGTAACTTCTGTATGGAATCACTCTTAAGTCCAGCAAAAGAAGAACTAAACGATTCTCGAGAACTTCTTATAGTTAACAAAAACTATTCGCGTTCTGAAGAAGTTTCCTCAATAATTGCTTTAAAAAATCCTTCTCAACAATTTTCAGATGTTTGTAAGTATTCATTAAAAATATTTGAAAAGGTTTTTAACGAAATTAAGGAAAAACAAAAAGTAAAACAACGCATCATTGCGGCAATTGAGAAGTTTCTAAGAAGCAATGCTTCTTACTGGGTAGAAGAGTCTGTATGTCAGGAGCATAGAAACTTTATTATAAATCATTTAGTAATGACAAAACTATATTTTTACTGTAAATGGTTGTCAGATGCAAAAAAATTTAAATCGTCGGATAAAATTTCCCAAAAGTTGCAAATTTGAAAAAACCTTTAAAATATAATTGATTAAAACTTAGTTTAATTTATATTTTTTAATTTATTAGTTTTGACTTTTAATTAAAACTATTCCTGTATTTCCACTGTTCATTATTTTTTTTAGTATATGAGTAGAATGTACAGTATAAGTGAAAATGATTGAGTTCATTTGGGTAATTAAATTAGAAATAATTATATAATTAATAAAATGACAACACATTTTATTATGTAACCATGCAAGATTTGATATAAGAATTAAATTTATCGTTGCAGTAAAATTTCAAATAGAGGCATTCATTAGTGAACTTTTTTCATCTTTGCAACTTTTGATACGTGTTACAATTTTGGTCACAAATTAGAAAAAGCAGCCATTTTAATTGTTCTATTTTTGACTAATAGCGTTTTCAATTGACTTGCACCGGTTGCACTCAGTGTATTTGCATCTCCTTCTAACCTCATGTAATAACACGAGATGAAGATATTCTGAGTGCGCACTAGTGCGGTCAATCGAAAACGGTATAAACCATAACAAGTGTCAAAATTTGCAAAGACGCAAAAACGTTCACTAAAGAATGACTCTTTCTAAAAATTAAATAGTTATCCATATAAAAGGTATTTGTTCTTCGTGTATATTCCGTTCACGTTTATTTTTTTTGCATTCTAGTAGGCCATTTTTTTTCGTTAGGTTACGTGCATGTATTTTGAAGGAAGTCAAAATATGACAGATGTAAAATTCTGACACTTTAACGTCAGTCCCATCGACTATAGGTGCTTTCCTTTTACAACAAATCTCATCTCAGATCAGATAAACGTCATTTCCGTTATCACGAACAAGTGAATTTGAATTGAGATTTCAACCTCCCACCTTGCCGCTCGAGCATTCCCATTCGTTGTTAGATTGAAATATCTGTTCAAACTTACTTGTTCGTGCTAACGGAAATGACGTTTAAGTGATGTGAGGTAAGATTTGTCGCAAAAGGAACGCAGCTTATATTGCTTCTTATACTCTATGATGGCATGAAGAAAGTAAAATAATAACATTAAAACAAATAATTACTTGTGACTTTTTAATACCAAGTCAAAATGCTAAAAATCATCAATGTTTTTCGGCGTCAGTTTTCAAAAATATAACCACAAAATTAAAAACGAACGTCAATCAAATTTCTGACAAGTATATTTTTTTTGTGGTACCAACAAAAATGTCACCCTAACACGGCCCACTTTGAATGCAAAAAGAACGTGAATGAATTATATGAGCTACTTTTTTTAATAAGAGGCGCTGCACCCACTTAGATTTTTTTAGTAGTTACCGAGATATGGCCCGAGAACACACTGTTGGGACACCTGTATATGTTATTAAAAAGGAAAAGCAGTTAAAATACTTCGTGACTTAATGAAATCACTTTTGGATTACACGATATTATAGAGTCAATGGAAAACGCTATATGTTAATAGCAAACACATTATAATATAGAATATAAAAATTTATTTTTGCTTTTGTAAAATGTTGTTTTTCATTCGGTATTTTAAACGGGCTTTAAATTTTTTAACCAAATTGAACGAAATAAATTTTAAAAAATCGCGTCTGCAAAGTGTTCGCAGCCGTCTGAAGGTTTAAGCCATTAATATGCCGCTCGTGTTAACTACTTTCAGGATTCCAAAATCAAATCTACCTAATTTTCATTTGCAATTTGGTTGTAATCCGCATTTATTTTGATTTTTGCTCCATAGATGGATACCACATAAATAATAATACATTTCCAGATTTCTTACTATAAAATGTAATAGACAATTTAAATCAAGAGATGGCAGCAGTTCCTAATGGAAAGATGCGGTTGCCAATTCATTCATTTACGTTGCCCTTCTAGAGTAGGTTTATATTCAATGCTTTTATATCGATTGTCCTTTGTTTCCGCAGCAAATAATTTTTTTTTAAATTTTTCAATAATTTTCATAGAACCGCAAGTTTTATTTTTAGGTCGATTTTTTTTATGCGAGCGTGTTGTTTTCAAATCGATTCCCTTTTGTTTTACCGTTTTCTTTTTGTTTAGTATATTTACCATATACAGGGTAATACCGAACTTGAATAAAAAGGAATAAAAAGTAAGTAGGTACGAAAGAACGAAACGGGCAATATTTTCCATTGCTTTTGAATCGATAGTTTTCGCAGATTGGCAGCTTTTCTTTTTACGGTTGATTTGTGCTGGAGGTATTTCGGTTCTTATGCTTTTCAAAATTGAAAGCGATATCTTCGATTGTTTGAATAATTTCTTCCTCTTTTTCCACCTCGTTGTCAAAGACGTTGACCCTTAATTATATCGATGCATGAAACGATCACTTCAGACGGCGAGATTACATTTTGACGCCATGTTTACATTAAATGTATTTTGTTTGCAAATGGAATTTAATTTAATTTCGTTGAAAATTTGGCAGGAAGTACGTTTACGTTGTGATTAATGAGCTGACTGACATCGTTTTGCCTCGTAATTAGCCTGTATACAAATTAGGTTTGTGTAATAACGCAATCTTGCTAGACTGTAACTTTCCGATTACTGAGGATATACAGTGTGATCATTAATGTTTGAAGATTGACGCTGGCATGCGTTGTCAACCGGTTCATTCGTTTGCCGTTTTCCATGGCCATCTTAGACAATTATTTGTTTTCAAAGAAATAATTCAAATAGATCTAAAAAATTCAAAAAAAAACCTCAGATAGCTATAAGAAGTTTAATGTGCGGAATGCAATTATTATGTAGTAAAAGTAAACTGCTTTCGACATTCCTATTGGTCCCAAGCTTTCTTATGCTACAATTTGGCTCGTTGCGACCGCGACCTTCTTACCAAATGTTTTCTGTCGTACGTCGTTCATTTTACAAACTGGAATGAATTCGAATATACGTTTAAGTCATCTCGCACCCTAAAATCACATGTATCAAGGATAAGGCTCGAACCCACTCTGTAATGATTACAATCGTCGGATAAGCATTATTATTGGTATAACGTGACGTAGGTGTAACGTAGATATAGATGAATATTAAAGGATATTTGGCGAACAGTCATTCCGTTCTTATTCCACGATGGGCCTAAGTGTCAAATCCGTTGTCGCGAGACCCAGCCAATTCGGCTGTGGAATTGTAATTGTGAAATTTTGTATTCTCTTAAAATTTAGTTAATTATTGTGGCCCACTTATTTATTGTTCGGCAAGTGTCAGTAATTAATAATAGGTATGTACATACATTAAAGAAGAAGTTTCATAAAACATGATTTTAGCGCACGTGTCCAGGTTTAGGAAAGTTCTGTTTTGTTATGTGGCGGTCGGTAACATTGCTTAAAATAATTTCAAACAAATGTCAGTTTCTAGGTTATGTTCATAATTTGAGACGCCAACAAATAAACAAACAAATGTCAATTTGGAGGTTATTTTTTGTAATTTGAAGTGTCTACATACGTTGTCGCCAACCAAATAAAATAAAATTTCAGTTGAAAAATGTAAGTATTATAATCAAAGAAAACGTCAACATAGTTTGGCAAGCGCTGGCTGTAGACATAAATAAGCAGTTTTCTGTGAAGTCCTTAGCAATAATGGTGCAGTAACAAACGACTATTATTAAATTTCCGATCGAAGTAGCCGTTTATCTTCGAATGTTTTTTCAGGCCCGACGGCGGAATTAAATAATTACGAGGAAATAAATGAAACGCCTTCCAAAATTCCATTGTGCCGCTTAAAAATAGTTTTATCGACGCACCGACGGCGGCGCACAAATAGGACAAGAGCTTTAAAAAAAGCGATCACCTAAAGTGCAGACGTATAAATTTTTAAATAACGTTATTTGTTATTAACTTATTTACTCATGTTTGAAGGCAAACCCGACAATCGAAATTCAGTTGTTTTCCAAATTTTTATTGACAAAGTAAATAACTTTCTCGGCTACTTAACGGCCTTACTTTTTTTTTATTTCTTCCGTTTCGTTCTTCTTTTATTTTTCGTGCGCAACGTTTATTCAGTTTCGATTAACACGTTGAAAAAATAAACGGTCGGAAATTGAAATCGCTTGTGTAGACGACGGTTGACATCTCTTGTAAACTATACAGTCTGGAAATAAACCGCGAGAGTGAATCAGTGTACACAGAAAGAAAAAAAAAAGGCGAAAGGAAAACATTCGCCGCTTGTCATCAGTACCGTACCCGATAATTCCCGTGGCTCTTCAAATATTCAAATTTAATTTCGCCCTCAAAAACTGAGCATTTGTTTTTCTTTCTTTTGATTTTGAGAATTTGTTAGTTTTAAATTTGACGTTTTAAAATTTTTAACTCAAGGACATTTTTATAGATGGCGCTATCAGACATGTTTTTTTTCTATTTTAATCAAGAGAAGCAGATATAGATGGCGCCACTGTAATTGCGTTATATGACGGGAGTGAATCAATCGATTTAACAAGAAAACAAGACGAACAAAAGATTTTCGGCTTTTATCGTCAGGACCATACTCGTATTTTTTATGCTCTTAATGACACTGCAAATTAGTTTCCCTCTCAAAATTTTCTCATCTTTTCGAGTATGAAAATATTGTGTGTCGTCAATTTTAAATTTGCATTTCGGAAGTTCTGTTCAGATGAAAAATGTATAGATGGCATAAGTGATATTATTCACTTGGGCCAAGTTTCATAAAACGTAGTTAACCCCTTATCATTAACCAATGATATTGCTTAATCACACAATTAACTTGATCGAGGGGTTAAGTACGTTTTATGAAACTGGGCCTTAGTTATTTATTTTTTGTTATTATTTCATAAAGCGAAAGAATACTTGCTTAATTTAGGAACATGCATATGGATAGCGCTAATGGCACATTTTGAGAATTAGTTAAAGATGGAGTTCACTATTGCGTTCTTTAATTAAATTAATAAAATAATAATGAAAGAAACTTTTAGTTGAAACAGTTTTCTCTTTAATTAAATTAATTAAAGAAAGTGCTTATAGATGGCACCATTTAAGTTTCATTTCGTGTGAACAATGAATTTATTATACAGGGTGTTCCGTGATGTAATGTCACCACTTCACCTACGTGATAATCAATTCACGCTAAGTAAAAAAAAACTCTAATAAAGTTCTGTTCTAAAGTAAACCGTTTCAAAAATACTGAGTGTTTAATGTTTAATTTTTTATTTTGTAAAATTTCATATAATCATTTATCCGTTCACCTAATAATCAATTGGCAAATAACATTGCCGGTAGAGGCGCTAAAGTTTCCGAAAAAATGGCGGTGCAGACGTGATCAACAAGCGTCGTTTAATTACTTACTTCTTTATGGAAATTAGTTTTCATAGATTTTTTTATCGGAAACGACATTTTATAATAATTGATGCGTATCTAACGATGCTAACACGACTTAAATGATCACAGTCGATCACGTCTACTCTAGTACTCACTTCTCCACCAGGCGCCAACACTTGTCATGAAAGTTCCCAATTCAAACTAAAAAAGAAACTCTAATGGTCGTATGCACCGAACGAATTAACTCGGTGTAACTTTAAGCGTCACTTAGAATGAGACTTACACAATGTTATGAAACTTCAAATGTCACAATATAAATGGCCCTAATAAAGCAAACAGTTTTTCAAGAATATGACGTGTTTTGTAATTTTCAGAATTTTTAAAATTTATCTCAAAAAGTGTTCAAAACGACCCCCGTTGTTTGCTAATCACATTCTAGCGCGCTTCAAAAGAGATCTAGTTACCTTTGAACACCTTTTGAGATAAATTTTAAAAATTCTGAAAATTACAAAACACGTCGTCTTCTTGAAAAACGATTTGCTTTATTAGAGTTTCTTTTTTAGTTTGAATTGATTATTATTAGGTAAACGAATAAATGATGATGAACTTTAGAAAATAAAAAAATTAAACATTAAACACCCAGTATATTTGAAACGGTTTACTTTAGAGCAAAATTTTCTTACTTAGTTTGAATTTATTATCATGTAGCAGGTGAAGTGGTGACATTACGTCACGGGACACGCTGTATGTATAGCATAAGTGCAGCCTCAATCAAAAGTAATGAAACGTTCAAAACCGAAACGCTGTAGTCAGAGTGCAACGGTGCCGAGTCAGAGAGAGCGCAACGTGTTGTGGGTGGGTCTTCGGACTTCGGAAACATTCGTTTCGTTCGCCATAAAGCTTCATCTCACTTGGTATCTTCTCTCTCTGACTGCAGCGTTTCGGTTTTGAACGTTTCATTAGTTTTGATTGAGGCTGTACGTACATATCGTGTAGCTGTGAAATTTTCGTTTTTGCAGAAATTTATATCAGTTAAAATATTTTTTGGAGTTAAAATAATTAAACTAAGTGTTCATAGATGGCACCAATGAATTTTCATTTCATGTAGACTAAATATGGTAAATAGGACAAAAGTTTAGGTCGCGACATCCCGCGGCCGATTTTTGACCTAACAAATTTGTAAGTACGACGTCTGGTCATATAATGTCTGTATTTTCCTTTATTTTTACAATGAATCTTTTTTGTGAACAATAAATTCATATTTCATATTCATAAATATGAAATAAATTCATATTTTTCACTTCCGACGAAGCTGTCGAACGACGGTGAAACGTTAAGTGTATAGTGCGCGATTTACTGTCCGGTTAAAAGATTTTGTGATGAAATAAATTCATCATAGATGACGCTGTGCAATTTTCGTTTCGAAGACAAATTTAAAAATATTTTTTTATTAACTACATATAACTATTAACTATTAAAATAATTGAGAGAATTGTTCAGGTTCATAGTTGGCGCTGTAGCATTTTCATTTTGAACAAACGTTTTAAAATATAATTTTTTAAGTAAGTTAAAATAATTAAGAGATTTGTCCTATAGTCCACTTTTACAATGAATGTTTTTTTTGTGAACAATAAATTCATTATATCACAAACTCTTTTAAACGGACACTAAATGGCGCACAAACACTTAACGTTTCGCAGTCGTTCGACAGCTTCGTCAGAAGTGAAAAATATAAACATTCATTATAGATGACGCTGTGCCATTTTCTTTTCGAAGAAAAATTAACTATGACTTGGAGTTAAAATAATTAAGAGAAATGTTCATAGATCACTGAAGTTCTCATTTCATATAAACTGTAAATACCTAGGACGTTTGATCATACTTATAATGTCTTGAATTTTTTTCTGTTGAATTCTGTTTGTTTTCACATTGAATCTTAACAATAAAAAATCAATTATAGATGGCGCTGGGCCTTCTTCGTTTCTGAAGAAGAATTTAAAAATGTAACATTTTTTTAAGTATTGCGAATATAACTTTTGGACTTAAATAACTTAGAGAAATGTTCATAGATGGCGCTACTGATGTTTTCATTTCTTGTAAATTATAAGTAGGACGTTTGATCATACTCATGATTTTTTGAATTTTTTTTCCATTGAGTTTTGTTCGTTTTACAGTGAATCTTTTTTCTTAACAATAAAAAATCAATGGGGCCGTGCCACTTTTGTCTCTGGAGAAAATTTCTTTTAAGTATTGCGAATATAACGTTTGGAGTTAATATAATTTAGAGAAATGTTCATAGATGGCACCACTGCGGTTTCATTTACATAATTAATTTATACATATGTAGTTTTAAAAATGTAACAGTTTTTCTAAGTTAATACACGGTGATTCAAAATTGTATAACTCCCTTATTATTCACTTTTGGAAAAAAAATTATATTAAAAGTTGATCTTATTTCTTAATGTTTTATTCACCCTGAAGATATCGGGAGACAATTCTGAATCACCGGGTATAACTTTTGGGACTTAAAGTAAATTAAGAGATGGCACCACTGATTTTTGTGCAGTTTTCACGCTAGTAAGTTTGTAAGATATTTCAGATTCTCTATTTTATTAAAACTGTTGCCCACAATAATAACATTATTTTATTAAATCGATTGAAAAAGATGTTTTCTTTATTAAAAAAAAAAACTTCACAGTCTAAGTTGCGCTGATATTATTTTTTACTACGGAAAAAAAATCTTAGTCCGATAAGGTAGATGGCGCCACAGGATTCAATTTTTTTAATGGACGAATTTCATATTTCGCGCCGGAAAATTTATAAAAATGGCGCCACAATATATTAATTATTTTTTAACGACTTAATTTCAACGTAATTTAAATTCAAAAAATCATATCGTTCACAAGCAAACAGTGGAAGAATTAAACAAAACAGATTGCAGGAAATTCGTAGATGACGCCACACAATTACAACTTTTGTTTTAAATTTCAACCTGCGGAAGACGATTCAAATTTCTAAGAAATATAAATTTCAAATTTCGCTCGCGCTGGAATAAAACAGTAGTCCGACAAGTTTCACATAGATGGCGACACACGATTTCGATTTTTGTTTTAAACTAAATTAAAGTCTTACGCCCGAAAAAATCGTAGTCCGATAAGATTAACATAGATGGCGCCACAGAATTCGATTCTTTTTTTTAAATGGACACATTTTGTGTAGGAAAAAATCGCATTCCGCCAAAATTTGCGTAGATGGCGCCATAAGATTTCAATTATTTTTTTTTGAATTACCGAATTTCAATGTAAATTAAATTGAAAAAAAAAATCATATTGTTGTCAAACAAACAGTAGAAAACTTAAACAACAAAAGCAGAATAAAGGAAATAAGTGGCGCCACACAACTTCAACCTGCGGAAGACGATTGTTTTAAATTTCAATCTGCTACAGACGATTGAATCAATCATAATTAACTGGAAAAAATTCAAAAGATTTCAAATTTCGCGCCGGAAAAAATCGCGTTCCGGCAATATTTACAGAGATGGCGCCACAAGATTTCAATTATTTTTTTTTTATTAATGGCCGAATTTCAACTTGAAATTTACAACGCAGTTTAAATACAAAAAATTATTTCGTCGACCAGCGACAAAAGAAGACTTAAACAAACAACAACAAAATACAGAAGTAGATGGACCTTAGACTGTGACTTTTTTTTCATTTTTCTAGAATGTTTGTACAATTTTGGAGTTCTGGAGTAAAAAAAAAAACAATATATATTTTCATAGAACGTTATTATTAAAATTAGGGAAATTGCAAAAATTATTTATGTATAGGTAGGTAATTTTAACCTCGATGTGATGTGCCACTTTAGGGCTGGATTGCACAAAACATTTAAGCCAGGATTATTTAAGGCTACATTAGAATGTGAAATACATAATGCTGTACGTCATAACGTGCTTCACATGCTCAGTTAGGCTTAAATTTAAACCTGGCTTAAATGTTTTGTGCAACCCAGCCTATATACATATATATACAGTGTGGTGATAAAGTAACGCACCAAGCGAGAAAACACCCTTAGCGTTGACTTTTTCGAAAAATGCTCGGACAGGTCGATTTTATTTTTAAAAAAGACATCTTTTACAACCAATTCTAATTTTATGACAATTACTACTTTTGCGCTGTGACGTCATCGACACTTTTTTTAAATGACAACCTATTTTTTTGAAAATGTCATTTGAAAGCATCCATTTTTCTGAGTACAAAAATGTTAATGAACCACTAGTTGCATAAGAAAATTTTGAAGAAAAAAATTATTGAAAAATGGAAATGTGATTTTTAATGTTAATAAAATTTCAACCAAAAATAATACTTTGTTGTAAAAACATAATAAAACAACTTAATAAAATTACAATAAATGCTGAAAATGTCCTCCACCAACCACTTGACAGTGTCCAACTCGTGTGTAAACGCTGTCAATGAGTCTTGCGATGGTTTCACAGCTAATATTATTCATTTCCGTCCTAATTTTGTTTTGTAAGTTTCCTTTTTGTGGGGTTATCTAAAAGGTCGAGTTTACGTGAACAGACCTCAAAATGTGGAAGACTTACAAAACAAAATTAGGACGGAAATAAATAACATTAGCTGTGAAACCATCGCAAGACTCATTAATAGCGTTTACACACGAGCTGGACACTGTCAAGTGGTTGGTGGAGGACATTTTCAGCATTTATTGTAATTTTATTAAGTTGTTTGGTTATGTTTTTACAACAAAGTATTATTTTTGGTTGAAATTTTATTAACATTAAAAATCACATTTCCATTTTTCAATAATTTTTTCTTCAAAATTTTCTTATGCAACTAGTGGTTCATTAACATTTTTGTACTCAGAAAAATGGATGCTTTCAAATGACATTTTCAAAAAAGTAGGTTGTCATTTAAAAAAAGTGTCGATGACGTCACAGCGCAAAAGTGGTAATTGTCATAAAACTAAAATTGGTTGTAAAAGATGTCTTTTTTAAAAATAAAATCGACCTGTCCGAGCATTTTTCGAAAAAGTCAACGCTAAGGGTGTTTTTTCGCTTGGTGCGTTACTTTATCACCACACTGTATATACAGGGTTAGTTAAAAGTATGGAAACGGCCATTTATTGCCGTTAA
The DNA here is from genome assembly GCA_958336345.1 of Dorcus parallelipipedus. Lineage (NCBI taxonomy): Eukaryota > Metazoa > Arthropoda > Insecta > Coleoptera > Lucanidae > Dorcus > Dorcus parallelipipedus. The sequence continues at coordinate 5,140,943 of OY284478.1, read as the reverse complement.
TATTCATTTTAAGAAATATGTGCTTTATGAAAGTTTTTTAAGAAATTTTTATCTACAATTGAGAATACTTGAATTTTTTTCTTCTTCAATTGTTTTTGAGTTACGCCTATCTGCGTAATTTTTTTAAATGGAAACATTCTAATTTTAATATACCGTTCGGTAGAGTATTTTTTTCTCTTTACAATAGTATTCTTGTTTTTTTTTTTAGAATTGAGGGATTTCTGAAAAAAAAAACATTTTTCACTTTTTTGTGAAATTGAAAACACTGGTTTAAATATTTATTTTAGGGCCAGTTTCAAATGGAATTTAAAGACGGCTATAAACTAAGGTCACTTTTAGATGTCAAAACAAATATGAAAACACATTTGTTTACACATCAGATTGTGACTTTATTTTAAAGGTTCCTTTAAATTCTATTATGAAACTGACCCTTAGTTAGGTAGATCTAAGACAAAAGTGAAGTTGTGGGTCACAAACAAAACAACAACAAAAACAAAAAAAAAACAAACAAAAAACAAAAAAAACTAATAACTAAGTAAATTAAATTAAGTGTTCAAATTGTCCTCCATTTGTAATTTGACAATGACTCAATCGATTTACAAAACCCCGAAGAGAATCCTCTAAAAATTCACGGGGAATTTCTTGTATCGTCCTGGTAATTCGAATTTTTAAATCTTCGATGTCATCGGGCTTATCTTTATAAACTTTGTTTTTTACATATCCCCAGAGGAAAAAATCTAAAGGGCTTAAATCAGGGGAACGGGCTGGCCACTCAATTTCACCTCGTCTCCCAATCCATCTATTTGGAAAAACGTTATCAAGATACTGACGAATATTTAAACCATAATGTGGTGGGGCGCCATCTTGCTGAAACCAGATATTGTTTTGGGAAGGTTTTCGTTGTTTTCATGAGGATAGAGCGTAGCACAAGCAGGTATAATTTGATTTTGCAATAACTGCAAATACAGAGCCGAATTTAAATTGCCATCGATGAAAAAGGGACCTATAATATGACCACCTAGAATGCCAACCCAAACATTAACTTTTTGGGGATACTGCGTATGGTGCTCCAAAAACCAAAACGGATTGACAGGTGACCAATATCTGCAGTTATGTCTGTTTACTTCACCGGTAAGGCAAAAAGTAGCTTCGTCAGAGAAAAGAATGTTGTTAACAAAATTTTCGTTATTATTGCAAATATTTAACATTTCTTCACAAAATTGAAGTCTCCTATCAAAATCATCTTCCGTCAATTCCTGTACAAGTTGTACCTTATAAGGTTTATACTTTTCACTTTTTAACATTTTAACGACTGATGGCTGTGAAATATTGAGATTTACCGCTAATTGGTTGGTTGATAAATGGGGATCTTCAGATACAGCCAATAAAATATCCAGCTTTTTATCATCACTGGTCGATGTTCTCGGTCTACCACTCTTTGGCAAATTTTTAACGCTGCCGGTTTGTTCGAAACGTTTCAAAGTTTTACTAACAACGGATTTAGAAATTGGATTTCTATCAGGATGCGCATCATTAAATAAATAACAAACGTCTTGTAAACTTCTACGTCTATCTCCATAACCCAGCATCATAAGTATTTCAATTCTTTCATGTTCATTTAAATTCGCCATTGCTAATATTAACAGCAGTAAATTACACGCAATTGAATTTGACGTAAACAATAACCACTGATAAAGTTACTCGCTCGAGTTTGTTTATCGCTTACTTAGATGTACCTGACCTGGCGCTAATAAGCGCGCACGACGGGAAATGAATACTTGAAATATTGTTTTTTTTACAGAAACCCCTCAATTCTAAAAAAAAATAAGAATACTATTGTAAAGAGAAAAAAATACTCTACCGAACGGTAGATTAAAATTAGAATGTTTCCATTTAAAAAAATTACGCAGATAGGCGTAACTCAAAAACAATTGAAGAAGAAAAAAATTCAAGTATTCTCAATTGTAGATAAAAATTTCCTAAAAAACTTTCATAAAGTACATATTTCTTAAAATGAATATTAACGGCAATAAATGGCCGTTTCCATACTTTTAACTAACCCTGTATATTTAGGTATCATGTTATATTTTTATTGCCGTTTATTAAACTAGAATTTGTAGATGTCATTTGGCATCATTTTTTTTTAGGAAACTTGCCGAAATTATTTAATGTAATTTATCAAAACAAAATTTTATTTAAAAAAAATAATGTGAGAAAATTCTTCTTCTTCTTATTTTGGCAGATATCTCCAGATAGCCAACGAAATAGGAACGAATGGATGTTCTAAAAATAGTTTGTTAAATACTCAATAGATGTCACACCGTCACTAAATATCTACAGTACCGCAATCAGCCGCCATTTTAGTGCAAAATATTGGCGGGAAATTTAAATGTCTAACGCTCACAACCACATTTTCAGGCATTTAAAATTTGTATTTGACAGGCGCTAAATTTGATTAAACTTGCCGGAAAGAAAATCACTAGAAAATTCTGCCATGTTAGTGCAAAAACGTGATATTTTTATCTTACACGTTAAGCATGTATGGATTGCGGTACTGTATTTATTTAGTGACTGTACAAATTCGAAAACCGAACATTTGTCACGAACCATTTGCTAATTGCGAAGCTCACTTGGTTCATTTACCGGCAGATGTCGCTTTTAAGTAAGAGAGAAATAAGTTTAAAGTGGGCCCAGGACAATAATGTGACGTACGGTTATAATTTATAATATGTTGTAAATTCTCCTTTGAAACTTACTTTAAATGTTACATACTTATATTTACAGATTTCGGTTTTCCACTCTGCTATTGTAACAGTACCGCCGCCACATATTTGGTGAGCGTCTCCGCGTCATCAAACTAAACCGAGTTTGTTTCCAAATTGGGGCGCCAAATTTAGGGCTAATGAAATCCGCACGGAGTTCAAACCAAGTCAAACCAATTTTCTTTATATAATTACCTAAGAGTTCTATCACTATGTCAATTTCGGTTAAAATCTTTAAATTTTAATAAAGAAAAATAAATATTTGGGTTATTTAAATAAGAGCAACTTTTCTAGTCTAACCTTGGTCTAGAGCTCTAGGGATTATAGGGTCATCTCATTTTACATGGGTTGTAGCCTCAGGCTGTACATTTTTTTACGATTTTTCTGTCTGTTTTACAATTTGTACAATTCTGGTCTTTTAAATGAATCTTTTCATAATTTTTTTTGGAAACTGCGAAGACGATGCCACAGATCAAATTAAATGAGTAAATTAATTACTAATTTTCTCCTAAATTAAGTTTTCTAATGTGAAAGTTAATTAAATTATTTTAACAAAACAAGCTCTTTTCAAATGAAAATGTAAAGCGACACCTTTACCGTCACCGTCTGAGTGACAATGCTGAGGCGTTGACTCTTAGTGGAACCTGAGACTGTGATTTTTTGGCGACTTTTCGAACTAGAAACTTTTTGATTGTAAAAAAGCCAATAAAATTGCTAGCTATATAAAAAATTAATAAATCAAATAAATTTTATATAAATTTAGAGTATATGGGGAATTTATTCGACAAATAAATTAAATTAAAGAAATAAAGAGTTATTCTTTGGTAAAGGTCTTCCACGAATTATTATATCGATTTTGGCTCTCGGTATTCTATTGAAATTTCAATAAATGAATCATCTTCATTATTTTGCGGAATATAAATACAATAATATACTAGACGTTCGTAAAATAAACCACCTAAATTTAGTTAGTTCCGACGTATTTGTTTTTATTTGTGGACTTTTTAAATGAATTTTATTCTTTCGATTGAATCCACAAATCACTGTCTTATTTTTTCAAAATGCTATTCGTTTTACACAAAAAGTCATTTTTAGAACCAACAAAACCTATGACGTTGAAAGAAATAAGTGCATCGCGAGAAAACTACCTACAGGGTGAGTAAAAAATATGTAACTGTTAACTTTGTACATAATTTCTAATTTGTGGTTATTAGATATCTACCAACGCAAACTTTATTAACGGATTTCAAATTCCGCTGTTCACGTCAACTTGCAATTAGACACCGCAATTATTTTAAACTATTTATTTACAGTTGCACTCAAATTGAGCCGGAGTATGAATTTATATGCCGACGTTAACACGGTACATCCGCAACTAAACTTAATCTATTCAAGTGATAATTAGGTATTCCAAAGAAACTAACAATAAGTAACTTTAGGTAATTACTTAAGAATGCAAAAATTTAGGTACCTACTTATTAAGATCTAAATATACCTACCGATCCAAAAATAGATGCAATCAAAGCAAACCATTTGTGTGCCCCAGAACAATGATCATCAAATCAATCAATGCGAGATCGTACCCGCTCTACCGTAAAATTTTTTTGCGTTACGTCATTTTTATGTGATTATTTGAGCCAGTGATTATGCCGTGTGTATTTGGGAGCGTTTTTGTTTAAGTATAAAAAGGAATTGACCCGAAATCTCAACAGTATTTCATCTGTCATGGATTCCTGTACATATACTTATGCAGCATGGAATAGTTGAACAGTGACCAAAAGGTATTCGAACTCGTAAGTACACACTATACCTAAATAACTAGGTAGATATAAAAACGCATTTTTAGTTAGGCAAACAACTGCAAATACAAATTCACTTGCCAAATAAATATCCCATACACGATCTACTTATACAGGATGACACTGAAAAATCTGCAATGCATAGTACCACGCGATAGAGGACCATAAAATAATAAAAAAATGGTCTTATACACTAATGTCCCATTGCCTTTTGTTTCAAGATACAGGTTCTTAAGGTTTGAATTTTTTTTTTATTTGTTTCTCTTCAGTATCTCTTAACAAAAAAATCGCTACTTGGTCGGCATGAGCTTTAAGAATAATTTGAATACCTTCTTTACAGCAAAATACTAGTGTTTTTTTGTTGTTATGTTATGTTATTGTTTTTCAAGCTCATGTCGACCAAGTAGAGATTTTTTTCTTATGAGATATTGAAGAGAAATATATTTTTTAGAAAAAAAAAAGTCAAACTTTAACATCCTATATCTTGAAAACAAAAGGCAATCGGGCATTATAAGTGCATAAGACCCTTTTTTATTATTTCATGGTCCTCTATCGCGTGGTACTATGCACTGTAGTTTTTTCAATGTCACCCAGTATAGGGTTTCGCTAAATCGCGTGGATATTCAAAAGTGCTTTTCGATTTTTTTTATTTTTTTGACTAAACCATAACAGGTATGAAAATTTGCAAAGACACAAAAAGGTTTAGTAGTGAATGTCTCTTTCGAAAAATACATAAATCAGTTATGCATGTGTGTGGCCTACTTTTTTCATTAAAAGGCGCTGCAGCCACTTAGATTTTCCTATTTTGTGAGTAAACCGTAAGAAATATCAAAAGTACAAAGATACGGAAAGGATCCCTAATGAATGCTTCTTTCTAAAAATTTATTATGTAATTAAAGTTGTCTTTTTGACCGCCCCCTGCAGCGGTCTATTCTGAATCAGTAAAACCATCTGAAAATGTGACTTACCTTCCCCTATACACTCATTACTAGTGATAGTGATTTATTTTTTGTAAAATACGTAAGTATAGTACAATCGTCAATTTTAAAAATACGTACATATATAAATATTAATAATATATAATATAAATAATTGGTTCAAGCGTTCTTTTGTTATAAGAAGAATTAACTTTTTTTTCGAGAACTTTAAAGCATAATACTGAATTAACGAAGTACTTTTGGATACCTATAGATAACTTATTTTGAGCTTAGGAATCTGTGATTAAGCGACGTTTACGCAATTTAGTGACAGCCTGTATTTACCTAGATAAAAATTTGATTCATTTACATTTTTTTTTCTTAGACAACTGTTTGATATTTTAGCAATTTTACTAATTTAGAGTAAAAAAACAATCTTCGAAATTCAATCGTCAAAAGCATATAGAATTTTTAAATTAAATCAAAAACTTGCTGAAAGTCGCAAAAAATTCACAGTCTCAGACTACACTGAACGTAAACGTGGCAACCATTGTCAATTAGATGGTGAATCAATTAAAAAAAAAAAAATTATTGGTTCATATTAGCCATAGAGATAAGGCAATTGCCGGAAAATGAATTTATCTTTAAAAAAGTTAATTTGTTTGTCCTTCGTTCATAATTACAGCTACGCAGCTAAAGTTTTAATATTGTTAAATTTACGTCAAGTAAAGTGTCCACTTTTTTTTGGCGGCGACGGTATAAGCTAAAAATTACAAGAATGCACAATAATAAAAAAACATATATTTGAATCCTTATACATTTTCCTTTTCACCCTTTTGAAATACTCTAAATCAAGGGAGCCCATGAAGGGGGCTTGAGCCCCGACCCTAGACTGGAAAATACAGTTACAGTGGGGCCAAACGCTCCCTCCTCCACCATTATGTTAATAATTAAACTGTTAATGATATTTTATGTAAACTTTCATATTAGTTAAAATTTACTTTAATTTTTTAATGAACAATTTAAGTAGCGACATCTTTCGATCGCTTTTTGACCTGACATTGCAGCTGTACAGAGCATGTACAGAGGATTCCGTTGTAATGAAAACCGATTTGCACAAAAATTTTTAAAATTTTTTAATTATTATATCAGTCCAATTATTTAGCCATGGCCTGTCAGCCCCCCCTGGAAGTTGCCACATGGGCGCCCATGATGGAAATTCCCAAGAACCCCCCCCCCCCCTCCCCCAGAAGAAATTTCTGGCTGCGCCACTGCTAGTTATTGCCTCGAATAGAAAATGAAATCTTCATTTTTGTCATTTTTGAAACAAATGTCTTGTACGATTTTTGAAACATTACGACAGTCGCATGATTTTTTTTTAAATAAACAACTAGCATAATTTTTTAAACAAATAACTATCGCATAACTTTTTCTTCAATTGTTAAAAAAATAACATAGACTGCGCATTAAAAAAATGACGGCAAAGAATTAAGAACTGATTTTCGTTTAATTAAATGAGTAAAAAAATAGGATCGTAATAACCCATGGAAGTTGTTGCTACATGTAATTATAAACAAATGGAATTTGTAACGTAACATGTTTATTTATTTTTTTTGAGTAAACGCGAATCTATAATTTAAACTACATCAAGATACGTCCTTCGTTTTCTTTCTTCCTCTTTAGCGTCTATTTTCCTTCCTACTTCTCGCGGCCAATTAACTATACAGGCTATTCACGATTTGAAATCTATGAAAAGAGTTTGGAAAGTACTAATCGGATGAAAATGGGAGAAGTTAAGTAAAGAAAAATTGCCCAAAATATGATGAAACTTTTTTCCAGCTTTCAAAAGCTAGAAAGAAGAATGTCATGTACCTAACCTAACTGTCACTGTCATTTCGAACAAGTTGTCAAACAACACCAAAAAATAAGTGAATAGTGATTAAGGAAAAAGCTCAATATATCCATTTCATTGCTTCAGTAGAAGCAGATGCGGTGTTTGCACGTAAATAATAACAATAATAATAACGCACCGCACATGAGTTAATTGCTCCCGGACGTTAATTAACATCCGACATCAACTTTCACATAGCAATCCCATATAGCAAAATCAAAAAGCGTGCTTTTGTCTGATGCAATCAATAATTTCGCCACATATGAACGTGATGATAGAAATCCATTCTATCACGTGTTCTTCGTGTCACTCCTCACCGAGTTATCCGTTTTATTAACCTCGTTTCCTACAACCGCAAGAAAAAGTTTTATTAATAATTTACTCCGACGACGGACGTTCTCCTTAATGACGAAGGTCTTGTTTGGATCGCCCGCGAACATAAACAAATTAATGGGCCGCAGACGTGTTGTGAGCGTGAATGTTGGTTACGCATATTGTTTCCCCAATTTTTTTTTTTTATAAATCTTGAGGTAAAGCAGAAAACGAACCGAAACCGAGAAGCTAAAAATAGAACTAGTCGCGACGTATTTTTATTAATTAGGCGATTTATCAGCTCGGAAATTAGATCGATCTTATTTTTTTATTCTGTAACTTTCACTAGCCCTTTCGCCTCGGTAATTTACAAGCTGGATCAAAAGCATAACAGATTTTTTCTCTTCTAATTTTAATTCTCCAAAAAATTTCGCATCTTCACCTTTTTTTTTTTTTAAATAATTGCAAATTGATGTTACAATGTTCTTTTTAAGGAAAATTTACCTAGATGGCAGCACCACCTCAGTTCGTGTTTATTTTATCAAGTTGTCCTTCAATTCCTATAAAACCAAAAAGAAAATTTACTTTCAAGAAGTTATAGATAGTATAATAATCATAAATACATATAAATACATTAATTGCGTGCAATTGATTATTAAAATTATACATAATAAAATTAATTATTATAATGAAATCTTTAAAATTAATTAATTAAAAATTAATCTTAATAAAACTTAAAAAAAAATTAATACCGAATGCTTTTTATGAAACTGAATACTAAATGTATTAATGGAAAAAAAATTGTATAAGGATTCAAATTACGCGCTCAAAATATTAATTAAAGGAAATTTTCACAGATGGCGCCACTAAAATTTCTTCTTTAGCGTCTCTTTTAGTTTTCTAACACTTGTTAAACAAATAACGGTTTGCATCTTCTTAAAATTCCGATCAGAACGTAAATGATTTTCTTGCTCTGTCCAGGCAATTCATTTTTATGAAACAAAAACAATTCAAATTGCAAGCTCGAAATAACGTAGTTGGCTTAAGACTAGATCTTAGTGACTCATTGAAAATAGGCATTAATTGCTTATTTAATTTTTCAAAAAATTTTTACATAGATGGCGCCGTCATGTTTAATTTTTAAGGATTTAATCAATCTTCCTCGAAGAACATCGCAGTAAAAATGCTGCAGTGTCATAAATTACTGTCCAAAAGTCTTATTTATTGTTTATTTATTACGCTCTGAATTTCTTAGGACGGAAGTTTACATACATAGATGGCGCCATAATTTAATCGTATGTGATCGTATGCGACTAACTTTTTTTAAAATTTCATCCGACAGACTGTAAAATCAATTTAAAATCGACCTTTCACTGTAAAGTTGTCAACTATTAAATTAATTTAAAAAAAAAAACAGCTCCAAATTCAAATTATCCTCAGCCATTTAGAATTTATTAGTATGTAATTTTTAAATTTAAAATATATGTGCCTACAGGGTGACCGACAATTGTTTCGCAAAGAAAAAGAAACACGAAAATTATCGACAAATACATTAAATTATTCAGTGTAAAGTAAGCTTCGCTTTGCGCAGCAGCTTTGACAGGTAAACAAATAAATGCCCATGTTAAAGATCCTTTTTTAATTTGGCGTCGAAGTTGGCCGTGACAAGGTGCTTATTGTGAATGCACCGCAATTTCAATTATTTGTTGTAAGTCTTATTTCCTTATTGTCTTTTTTCGCTTGTTACAAATTGTCCTTTTTCGTCCTATCGTACTGTTGAGTACGAGAAAACTCGAGAGCAAGGTTAGAAATGTAAGTTCATATGTCAAATTAACAACTGATGATGATGATGGTTCACAACGAAATTTTCATGGCCAACTTCAACGCCAGATTTAAAAAAAAAGACTCTTTAGAATGCGCTCACATAAATTCTTTGGTTATAGTAAAGGTAGGTGCATCGTGATGTGTATGTCTACTATAATATTACTCGTTTTACTTCTCATACCAACCATTATATTTCGCATGGAATGAGCTTTATCAACAAAGAAGAAAGGAAACGTTTCTTTTTAAAAGTGAGGTTAGATTATGCAACAGTAACATATACTGCAAGACATGACTTCAAATAAAATTTTATACATAGGTGACGCCAGACACTTTAACTCTTTAATTTTAACATAATCGTGTTGTAAATAAAATGAGCTCGCACGAGCAATGTGTCAAACGTCAAAAATATTTTCGTATATTATTTGGCTCAATCTTTATTTCGTAAGTAGCCACGATGTTCTTACTAAAAACAGACTTTGTTAATGACAAAAAATTAATAATTTACTCGGACGTTTTTTCATCAGTTAGATTAACAATGTAACAAAATTCACGGTCAGGTTTTACAGCTGTTTATAGCCTCTGTAATATATTAAAACGTCCGTACAGCTGAGAACGATAGTATGTTTAAACACTTTCCGTAATCTGTGACGTCCATTCTATTACGCGTTTTTTTCCGGAACAATTGTCAGTCACCCTGTATAAAATGTCAAATGTTAAAAAATTACCATTGCCGTTTAATTTTCCCCCTTCACCTGATGGTGAATTGTTATTTAAATTTCTGTATTTAATATGTTTAAATAAAATAACGACGTTAGATTGTTGAATTATAATTTGAAATAATCACGCGCTTTTGTGCCGTAAAAAACAGCTGATTTTTCACCGCAGTGAGATGCCCGAGGTGCAGATATACCAGATACACGTGAAACTGATTAATAGCTTTGTACCTGTTGACATAATTTCAAGCTCTAAACCGTCAAAGACCCGATATTTAAATCACAGATTAACTTTAATCTTCAGTTTATTGCCATATTAACAGTTATAAAAACAGTTGAAGATTAAAGTTAAACTGTTATTGAAATACCGGGGCCTTAATCATGATTCGTTATGAAATTATTTCTAATTTAATATAATAACCCCAACGAGTTAAGAATAAGAGGAGGGAGTCGTGCTAACAGTAGTTTCTCGACCAAACTGGTCACTAAATGTGGCCGCTGTGTGTCATAGCCGCACACGTCATGTGTTTTACAAAATTTTGGAATGTCCACAAATCAACTGTCTCTAACCTCACTATCCTGTTCCCTACGTTGAGCGGCCATAGTAGAAGCGATGGCGATAGCGAATTAACTATAATAATTACGCAACGTGTTTAAATTCACCCGCAAGTGGTGCCATCTGTGAAGATTTCTCTGAATTAGCTTCAAGTTTGTAATTATTCGTTTTATTTAAAGCACTCGTACACGCAACATGTTTAGAAGCATTCTACGTATTTTAGTTAGTCATTAATGTGTCAAGTTGTAACGTATGTGTAAGTAGCCGGCACTAAAAACGAAACGCTGTACCATAACCGCAAGTAGGTAGTAAATAAGGTTCATTTTCTACCGATTTTCGTTTCGTTTTTACTGCCGGCGACTATACGCACCAACGAGTTAAGAATAACAGGAGAGAGCCACACTAACAGTAGTTTCTCGTCCAAACTGCTCACTAAATATGGTCGCTGTATGTCACAGGCACACACAGCGTTTAACGAGATTCTGAAACGTCCACAAACCTTCATTACTTCATCATTGTTTCTAACACACTTACTACATTAAATTTGACTAAATAAAATTCGAAAAATGTCGATTGTATTCTTGAGGGTGTTCTTCAAGTTCGTGCAAAAAAATTAATGGCGTATTTGGCAAGATATTCTCGCGAATGCACCAAAATTAAAACGAAAAAAAAATTTATTTCGACATCCGGCAATTCCTTGTGAAATGTTCGACCTTCACCTACAATAAGTGTTCGAAGCCCCCCCCCCCCCCGCAGAAGACGTAAACTTACCGATTAAAGTGCCGATTAACATACCTGCCTACAGATTTTTCTTCTGCACACACATGCATGTTGTAAAAATTAAACATACTATCCCTTGTAAACCACCGACAAAATCGCTTACGGTAAAAATCGGAGCTTTCACTCTTTGAAGATGGAACGGGTAATTGTTCCTCACGAATAATTTGCCAAACAACAAACTGCACAACTGACACAAACGGCGATCTCGGTAACGCTGCGCATACAAACGTCTCGCATTTTGATCACATTCGCCGTAAATTAAAATCATGTCCACAATAACACTCGGCCAAAATTCGGCCATGTTTTCAACACTGTTATCTGCGACGATCGACGTGCACGAGAAAACTGAGTAACTGACCCACTTTAACAGCCGATGCTGACACACCAGCATACTTCTCCGATTACGTAATTACGTAATAAAAATAAACCTGGGACTATCAAACTGTTTCAACATTTATTATCTCTAATATTTATTAATCAATTGTTATACAAAAACTGCTTCATTCTATCACTTTTAATGTCAACTTTCACTGGTTTCATTTTTTTTTGCATGAAGTTAGAAAGCAGCCTGTATACATTAGAGGACTATGACAAAAAGTACTTCAAAGGTATTTACTTACGTTACGCTTGCTGCGCCGCTGAACATCGCAAAATTCCGAAACTAACCTAAAAATCATTCACTTTTTTAACAGAAGTCTACAATAACACGTCAACGTATCGTTCGCATATACTGCTAACTACAGTTGCTAAATAAATACTTAGATTCGTAGTACACTCAGATACAAAAACAAAATCCGGCAATTATTTTCTCGCTTCGGATGTCAACAAGTAACCATATTGTAGAAACTGGCCTACCGCAAAGTGGTAACTTCCGTCAAATGTGGTTGCATTCTCCCATGCCGTATCTTCCCCCCGCTTGAATAACCCAAACAAAATCCCATTTCGGGTAGTGCTAGAAATAACCGATACTTACTCAATATCGAAACTCAATACTTACTACCATCTTACGAATTTGTTTACGACACTTCTCGATTCATAAAACCGTTTCCTTTCATATTTTTCAAAACACCGGTTTCGGGTGGACACGGCCAACAAAATATGACCAATCAATTAAAAGAGCAGTCATCCTTCGTGCCAAAAACCATTAAGACGCATTCCCTTGCCAATTTTAATATAATTTACGGGCGCTAGCATTGTTTTCGCCGTAAAACATGAGCCCCCGCGAAACAAAAGCACCCGCGCGCAGTAATGTCTTTAGTTTTTTTTTTTTTTTGTTTGCGAAACGACAGGTTATTTCGGTAGCGTTTCAAAAGAGCCGTAATTCATTTCGCCTTCTCACTTATTTATGTGGATTGCGTGGGGATGTTTCACAATTTTCGGGGAACGCTCAATTTCGCTTTGTTGTGACATTATGTCTTCGAGTCGCGTTATTTATTGCGATGGGGATTATGTTTGTCTTTTATAAAACGAGAGAGCGCGACGAGTTTTCGCGTTTTCTCTTTTCCTCGCAAGAAATATGTTATACTTTTGGAGCACATGTGCGTTTCTAAATATACTTTCTTGTTCATTGTGCGTGCCTTTGACAAATTTTAGTATTTCAGTAGCTTTGTAAAATTAGTTGGACTTTATCCGAGAGATAATTTTGGATGTAATGATTCATTCTTACTTATAAAACAATGAGTATATAGAATGTTTTAGGTTTTACCGACAAAATCAGCACCTCAAAATTGCAAGAAAAACAATTATTTTAAAATTCGTTTAATCTAAAACACCCTGTGTAACTCATAAATAAAAATTTTATGACATGGTAGTTAGTTAACAGTACAACTACATATTCGACGTAAAAATCAAATCAAAATACTATGAGTGAACAAAAATAAAACTATACTGCTTATATCCCAGCAAATATGAAAAATTAATTCCATAGATATAACTGAAATAAAAAACATCAAAATAGATTCTAGGTTCTAATAGATTCTAGCGCGTGAAAGAATTCGTGCCTCTTCTGGATTACATACAAACGACTCCTTGGATAAAATTTCGAAGAAGAAAAATAGATTGTCATTGGTTGTCAAAAAAAAAAGAAAAATAACACGAAAATTTTGCGAAAGAAAACAACAGACTGCTGTCATCGATTGCTCAAGAAGAATAAAAAAACATTAAAATAAAGATTAAAATAAAATTGTCGATAAAAACAATGAAATTGATGAAAAACAGAGGACCGTCGCAAAAGAACGAAATACTGTCAGAGTATCTTCGAAAGGAAACGAAAGAAGTCGAATTAAAACTAAAGATCGACGAGAAACAAAACACTATCAAACAAACAGAAAAAATTCTGAAGAAAAACAATAAAACAAAAGAAAATCGACAAACAAACGAAAGAACTTGAATTAACACAAAAGATTGTCAAAAAAACGTAAGTACTGTCAAACAAACAACAGACTGTCAAAAAATTCGGTGACCGGTTGTTTAAGAAATACAAATAATGAAAATTCTAAAAAAAAACAACGACAACAAAGCAAATTCAGATAACAACGGCACTGATAAAAAACAGCAGCGACAATTAAAATTGAATAAAACAAAAGATCATCGAAAAACAACAGAGAATACCCACACGTAACAGAATACCTAACTTTGAAAGAAAACAAAACAAAACTTGAATTAGAACAAAAATATCATAAAAACAAAACAATACCAAACATCAGACTGTCAAAGATTTACGAGAAAAAAAATTAAGGAAAACAATAGATTATCATCGATTGTTTAAGAAAAACAAACAAGAAAAAAAAACTATGGAGCAAAAATTCAAATAACATAGGTAATGTATAAAAAAACCTGAAGATGACTGAAAAGAAAGAGACACAGAGTATCGTGAAATAAATTTTAAAAGAACTCCAATTAAAACAAAACAGAATCGAAGAAACAAAGTACATACTATTGCATGAAGTGAACTACAAAGAAAGACTAAAAAGACCAACGAGTGTTCAATTAAAAAGACGGTCTAGATAGCCATGAAATTATTCTGAACGTATAGCGTAGGGTTCTTCATACGACCTTATGACACACTTTAAGCATTTATTACAATTGTTGTAAAAAGTTTTATAAGTTACAGTAATAAATGTTTATATTTGAAATGTTTTCTTTGAGTTAAAGTGACTTATAAAACTTTTTACAACAATTGTAATAAATGCTCAAAGTGTTTACCTTCTTCTTGAAAACATTTTCAAAGTTCTCTGCTTAATTCTGCCAACGAGTAAAGAATAACAGGAGAGAGTAATACTAACAGTAATCGCCGACTCTCTCCTGTTATTCTTTACTCGTTGGAATGCCAACGAATAAAGAATAACAGGAGAGAGTCACACCAAACAGTAGTTTCTTGTCCGAAGTGGTAACTAAACACGACCAAAGTGGTAAATGAATATGGACGATGCGTGTCATAAGGTCTGTTCGTACATCATTTCTGACTAGTTCGAAACTGTCAAATATATTCGCCCATCGAATTAATCACCAAGAGCTGCATATAATATGAAATTTAGATCGGCGCATGCTTCTGACAGTTTCGGACTAGTCAGAAGCTGCTGTACGAACAGACCTATATGGGCGCACACATGCGATCAGGTTTTTTAGGACACGAGTTCTTGAATTTTATTAACAATCCGCTGTCTTATGTCATTTAAATCAGCAAGTGATGTGGTAAATATAGAGTTTTTTATGTAAGGCCAAAAAAAAATCACAAACGGTTAAATCACAGGACCTCGGAGGGTCGGAGGTCAAGGAATTACAGTGTTCCGACTAATAATTCTGCCTCCAAAAACTTCTTCAAAGTACCTTGCAGAGTACCTTGCCATAGAATACGTCCAATTTCCATCAATTTTTGCGCAGAAATTTACAAAATACTTGCCAAAAAATTCCAAAAAACTTTCAATAGTTTTCGAGTTTTGTTGACACAAGCTTAACGGCTGTCAACTTGTCAAAGTTGAAATATAAATAAAATAAATAAAGTTAATCATGACGGTATCACGACATACGTTCCTGACAACAAAAGCGTGTCACAGTCTACTTGACCGTTTTTTTTTATTGAACGCTTGTTATGTTTCTTTGCAGTGATCTTCTTTTGTTTTTCTTCAATTTCATTTTCAGGGTTTGTTTTTATCATTGCTACTGTTACTTGAATTTTTGCTTCATATTTTTTTTTAAATTTTTTGTTATTTGTTTTTCTTAAAAAATCTATGACAATCTATTGTATTACTTTGAAATTTTTTCGTAAATTTTGGGAAGTCTGTTGCCTGTTTGGTAGTAAATACGTACTTTTTTGACAATCTTTTGTTTTAATTCAAATTCTTTTGTTGTTTTCCGATGATCTCTTGTTTTGTTCTATTTCATTTGTCATCATTGTTTTTATCAGTACCTTTGTTATCTGAATTTGTTTGCTTTTTTTGGAATTATTTATACACGTTTCTTAAGCAACTGATAGCAACCTTTTCTTTCGTAAATCTTTGACAGTCTGTTGTTTGTTTAATAGTACTTTATTTTGGCTGCGTTAAGTAAACGGCCAACTTGTACAAAATCGTTAAGTCAGAGGTCAGTGTAAACCACGTCGCCAATTATTATTCAATCACTGGTTACGTGATTCAGTCTGACCAATTTGGGCAAGTTGGCTGTTTACTGAACGCAGCCTTAAAAACAAAGGCAGAGGTGACGAATCGAATTGACGAAAAACAAAACCTAATCTATATAGATTCTATTCTTAGTATTTTGATGTGTTTTTTTTTTTCAATGTTCTACGTATATCGATATATTCCGTCTGATTTGAGTTTGCCATGAAACTGATTTAAATTGAGCTGGTAGCACAATTACTGATTATTATCATTTTCTGTTTTATCGACGCTTTGTGTCTTAGGCCCATGTGACACCATGCAAGATTTGATAACATTTTTGTTACAAAGTGAGGGAGATGAGCTACCACAGTGAATTCTGATTGATTGAATTGGCACTTCTCGCTCACTTCGTAACAAATCTTGCACAAGAAATCTCATATAGCGTTTTCGATTGACTGCACTAATGCGCACTGAGAATATCTTCATCTCGTTTTATTACATGACGTTAAAAGAAGATGCAAATACACCGAGTGCAACCGGTGCAGATGAATCGAAAACGCTAATAGTGTCACACGGGCCTTAGATTGAGGTTATATTTTCTTTTTAACCGACATCATCTTAACCCGCTGTGGTTCACAGTATAGAAATCTACACAGTAGCGACATGCGGGTTTAACTGTCACATTTGCCATTTTGTTTGATACCTGCTGATTTGCAAATTACGTTACATTTGCATGTAGGTATCAAACAGTATGGGGGTAAAATTTGACACTGTCGTTTTGTCTGAAATTCAAGTGTGTTTATGTTTCGTTAATACCAAGTGGTTTTTTTAAATTATTTATCAACTTTTGCCATGAAATCTGGACGACATGTCTTAGCTTAAGTGAACAGTACGTCATTGCACTTCTTGATGCTGTTTTATAGTAAAGCTAAGACATGCCTTCCAAATTCCTTGGCAAGAGTTAATAATTTTTTTTTTAAAATCACCCGATATAAGTGTGTCCTCGCCAAACATTTTTAAAAGGTGGCAACCCTAGTTGCAACGGACATTAAATTTATTCAAATTGAGGAAAATGTTCGAAAGCAAACATACAAAATGAAGAAAAATTTGAAAACTTATTAATTATAACCTGAAACCTTTAAACGTCTGATTGCACTGCCACAAGTGCTGCCAACCTTTCGTATCTGATATCAGTGTTGTTCTCACTAGGGATATTTTGAGTATCAGAGTTGGTGACATTTGAATTTTGGGTACAGATATTAGGTTTGTTCTTCGTGCAGTTTGTATCTAATTATATAATTTAGAACCATCACAACTAGTCACCCATCGAAGCAATTTCGATAGTTGCGTTAGTTGTAAAACGTTATTGGTGCATATTTCCAACGGTTTCAAACTAATCAGAACAGTTCTACGTATTGACCGTTTAATATTCAATATTAATATTCGACAGGAAGGATAAAACCGCTAACATTGATCTTAAATCACATCATCAGTCATAGATCAAACAATTGACAGCAATAAATGACAGCTGACAGCACAAACGGCATGTTTTCTTTTTTCATTTTTAGGTTTAGGTGCTTATATAGATTTATTGTTTCTCTGCTTTTTTTTCATACCATTACATACAGGGTGCTTAAAAAAATGGCGAAACAGCGCCATTCTGCACTATACAGGGACATCCTCTGGGCATGGGAAAAATGTTAACAAGATTCTATTTATGTTATGTTTTTGTTTTTGTCAATTGACAGTATCTTTTTTGTTTGTTTTTTATTTTGTTTCTAAAGTTCTTAGTTTCGTTATTTTTTTCCCGTTCATGTTTTGTTTTCAGTCAATTTCGTTCAAGCGCATCAATAAATGTTATGAAAAATCGAAAAAATAAGGTATAGAGAACGCATGTTCGGAGCGCCATCTGTTGTTCAAAATTGAAACCGATTTTCTTTTCTTCCTTTCTTTTCGATTTAAATTTGTTTTTTTTATTTATAAATTTAGATGCTTCAAATTATTTGTTCCTTTGTTTTATTTCTTCTTCGTGTATGTACAGTGCCTTCAATTGTTTTTTGTTTTGTTCCTGAAGTTCTTATTACCGTTTTTTTTGTAGTCCATTCATTTTTCATTTTATTTGTTTTTTCCTCGTTAATTGGTTTTTCTCTTTATTTAAGTCTGAATTTAATTTAAATTTGATTGCACGCTACGGTGATCTTGGGCAAGTGAATTTATGCAGTGCCATCTCTTGTTCAAAATGAAAACTAATCTTCTTTTCTTTTTTTCGTTTTTAAATTCAGACACAAATTTGTTGTTGTTTTGTTTCATTTCTTTTTCATGTGCAGTGCTTTCAATTGCTTTTTTTGTTCCTAAGTTTCTGAATTTCCTCTTTATTTTGTCTTTGTTTTTGGATAATTTCCTTGCAAGCGCATCAGTAAATGTAATGAAAAATAAAAAAAGAAGGAAATAAAGAACTTGCTTTGAACGTCGTCATCTGTTATCTAAAATTGAAAGTAATTTTTTTCGATATAAATTTCTTTGATTTTCTTTTTGATTTTTCATTTTTAAATTTTTTCCTTCTTTGTTTTATTTCTTCTTCATATACAATGCTTTCAATTGCATTTTTTATTTCTAAATTTCTTAATTTTTCTTTTTTGTCACTTGTTATTTCATTGAGTTTTGTCTTTGTTTTTAGATAATCTTCCTACAAGCGCATCAGCAAGTATAGTGAAAAATAAAAAAAGTGATAAATAATGAACTTACTTCGAGCGCTATCTGTTGCCTAAAATTGAAACTAATTTTTTTAACATATAAATTTCTTTTATTTTTAATTGTTTGTTTTATTTCCTTTTCATATACAATATCTTCATTTGTTTTTTTTTTTTTGTTTGCTTTGAGCTATTTCCTTAGGGCGAATAAATCCTCTGTGAGCGCCATCTGTTGTCCAAAATAAAAACTAATTTTAGGTCTGTTCCATTGGATAGAATTTTGGCTTTATTTAATATTATTAATATATCATTAATACTTTTCTGCTTATTAGTTGTCACTTATGTTTATGAGTTACATTTTCGACACACACCTGTTTTCTTGTTGCTTATGTCCTCATTGGTATTTACTGTTGGGCATGAAATAAAGTATTACTATTATTCGTTGACATCCGTAGTGAAAAAAAAATATTGCTGGATATTGTGTTTGTATCTGAGTGTAGTAGGAATCTATGTATTTATTTAGCAACTGTGATTAATAGTATACGAAAACGATACACTGATATGCTACGACAGCACATTATAGGCTTCAGTTAAAAAGTAAATGATTTTTAGGTTAGTTTTGGAATTTTTCAATGTTCAGTGGCGCAACAAGCGTAATGTAATAACGTTTTCGATTGACTGCTCTAGAGCATTTGCAGAGAGTTCTCATCTTACTTTAACTCCATGTAATAATAAGGGATGGAGATATTCTGAGAGCGCTCTAGAGCGGTCAATCGAAAATGTTGTAAGTAAATTCCTTTCAAGTACTTTTACTCATAGAACTCCAATGTATAGAATACAGATGACATTTGTCGAATCTTATTTAGTTAAATTTAAAGTAGTAAGTGTCTTGTAAACAATGGTGAACTGTTGGTTTGTGGACGTTCAAGAATTTTGTAGTACGCCTATGACATGCAGCGACTATATTTAGTGACCAGTTTGGACGAGAAACTACTGCAAGTGTGACTCTCCTGTTATTCTTAACTCTTTGGCACAGAGTTTGCAGTGCAGGTTAGATAGGGAATTTTAATTTTAGCCAACAGTTTATTTCGCTTACAGAATCGCTACATAAGAGCACAGTGTATGTAGTACACGCACAAGAATTGGAAAATGGCTAGCAGATGGTGGTATATCTAGAAACGGGTGCCAAATTGTTTTAGAGAGTACCAGGATTCAAATGACCACTTAAAGTACCAAATCTGGTACCGAAATACCAAGAAGAACAACACTTCTGATATTCCGAGTTTATTTTCGTTACCAATGAATTTCAATAGGCTAAATAGAGCTCCAAATAAAAATCAGTTTTTATTAAAATTAACAAAAATACTTAAAAATTATTGAAGTTGCCAGAGTCGATGTTTTTCTTTTTAATTTTACCTTTTGATTTCGATATCAAAAAATTATTTAATATACATTTTTTTTTTAGTTTTCATGCATTTTAATTAAGTATGTATTTAAAAAAAGTAAACGGAAATTGTTATGCCAGCGCCATCTGTGTGTATTTTATCAAACTACAATTTTTCATTCTATTCTTAATACATACAGTGCGATCGAAAATGTTTGAGCAAAAATATGTACTAATTTCGATATAAAAAACTGTAGAAGATTCATTTAATAAACAAACCATGCACAACATACGAACGCTATTGATTGTCACCTGACCTTGAGTAACGCGAAAATTCTCTAGGCCGAAGATAGTTTTGATCACCTTTGGGTATTTATTTTCTCAAGGACGCTCAATCATTTTCGATCGCATTGTATTTCGATGTTGTTTTTTGTTTTCAGTTTTCATTTGATTTTTTTTTGTTAATTTAAACCCGATAGTTTTTTTTAATTTATTTTATTTTGCTTTTGTTTCCTGTTAAAAATAGTTTTATTTTTGTTCGCTCAGTCTTTTATTATTTTTGTGGAATTATTTCTTTTTGTTAATTTATGTTTTTCTTTATTATTAATTGATACTTCATATTTTGATGTAGTAATTTCTTTTTTTTTAAATCATTTTCGTTATATTAACATTTATCTTGCATTTTCAATTTTTTTAAAAATTTTTTACATTTCACTAAAGACTCCTTTCTCCTTGGTTAGTAAGAAAACTTTTTTTTTCTTCATCAAAGAATTTGCGAACTTCGTATTCAAAATCAGTCGATGCAAATATTTCGTTATATAGGGTGTTACTGTACTGTAGTCATTTATTAGTACGTGACGTGACGTGCGAAGTAATTTTTTTTAAACATCTGCTTGGCTATGTGTTTTAATTTTTTTTTAATTTGCTTACTATAGCAACACAACTTCGATACCAAGTCGCTCAAGGTCGTCGGTTATAAACGCAATGATATGATTGTCAAATTGTCAGTTGACAGTTTTCAATAATTTTATGCCCCCTTCAAATGATGAATTTTTTTCATAGGCAAATGTTTTTAGAATCTTTTCTTTTTTTATATAGCAAAATGAGTTTTCTGTTAATTTTGAATAATTTTGAGAAAACTTATTGTTCCAATAAAGACCCAACTTCAGTGACATCCCGTACAAATTAATATCTTTTTGTAATCAAATAACTGCAAAGAAAATTGATGTCAATTTTGGGTGAGACGCCTTCCTTTCATTAAAAAAACTGTCAAAAAAGTGACAGCTTTCAATAATTTTTATTTCCTCGTAGAAAAGGAGGTGTCGGACAAATGTTTCTGACAGTTTTTCTTTTGACAGCAAAATGACTTTTTGATTAATTTTCAAAAAACGTTCAGTTCAAAGCTTAAATACTCAACTTCAGTGACACCCTGTATAATCATCGTTTTTTTAACTAAATAATTGCAAAAAAATTATGTCAATTCATAGCGAGTCGCCTGTGTGACAGTTTTGAGTTTCTTTAAATTAGAAAGCTGAGTATCAGGCAAATAAATCCTTGACGCTTCTTTTTACTTTTTTGACAGAAAAATGCGTTATTTGTTAAATAATTGCAAGAAATGTCAGTTTTTGACGAGTCACCATTTTTTCTTAAAAATTATCGACAACTGTCAGAAAGGTGACAGTTTTTTCTGCCTTTCTCAAATGATGTACATATTTTTTTTCTACGTAAAAAACGTCAGACAAATGTTTTGCATTTTTGACAGTTTTTAATTTAATAGCAAAATGAGTTTTTTTTTCAAGAAACTTTCACTTCAAAGCTCAAGTTCAATAACACCCTGTATAATTATCTTTTTTTTTTAATTAAATAATCGCAAATAAAATTGAAGTCAATTTTTAGCGAACCACCTTTTTTCTTAAAAGTGATAGAACACTGTCAAGAAGGTGACAGTTCTCAAAAAATTTTCTGCCCTTTTCAAATGATGCATTTTTTTTTCTTCATAGGAAACGTTTTGCATTTTTGACAGTTTTTTTTAATAGCAAAATCAGTTTTTTAAAATTTTGATTAATTTTCAAAAACCTTTCACTTCGAAGCTTAAATATTCAAGTTTAGTAACACCCTATATAATTATCTTTTTTTTTAAATTAAATAATTACAAATAAAGTTGATGTCAATTTTTAGCGAGTCGCCTTTTTGGACAAAACACAACAACAAAACAAAAACAAAAGACGATCTACTTTAAGGGATGACATTCTTCTTAAAAACCAAATACCTAGTTTTGAATTTGATTCTTTAAACCCCTTCCAAATTAAGCAATTTTTTAATAGAAATTTTGATTAAGTTTCAAAAGACTGTCACTTCAAAGCTTAAATACTCAAGTTCAGTAACACCCTGTATAATTAGCCTTTTTTTATAAAATTAAATAATTGCAAATAAAATTGATGTCGATTTTTAGCGATTTTTTTTGCCTTTCTGCGCTTTTCAAATGATGCTTTTTTTTTTCTTTGTAGAAAACGAGTTGTCAACCAATGTTTTGCATTTTTGACAGATTTTTTAAATAGCAAAATGAGTTTTTTTTTTTAATTTCGATTAATTTTCAAAAACCTTTCATTTCAAAGCTTAAATACTCAAGTTCAGTAGCACCCTGTATAATTATCCTTTTTTTTTGTGGCGCGCCCAGTACTTAATTCTGAGGGGGGGGGGCACAGTCTACTTATGTATTGTATACAAAGGAGAGGGGAACAAAAATAACCAAGCTACCGAAAAATTAAAAAAAAAACCTATTTTCTTACGCACAAATTACAAACATATGGGTGGAGGTGGCACGTGACCCAGTGCCCCCTCTATATACTACTCTAAATACTATACTTTGTCTATACTTTCGATATATCGATGTTATTGCTTGTACCCTAAGGGCCCCCTTATTCGTGAACCCGTGTTCCCCTCCTCCGCTGCACCTCCGATTGTTACGTCACTGACTTGCTAGCTTGGTTTCTTTCACGTCAAGTTTTGAATGACACTTTCAGATGTGAAGATTCGGGACAATACTTATGAGGTAACCCACGTATACCGCGTATACGTGACATTTTACTTTTTAAATTGACTTGCGGAGAACAGTTGACATTTGTCTTTGCTTCATTCCTTCCTTAGTATTTCGATGTTTTTCTTTTGTTTTTTTATCGATTTATTCCGACTGCTAGTTCTTTTATTTCTTTATTTTATTTTCTTTTGCTTTTTGTTGTACTTTTGATTTTCAGTCGCCCTTTGCTCGTCTAATTGTGTATTTAATTGTTGGTTAAAATTGTCTTTTGTTTTTTCGTAAGGAATTAATTCTTGTATTACGTTGGTGTTGTTTGGAGAGTTTTCTTTTTGTTTCTCTTGGTTCTGCGATTTTTTAACAATTCTGCGTTTGTTTTTGTTTACCTCATTGCCATTTGTTTACGCCACAGATCTTCACGTCAAGTTGCAGGTGTGACGTATATATCGTGACTATACTTATAAGGTGACCCACGTATAACTCAATCAGTCTTGTCAGGGGGGAGGTCGTATTACTTAATACTCGAATACCATGCACCTACTTTAAAATGGTGAATGTGACAATTTCGAGTTACGTAAATTGATAATAATCGTTTCTTTTTAATCTGTAGAAAGCGTGTCAAACGGTATATAAATGTTATTAATTGCGGCTCGAGCCTACCTGCGACTTTCCATTCTTTGTTTAATTTATTAAATTAAAAAATAAACAAATTAAGTATAAATACACTACGTACTGCCCCATAAACATAAACTCTTAATTGTATTTTAGTTTCTTTTTAAGGCCGTGGTGGAAAATATGAAACCCTCCGGGAGGAAACATAATCTCCCCCACGCCACGGTTTGAATTTATTTTCTTTGTGGCGTGTTTTCGAAAGGATTTTTTCTTTCTCGTTTTCATTCCGAAATTAACATATTCTTCGACTTGAATTTTAATTCGTTTTAACGAAGGCCCGAACTGTGGGAATTCCGCTTATATTCTGCTAGATACATACACACAACGTGATCGCGCGCATCTGTTTTTGGTCGTCCTGCGGTGTTTGTTAATAAACATGTGACAAAATCTCGACCTTAAAAAAGCAAACAGATTTTACGGCACGCGCGATGAAATATTGTAGTCCATACGGGAGTCAATATTTAAAACAAATTTAAACATATGCATCACTTAATATCCAAACATGCGGAATGAGTTTTACAAATAATTAGGTAACTGCATAGTGATGTACGAGGAAAAGCTGACTAATATCCGCGTACGTTTCGCTCTTTACCTTGATCATTCAGCCAAGTGTAAAAGGAAGGAGAAATTAAATTTGTTTCTCGAGTTGGCATTTTGTAATAAATTGATGCAACTGATACATTTTCTTTTAGAATTAGACAAGTTCCATAAATTGTTTTTACTAATTCTTCTCTTTACATAATTCTTGCCAAAAACTCAACTCATTCATATTTAAATGAATAAATAAATCCGACAACAAAAGATTCTCGAATTCGCTTCGAATAGCTAGCCATACACCAGCATTCATTCATGCCCTGAACATTTAAGTATGAAGTTTAAATGATTACTAAAAAGTCATTAAAAGCAGAGGATAAACTCATTAAAAACAAATGCCAAAAAAAAATTTTCGAATTTATTATAAATGTTATATTCAAAATTGTACTTACGCTTATACAGCAATTTCATAGTGTTGCCAACTAAGTAAACTAAAAGATGCCAAGTATTTAATTAAAGTTGTACAATATTTTTTGAAAAGCTACCAAATTTGAATTATGCGCGGATGATAAAATGAATAAAATTAAAAAAAAAACCAATATTCTGAGCACAACAAAAAAAAAATGTGAAAAAAATATCAAATAAACATTTACTGAAGTTGATAAATTTGATAATAAAATTCATATTTGATCAGTCTCAACGACTACCGAGACCAATAAGTCACCAATATCACGAAGAGATTACACAGGGTTTCACTGAACATAATTATACAGGGTTTTATCGAATTTAATTATACAGGGTTTTACTGAACTTAATTATACAGGGTTTTACTAAACTTGAATCGTTTATTGAGACGACCGATAGTACATACACGGAAAGAAAAGTTAAATTCATTACATTTCAGTGTTAGGTAGAATATCATTTGTTATTTCTAATACTTTATATTTTTTTTAGTTATTAAGAACCTAACATTTGATACAATTAATTGTTTTCTCTATGCAATGTTAATAATAAGACAATTATATTCGCATTTTAACGTATTTGTAATTATTCTTTTATTTAATGACGACGTCACAGTATTTAAGAATATTTAGAAATTATTTTTTGTATGTCTATACTTGTTTTATTGACCAATTCGAATTTTTATTCTCTTTTTTGCAAAAAAAAACAAAATACAAGCCATTCGATGATTTTAAATTTCAGCAATACCTACTTAGATGCTGTCATCGACGTACAATTGTTTCAAATTTTAACAATTTCATCAGTATTTTTCGTATTTGAATTGTGTGTTGTGTGAAATTTCAGTAATACTTTAACAGTTGCAACATCGACGTTCAATTGTTTCATCAAATTTTATCAAAATTTTGATATTCTTCAACGGTTGTTTGATCAAATTTAGCAATAATTATAACAGATGTCGTCTATCTACTATATTTGAAATGCTTCAAATTTCGGAAATTGATGATAGCACCGACTTTCAATTATTCCATCAATTTTCAGCAACATTTTGACACATCTGTCATCGAGGTTCAATTGTGTCAAGCTTCAGCAATATTTTGTCAGATGCTGTTGTCAGTGTTCAATTGTTTCAAATTTCAGCAAAACTTAGACAGATGCTGTCATCGTCGTTCGATTGTTTCAAATTTCAACAATATTTTGACAGACGCTGTCTTCAATACTAGAATTGTGTGAGATTTCAGCAGCACTTGATGATATTCATGGACATTCCCTTATTCCGTCAATTTTTAACAATATTTTGACACTTCTGTCATCAGTCTTCAACGTTCAACTGTTTTAAATTTCAGAAATATTTTGACAGATGCCATCATCATAACTTGAATTTCTTAAAATGTTAGCAATACGTTGACAGTTCCTGTCAGCGATGTTAAATTATTTCATCAAATTTTTGCAATAATTTGACAGATGCTTCATCGATATTTGAACTGTTTCAACTTCCGATATTCGATTGTTTCTTTCATCAAACTTAGCTGTACATATTTAACAAATGCTACCAACAATAACTTGAAATTAATGAATGTGAACATAAATTATAGTTATATTTAATATAAATACTTGAAATGTTTCAAATTTTAGCAAGAGTTGACATCTACAGTGTTCAACAATATTTTGACATTTCTGTCGTGTCTGTACTTTAGATAGATGCTGCCATCGACGTTCAATTGTTTCAAATATCAGCAAAATTTTGACAGATGCTAACATCATTACTTGAATCGCTTGAAATTTTAGTAATACTTTGACAGTTGCTGTTCGATGTTCAATTATTTCATCAAATATTATCAATAGGTCGGTATATATGCTTCGTCGATACTTAAATTGTTTCAAATTCCGACGTTCAATTGTTTCATCAAACTTAGCTGTATTTTAACAAATGCTATGAACATTATCTTAAATTTCGGCAATAGTTTGACAGATTCTGTCATCTACTATATTGTGGTGCTATCATCTACGGTCAATTATTCCATCAGTTTTCAACAATATTTTGACACTTCCGTCATCGACGTTCTATTGTTTCAAATATCGGCAATATTTTGACAGATGCCAACATCAATACTTGAATTGCTTGAGATGTTAGCAATACTTTGACAGTTGCTTTCTTTCGACAATCTTTCCCTTCAAGAAACTGAAACGAAACAAATCCTGTTCTAACCCACTGACACAAACTGAATCTTGGAAATAATCGAAGTATAAACCGGTCTACAAGAAACCAAGTATTTATCGTGTCGGTCAGGAACATCCCTAACATCATTCCCGAAGGAAGTAAGAATGTTGGCTAGTCACCTTGTACCTCACTAACACACGTTCTTTCCTTCACGATTGCACTTTCCGGCGAGAATGAATGCTCGTGTATGGTTAGCTAATGTTTCATAAAAAAATAACAACACAAAATATGTGCGATCACAGTGTTGCCAAATCACTTAAATCATTTATAATAACTCTATTATCTATTAGAATGAATAGAACGATGTCAATGACATATATTTTTTTTGTTTTAGGTGAGATGCCGGACACCGGATGATAGGCGGCGTCTCGGCGGCGGGCGGAGCGGCACTAAGGGCGGCGGCGTGCGCCGGCGACACCGCAGCATGCGCCCGTCTTTTGGGCAATGCCAGATCTGTGCGTTTTTCGCGCGACGAATTGGGCCGTTCGGCCCTGCACTTGGCGGCTAGCGCCGGACACGGCACCGTCGTCCGCCTACTGCTCGGCGTCGCCGCCCCCCGGGAGGTCGACAGCCCAGATGGCGCCGGTTGTACGGCACTCCAAAGGGCCGCCGCCGACGGCCACGAAGAAGTCGTCAGGTTACTCTTGGCCAGAGGAGCCGACGTTGATAAACAAGACAGCGTGGTAAGAAATTTCTTAAACTCATCAAGTACTCCCCAAGATACAAAAAATAACAAAATTATAATTCAAACTTTGAAAAAATGAAACCATGCGGGTTCGCGTTTTAAATCGTGACTCGGAAGTATAATGGGTTGCCTATATTCTAATAAAACGTCACAGGCTTGATTGGTGTATTAAATATATTTTTAATTTAAAGCATGGGAATAGCGCCCTTCATGAGGCAGCTTGGAAAGGTTACAGCCGTGCGGTGGCGATCTTGGCATCGGCGGGCGCCGATTTATCAAAGTCGAACGCCGGGGGGTTCACCGCCTTGCACCTGTGTTGCCAGAACGGCCACAACCAGGCGTGCAGGGAGCTTCTACTGGGCGGTTGCGACCCCGACATTCAAAACAACTACGGAGATACGGCCCTGCACACGGCCGCTCGCTACGGGCACGCGGGCGTAACCCGGATTTTAATATCGGCCCAATGCAGGGTATCCGAGCAGAACAAAAACGGCGATACGGCCCTGCACATAGCGGCCGCGATGGGCCGGAGGAAACTCACCAGGATTCTACTGGAAGCAGGCTGTGACAGGAACGTGAGGAACAAACAGAACGAAACTGCCAGGGACATTGCGCTGAGGAAGGACCTCAATGAGATTCTGGCGATTCTGGACGAGTGTCTTACGAAGAAGGAGAAAAAGAGCAAGGTTAAGAAGAGATCCAAGAGTAAAGTGCGATTTGAATCTAAAAGTAAAGGTAAGACAAGTATATAACAAATACAATACGATTGGAAGTTTTTTAGTTGGCAATGAAACTAATTTAAATTTGAGTTGGTAACACACCTATTGATTATCGTTTTCTATTTTATCGACACTATGTGTCATAGTTTACAGTTGAGGTTATGATACAAGAGACGTTATTTATTCAAAAAAATCTCCAAAAATGCTCATTTTTTCAAAAAATTTTCAACTCCGAAAAGTGCCCTCTTACCGAAATCTCAAATTGCACTTCAAATTGTAAAAAATTATTTGACACCGAACATAAAAAATTCATTATCATATTTTATCTACTTTCAAAATATGTGTTAAGAGAGAAAAACATCAATTTGAATTTTGAAAAGAAATGTAGCGAATTGAAACGAAAATGTGTCGTGATGTAATCGTTCGCCTACTGTACTACAGATGGCGCTGTTGTTGCCGCAAGCGTTAAATTTTTAAAATACATATTTAAATCGTTGAGTGAAGAAGAAAAGGAAAAAAAAAACAAGAAATAATTGTGGAGAATTAATTACGTAATTATAAAAAAAATCCTGAAATTCACTTGTTCATGATGTCGAACGTAAGGAGTCAATTTGAAAGTCGAAATTAATTATTTTGATGATGTGCTAGCACTTCGTCTGCCCTTTAACAGATGGCGCTGCTAATTCAATCCTGTATTGCAAACTGTAACTTGAATAAAATCCGGGCAAGAATTTGACAAGTCGTTCGTATTTAGACAGATTTGGTAAATCAGGCTTTTATTGAGGTTCTACTTCTGTCAGAATTTATATTAAATGTCGGTGACATTTTGTCAGGTAAAAATGGTGTGACTGGATTTTATTGTCCGCTACTGTACATAGTTGCATAATTTTTTGATCTACTTTTGTAATTTTGACATTAACAATATTGAGTAGTTTGCAATTTTTTCAGAATTTTTGTGAAAGACTATTGGCATAATTGATCTAATGCCAAACCAGATAATTTTTTTAAGCAAATTCAACTTGCATCACAAAGCCCTTTCCCTTCTTACAGTTCTTCTTACATCGTTCAAGAAGATTATTATTTTTTTAAAATAAAATAATGTTTTTGTAGATGGTGTTGACGAGCCGGAGAAAGCCAAACACTGGTCCCCTTACGGTTGCCATTACTACCCAGATCCGGAGGCCTTTCCCTCTCCGAGATTGGACTCATTACCTCCCGAGCCCCTGAAGAGGGGTGAACAGTATTACTTAGATTTAGCTGGGAATATTCGGAAGGGCCCGGTGGGGGTGGGCTACACCTGCTATTGTGCTCCACTCTTCCGACACCTGGAAGCCCGCATTGAAAGGGACAAGCGCGAGCTGCAGAAGGCGCAGGTGAGACTGGGGCAGAGGGTCGCCGGTTTGGAGCAGAAGATCAACAGGGGCATGCACGGAAGGAGATCTGAGAGGGTCATTGCGAATCGAGAGTCGCAGCAGCAGTCCTTGCCACGTTCCAGAAGCCTAGAGATGTTGGATAGTAACGAAAAGACCAAGATATATGGAGCAAGGTAATTATTATTCTTTCTTCTTTGAATTGAAGTTCATTGTTGGCGTTAGAACACAGATAATAGATCTCTCCAGAACGGATGGACGCTTTAAGAATAGTTTGTTAAATACTCAAATTCGAAAACTGTCACAAACCGTTTGCCAATTCCGAAGCTCAATTTGTTCATTGCCAGATGTCGCTTTTAAGTAATGGAAAAATAAGTTTACGTGGGGCCAGGATACGATAATGTGAGACGTACGGTTATAATATGCTATTAATTTTCCGTTTAAACTTTGCATCACCACTTCTTAGTTACAGAATTTGTTTAAATGTTACTTGTATTTACAGGTTTCTGTTTTCCACTTTGCTATTGTAACCGTAGTGCCGCCACTTATGCAGTGAACTGTCTCCAAACTAAACTGAGTTTGTCTCCAAATTGGGGCGCCAAATTTCAAACATTTGATGAGTCATCTGTCTAGTTCTATTATCTGTGGTTAGAATGAGATATTCTGTGATTCCCTCCCTACCAACAAGTTGAGCAATTTTTTCCTTTGTTATTTTTAAATTATTTGGGTGTCATAAGCCTTGGATTAAACATTAAACCGAAATATTTTCACACAGAACTTCACTTATCAATTCTGTCGTAGGAGTATGGATGAATTGGAAAATCAAGAAAGAAAAAACGATCCGTCAGAACCTCGCAGAACAGTGAAAGAACTCGTCGCAAGAATCCAACAACAGCAGACGTGTGCAACTTCGGCCTCTAGAGAAAACAACAGTGAAAGCAGCGACGACGAAGACAGTCCCTTGCGTATGATGCAGCACCACGGCCCCATGGGCGACTCAAACCTAGCTTCCGTACCTCCTAGTTACGAAAACGTGCCAATAGATGCTCCCCCGCGAAGCAGAAGCGGAATGTACAGCCCCACGATAATCAACACTGCCCTAGTAGACTCGAATCTGAGATACATAGAACCAGTGGTGCGAATTCAAGAAAGCAAGGATCCTTCATACTCGAATTACCAAGTGGTGGCCCCGAGGTCCGAGGTGTTAAACCTGCGGCAGAGTGTTTCGAATCCACCCGTTGTGAATGTGAATGCTAGGTACAGTGTCTCAAGTTCCCGTGTCGAGAACATAAATTTTGAGCCCCCGGAGGCTTCGAGACAGTTAGGCGGTGCGAAATACTTCGAGCAAACGGCCAGGTACGCGGACTCAAGTACGAAATACAGTGACGTGAGTGCTCGGTTCGCGAAGCTGCGCATGCTGGACAGTACAAAGCTTTTCGAAAGCTCAAAAAACCCTTTAGAAGGTAGCTCTCGCATGTTGGACTCGAATAAAATGTTCGAAAGCACCACCAGGATGCTGGAGAATCCCCAGGATGCCGCTGATCGTGATACCAATAACGATTCTGGATATAGCACGAAGGTGTACGGTAGTTCGAAAGGTAACTCGCCCAGTCTGTCGGGGCAGATCGAGGGCGATTGCCTGGGGGCTTCCAGTTTAGTTTAATTTTTTTTTTAATTCGCAAAAGACAGGTTATGTTGTATAATCGAAAAGCAAAAGCAAAATTTGGAAATACAGTCGTGATATATCTATGAATTTAGCAGAATGTGCCTTATAATTTATTATCTAAGCTGTACTTGACATGCACTTTTTTTTTGTAAAATACAACCTGACCCTAGTTTATAAGAGAATTGTAGATTTTATTACGTATAAGGTGTGTCCATTGAGTACTGTGGTTTTCAATGTAGAAAGAAAAATTTAGCAATTTTTTGCTCTGCAACATGTCATTACCTGCGAACAGAACACTTTATTTAATACCGTTTAGTCGCGCCATCGCATGGCTGTAATTTGACCTTGAACTTTCTTTGTGTAAGTCATGTTCGTCGTCGAGATTGCAGTGGAGTTCTCGAGCTACTCTCTCGCTGATCAGCCCCCAATTAGGACCAACATACAGAGGATGCTTGGGGACCCCATTGTAATCCAGCCGACTTACAACCAAAAAATTTTATTTCATATTTATAACAGAACATCTCGTGTGTTATTATAAGACAACGGACGGAATGATGGAATTCAATGTCGTTCGCATGAGCGGCACGCCTGCGCGGTAACTGATCGTCTTAATATCCCGAGCGTAAAATTTGGTGTTCGCATCACTACAGTTTAAATTCTAAATAAATATAGTAATCCTTTCAAAATAAGAAATTATAATTTACGGATTATAACTTTATGTTTATTATAGCATATTAATCACTTTTTTGAAAGTAATATATTAATATATTGACCCGGCTTCTGCCCGACGCTCATGGACTTGCTACTTTACGTGCGCGTTGAGTCCTCGAGGCGAAGTGACCGTGAACAGTCATACAAATGTCCGTCCTTTGGTTATTATTGCTTTATTTACTTGAATAGATCATGGCAAATTTAATTTCAGGAAAGGTGTTATTAGATACAGCATGTTCCACTTAAAAAAGTTGACTTACTTCCAGTAGAGTTTCATAAAATAGTTTCGCTTGAATCAGGCACAATCACATACTTAAACGTAAACTTTCTTGCACTTCAGAAATATTTCGCCCAAAAAAATCCTGATCTTGTTTAACTGTTTTTTTAATAATAATTGAAAAGAATATATTTTAGTTAAGACAAAAAAGACACATTTTTTAATAATATTTCACGTTTAAAAAAACTGTACAATTATTATTATTAATTAATTGTTACCGAAGTTTAGTAAAAAAAAGAAACATTTGTAAATGAGCTAACACGAAAAATTTTCAAGTTTATTAGTAGGTATGCGAAAAAAAAATTAAAGTGTTTTTTTCAAATTTCGCGCCGAAAAGAAGTTTACATAGATGGCACTAGATGGCGCCAGTGTTGTCAACCGTAGCGAATTTTCAAAGTGCAGAGAGATTTCTTATCTTGTACTTAGCGAAATTTAGTTGCTACCTATTGGAATATTGTCAGTAAACAGTAAATAATTTAAAAAGTTGAAAAAAAAAAAAATTCATCCCAAAGCCATATTCGCAGAGCTTCGTCGTGGCAACACGAAATCAACTAATGTCGTTTCGTTAAAAAATGTTTTTCATCTGCATTCGCAACGCTATTGGTTGATATAGGGGTCGTTAGCGACAGTATGAAGCTCTGTGAACGCGACTTAAGGCTTGTGCACAATAAAAAAACGCGTGAAGTATGAAGTAATACGCGAAGAATTGAACACATTTTATAACGAGTGTTTTTTTAAATCCGACGTCAAAGTAGGCCTTGAAGAGGCATTTGTGAATGTTTCACAGCTATGAATGAATTGTTTCACAGCTAACTTGACGTCGGATTTAAAAAATCACTCGTTATAATGAAGTCGTTCACAATAGAACTGCAATTCTATTGTGAACGACTTCATTATACAAAGAATTATTATTGTTGTTGATTTGAATAGATCGTACAATTTTTTTAATGAATTAACTTAATTAAATTTTGTTACAATCGATTTTTTCTATGTCAAAAATCGGCTACGAGATGTCGCGACCTAAACTACTATTTTTTTTGTCTTCACATTTAAATTACTATTAGGATTTATATCAATCCGAAAAATCAAAGCTTGTTTCTCAAAAAACAATTGAAATTCGATTGAACTGAATTTATTTAGAAAATTGAAATGCTAAAGTTTTCATATTCAGTAATAAGTATGCGATTTTTTTTAAATTACAATGCGATAGAAAAATAGTATATTGATTTATAAGTTTAGAAAAGTGAGAGTTTTCCAGTGAGTGTAAAATGTAAAATTTACACAAACATGGATATTCACTTTTCCAACGTATAGATCATGCTATTTTTTCATGTAGTTGACGAAAATAACGCTAACATTATGAGAGTGTCGAAGAATAATAATATATCAAGGTATGTCAAGCATTTGTTGACATAGTAACAAAACATCAATCAATCAAACTTCGACCTATGAAACGTCAACATAATAAATAAAATGAATGAAAAAAAGTGTTGCTAACTGAAATCGTGAAGAAAAGTGTTGCTAACGAGACAAGTCCCACTTTTCTTCACGATTTTTGATTAAACATTGTGTCACTTTTCTGTCAACTACACGAAAATTCAAATTTCGCGCCGAAAAAAATTACATTGATGGCGCGGCGAAACAATTTCATAATATGTTATTATTATTATTCTTTATTTGATCGTATAAATTTTTAATGAATTTAGCAAATGGAAAAAACATTAGTTTGTATAATTTTGTTACAAGTTGTTTTTTTGCTATGTCAAAAATCGGCCGCTAGGTGTCGCGACCGAAACTATTATATTTTTGTGTCCACATTTATATCAGTCTGAAAAATGAAAGCTTGTTTTTCCAAAAGACAATTGAAATTCGATTGAATTGAATTTATTAAAATAATGGAAATGATAAAAGTTCAGTAATACGCGAAAAAAATATTTTTTTTAATTACACCCCGACAGAAAAAAAAACAGTATTTTTTAAATTTCGCGCCGAGAAAATTTGCATAAAGTTTACATAGATGGCGCGGCGAAATAATTTCATATATGTATTATTATTATTTTTGCTGTTTATATCGTTCAAATTAACCGCATTAGCAAATTAAACCAAATACTAATGTTTGTCATTCAGTTGCAAGCCGGATTTTTTTAGGTGAAAAGACGACCGCGAGATGTCGCGACCTAAACTATTAATTTTTGTGTTTGCATTTTTTATTAGTGAAAAATGAAACCTTGTTTTTCAAAAGACAATTGAAATTCGGTCGAATTGAATTTATTTAAAAAAATTGAAACTGTAAAGTAAGATGCAAAAAAATTATTTTTTCTAAATTACATTTACATTACAATTTTTGTGTTCGTATTTAAATTATGTACTATATCAGTCTGAAAAATGTTTTTCAAAATACAATTGAAATTCGATTAAATTGAATTTATTAAAAAAATTATAAAGATTCCGGAAAAAAATAATTACGATCCTGTTTTTTTTTTAAATTTCGCGCCGGAAATATTTATATGAAATTTACATAGATGGCGCGGCGAAACAATTGTGTTTTTATATTATGTATTATTGTTGTTGATTTGAATAGGTTGTACAATTTTTTTTATGAATTAGCAAATGAAAACAAACATAACTTTTGTAATATGTCCTAAGTCGATTTTTTTATGAATTAACAAATGAGAAGAAACATTAACTTTTGTAATTCGTCACGTCGGTTTTTTAGGTTAAAAATCGGCCGCGAGATGTCGTAACTTAAATTATTAATTTTTTGTGTTTGCATTTAAATTACCTACCATTAGGGTTGTATCGGTCTGAAAAATGAAAGCTTGTTTTTCAAAAGACAACAGAAATTCGATTGAATTGATTTATTAAAAACAATTGCAATGCGAAAAAATAATTTTTTATATTACCGACAGAAAAAAAAACTATTTTTTTTAAATTTTGGCGCGGCGAAACAATATCGCATATTATTATTATTGTTGCTGTTTATATGAATAATTGATCGTTCAAATTTTTATTAAATGAATTAGCAAATGAAAGCAAATATTAATTTTTGTAATTCAGTTGCAATCCGGGTTTTTTAGGACAAGAAACAGCCGCGAGATGTCGCGACCTAAACTACATATTACGTAATTTTTGTATTTGCATTTAAATTACTATTAGTGATAAATGAAACCTTGTCTTTCAAAAGACAATTGAAATTCGAATGAATTTATTTTAAAAAATTGAAATATGTATGTAGTATCTTTATGAAATTGAATCCGGTAGACAAAAAACAGTATTTTCAAATTTCGCGCCGAAAAAGTTTACATGAACTTCACATAGATGGCGCGGCAAAACAATTTTCAGTATTATTATTGTTGGTGTTTATTATAATTTAAATTTACTTAATTTAACAATAATAATTAATAAGAAGAAGCAAGCAACAACAACAAAACACGAATGAACAAAATAGAGATAAACGCAAAGAAACAAGAGATGACCTGATTTCGATTTTGTTTTCTTTTTCAATGACAGATCTAAAACTATCATATTAATTTAATCTTATTATAATTTAAATAATAATTAATTCCATAAGAAGGAGCGAACAAGAACGAAATATAAGCGAACAAAATACATAATTAAAAAAACAAAAAAAGATCGATGATTCTCAATCGGTATTGTCAGTCTTCTCTTCTTTTTGACGTTTTTTTTTCTACATTTTACTTTTAACATCGAAACAAAAGCATTTTTCAGGCAAACATTTAATTTTGTCGATTAAGTTTCGATTATCTTGTTTTAATCAAAAACCAAGTTTTTACAACCAAGATGCTCGATCGACTACGTTATTATACAGAGTGTTATTAAACTTACGTCATTAATTAAAACCACAAATAGTACTCAATAAAAAACGCACAATTATTTTTATTATATTTATTACGTATGTTGGTTATGATCTGAGGAACTTTGACATCATGTCGATTATGAAATCAAAGTAGCACGCAGAGCTGTACAGTAAATAGCATTCGATATTTTCTTTCTACATTTTAAATTTAGAAGCTAAAGGCAGCAGCACTCTATGGACATCCATAAATTTCGTTGACCTTGGAGATTGTCGATTTTATTTTATTTTTTATAGCAATTGAATTTATTTTTTACATTATTTTTTTAAAGTGCAACATTTTTTAAGTAAACTGTTTTGTAAGAGCTGAGAAAATGTATTATAAGAGATATTATTTAAATATCTGTATACGTATTATATGTTTTATGAAAAAGAAAATATATTTTATTATTTATAAAGAACTCACCGTCAGTTATTTCACAGCAAAAGCCAGGAACGCTTAATAAAAACCCCCTTTACAATAAACTAGTAGACTTCAAATAATCATTGTAGTTTTATTTTATTTTTTGTAAAAGTCCGTCAGCATACCAAATTTAGGGAAACTTATTTTGCAGTCTAAGTCAGAAATACGAAATAAAAATCTCCATTACAACATACTAGTATACTTCAAGTAATCATCATTACACCTCGTGTACGTATTTTTGTTTTTCTTATAAAAGTCTATCAGGCTACTGTGATACAGGGGAATAGCCTTTAAAACCTGGGAAGTCGAATCGTTGATTTGAACCACTACATAGTCGCCAGGCTTGGCTTGTTTTACGTGGTTGTTGCTCTCCTGTGGGATCTCATTATTTGGGAAAATCACTTTAATATTCGCATCATTCCGCCCCACCAGATGCAAGTTGGATCTCTTACTGTTTCCCTCGACCAGCACGAGCTGCAGCTGCCCTATTTTTTGTCGGTTTAAGTTTTCGACTATGTGCCTGTGTAAACTGAGCATCTGTTCCATTCTCTTCTGCTTGATGTATTGGGGGACATCGTCTTCGTACCGCCTGTGAGCTGCTGTTTTCTCTCTCATACTGTACGGAAATACAAAAGCCGTATTATATCTATAAAAAAAAAAACTAATTAAGTTATAGTGATTGGTGAAGGAGGGCAATAGACTTACTGGACAGCTTCTATTAAACTCAGCGTGTCTTGAAATTGTTGTTCCGTCTCTCCACAAAATCCGCAAATAAAATCTGAACTGAAGGCAACGTTCGGTATCATGTCACGGATGTGCCTTATTAGGTTCAAATAGGCTTCTCTGGTGTATCCACGACGCATACGTTCTAGAACCACCGAGTTTCCAGACTGTGCAGGCATGTGAAGGCTTTTGCAAACGTTTGGCCTTTCTTGAATGACCTTAAAATGAAACAGTTTAGGTCGCGACATCTCGCGGAGGGCTTTTGACCTACATTGAAAATTTTAGAAAGTGAATTAAGTGTTAAAATAATTTGTTACATAAAAGAAAAATTAGAAAATAGTAAAAGCTATTTGATTAAAAAAAAAACATTAAAACTGAACAGTTTAGGTCGCGACGTCTTGCGATTGATTTTTTATTTAAATATATATAAATATATATAAATATATAAATATATATAAATTGAACATTTTAGAAAGTGAATTAAGTTTCAGTTAAAAGAATTTGTTATATAAAAGAAAAATTAGAAAAAAGTAAAATTAGTAAAAAGCATTTGTTTAAAAAAATCCATTAAAATGAAACAGTTTGGGAAGTTTAAAGATTTTTCAAATAACCAATTTTAGGAACAGATTTGCAAATGTGAACGCTTGAGTACACAAAATCTGTATCTAGCCTCTAAATCTGAACGCAGCCCTGCATACATTTCACTCTAAATCTGAACGCAGCCCTGCATACATTTCAAAACATGTTCAAAACGCTGTGAAATGATTTGAAGTGGGGTTTAAAAGTGTGTTTAAAAGTAACAAGTGCTACTGAAACCGATTTTGTTTTGGGACGGTGTAGGAGTAGGAGTTATTTTAACGAGATCATCATTAATGACGTCAAAAATAAAACAGTTTTGAAATAGCACCAGTCATTTTAAAACAGTTTTGAACGCCAAAAAAGAGCTCAAGTTTTCAAAAAAAACTTACCTCGATTAGCCTTGAAAATAAAAGTACGTGTCGTAGACTGAAATATCGCAAGAACTGTCAAAATGAAAAATTTAGGTTATGCGAAGGAACTGATTTTTGGCAATTTATTCTTTTATAAGAACGAAGATATTACTTTCAAACAAGTAAATGCTAGATCCTGTCAACATACAAACATTTTGAGGTTAAGCAATTTTCGATATACAAAAATTGATTATGCAAGCTACGACATACGATTTTTTTTTCAAGGATAAGCTGGGGCACTTTTTTAAATGAACCCTCAATACATATATTCATTACTATTGTTCCTTTTACCTGTAAAACATCGTCAGGAAAATCTTTTGGATGCGGCGAAGTAAATCTGATCCTAACTTCCGGATCAACGTCGGCAACTCTCTCTAATAAATCCGCAAATCTAAGTCCTCCGATCTTACTTTTATAAACCGTCTTAAATCCCTCTGCTAAATTGGTAGGCCTGTTCAGAGGAGGATTCGCATACACATCAACTGAATTAGACAAATCCCGATAGCTGTTTACGTTCTGTCCCAACAAAGTGATTTCCTTTACGCCTTGCTCCGCTAAATGACGTACTTCATCCATGATTGACGTAATCGGGCGTGATCTTTCTCGACCTCTCGTGAAAGGAACTATGCAAAACGTGCACATGTTATCACACCCTCTCATAATCGACCTGCAAAATAAACGTAACAGAAACCCATCTCATAAATTTTTTTCTGTTTTACTTACACGTAAGCTGAAATTGAGTTTTCATTTAACCTAACAGGCATGACGTCCGCGTACGTTTCATCCAACGATAATAAAACGTTCACGGCGGTTTGATTATTATCAGTAAGCGCCAACATCCTAGGTAAATCCTTGTAGCTGTCAGGCCCCGCTATGATATCAACGGCTTTTTCCTTCTCTAAAATCTTATCTTTTAATCTCTCGGCCATGCAACCTAAAATACCGATCTTTAATTTCGGCCTGTCTTTCCTCTTCGCACGCTGTTTACGAAGGCCCTTTAGATAATCCACTTTGTTCCATACTTTCGCCTCGGCGCTCTCCCTTATAGCGCAGGTCACTATCAAAACGACGTCGGCCTCTTCTAATTTATTGCATTTAACAAAATTGTTCGCCTTCAAAATCGACCATATTATCTCCGTGTCGTTCACGTTCATCTGACAACCGTACACGTCGAAGTACACTTTCCTCGAAGCCCCATCGTAACTCTGCTTGTGCAAGTACGGGACTCTTTCGGTACTGATGGAACCATGATTTTTCAGGTTCTCGTTGAGGAAGAAGTCTCTTAGGTTCGGGCCATTCAGCAGAGAACGGCGAGAAGGTCTTTTTTCTGCTTCCGTGTCGGTATTAGCGGCGGCCGTGTGTTTGGAGATGTTTCGCTTACATAACCTGCATTCGTAGTACTTACATTTGTATCCGTTTCTCAAAATTGTTAAAAACTTTAAAGTCTGCATGTTTTAAAACGCGTTTAATGCAGAGAAAAGAAGTAAATGTTTAGTGTTTCTTAACAGAATTTAACCTAAACCATGACCTGACACCTGACACAAACTTTCGTGTTATGTCAAGGTCACGCAGACACGCAGAGTTGCCAACACGTTTTTAGTTTTTACTAAACACCTCTCGCCCCTAAATTATGAATTTGGCTAAATATCTATAAATAAAAGAGTGAAATTAAAATTTATATTAGAAATAGGCAATAAGTTCGGTAATCTTGCATTTTAGTGCACCCAAAGTGCGCATGCGCTAAATGTGCGTTGCGATTCGCTGAGAACTGACCGCCAATTCAAATTTACTTTCATTGTTGGCAATTAATGACGAGTACAAAATTATAACCTGTTACTTACTGGCGTTGTAATATTACATATTTCTAAAACTAAACACTAGTTCTCTGTAATATTATAACGCCGTCTTTTATATCTGTAAGAAGTAACAGAAAACTCGAAAATAATGAAAAGATATTTGAATTGGCGGTCAATTTTTAAGCGTATCGCAACGCACTTTGGGGGTGCATTCGGCATAGCGATCGGAGTACAAAAAGCGTGCGCGATTTACTCTTTTCTGTTTCTTTATTCGTTCGGAGCACACTCGCTTATGTTTCAAATTTATTCAGAGCACTACACGGAGCGTACTTTATGTGCTCCTACTTCAATGTGCGAGCAGAGAGAGTAAGGCGGTAAAATAAATGTTTTGATTTAAATAAAGCAAAAAATGTCGAAGTTGGTATAATATTTTATTATGTAATATGTGATTTTATAAGTGAAAATGTTTTAAATTGTTTTTGCGTCGTGTCAGGTAAATTGTGATACCTTTGTAAGCAATATTTTTTATTTCTTTTTTCCTTCTTCATGGTTACTATCTCACATATGCCATATTTCTAGCGCAATAAATCCAGGAACAACTTTTGCGCTCATTTCATCGTACATTTGCAATATAAAAAAATAGAAAAACAATTAAAACATGACAAATGCTCCAGTTATGCTCCAATTCATTCCAATAACCCTAAACACTCTCATTGATTTAGTCACGTGACTAAAGTTACTCTGCTCCAATCTGAGATTCTTATGCCGAATACACCCTGGGTGTACTAAAGTGCAGGGTTACCATAAGTTCTATTATTAAAGTAAAATTGCCGATATGGTAGAACTCAGTAATAATTAATCTGTACAAGCTGAAGTTAGTTATTTATTGATAGTGGAACCTTTGAAATTTAAATAGTGTTTATGTGTCAAAATAATTAATTCCGAAATGTATTTGTTCATCTCATTTTATTACATGAAATTAAAACAAGATAAGAGTACTTTGATTGCGCACTAGTGCAGCCAAAGGAAAACGATGTAAGAACACAAAATACTTAAATAAAGTGTTGTTAAATTACAAGTATTTTATTTTTAATGTTAGGAAATCTTTCATTTAAAGCAAACACCACAACAAGTTTTCAAAAATTTCTTCATTTGCCTCCATCCAATATCTTAAACGACTATAAAATATGAACAGCAATGGTCGCGTTCAGACGACCACAGCAGCTGATTTGCTAACTCAGCAACCGTTTGTGATTGGCTATTATCTTAATGTGAGCCAATCACAAACGATTTCTGAGTTAGCAACTCAGCTGCTGTGGTCGTCTGAACGCGACCAATGTTTCAGCTGAGTTCGTTTATTCACACGGTGCAGGGATGGAGTTAGAATGAGAGCGAATAAGTTCTAATGTAGGTAAGAGTGAGACAAAAGTGCGAAAAGAATAAATAGAGTGAACGGAGCTGAATAAACGAACGCAGCTGTTTCACGACCTTTCCGACAAATTGCAGGAGGTGATGGTAGAGTTAAAGGGGATAAAAAAAGTCCCCTACCAATTTTGTCTTGGAAACTTTTTTTTTCTAGCGAATCTGACCCAAACAGTTGGAAATTGCAGAGACTGCACGTGATACATATTTACATGTTATGAGCAAGTGTTGGAGCACGTCCAGCACCGTCTCGCATCGAGTATACGGAGAATTAATGAA
Source organism: Dorcus parallelipipedus (assembly GCA_958336345.1). Taxonomy (NCBI): domain Eukaryota; kingdom Metazoa; phylum Arthropoda; class Insecta; order Coleoptera; family Lucanidae; genus Dorcus; species Dorcus parallelipipedus. The sequence goes on along the minus strand of OY284478.1, from coordinate 5,098,883 downwards.
AACACAGCGGTTTTCAAACGGTGAGGGTCGCGTTTCAAAAATTCTTATCTTGGCAACTGAGGCCGAAAAAAAATTATTACATGCCTTTCTTACGCTGTAGTGCTTCTAATATTATACCCCGAAGTTTGTCGGAAAGGTCGTGAAACACCCAGTATATAAAATAAAATCACGGTAGATAACATTCAAAAACTACCGGTAACAAAGTAGCAACCGTAAGGTAACGTGGTAAAATTACAGATTCACTACATTGCTTAATTATATTGAACGCATGTATAATTCTTTTTCTAAATAAAATCAATTTGAATCTGTTTTTATTTGTCTAATTCATTTATTCGTTACAGAGGATTTGTTTATAAAATTGGATTCTTCCAGTAATTGTAGAATTTTGAATTCTCAATATCTCGTAAAAATATTGAACGCATGAGGAAAAAGAATTTGAATTCTGGGCTCCTGGCGCGCCATCTCTCGAATAAAATGTAAATCACTGGTGATGAAAATTGGCGTAATTGATTTTTTTGCAATTTAATTTTATTTTAAGACTAAAACGCACTAGCCGCACAGATATGAGCAAGAGCCATACGGAGGGTTGCAATAAAATCAAATCTGGTAAATACGAACGATTCCGGTAGTATGTAGCGTGCACATAACCTTAGATTACAAATTTTGCATGCGTATACCGCTGCCCTCAATTAAAATCTTTAAATTTGTCAGTGTTTGTTAGGCTCGGAGTCCTCCAGGGATCGAAGTAGGTCAAGGTCTCGGTCGCCGCAGAGGCAGGATTCGAGGAAGTTCGACAATGTGGGCCTCGGGGCGAAGCACCGGCTTAAAAGTGTCGGGATTCAGATGAAGCTGAGCGGGCAGAAGTCGGCCACGCCGAAACAGAAATTGTCTGTAGCATCCGCGTTTAACCAGGACAGTGATGAGGAACCTGAGGAAATGCCCCCCGAAGCTAAAATGCGAATGCGAAATATAGGAAGGTACGTACTGGAACACTTTTACAATTTTGTGTTCAAGGTTTTTTTTTGGAAAAATTTTCTAAATACTAATTTAATTTGAATCTTCAGAGCTCTAAGGCTGGATTTCACAAATGTCACTTAACTTTAATCATCGATTAAGAATAATCATTCCTATACCTTCAACACATGTAACCATGGCAACGTTTACTTTTAACGGATGATTAAATTTAAGTAACGTTTGTGAAATCTGTCATAAGTGTTTTATCATTGCGAGTTAGTTGAGTGTGATTCGAGTCAAAGCTGTGAAAAACTGTTTCAGAAACAAATGAAATTATGTCATCGTTCAGCATAGGACTAAAACAATTGAATATCGAGGTCAACATTTTTGATATTTGTGAAAAAGAATCTTCTCTGTTGATCAGTCAATGGTAAAAGAAATATACTTCCAAAATCAGAACAATTGAAAAGTAATTCTGTCAATCAGTTTTGAGTTTATTAAAACAATTGGAGCTGTTTTGTTTTTGCAATACTCCTTACAGTTTGCTTTTCCATTTATCTATCAATTGTTGTAATAAATCTTAATTTTTTTTAGGGACACACCGACGTCATCCGGCCCAAATTCGTTCGGCAAAACGAAGCACGGTTTCTCAGACGCGAAGAAAGTATTCGAGAAGAACCTAAGGGAAGCGATGGAGAATGCTTTAAAAGACGATTAATGATCAACAAGTTTAGCATCTTTCAAATAATGTACAAGGACGTATTTTTTTTCTTGAGAACCTTCGACATTTCAAATAGTAATTAAATAATTAACTTTCTCTCGTATGTGATTTAATATTTGTTATGTACATGTAATATAGTGTTGATAAGAAATAAATAAATGAATATTAAACTTTAGTCGTTTCGTTAGCTTAATAAAATCAAAATTACTGTTTTTTTTAATCATTTTATCTGATGCAAGTTAGTTTTCTGCTTTTTTTTTTTTTAATTCTATATTTTTTAAAATTTTACTCTACTTAGTTTGCTTTTTTTTAAATTTATTAATCTACTGAATTGTGTTGTAAAATCGATTGACTTTTGTTTTTAATTTGTATTTAAATTTCATTAATTCGTATTTTTGAAAATTATATTTTTCTTTTTGCTTTCTCATCGTTCTTTTAAAATTTTAATCTATTATATCGTCTCGTAAAATCGATTGTCTTTTGCTTTATTATTTTAAAAAAATTTTATTCTGAAATTTTATTATTTGTTTTCGTTTTGTCATTCTCTTTTTAAATTGTTTTTTTTTTTTTAAATTTATTATTCAACTGAATTGCGCTGTAAAATCCACCGTCTTTACATTTCCATAAAGGTATCAAACAGTATGGCCGCCTTTTTTGACATTGTTTAAAAGTGACGCTACTGGGTACCTATTAGTTGCGTTCGAAAATTATACGTCGGATGCATCTGGAGCGTATGATCTCATCTTTCTCAATCACGATTTTGAATCTATTTTGTATCTCGCTCCGTTTAAAAAAATCTTGTGTTTATAGTATTTCCATGACAACAGGCGATCTTTCACATCCCACACTTAAGTAGAATGTGAAAAGATCGCCTGTTGTCATGGAAATAGTATAAACACAAGATTTTTTAAACGCATGTGCAAGATACAAAATAGATTAAAAATCGTGAGTGAGAAAGATGAGATCATACGCTCCAGATACATCCGACGTGTAATTTTCGAACGCAGCTGTGTCCTTACTTTGAGTTTGAAAAAATCAAGAAAGCGAAATTTTACAATTTTTTGACAATGTAAATCTGTCTTTCGTAGAACGTTATCGATTCCTTTATGTTGTCATAATTAATTTCAAAGATGTCAAAGTGCAGTTTATTGCAAGGCTCCCTTTTACGCAAAATATTTGAAGTAAAGTCCATTTTCGAAATATCGGGTCCACAGATTTACAATAGATAGATAACAGGCAGTTTCGAAAGAACTTTCGCTTTTACTTCGGTTTGACAACTGTCAAATTATATGTGACAGTTCTCTTTTGTTCTTCACTGCTACCTTTAATCGGCAAACAGTGGTCGCGTTCAGACAACCACAGCAGCTGAGTTGCTGACTCAGCACTTGTTTGTGATTGGTTATTATCTTAATGTGAGCCAATCACAAGCAATTGCTGAGTCAGCAACTCAGCTGCTGTGGTTGTCTGAACGCGACCAGTGTCATGTTATATGCGATTTGTCAAATATAATAGCGTTTTTAACTGACTGTTCTAGAGCACTCTCAGAGTATTTTCGTCTTATTTTAACCTCGTGTAATAATAGGGGACAGAGATAATCTCACAGTGCTTGGATCAGTAAGTCGAGAACGCTATATGCAAACAAATTGTTTAAATGACAGCTGTCAAATAATAAAATAGTTGAGTTGGGTGCTATTCTTTCTTGTGAGATTGTATATGAAAAAGAGAGATTAATTGAGTTATATGTATATATTCAACTTAACTGATGTTTCGCAAAATTACTTGATTAATGTCTTTTCTTTTTCAGTGTTTTATTTGATACAAAAAGAAATAATATGCAAACAAATTGATTGAATGACATCTGTCAAATAATAGTGTTTTATTTGATACGTGAATAAGAAATAAACAAGTTATTAAACTTCAGTTTATTATTATAAAATAGGGACAGAAAGCATTTTATTTTCTCTGAGCTTGACCTGCTCGCGCATTATCTCTGCCCGGGAAGTTGCGCAGCGGCGGAGTGCGCTTCCTTCTTTCCTCCTTGCTTCTGTTACGCACCACTTTACTGTGAATAGCACAAGACACACAGTAGTGCAGCTTTGCGTACAGCTTCGGCAGGACGTATTCTAAAAAAAAAATAAAAACACCAAGCTGCCGGTGCACCCCCAAAACAATTGCGTTACTTACGTGAGTAAACCGAAGCTTCCGTAATGTCTCTGACGGCAGCGGCTTCCACAATATTACGAATAACGAATTTCTTAATCGCCTTGTCCTTGGGGACACAACGGGCGCAGTTGGTGCATCGCACGGGCTTCACGTGACCTCGTCCGTGTTTAGCGCGTCCTCCATTTCGCCTCTTGCAAGTCTAAACACAAAAAAATTATTACATGCGTAAATATAGGTTATGTATCTGTTTGTGCTGTAACAATTGTGTTAAATTACCGAAAGTTTGTGTTGTTTAAAATGGCTAAAATGAAAATTGTTTTCGCCCCATGCAAATTTAAACACCAAAAAAAATTGTTACACGTGCAAATCTAGGTTATGATCATGTCGCGCAACAAATACGTTCAAATCTCGTAAGTTCACGTTGCTTATAATGTTTAAAGCTGAAATTTGTTTTCTTTTTAATGCAAGAATGTTTATTTATAATGTTTTAACAACAATTTACCATTTCTGCTTGACGTCTGGGACACTAACCGGAAATAAAGGGCGAATAGCCGGTGATTTTTAGGAGAGTAGGTTGGTGCACCTGCGTGAACGGAAATTTTTTTCACCGGCGGGAAGTTCAAATTAAACAATCGTTTAACCAAGCGGAACAACTTTCTTCCGATTAGTTTTGGCTTTTTTCAGAGGAAGGAAGTGAAAGTGAAAGTAATATAAATGCCGGTCTTTTTTTTAAAACAACTACTTCTGATTTGAGTTTCGTCTGAAAATGGTGGTGAGTACGAAGTGCATTTTTTTTCTTCTTCTTAATTAAATGAGCCTGTTTTAGTTCACCAATTTACTTTTACTCTTTTGTGTTATTGGTTTAATAGTAACCCAGCCTTTGAAAAAAATTAAATACAGAGTAAAATCCGAGGGGTTTCCTGATCATGGAATAGTTGACTTTGGTGCACAAATAGGACCTCGAGGCTCTTTCTCATGGTACAGCTCTTACCCAGCACCTTAACGATATTAAACTTTTATTTAGAATGTAGCAATCATGTTAAAAATAGAGAATACCTATTACATTGACTTTTATTGTTTCTTAACCGCTTAACTTTATTTTTTGTTTCGAATTTATTATTTTTTATTTGTGGTTTTAATGGTTTGTCATAATTTTTTTTTATTTCTGTTTTTTTAACTTATGTATTTTTTCCGATAATTGTAAGAAAACATTGCTACTTTAATTTTTATTATTTTCCTGCTACAAATAAATTTAATACAGTCGTTATTAAAGCGATTTTTTTTTAGTAAATGGTAATCTTAATGCTTGATTTATCAACAATCTTTATTGCCATCTACACTGTACCATAATAAAAAAAATTAAATACCTAATTACAATTTGACAATCCAACATACACTTTGAATTTGAAAATGCAGTATACCAACATGAACTTTGAAAAGTGCTGCCAATGTAATAAAATAAATCTTATACTATTGGATTATCCATGAGATTTGTGACTGTTTAAATAATTTTGAAGTTGAACGAAATGCTAAAGGTTTTTTGTGACCTTTGGCATTTCGTTCAACTTCAAAATTAAATAAATCTTAATCCTTTATAGTCTCCCTCGGTATTTATTTAAAAAGCAGGAATGATGTATATTAAAAATAAAACACAAGTTCAAGAGAATATTATATTTTGAATTAATTTGTACAATTAGCATTGAGTGATTGTAAATATTAACAACAAACAAGGCAATATCTCACACGAAAAGTCTTACACTGGAAAAAGCAAGTGTCCTTAATGATGTCACAATACGAGTGGTATGTAAAAATTTATGTATTCCTTTTCACGTAATTCTAAGGCAGAAAATTCGGCATTGAATAAATAAACCTGTTTATGCGAAACAAAACAAAATCAGTCTAATCATTTTATTACTGCTTTCGTTAACATTGCTACGAGTGAATAAATTTCTACGTCTTCGAATTGAAATCACTTGCCGCTTTTAAAACCAACACACAACGACTGTGCGCGATTTTAAAACGGGGCATCCTAAAAGCTTTGTACTATTTATATTTCTAAAATATTAATTCAAAGACGACCTGAACGGAAAATACAATTTGAATTCACCTAGCTAACTAACTCTTTTAATTTTACTCGAACACAAAATTTGCGAGTTTTAACTCCTCCTTTTTTTTAGTTTGATGCTTAAAAATTATTGCGATATTTCTGTGTGGGGGAGGGGGTTCACAGAGGACTTGCGAGTTTCGTTTAAGTTTAATAAGATCCTGAGCTCGGTCTCACGTTATTCCAGAGGCAAACAACGAGTTAAACATCTCAAATTTCGTCAGTTTGAACAGCAAAGGTGGTGAATTTCTGGCTAAATGTTTTGAAAATATCATAAAACTGTCCTGGACTGTACCATTCGTTGAATTAGTCATTCTCACCGATCTTGTGGGATCCTCAGTCCTCGAAGAATTTTACTTTGCTGCATACATAAAATAAATCTCACACTCAAGTAACAATTACACTGAAAAAATTTTTTTAATCCAAATATTTAAAACTGTGTCTTGATTGGCACTTGACATTTCATTAAATTATTTCTTAAAATTAATTTGTAATTTATTATTTCGAGAAACTCCATCGTCATTGGCTTGTTTCAAAAGCTATTGTGATTCATTATCAGGTGACCAAAATTAAATATTTGGAATAAATTTATGTTAGGAAGTTTTATATAGGTTCTACATATTCAAGGTCAGTTTACATAAGTTCCACAAAATTGAACATGTGTTTAAAATATGTTTGCTTTCTCTCATTAAAACTGTAAAATACTAACTTGGTATTGTTGTTCACTGTCTATAGTACCGACTACAGCTACAATTTGATATTGACGCGCCTTCATGGCAGCTTCGCTCTTCCGAAGCAAACGCAGGGCGCTTGAGCCGACATTCGTGTCTGTAAACTGCGCCATCTGCTGAGGGGAGTGACTAGGATCCAATACGAGTAACATCAGAGAGCCATCTCTGTGGACTTCTATCCCCATTATCGTTCGACTGTGGCCTGCGAACAATCACACAACAAAATAGAAAGTTTATTAAAAACACAATTATCCACAAAAAAAAGTTCTTTCTTTACTATTGTAATAAGGGCGCCATGCCAATGAGGTACAATAAAAGTTCTTTCCTTATTATTGTAATAAGGGCGCCAATATGTTATCTAAAAAAATTATATTCTTTCCTTAATATTGTAATAAGGGAGCCAAATGAGTTACAAAAAAAAAGTTTCTTTACCATTGTAATAAGGGCGCCAATGAGTTACAAAAAAAATGTTTCTTTACTATTGTAGTAAGGGCGCCAAACTTTACACAACATAATTTATTTAAGTTTGCTCAGAATTTCCATGATGTTAATAACCAGTACATAAAGAAGAGTAAAAGGTGGATTTGCCTTGGGTTACTACGTAAGTTTCTTAGTAACCTAAAACAAATTCACCTTTCACTCTTCTTAATTTATTTAATATAATAATACCTTGATGCTGTAAGTACAAAGGTGGAATGAAGTCACCGGCCGAACCACTCTCAAAATACTTAAGCACCCACATGAAAAGTTCCGGGTGAGTTCCCCCAGGGCCTGTCGGGCGATGGAAGTCAACAAGCTGACAGCGTATTCGTAAAAATGACAAGAGAGTTAACACTTCGGTAGCACCGATCCACTTCCTCGTATTGACTAGTCGACTACCTAACTGTTCAGACCCCTGAAAGCATCTCTCGTCTTGAATTCCCCTCCGTGTGAATTATTACGCTTTTTTCACAAACCTGTAAGTCGAACCCTTGAGACCAGGCCTGTTCGATGAGGCTTTGCACCCGTGATATACTCGGAACCGAACTCCTCGGGGGCTTCTGACTTTGCCAGATCTTGTATAGGCGTTCGTTGTAGCCCGTGTGGGTTAAGAGACTAGACATAAGCATCTGGGCGTTTCGATATCCACACCCCCACCCTCGATCACCATAAGATGAGGCGTAGTGATCCACGCAAGTACACATTAAGGTACGAGTGACATTCTGCGAGTTTGAACTAAGCGCTCTAATTCTAGGAACCTGCAAATCAATAAATTATATTCATCACCGATATCAATGATTGACGATGATGACATTTACCAAACCACGAGTCGCAGAACTACCATCGTCTATACCACAGCTCTCAGAAGCACGCAAGTCCAAGGTTCGTTCGTAATAATCAGACACGCTCATTTCCCCAGCGTACACAGCCCTCTGCATATTCGTAAAAGACTGCTCCTTAAAGTTACCCTGATTATCCATGCCGTACTGTGCACGTAACAGTTCAAATTCACGTTCCTCCCGTTTTTTAAGGGCCTCCCGGTCAAGCGGCTGGGGAGAACCGGCTGGAAAATGTGATTCTACATGCCTCGCGACTGCTTCGCTCTAAAGAAAAAAAAAATTAAGGTGAAGTCTGTTGTGAGAGAATGGGCCGGTGAGGACCTACGTTGCTGTCGCTGTCCAGAGCGAGCCCACAGACGGGGCATGAATACGTTGAGGGTGAAGCGGGTGATAACACATCCCTGTGTTCGATGTTTACGTGCAGCTCTAGATCTGGGGCGGAATCAAATGTTTTGACGCACAAAGGACAGGAGTACACTTCTCCGGTGCAGTTGCCAATCGATGGTGAAGTCAAATCAAAATGCTGTCTACAACACAGATTGGGTCTATAATAAGAACTGAACATTTATTAAATTATAGTGATGTCATGGGTATAGTTTCGAATAGCAAAGTTATGCTATTTATTTTTAAGGAAATATTTGTGTGTAGAAATAGAAATGCTTAAGTATTGTGCCACTGCAGTAAGACCAGAAAGATTTTGCATACAAAAAGTACATAAGTGTATGTAATAAGGAAAATGATGTAACTCGTGTGATATATGCCAAAAGTATTAAACTCACAAACAGCACTTACCGGAAAAATACAGAAAATTTTTCACATAAAATTGAGAGATTTAAATGATTGTCAAAAATGACAGAGTACTTACAGGCTGTTTGTTATAAATTCGAGACTCTGTCAGGATCTTGATTATTATAAGAGATATTTAAGCAATAATAAAAAAAATCTAAAGAAAATGGAGATCAATAAATCAATATCAAATAGAATATGGCAAGTGCAGGAAAACATCCATGTAAAGTCTGGTGTTGGAAAAGACCAAGATCAGATAACTACTGAGCCAAATCTCATCTCTAAGTTTATAAACAAAATCAAATTAAAAAAAAATTAATTTAGCAAAAATTCATTAAGGGCAAAAAAGGTTTGTTCCGGAGAATGTTTAAAAAGATTACAGAAGCATTCCCAATCTACACTACACAAAAACGAATAGGGATATCCATATAAATATGTATTACTCACTTTAACGAATGGTACAACATTTTTCCTTACAAACACACACTTGTAAAAATTTTGAAGATAATTATGTTTGTTGCTTGAGAAAAATTATAAAGGAAATTCAAAAATAACGATAATCAACAATCAACGAAAAATTGTAACACTTAAAACAATCAAAATTCAAAATATTAATAAGTAGTTGCATCTTCATGGGCATCAATAATTTCCTGACACCTACGCGGTATACTTCTGGTGCAGTTGCCAAAATGTTCTTGTGGTATTTCATGCCAAAGAACTGGCAAAATAACTGCAAGCTGTTGGACGGTGACTTGTTGAGGATGTTCAGTCGTCTCTGAAGCATATCCCATACATGCTCAATTACACTGAGATCAGGTGAAAGTGGTGGGAGAGGTAGATGATTAATTTCTTCTTCCCTAATTGCATTTTGAACAATGCGGTGTTACAGTTAAATTTCATCGCAGCGAGTTCGCGACGCATTTGTGGCGAGCTTGCAACGTCGCTTGTAGGAGTTGTATGTATATCTTGTCTGAACATACGACAACACTGTAACCTACGCCGGAAACGACTCTTTCAATTCTCGCTTTCACATTGGTCCTTTTATTCATAATTATTCTGTTTCATTACTGCATCACCGATTGAGTTTTGGGGTATTTTAGCCCCATTCCAAGCTTGAGAAAACTACAAATCTCAGGTAAAAATTGTGCGAATTGTCTGACGCCATTTTGGACGCTAACGAGTCTGTTCTTTCTATTCAGGCTTTTACGTTTGGTTCTATTTTACGTTTGGCTCTACTCCTAACTCACGCTTTAAGTTTTGCCGTGCTTCCCGGTTCGATCCGGATTTGCGACGTTGGACAGGAACAGTTGGTGGCGTGGTGACCACCAACTTTACCTGACATTACCAACTTTGTTTGACAGAAAAGAGCCGTGAGTTCGATTGTTTGATTTAATATCAGTTCATAAATTCCATATCGTGCACAAATATTGCATGCCTTTTGGAAGAGCGAATTTTCGGCCGAATGCAGAAAGAGCATGTACTATAGTTTTTTTATTTTCCTTGAGTAAATACACTGACAACAGAACTGTAGATTATTCGCAGTTCTTGATGGACAATTGTCAATATTAATGTAATTGTGTGCAAGACACCTATTTCTTTCTAAAGCCTAAAACGGAATGTACAATCAATATTAAGAGTAATGTCTCATTAAAAAGGAAAATGCCTGGTCTGATCAACATGTGTATTTTTAAGATTGTATTTGTCTACAATTTTTAAACCTTAACGAAAGCAAATCCCCCCCGCCCCAAGAAATACTTCTAGGACCGCGCCACTCGTTATGGCGCGGCGGTCAAAAGTGACTACGCTGCAATTTAATTTTTTTATTAGGGTGACATTACTTTTAATTCTGACTGTACGCAAGTGGACTATTTAGGTTGACACTGAAATATCTATGTATGTGTCTCATGAAAGAAATGTTTGCTGAAGTAAAAGTTAAATTAATGTAAGGGAGAAAGCAAAGTGTATCACTAGCGTTTCACTTCAGTGACAGCGTCAAGGTCATTTGAAGGTCAATTTAAGTTTGTTTTTTTTTAAATAGAAACATAAGAAGTCATCAAAGGAAAAACTAATTAGATTTGGCGATGCAACCAAACAGGTATGTATGTGTGCATTCAGTTCATCGAACGTTCCTTTAGTCACTTTTGACATTTCTATTCGAACTTAACCTTAAATCGAAATTGAAACATCCAAGCAAGGAAAACGTTTTATTAAAAAAAAAATAATAATAAGGCAGATGCGTAAAATGACCACTGCCTGCATCAAGATACTTTTGAACTCTACGAAAAACTGCGTGACTAACGTTAAATAACATTTCCGGGCTGTTATTTATAGCTGCGTTCGTTTATTCAACTCCATTCACTCTATTTACTCTTTTCGCACTGTAAAGAATGAGAGCGAATAAGAGTTAATGCAAGTAAGACTGAGACAAAACGGAGTTGAATAAACGAACGCAGCTTTTGTCACAATTGATTGACAATTAGTATTAATATGAGGTTATGCGGTTATGCAGGTAAATTCCAACGCCTACACTAATACATTTTTACATTGATCACTAGTTATTTGTTGTATTTTATTCTTATTATATTACTTAATATTTATTTATTGCAGATAAATAAACATTATAGTGGCGCCATCTGTGTGTTCCTGTCGAATTACATCTTTTAAAGTGCCAAATTGGCATCAGGGGCCCGTTCAAGAATAACGCTCCGACTAAAAAGAGCTCGCTCTGGGTAATGTTCTTTCTCTCTCAAGTAAGTGATTTTGTACATTTTGCTTTTCATTTTAAACGCCCAAACTGCCCTCGCGATACAGTTCCTGAACGGGCCCCAGCGGACATTAAGTATTTTCAACAGCTAAGGTCGCGACATCTAGCGGCCGATTTTTGATCCAGAGGATGCTCGAGGAATCCGTTGTAATCAAAACCGATTTAAGTATTTTGCTTTTTACTTAATTAAGTGTTTTGTGACATTTAATAATTTTTTTATTTTAAATTTGGTTAGTCTTGTTTTCATTTTATCGCATTTCTTGTTGTTGTGAAATAATTACAACACAAAAGGCGCTTTAGTTTCTGAAATGATCCTGATTCGATCTGATCATGTTTAGAGAATCATTACTCGGTTGTTCTCCTTTGAAATGTGTTTGGAACATTCCTTCGTAAACTGTCAAAACGAAGTTAAATCTGAGGTTAGATTTCCCTGTAATCCTGATCCGAACAAGCAAAACATAAACATTTTAGCGTTTGGATCAGAGAATCGTGGTCTTCTGTGAAAATGATTCATCCCCTCCATTAATAGTTTAGGATCATGATTCGATTTTCGGAATCAGGATTAGAGGGAAATCTAACCTCAAATGTAACTTCATTTTGACAGTTTACGAAGGAATGTTTCAAACACGTTTCAAAGGAGAAAGGAGTGTTCTTTTGTAACAAGAACAAACGAATCATATTCGCTAAACATGTTCAGATCGGATCAGGATCACTTCAGAAACGAAAGCGCCTTATGATTGCGAAGAAAATCGAATCATGATCCTAAACTAGTTACTAGTGGAGTGGATGAATCATTTTCACAAAAGAACACGCGATCCAAACGCGTTATGTTCCCACGATCCGATCCGTCAGAAAGGAAAGCGCATAAAATGTAACAATTTCAGTGGCGTCATCTATGAATTTCTTCGGTGAACAACAATGTGCCACATTTAAAATCCCCATTGTTTTATGAGACTTTTTTGCGAACGGAGAACAAACAGTAAAATTTGGGCAAGAATTTGACACGTGCGTATTTACACAAATTTGGTAAATCAGGCTTTTAACGAGGTTATGTTTCTGTCAAAAAGTAAAATGCATAATTTGTTTTCATTTAATAAACTGAAACTTCGCAGCAACTCTTCTTTCTGTCCAAACGCTTTTTGTATGGAACTTAATGCTAACAAAAAATAAGTACGAACTATTACATTGAAAGAAGTACTTTAGAGTACTTGTTTTAGTGGCGCCATCTATGAATTTTCTGTCGAATCATACGTCTTAAAGCATGGCCATTCACTGACGTGTATATATGGCCATTTCAATTCGCTTAAAATTCAGTTCCGAGAAAACATGCCATAGAGTACTCCTCTCAGCGCTCTCTATTAAAGATACTACAGAACTACTCATAGTAACGTAATGACAACTGCAATCACTTAAAAACTCACAAGAGGCGCTGAGAGGAGTACCGTCAAAAATTTTAAAAGTCGAATTGAAACGGCCACACATACACGTCAGTGAATGTTAATGTAGCTGGCCGTGCTTAAAGCGCCACATTTAAAATATAGAAAGTAGAGAAGAAGGAAGGAATACTTTGTAAAGCTTTGACCGACATTAGCTCACTTTAAATAATATGGGAAATAACATACACACAAGTAAAAAAAAAAATAATGAATAGGGTGTTTCAAAAACAAACAGCCAAATTTCAAGAGCGTATTCCTTACGTGAAAATAAGTAACCTAAGCAAACTCCTTAAAGAGGTAGAGCCCTCTAACGTCGTCATATTAAAATTCTTCAAACCCTTTGTTAATACGATAAGTAACAAGTTGTGGAAGTTTATTTAAGATAGCAATTTACCTATTAATATGTTCCTCAAGAACCCCAGGACTATTGCTCGTGTACTGACACATAGGGCACTGCAAAGTCGGCGCTGAACTCTTCAATTTCAGGGCCAAATTTGACCTGAGGGGTGACCCTTGGCCATGGCCGGATTTGTTAGGACTGAATTCGCATCCACCGTTCACCACCATCTAAAAAAAAAAAACCCAGCACATAATCCAAAGGAAGCACACCACCCGCGTTGCACGTACCTTAGACGCTAAATTAATATTGTTGATGGTTGAAGAAGAGTTGCTGTGGCCGTTGCTGCTCGAATCTGACGGGAAACTCCACTCACCATTGGAACCGTTGAAACCATTGCAATCGCTAGAGATATGCAACAGCCTCCAGTTAGAGACAAGCAAGAATTAATAAATACATCCAAATTAGAGTCATCCTCAGAAGGCCATGTAATTAAAAATCAGGTCAGAAAATATTTTCACAGACATTGGCCCGTATTCTCAACTTATGATTAACTTAATAACGTGTTTCTTTCTCGTGGCAATACTCGTCCGTCACTCTCTTACACATTAAATATCTAGCTATATAGTTTCTTGTTTATTTTAAACACGACTTTAGTTAAACACGATCTTAATCATAAGATGAGAATATGGGCAGTGTTGCCAAAAGTAGTAGATTTACTCCATTCAGCAAAATTATACTCCTCTACTCCATAAGGATGCTTTTTACTCCTATTCTTTTTTATTTTTATTTTTCCTTACACTGTTACAGATAGACTGTTATTCTTTTTTTTTAATAAACATGTACTCATGTACATTTTAGTGTTTTTTCTTTTTGTTTATTGGCATCTACTCCGTCGCCATCTATTTTTACTCCCATATTCTTTTGAGAACTACTACGGTTATAAAAAGTGAGCAAATAAAAATCAGATTAGAGTAAGCGGTGCCATTTCTGTGATTAACTGAATTAACTAATGTAATACAATACATTCATGGACTGTCAAATTTATTGACTTTTTATTTAATCACGGACATACATTTTCTTGGCACCGCCTACTCTAATCTGATTTTTATTTGCTCACCGTTTATATTAGGCAATGCCAACATTGAATACGGGCCATTATTGTTATGAAATGACTTTCAATTCCATGCCTTCTGATGATGACTTTAAAATGAATCATTTAACGGTCGCTCTTCATTCTGAGTTGTGACGCCCTGGGGTTTAAAATCTCGAGCAGCTCAGAGTTGCACTTGGACTTGACACATTACTATTTGACAACTAACTGTCATAACTGTGGGGTTAAGTTTTTATTAATAATTATTTTGACTAGTCAGGAGTAAGGAATTTATTTGTTGAATTATAAAATTATTTTGAAAATAAATGTATATAAATAAGGAATTAAGAAAATAAAGTGGAGAAGATGATTTAATTTTTAGGAAGTATTGGCAACATCCTTGGTTATACAGAGTGACTCATAACAGGTGAAAAAAAATTGAAGGCTCATGTACAGAATCACATTTTAAATTAAAATGAAAGAATAAATATGTAAATGTCAAATTTTGCTTAGTAAGTTATAAAATTGACAATCCCCTATTCTGTAACACTTAACGACATCGTTAAATATCGAAAATCGTATATTCTGACCAATCAGTACTTAGATGCAACCCATTTCTGTGTACTGATTGGTCAAAATATGCCACTTAACGATTTTCGTTATTTAACGATGTCGTTATAAGTTATAGAATAGGGGGGAATATGTACTTTGTTTTGTTAACTCTTTTTCAAGGTTAACCATACTTGAATTAAATAAAGAATTTTCGTTTTCGTTGATGCTCAGATAGTTCTGAAACAAAGCAAAATGTGAACATCTTTTATTAATTTTACACGTGAAGTTTATATTTTTTTCCTGTTATAAATCACCTGTATAACCTCAAAATGTCAAGATGAGGGTTCGACAGGTGTTGATAAAAATCACGATTTAAAAAAAATCAAAAATTACTGATTTAAATTTAAAAAAAATTACTTTTTTGATATTTTTAAATAAATACAAAATATTGTATTTCATTGATAACTTTGAACAAATTTAAAAAAATTAAAATTAAGTAATGGGAATTTTTCTATTTTGATGTTATTTTTTTTATTTTATAAATTTTCTTTATTTCTCGATCGTTTTTTGTTTCGTCTTAAGTCAAAAATTGCACAACTGTCAAATATATAGGTATCTAAAAAATATATCTTAATTTTAGAAAGTCAAACCAGTTTTGTTTATTTTCGTTATTTTATTTTTTTTAATCTTAAGTTTTCTTTATTTCTTGGTCGTCTTTTGTTTTATTTTACGTTAAATATTGCATAATAATTGTCTAATACATTTAAAATTTATCTTAATTTTAGAAAGTCGAATCAGTTTTGTTTATTTTTATGTTACTTTTTTTAAGTTTCATAAATTTTCTTTATTTCTCGATCGTCCTTTGTTTTATTTATCATTTGTTTGAAAGTCAAACGTTTTTTTAATGAGGATTTTTTTATTTTAAAAATTATGATTTTTAAAAATAGAAATCAAGTGATTTAAATCGGCTCACCCCTGGGCTCGACGCCAGTGATGCCAACTTGGCTCTTTTGGGGCCAGATTTAGCCCTTTTCTACAAAATTGTAAAATAGCTCCCAAGAGCTAGTTCAGCCTTCAATGCAAATTTTTTGATTATTTAGTTACTTTTCTATTTATTCATTCTATTCTATTTCTACTTATTGATTCTATTGATATTTTTCTAAGAATTTACTTTTTGTTAATATTTTTAAGAAGATATTTTTGTTTATAATGTTTATGTTTTTTAAAGGCTGAAGTCGCGACATCCTGCGATCGCTTCTTGACCTAACATTGCGCTAGGATTGACAAATGGCAGCCAGTTTATGTCTTTTGTTAATAAATCATTATAAAGAATTGTTTTTCTAATAAGGAACTGACAAAATCGTATTTAGCTCTCAACTATTTATACAAATTCAGCTCTATTTAATTAGCGTCTAGCTCTCAACGAAATGTAGAGTTGGCAACACTGCTTGACGCGACCTTTTCATTATATGGTGATCTTCGAGAGGTGAGGCCAGTTCTATTACTATCTACTGAGTTCTAATATGCTATTTCGTTTTCAGTTTTTCTTTTCATCAAGCTTCAGGTCAAAACTTGATCTCTTAAAAGTGATTCAAACCGTACATTGACAGATCTGGTTACTTTAGCGCCATCTATTATTCAAACAGACACAAATACTCTAAAACATCGTGTTAGTACTATCAAAAGTCAAAAATATATATACATATTCTACTGATAGGAGTACAATGTGATACTAATAACTACAATTTAATAATAGAAGTCCACTCCGATACTCTAATCATAATCATAATTCTGATGGCGACATCTAGTGCTACAATGTGAAAATCTATTAATTACGAAACAAAAGTGACATCTATTACAATGTCTATACTTTTCTGGCAACACTGAACACTGGGGAGATGCAAAGCTATCGTGCTCTCATGAAAAAGAACACAATAACACAAAGCTTAAAGCCCCTGGACAGCTCACGGCTGCTCTTTTAAGTGAAAGTAAAGCAACTACTAACCTTGGGCTAGCATCATCGATGAAACTCATATTCATTTCACTCTCCGGGGTTAAATAATCAAGGTGGGCTTGATTGACGTGCACGAGGAGCTCTGCAGGTGAGATCGCAGAGAGTTGACAGAAGGGGCAGGTCCCGTGTCCCTCGACATGCACGGTGTGAGTGTGCACGCGCAGCTCGTCTTCTGTGAGACCCTCCAACCCACATATCTCACAACAGTAACTCATATCCGGCACGTTACTTGCCATTTTGCTAGCACAAAAGTGTTATTGAGGTTATGTCGCGAGAAATTATTTGGATGTAGTTGTAATGAATTAAACAAAATTATTGGTGATGGTATATTAGGGGGTTTGGTAACTCTTACCAGGTGTTGTTATTTATCGCGGCGTTTATCCTTATCCGGAAAAGCCCAGCTAATCATTAATGCCGTTGACATTTCCTCGCACTTGACAGTAATGACCTATTTTTTTGGCAACCCGCATCACAAACCTGCATTATGGGCTGAATAACCTAAACTCAACACATCCCACGAAATTCGTTTTCACGTTTATGACATGACCTTTGAGGTTACTTGGCGAACATTCTCTCGTAGAAATTAACCGGAGAGCTGATTAGTTTTCCGTTAGATAACGCGCAGTCGATATCGGCAGTGGTGCAGCAAAATGGCACAGGAACAGGAGAAACCGATGCCAAACTACGCCAAATTCGCCATCGGAGGCCTCGCCGGGTAATTAAAAATTTAATTTTTTTAAAAATCAAAGCGGCCACGTCGATTTCATATTTCGAAACTGCCCCATTTGTCAAATTTTCAAACAGTTGGCGGCAAATTCAAATCAATTCAGGGAATTCATAAGCCAATTTTTTTTAATGCCCATTTAATCGTGTTAGTTTGGCAATGCGATTGCTAAAAATACTCATTTTTTTTTTAAATATCCAAGACAAAATTTGAGGTTAATTTGATTTAAAAAGTTAATATTGCCGTATTTATTAAAAAAAGCAACAAAAAGCAAAAGCGTAACATAAACAAGATAAATACAGAAGGTGTTGTTCTCTTGTTTTGTAGAATGGGAGCGACGTGTTTCGTCCAGCCCCTAGATCTAGTTAAAAACCGGATGCAACTGAGCGGAATCGGTGGCAAAGCTAAGGCCTACAAGACTTCTTTCCACGCCATCAGTGATATTTTCAGAAATGAGGGTTTAATCGCTATGTACAGTGGCCTGTCGGCTGGTTTATTGCGACAGGCCACTTACACCACGACTAGGTTAGGTATTTATACGTGGCTCTTTGAGGCATTCAGCAGCGAAGACGGAAAACCACCGAGTTTTGCCGTCAAGGCCGCCCTAGGGATGACTGCAGGAATTTGCGGTGCATTTGTAGGTAGGCATCAACCCTCTCGTTTTGCGACGTTTTTCCGTGAAGTCCTACAGTGACTTGCAATTACGATTATACCTACGTCAGCGAGATCACATGCATTTCTAAATTAAATTCACCAAAAAAGAATTCTTTGTTAAATTCGCTCGCTATAAAATCACCTCGTGCGTAGCGATCGTTTGCGTGTTGTGGTTTGACGCATTTATTTTCGCGGAAAAAAACAAAAGACAACTGTTGCACGAGCGGGAAATTTGAATAACTTCGAAACGTTGCAGTGCGGTGGTTTCAAATATATACGGTGAGCAAAAAAAAATCAGATTAGAGTAGGCGGCGCAAAGAAAATAGTCCGTTTACTTGACATCCGCAATGTCGGTGTCAAAATTTGAAAAAAAATTCATGGTTTTGAGTGTATGTACTTGTACATTCAAGTACTAACATGTCAGTGGATAAAAGCCCGATTAGGTATGGTACGGCGTATAAATAACGTTAGAAAATATTTGTTTGCACTTAAAATTAACGACGCGACGCCTCTCTAAAATGTATTAAATTACTATGAGTAAATTTAAAATAGGTCCTGTTAAATAAAACAGGAAATGTCACAAGTGTGCAGTGATGCCAACATACTATCAGTTTGACAGTGCGGATGTCAAGTAAACTGACAATATGTCTGGGGGGTTATACTCGAACTGGAGGGAAGTGATCACTCCCGAAAATGACGTCAAAATGACGCATTTCTCGAAAAGTTTGTATAGGTTTATATGAGAGTTTACGTCATTTTGACGTCACTCCCGCAAAACATAACCCTCTCCCTCGTTTCGAGAATTCAGGCCCTGGGGGGTTATTCTCGAAATGAGGGAGAGGGTTCGTTTTGCGGAAGTGACGTCAAAATGACGTAGACTCTTACATAATACAAACCTATACAAACCTTTCGAGAAATCCGTCATTTTGACGTCATTTTCGGGAGCGATCACTTCTCTCCAGTTCGAAAATAACCCCCGTGATTAAATAAAAAGTCGTAAAATTTGCATCGCCTACTCTAATCTGATTTATTTTTGCTCACTTTTTATAACGTGCGCCCATTTTAAATTAAATTCATTAAAAGTAAGTTTACATAAAATTGTCGAAATTGTTAAGTGCTGTTTTGTGTTGTTCGATTTTAAAAAATCTAGTTTACTTGGAATTTTTTGCACCGCTTTATTCTTTTTGAACCAACAAGTTCTGTCAATAGACTGTCAGCTGTCAATCAATTGCGGTCATTTGGTTTAATTAATTTAAATTAGTAAGCGACAGAAATATGTAGTGTGCAAGAAAACACTTTCATTATCGAAGCCTACTGTGAAAATCACGGAACTTGAGTGCTGCGTAATCAATCGCCGAAGCAAGAACCGACAATTATTTCAGTATTATTTCTTTGTTAGCGGTGAATGAGAAAAAAGGACGGAGTTATGATTCATAAGTCCGTTGATGCAATACCAGACAATGACGCAACGGTCTTCTCTTGTGAATAATATAGTATTTCCGTTTAGTAAACGGAAATTGGTAACGTTCCATTCCCGAATGGGAAGCACAGTGTATTTTGAGGTTATGCACGTAGCAGGTATCCCTATTTTCGTAAACCGGCAATTAATTTATAATTTATGAGCACTTTAATTTATTACTATTATCCAGTCGGTTGTAATTACTGTTGCAGTCGATTGCGAAATACCTCAGATAAGATTTGCACGAATGAGATAACGCATGAATTATTCTCGCGTGAATTATTCTTCTACTCGACAATATGATAATTACATCCATAATTCAATTAGATTCTTATCAGATAAAAATCTGTATCTATTTACTTGTGAACGGACTGCATATAAAAGTCGTACAAATCAACGTTTCGTCGTTGTTTGACAACTTCGTCAGAAATAATTATTAATCACTTTAACGCTGCTTTGTTTTAAACACTGTTTTTTTTTAATAACGTCGAGTAACCCATGTATAAAATTTTATTTTAAGTCATGTCTTGCAGTATATGTTACCGTTGCGTAATCTAACCTCGCATTTAAAAAGAAACGTTTCCTTTCTTCTTTGGGTGAAACAATGGGAAAGTATTAATTGAAATCAACGGAACACTGTCACGCAGTTTTGGTGATAAAGTTCATTCCGTACGATTATACGGTATTATACGATATAACGGATAATATATACGGATTATACGATATAACGGATAATATATACGGATTATACGATATAACGGTCGCTATGGGCAGTAAAACGAGTAATATTATAATAGATATACGTCACGGTGCATTATACCTAATTACCTATTATACCACAGGGTTGTGTTCATAAACTACACCTTCGAGTGCACCCTGGGTGTATAATCGCATCTTTCTCACTCACAAGTTTTTAGTTATTTTGCGTCTCGCTCATCAGTTTTAAGAAGTGTAGTGTTTACATGATTTCCATGACAACGAGATCACTTTTCACGTCCCACTTTTAAGTAGGGCAAAGAAAATGTGTTTGTTGCTATGGAAACACACGCCTGATTTAGTACTTTATGATTCTTATGTGAGACGCAAAATGTATAAATACATCTATGCGAGAGAGATCACAATATTACCCGAGAGTGACCCTAGAGTGTAATTTATGAACACAACCTAGTAGTAATTACCCAGTAGCGTCACTTAAACGTCAATGTCAAAAAAAACCGTCCTAGTCGTCATACCCTTATGGAAATATAATGTAATTTGCAAATCGGTAGGTATCAAACAAAATGACAAATGTGACAGTTATACTCGAGTGACATTATTGTGTGATTCTAAGGCGTTTTCGGAAATTCGCTCCGAGTAGAAATGTGAGAGAGAACATTTAGAGACTTAATGCACGTAAGAGTGAGAAAAATAGCGCTCCGATCGAATTAACGAAATCGCCTTACTGTGCGTATACTATAACCAAAGAATTTATTTGTACGCATTCTAAAGGTGTTTCTTTTTAAATCTGGGGTCGAAGTTGGCCATGAAAATTTCATTGTGAACCATTCGTCGTCGCAGTTGTAAGTTTGACGTTTCAACTTTTCAATTCCTAACCTTGCTTTCGAAGTTTCGAACTTAACAGTTCGGTAGGACAACACAAGAATGTAATCTATTGAAATAAACGAAAAACGACAATAAAATTGAAATCTGCTGTAACAATGAAAACAGATAATTAAAGAAAAAAATAAAATTTACAACAAATAATCCAAATTGTGGTGCGTTCACAATAAGCACCTAGTCACGGCCAACTTCGACGCCAAATTAAAAAAAAAGCACGTTACTTTCTAAATATTAAAAAAAAAATGTAGGAGAGAGCGCATGTGCAAATTAATGTTCACCAGTAAATGTCAGGATAGCCAACACTCCAACAGTATTACAATAGTAAAGAAAAGGCACTGCTAAATTGAAGTAACTTTGGTTGGTGTCAAAAGAAATTTTGCATGAAGGAGATTTATTGATAAAGATAATCAGAAGAAATCGGCAGTGCTTATAATATTACTCGTACATTTGTCATCACGCTTTTGACAGCGTAGTCAAACGAGCAGTGATACGTCATATTTATTTCAGCATACCGAGTGACTATAAATGATTGAGATTTATTTTATTAGATTGGCAGCACTTTTCAAAGTGTTGATAAGGGTACTTTTGGTACTATTTTCAGTACAGTAGTAGCTCCCAAATGATTCTAGTAGATTTTTTTAATTATCCGAAACCAGAAGAAGAAAAAAGTTTTTTTTTTAAATCTTTAACGATTTTATTTATTTTTTGACGGAAATATGCAAGCGAAAGGTTTTTTTTAATATCCAAACTTCGGATTATTTTTGTTTCCTGCATTTTTTGTACGATCGCCTTTTGTTTACTTTTTGACCGAAAAAAAAAACAAACATGATAGCCAACTTATTGACTTAAAATCACGGCCTCCTGCGATAACAAATAGACAAGGAATGGATAATACTCGAGTGACGGTACTTTGTAGATTCTTATACTGTAGCTGTACTTTAAAGCAAGAAAATTTCTCCCGACGATTTGACAGTTAATATAATCTGTCATTCTATCGCCATTTTTTTGAAGGAAGTAAAACTACCTGAAATATTTTTTTCCGCTGAAGATGGGACCCTTTTTGTTATATGAGAAATTGTGGACGTAATGCGCGGAGCGAATTAAATCACGCCCACAATTTATTGTTCAAATCTGGCAACTTAACTGGCGCAAGCCCCCAAGGTTACGAATGTCAAATTGAAGTGTAACATAACCTAAAATTATTATCACACATTTTAGCCGAGTTCGTTTATTCAACTCCGTTCACTCTGTTTACATTTTTCGCACTTTTTCAATTATTTGTTTTGTTCGTTCACTTAAATTAGCTCCAAAGAATATTGACTTTTGTTTAGAAACACAAGCTTTCGATTCTTGTTATTTGAGTGTTTTTTTTTTAATTTTTAATTGTTTCATGCGATCGCGAAATAAGTACTAATCTCTCCTTTAGCTTCTAAATTCTAATTCTGGCTTGAAATTTCCGAAAATTCAATTAAAAAAATTTACGCTGGATTTCACAAACGTCACTTAACTTTAATCATCGATTAAGAATAATCATTCCTATACCTTCAACACATGTAACCATGTTTACGAATGAATTTAAAATTCAAAAATTCGCAATTAAGAAAAGTAATTGTAAAAAAATGTAAACACGAAGTAGGAAATGTGAACTTGAGATTTGATATTCAAATTTATAATTCGGTGTAATACCTTACAGTGTTGCCAGATCTAAAGAAGTTTCCCTAGATCTAGAGAAATTTCCCTGGCAATTCTAGTATAATACCTACATATAAATATGTACGGTTGCGGACAAAAAATTTCGGATGTCACTGTCACTCATCTGACGTATACATATAGGAATTTCTTAACTTTTACGTCAGTGGAATGACAGTGACATCCGAAATTTTCTGTCCGCAACTGTACTAGTTAGACTTTGGGATGCAATATAAATGAGACACACAATTTTACTCTCGTAGAAGAGAATCATAGTGACAAGTGACATTTGATTTAGCGCCAACTGAGAAATGAAACTAACCAACGTGTCAATCTACCGCCGAGAAAAACATCAAAAGCAACGCAACTTAATAAAATATTATTAATCATTTAGCGTTTTGCGAAAAGATCTGCAGCCGAATAATCGCAACTCAAAATTTGAGGTGGCCCAATGTTGTTGCCCATCGCAAAGTAGAGAAAATCATCGCAAATAAAGAATATGAAAAGCCCAATTTGCGATAAATCGCGGCATCTGGCAACTCTGATTGAGAATATGAGATGTCACGCCGATTTGACATAAAATGTAACATCATCATGGCGTACCTGGGGGCCGATTCTCGAATTACGATTATCGATGTCGCCTGCGACATGACGTCAAAATGACGTAATTCCCGAACGATTTATATAGTTTTGAATGAGAGTCTACGTCACTTTGACGTCATATCGCATGCGACATCGGTAATCGTAATTCGAGAATCAACCCCCTGGAGTCGCCTTTGATCACCACGTGATAGCGTCTCTGTAGTATCTTCAATAGCGAGTTATCGCAACCATCACGTTAACTTACGTTAAAATTACGTGGCCCCATTCATTTTGCATTGGATCACATGATATTAACGTTTACCGTAAGTTAACGTGATGGTTGCGATAACTCGCTAATGATTGTTACGGTATATTTTAAAAAATTATTTATTTATTGATTTCTTTCTTTTTAAATTGCAGAATGTATTCCAAAAATCTTGAAAATTAATGTCAACCAAGACATTTAAGTAAAATTGTCATGACTAAAGTAACTCTGCGTACAAAAGTGAGATGGCGCCTGTAAAATAAATATGACAGTTGATGTTTCACAATTGACAAAACGTTGTTTGTTTGAGGTTTTACTAGCGTCAATCAATGAAGCGTGAAAATAATTTATTTCGATTTTTCACCTGTAATTTTTTTTTAAACAATTGCTTCCCATGAGTTTAACGTAACGACCTATTGTTTTACGCGAAATTTTGTTTAAAACAAGAAGTTCGGTTCCATATTTCCAGTTACATTTTTTTAAATTTTTTGTTGCAATGCAAATAACTTATTTTTCAGTTAAGCTAAGATATGTCGTCAAAATTTCAATGCAAGAGTCGATTTGAGAAATTTCAAAAATCATCCGGTACCAGTACTTTAGATTGACAGAAAGAAAATTTTTAGTGGCGCCATCTATGAATTTTCTGCTGAACTACATATATGTTATGGGCCCGATTTTTCAATCCCAAGTTAACTTTAACTTTCGGCTCATTCTCGTAGAAACAATCATAAAAACAATTGCTCTCGGGGCAATAACTTGTCATTGAGAGATCGGGCCTATAACATATAGTCAGACAGATAATAATTCATAGATGTCGCCACTAAAAGTTTATTTCCTTCAATATAAAAGTACAAATTGAAAGCAGAATTACTAAATGTAGCCTACTTGACCAGGTTTTTATTTAGATACAAGTTATGAATTTGTAGTCGTAATCAGAAAGATTTAGATTTTTAAAGCATTTTGGTATTAAACTTAAATTTTAAGCATTAATTATTTATAAATGGAAGAAAAATTAATTAAAATTGTTTATTTATACTTAATAGCTTATTTTAGCAACCACAAATAATAATTCTCGTGGTCAAGGTGTTTAAAACGGAGCGATTCTACTCATATCTGTAGCAACCGTAAGATCCGTAAACTTGTAACTCAGTTTTTAAAATTTTCAAGTTCTAAGGAAGGTATCATTTCTTCGAGGTCTGTAGGATTATTTCTACATCTCTGTGGTATTATTTTATAGACTTACAAGAAATCATATCATACTGAGAACTCCAAAATTTCACTTTTTAATAAATTGACTTACAGGCTTACAGATCTTACGGTTGTTACAGATATGAGCAGAATGGCTTCATAAGTTTAAATTTCGTAACCGAAAGATTACGAAATTTAGAAAGGAAACCCAGCCCATCATATTTTTTTTTTACTTTTGACACTTGTTCAGATTTAATTCTTTTTTTAAAACATTGGAATATTGTACCAGCCCTGTTTTGTTTGTTTTAGTTTTCTTTAATTTTTTATTTAAGTTGCATTTTAATATTCAAATAACTTTAGATCAGTTTACGCAATTCTAATGATGGAAAGCCTCAGTTTAGGAAACAGAATTTTAAATATTCGGCAGTACTTTCAAATAAGTAGTTATCGTCAAATTCATGCAACATTGATGGAAAAAGGAGGTTGAATAAGCGTTAGCCTTAAGGAATGCAATCATTTATTTTTCAGTTAAGCTATGTCGTCATGGCAAGAGTCGATTTGAAAAATCGAAAAGTTCAGGTAATTCATACATGGCGTCACCAAAAGTTTATTTCTTTCAGAATAAAGTACCAGATGATTATTTATTTAAATTTTGTATCCTTAAGGAATGCGATGCCTTATTTCTCGATTAAACTAAGACGTGCCGTCCAAATTTCGTGGCAAGATTTGGATTTGACAAACTTTAAAATAGGTTAGGAATTAGAACTAAAATTGTCATGACTAAAGTAACACTGCGTACAAAAGTGAGATGGCGCCTGTAAAATAAATATAACAGTTGATGTTTCACAATAATTGACAAAACGTTGTTTGTTTCAGGTTTTACTAGCGTCAATCAATGAAGCCTGAAAATAATTTATTTCGATTTTTCACCTGTAATTTTTTTTTTTTAATGGCTTCCCATGAGATTAACGTAACGACCTATTGTTTTACAAGAAATTTTGTTTAAAACAAGAAGTTCGGTTCCATATTTTTTTTTTCAAAACTGTATGAAGTTTCTTGGTTAATTTTCGTTATCTATTAGCGCAAAATAAAATCATAAAACATGACACACATTCATGTATTTGGTCTTAATTTACGACTGTGACGACGACGTAGGCGACTTGAATTAATTGAAAGGCATTTGCATTCTTCAAGGTCTTTCTCATTTAAAGTTTAAAGACAAGTGTTCGTCATCCTTACATACTCGTAACACGATTCGTAAAGTAAATAAACTCTTAAGTCAATTCTAAAGAAATTGATTCACTGTTACTTCTTGTAACTAAAATTTGATTCTGTCATCAAACTTTATTCTAGCCAAACTTAATTTGTTTAAAAATGCATACAGAGAAGTATCTAAAATTAAAGGCATAATGTAAATACGCTTGTATGGAGCGAGTTTCTACAAATGTGATTCACCCACGTCACACTTTCCCTTCCAATTTAAATTTGCAAAACGTTAAAATACGCCCGGCTATTTTTAAAATTCAAACTGCTTTAAATATTTTAGGCAAATATTTATTTTAACGAGGTCTTAATAGTGGCAGAACAGGTTGCCCCCTTTTAACACTTTTCGATATTATGTACTTGGAGTTGTTATTTAATCAACACCTTTGACTTGTGCTAACTCAAGATGAGGCTGCAGATTTAATAATAAGTTTTCCTCTGATCCCTTACCCCATTTTTAGACGAATCCTTCATGTTTGTTTTAGGTACTCCTGCGGAGGTAGCTTTAATCCGAATGACGTCAGATGGTAGACTGCCACTGGCGGAAAGGCGCAATTACAAGAACGTCGTGGATGCACTATTTAGAATAACGAAGGAAGAAGGCGTCACGACGCTCTGGAGAGGAGCAATACCGACGATGGGGAGAGCCATGGTGGTTAACGCGGCGCAACTAGCCAGTTATTCGCAAGCCAAACAGTTCCTTCTAGGCACAGGCTATTTTGGGGATAACATTGGCTGCCATTTCGCCGCCTCGATGATCTCAGGCTTCCTCACCACCGCCGCCTCTATGCCTGTCGACATTGCAAAAACTAGGTGAGTTAAATCTAATACAAAACATACATTTAAACAGTTAGCGCCATCTATGTAAGTAAACCAAAAAAACTACAATGAATCTTTAGAAGTTTCTTATAGCGTTTTCGATTCACTTGCACCGGTTGCACTCGGTGTATATGCATCTTCTTTTAACCTCATGTGATAACACGAAATGAAGATATTCTAAGTGCGCACTAGTACGGTCAATCGAAAACGCTATTAAATCGCTGTTGATTGTTATCTTTTTAATTGCTGCAGGTATTTGAAACAAAAGAAACATTTAAGTAATTTTTACATTTTTTTCCTAAGAGACACGTGACGCCATCTATACATGTATGTATGTATCTTTACAATATTTGCTGTGCTAAAAATAATAAAATTGGAAATTATAATTTTTTTCATAGTTAAGTCAGTTTCTTGTCCGTTGAAAATTTGTAGGAAACAAATTTGCAATTGCATTTATTATTAATGTCGACGTTTCGCTGTGCACTGACGGTTTTTTTCAACGTTAATTTCGTTGTACTTCGATAACTTTTTGAAGGCAAGACGTGTTTTGAGATTAAAACATTTTAAACGATTTTAAAATAATTCGTTTTGAAGGAGAAATCAGAGGCGCCATCTATGAGCTTGATCGAACAATATCACTTAAAGCGCCACATTTACCAAATTACCAAACGTCGCGTCGGTAATTGTTTTACGAGAAATTATCGCACGAACGAGGAAAATACCTTCAAAATTTGTCAATAATTTCCAGTTACATTTTTTTAAATTTTTTGTTGCAATGCAATAACTTATTTTTCAGTTAAGCTAAGATATGTCGTCAAAATTTCAATGCAAGAGTCGATTTGAGAAATTTTAAACATCATCCGGCACTTTAGATTGACAGTGGCGCCATCTATGAATTTTCTGCCGAACTACATATATGTTATGGGCCCGATTTTTCAATCGCAAGTTAACTTTAACTTTCGGCTCATTCTCGTAGAAACAATCATAAAAACAATTGCTCTCGGGGCAATAACTTGTCATCGAGAGATCGGGCCTTTAACATATAGTCAGACAGATAATTCATAGATGGCGCCACTAAAAGTTTACTTCTTTCAGAATAAAGTGCCAGATGATTATTTATTTAAATTTTGTGTCCTTAAGGAATGCGATGCCTTATTTCTCGATTAAACTAAGACGTGCCGTCCAAATTTCGTGGCAAGATTGGATTTGAAAACTTTAAAATAGGTTAGGAATGACAGTTTCGCAGATACTACTGTCAACTGTTTTTTTTTTCTTGTGAGCCCGATTTTCCATCCCAAGTTAACTTTCGGCTTATTCTCATAATTAGAAACAAAAAACAACTGTTCTCGTGGCGATAAACTGAAAGTTAAAGTTAACTTGTGATTTGAAAAATCGGACCTACAACGTATAGTTCGACCGAAAATTTATAGATGGCGCCACTAAAAGGTTTATTTGTTTCAAGCTAAAGTACGAATCGATTTCTTGAAATTTCTTATCTTTAAGGAATGCAATCAGTTATTCTTCAGTGAGGCTAATTGATATGCAGCTGTCCAAATTTAAAGAGATTCAAGAGTTAATAAAAAATTTAAGAAATCCCCCGGTATTTTAGATTGAAAGAAGTAAACTTTCTAGCGGCGCCATCTATGAATTTTCTTTCGAACTATATGTTGTAGGCCCGGTTTTTTGCCTTTGGAAAACCGGACATATAACATATAGTTCAACAGGTAATTCATAGATCGCGCCACTAAAAAGTTTACTTCTTTCAATCTAAAGTACGAATTGATTTTTTAAAATTTCTTATTCTTAATGAATGCAATAAGTTATTCTTGAGTTAAGCTAATTATTGACATGCTGTCCAAATTTCAAGAGTTTCAGGAGTTGATAAAAAATTTAAGAAATTACCCGCGACATTAGATTGAAAGTAATAAACTTTTTAGCGGCGCCATCTATGAATTTTCTGTCGCACTATATTTTATAGGCCCGGTTTTCAAATCCCAAACTAACTTTCAGTTTAGTCTCATAGTAACGGGTAACAGCTATAAAAGCAACTGTTCTCATGACAATAAATTCAAATTAAAGTTAACTAGTAGTTTGAAAAATCAGACCTATGTTTACCGTATAGTTAGACCGAAAATTTATAGATGGCGCACTTTCAATCTAAAGTACTGGGTGAGTTTTTAAATTTTTTTATCCTTGAAGAATGCAATGACTTATTTTTCAGTTAAGTTAAGATGTGCCGTCTAAATTTCATGGCAAGAGTTGATAAAAAAATTATTCGGCACTTTAGGTTGAAAGAAATAAACCAACTTTTTAGTGGCGCCATCTATGACTTTTGTGTGGAACTATACATATACTACATTTATTATCGGGCCGGTTTTTCAAATACATTCACTAGTTAACTTTAACTTTTGACTTATTCTCACCGTGACAGTTATAAAAACAATTGCTCTCGCGGCAATAAACTGAAGGCCAAAAGTAATTTGACGTGATTGAGAAAGCGGGCCATAGAGTGCCAAATATAAAACTGAAGATTAGGTAGTAGTTATGTTTTAGGAGCAGTCTTCTGAAAAAGGAATTACTTTCGTGACATTCACGCTGGATTTCACAAACGTCACTTAACTTTAATCATCGATTAAGAATAATCATTCCTATACCTTCAACACATGTAACCATGGCAATGTTTACTTTTAACGGATGATAAATTTAAGTAGCGTTTGTGAAATTCGCCACTAGAGTGTGCAATTAAAACGATGATGCTTTAAGTGATTTACTTATTTTAAATTTGTTTGTTTAATAATTTAGTTTGACTTCTTATTTTCAAGAGTTATTTGTAAATCTCTTGTTGTTTTGAAATGTTTTACAATGGATTTCAGATAAATAGATTTCAGTAGCTTCATCTACGATTCATCGTAGGAACTGTATTTTCTACAGCGCCAAGTTTAAAATATAGAAAATCGATAATTATTATTTTAAGACAATATTGTAAAAAACAATTATTGACTTTCTATAATTTATATGGCGCTGTAAGAGATCTTAGGATGAATCATAGATGGCGCCACTAGAACAAGTATTTGTAAGATATTTTCCGAAAAGAAGAAAGTTACTTTTAATTAAAAAATCTATGTCGCTATCTATGTAATTATTTTCTTTTTCAATATTTCAAACGTTAGAATCAGATATAATACCGTAAATACTAATAATTTCTTTGTTATTTGTATAAGTGCTTTATTCTAAAATGTTTTTTTGTTTTTGTGTTTTATTGCTAATTTCAACGAAAAAAATAAGTGTGCCTGCCATCTATGAGCTGCATCTTGACATCAATGACAGACTTAAATAATCGAAATTAAAAACATATTTTGAGTTTTGACCTTTTGACCCATTATAATAAAGTTCGTTTTAATTTGATTAGTTTTTATTGCTTCACTGTTTTTTGTTTTAAATAGTTTTCGCGTCTAACTTCATCATTAACTTGAGCTTCAAAACTAGTCCAAATTGTGAGAAAAAAAAACTCGCTGTATAAATCTCCTTATCAAAATCTATATTATAAATCATTTTCTGAGACATCATAAAAAAATATTTTTACAACAATAAAAGCCACAAATTACTAAGTAAACAAACGCTGGCTGAAAACAACGCGCGCCGTTTATCCATCAACAAACTAAAAAAATGTTTGCCTGCTACAGCAAATAATCCTCGTACAAACAAGTTAGTTTGTCAAGCATAAGCGTTATTTAAATAATATTTGCCCATTCATTTACCGCGCGTTAAAAATCATCTAAAATTATTATGTAAGGTGCAAGTGTCACAGTGGAGTCGAAGGGTTTCAGGCAAAGGCCAATTGATAATTCAAAAATCCGCAGATAATTTTTTTTTATCGCAGAACAACTGATTAGAGAGGTTTCATTTATGTCATTATGACTCTATTACTTATGGTTATGAGTATTGTGTTAACAAGGAATTTTACAAAATGCAACACATCGTAAACACCTTTATTTGCATGAGAACCTTGAACCATTGTTTTGTGTGTGCAAATGAAAATGAGTATTTTGAGCCACACACGAACAAAGAAAAACATTCACCCACTTTTTTCTTTCTTTGTTTATTTTTGTAAACAAAATTGAGGAGATTATGGTTGCGCAGAAATGATGGTACCTTGATTCCTAAACTAACATCTAATCCTTTTCTATAAAAATAATTTAAATATTGGAAAGGAGAAAATATCCATACGTATTCATGACTTCATCAAAAAAAATTAATAAAAGAAAGTAATAAAATTTATGAAATCGCTCGATTTCAACTTGGCGCTTTAGAAGATTTTAAGTAATTCATAGATGGCGCAAACGAAATTTTGTCTCAATTGCAACATAACCAAAGTCAACTGTATAAATATAGAGCAACACAGAACTAAAGAAGTAGAATAAAAGAGATGATATTATTATTTAGAAATTGTCGCGGGAAAAGTAATTTTCTTTATTGTGTAGTTTAAATTTGGCGTTGGCCGACGATCTTCTTTTGTTTTCTTATTTATCCAATTCTGCATTTCGTTGGTGTTTGTTTCCGTTCTTTTGTTTCCTCTTCTTGAATTAAATCTTGTATTGTATACAATAAGCGTCTTTATATTTATGTCAATATTGAACTAATTTTTACATTTTTCATTTCACCTTAGTAAAATAAATTCTTATTCGTAGAAAATTTAATGGGTTTGTGACTGTGTAGAAAATATCCCACACTTGTTAGTGATTTTTATTAGGTATTCTAATCTTTCAATTCGATCATAAAGACAAGGATTAAAAGTTTCTAATTCGACTGTCAAGTTCAGAGTTGCCTTTCTCTTTTATCACTTTCGTTTTCGTTTTAATTTTATTTTGCCAAGTTGTTAATCATTGAACAAACCCAATTTATTTGCCTATTAATTACCAAAGCATAATGTTTTAATCAAAGGACCCGCTAAAATTCTCGCTCTCATATTAATTGCCTAATTAGATCTCATTCTCGTTACACTTGTCTGTCTGTTAGAGATTAGCGGAAGGCACACGTTCGATAAGCATTTAAAAATAGCAGCACTTCATTATTATATAATTTATTGATTAACAAATCTGAGCGTTTGAAAGTTTTCTAAATTTTCGTTGCCCCTCAAGCCAAAACTTGCTTTTAAGTTGGTATCAGAATGGGCGGAAGTTTGAGACACGACAAACCAGATTTTGGTTAAAAAAGCGACGAGTACTTTCTCTTCCTGCTCTGATTGGCGCGCACCAACAAACGAAGGAGAATGCACGTGACCACCACTCACCGACCTTGAAGACCCAATAGAAAATACACTCAAAATACAATAATTTAATTAAATAAGTTAATTATAATCGTACACTACCTGTACGTACATTGAACATGAAGCTAATGAAAAATAAATTGCACTTTGATGTTTCCTTCTCTGATTAACAGTTTCTTGCTTTCTCAAAAGTTGTGTAACGATTTTTTAATTCAATTTGCATGTATTTTTCAGGATACAAAATATGAAAACCATCGATGGTAAACCTGAATACAGGGGTGCCATAGACGTCTTGACAAGAGTCGTCAGGAACGAGGGCTTCTTCTCCCTGTGGAAGGGCTTCACTCCGTACTTCGCAAGACTGGGACCACATACCGTGATAACACTGATATTCTTAGAACAAATGACTGCGTCATATCATTTTTACGTACTGGGTAACGTTAACAAAAGAACGTCTCTATAAGCCACAAGGAAGAAGACGAGTAATGCAGTTCGTGTTCAGCGAGGCCGAGGCGGATTCATAACGTTACAGGGATGTACATTTTGTAATATTTATAATTATATTATTGTTATATGACAATCGACGTTCTGAATCCGACTCTGGGCCTCTTCTATATCGTAGTTTTATACAAACGTACAAGTAGGATTTAGGCGTTAATTAATTCATTGATTTTATTTCATAGTTTATTATTATGCTTGCGTGGTTTATATGCAAGTGGGGAGATTTATTTAAACGAAAGAGAACTGCGAAAAATAACTATAAGTATTTTGGAGGTCATTCCAATTTAAAAAGAAAACGTTGTTTAAAAATTGTTACAACATGGCCTTCCCTCGATTTTAAGAAAAAGTGTATTGGCTTTAACAGAGCTTATTGTGATAGACTCTTCATTTTACGGTTTTTAAGTAAACATTTATCCGTTTTTAAATATTTAGTTATCAAGGGAAGGCGAAAACTATATGAAAATTAAATGACTCATTTTATTTTTAAGTAGATGTATAGAGCGTTCAAAAATGATTGAAAGGCATTTCTTGGTTTTAAAACTGTATTTTTTTACGA
Source organism: Dorcus parallelipipedus (assembly GCA_958336345.1). Lineage (NCBI taxonomy): Eukaryota > Metazoa > Arthropoda > Insecta > Coleoptera > Lucanidae > Dorcus > Dorcus parallelipipedus. The sequence continues at coordinate 5,065,344 of OY284478.1, read as the reverse complement.
AGGAAAAATTTACAAAAGGCAACTTAATGAACAATTTATTTAAAAAAATGTTTATTAATTATACTGGCGTTTAGAGCAATCTTTTAGGTTAAGTTACATCTTAATATTTTGAATAAAAATTAATCAGTGAGTTGTTGTTATCAAATGAACGAAAATGTGTAAATCACGACGCAGACGACAGCACGTGCTATTGGTGCACGGACGCGCGGCAGAAACACCAACGTTAAAAAATGAAAATTACTAACGCGACTGCGTGCTAAATTCAAACGCCTTTCAATACGATATTATTGAAATCACAATTTTTATTTTGTTGTCATATTTTGCTTTGTTTTGTTTAGTGTACAATTGCGTCCAAAATGAGCTGTTACAATTAATATTAAACTCCTAATAGTTAAGTTTACACCTACCCCATTAGCATGCTAATTACCTTTAGTTATTAGTAAGTAACGGGGGGGCGATATTGCGTACTACGACGAAACCGTGATGTAATTACGAGTGATTCAATTCAATAACCTTTCTCATGCTGCGGATGATTTGAATTAAAAGCAATTAATTATTTGTTTGAACAACAATTTAGGTCGCGACATCTCTCGTCCGATTTTTAACCTAAAATTGCCCGAATCACGGCTTCCTAGATTAATTAATTAACAAAGTTCTTTATCTATCAGCCAGTTGCGTTCTAAGTTCAGAGCTATTTTTCTGTGTCGAAGAGGGAGCCAGACTACAGCAGTGCTGCCAACCGATCAAGAATACATTTCGAAAGATAATTGTGAAAAATTTCGGTAGATCATTAAAATGGTTTAAACGCAACGAGTTAAGAATAAACAGGAGGGAGTCATACTAACAATAGTTTCTCGTCCAAACTGGTCACTAAATATGGCCGCGGTAAGTCATAAGAGCACACATGCGTTTTACAAAATTCAAGAACGAGCACTAACCGCACAGTTCACCATTGTTTATAATACACTTACTACACTAAATTAAAAAAAAATCTGATCCTAGATGTGTCAATTATATTCTATGTACCTAATGTAGACACTGAGGCCCGTTCGGGAACTGTATTGCGAGAGCACTTTGGACGTTTAAAATGAAAAGCAAAATGCACAAAATCATTTACATGAGAGAGAAAAAACATTACCCAGAGCGCACTCTCTTTAGTCGGAGTGTTATTCCTGAACGGGCCCCTTGAGTTCTATCATAAAAGTAAGAAGTGATTGAATGAAAAATGAATAAGAGTTGGCGATGAAACTAGATACGCGTGTGCGCCTTTAGTTCATCGAACGTTCCTTCAGTCACTTCCTTCAAACATTTCTACAAAGCAAGGAAACAGTTATTTTAACAAAGGTTAAAGCAGATGCGTAAAATGACCACTGCCTGCTGCATCAAGACACGTTTGAACTATATGAATAACTGCGTGAGTAACGTTAATATTAATACGACATTATCCAAGACATGCATTTAAATTCTAACGCTTACCCTAATTCACTTTTATATTGATCGCTTGTTACTTGGAACGAACACACTTACATAACGCTTGCTGCGCTACTGATTATCGAAAAATTTCAAAACTAATCTAAAAGTCATTCACTTTTTAATTGAAGTCCGTAATTACCTCTCAATGTATCGTTCGTATGTACTACTAATCACAGTTGCTAATTAAACACATAAGCTCGTTCTGAACTTATTTTTTATTTACGGATGTCAACAAACCGCCATATTGCAGAAATTGACCTACCGCAAAGTAGTAACTTCCGTCAATTATAATTACATTCTCCCACTGCCTTAGGTTATCTCCTGTTAATTCTTAACTCGTTGGTAAAACAGGACAATATTTTTATTCATAAAGTAAAAACAAAAAAAAATAACAAAGTTAATGGTTAGGTGTGATGACGATTAGGTGTAATAACAAGATTTAAAAAGTATTTATACAATGTATACAGCCTGTCCCAAATGTAGTGTAGCAGCCAATATCTTCCTTTAATGACAAGATAGAAAATTATTCAAGTTCTGTCGAAAATGGCTTGTGATACCCTACAAGATAGGGTACTTAAAAGTTAACCCCTAAGCAGTTACTACCCCAACCCCATTTTCTTTCATTTCTATCTTGTAGAGCACTGGAAGCCGTTTTCAACAAAATCTGAATAATTTTTTTGTCTAGCCGTTTGAGGAAGATATTGGCTGTAACACTAAATTTAGGACATATAATAATATACAAGGTTGGACAAAAACCTAGAGTATTTTTTTCTAATTCTTTAAATACAAATTAATTTGATAAAAATTTGAATTGGGGGGGTCTTGTTTATAGATTTTTTACCAACTTTTGCCCATACAATTTTTACTTAACTACAAGAGAAAAGCGCAGCGACAATTTTTTTTCGTTATATTTTTATACATAGATATAATTGAAACATATATTTTGCTAGAATTAATTTGAATTCAGTGAATCGATGGACTGAGTTCAAAGTCGGTAGAGTTGGCAGCACTGCACTAGAATGTCCTGTTACCATCTTCAGAGAAGTGATTGTTACAAATCAGAGCATAATTTGATAAAGTGAAGCATTCCAGGGTGATAAGAACGTAACATATTTACGATTTATTATTCAAATTGATATAAAATGTACAAAATTCAAACTCAAATGTAACAATTAACGCGGTAACCATGACAACGGCGGAAGTACTGTGCAGAGGGAGCCACACTAACGAGAGTTTCAAATGCGACCGACCGGATAAAGGACTAATCATTTCTTAACTTGAATAAAAAATTAAGTTTGAATTAATTATAAATTTTTTTGGATGATTTGTATTCAGTGCTTTTATTTAAGTGTAATTCGTTTCCTTTTTGTAACGGAAATTAATAATGGACTAGAAATAGTTAATTAAATCAAAAGCTCAAATTGTTACTTGAAAAAACCCAACAAGTTTCGGGCTCTTTACAATCATCAGGTGTAAAAAAAAACTGAGCCGCCACCTTCGTGATGAGCAGTTAAAAGTTATGGTTTTAATAAGTTATAAAAGTCTCTTTTTTTATATTGTGGTTGTAGTAAAAAAATCATTAAATTGTTTTATCTTTACCTCTGATGATGGTTATGGAAAGAAGCCGAAATTAACTCAAGTAACGACTTGTGTGGAATGGAATAGATGCACTACTATCAAGGCCTTAGATTTAATTGTTTTTTTTTTTAATTGAAGAACTGTTTAATTCATCGATTTTTAGAGTTTATTTTCATTCAATTAACTTTTGTCAGTTGGACAGTGAAAAATGTATTCATTATATTATCTTTTATTACATATTTTTTTATTTTGTAGTTGATTCATTCACCCCAGTCACATTTTATAGTTTTAGTTTCATCGAGTCCTCGTTCTTTTATTTCACTGTGAGAACGTACGAACTTTACAATTAATTCTTAAGAACGTTGCCACATTAAATTTTTTCAAATGTACCTATTTTTCTATGTTAACGTTGAGTTATTCACGTTTGATACTTTGATCATTTTCATTTTGTGCAGCAGCCTAAGTTGCATGTAAAACATTTCTTAAGAATTATTTTCTGTTTACTCAAGTGGACCGAGTTTTTTGTCACATTAAATTTTGCTCGTCTTCAGATTGCACCTTTTCATTTCGATTGTTGCGTCAGTTAATAAGAAAGAAGTTTTCTGAACTGATAAACATTGCTTATTTCATCATATGCAAAATGTACACAGAAGTGTTTGTTTGGTGGCATACTCAATGTTATTAATATGAAGTAGGTTTGGTTGCCTATTCACTTGGCTTTATCTGTTTACCGAGTTTGTGAAGCGGAATAAATAATATTCGAGAGTTATTTAGTAATTTCTGCATCAATGATGTGAACAAGAAGAAATGGGAAGCAAAGTTATTTATAAGTTTATAACACTACTGGCATTTTGTCTAACGTATGCAAATAGATATAAATAAATACGAGGGATGCTTAGAAAAACTTGTGCAATGCTGGATCAAGGCATGCGAATTTTATTCGAAGAAAATTTAATAAATAAAATATAAAATAACCAACATTGTTATAAAAGGAGAAAATAAAGACCGCCGTTCGATTTTTTCTAGCACAATACAGTGTTGCCAGATTTTTAATTTTTAGAAGCTTGGCGCAAATAAGACGGCGTTGTTGCAACAAGTGGAATTAAATCACAGACTAAAATAATAAATAATGATGCTTAATAAATGTATTATTGAATTTTATATTTCTCAGCTACCGGTTTCGACTACATTGCTTTTACCCAGTTGATAAATGTCAAAGATTATGAAAGTTTCTACTTTAATCATTAGAAAACAAAGTCACAAGTTCGGAGTACGGCGAGATATAATTCTATAATAAATTAAAAATAATTTAATTGTCATTAAAACACTTAGGCCCAGTTGTACATACAATGCCAGTTTAAATTTAAGCTGGAACTTAAATTCTTAACGATTATTTCAACAATTGTTGTTAAGGGATTAAGCTTTGGTTTAAAGTTAAACTGGAATTGTACAACTGGGCCTTAATAAACGAGCTGCAGTGATCAAAATAAAAACGAATCAGAGTAGCTGTAGGAATTTAAACGTGTGCCTTAAATAACGTCATACCAATATTAACTGTCGATCAATGAATCAAAAGTTGTTTAACGTTATCCACCATGTAGAATTCGAAAGTGTCTCGATGCAGGCGGTGGTCACCTTACGCACCAACTTTAATTTTTTCTTAAATAAAACGTTTTTCAAATTAAGGTTAGGTTCGAATAGAAACGTCAAAAGTGACATTCGATGAACTAAATGCACATATGCGCGTTTGGTTACAACGCCAATCCTAATTCGTTTGTCATTTGATCACATGTTACTATTCCATCAACATTTCAATTACATAGTTTATTAATTTGTGATTTGTTTTGTTTTAACAAGTACACTTCGCCATCCAGTAGAAACTGATTTAAATCTTGCGCCCGTTTCTACTTTTATGGAAGCTTTCTGTTCAAGAATAACTCTGGAACAAGGTATGTACAGTTGTGTTGTACAGAGTTTGTACTGTCTAAGCTTGTATGTGCATTCTTGATGAACTGCAAAAGATTGTTGTACAAGTTTTGTTAAATATACGGTTTCTGGCAATAATAATATTATTGAACACAAAAATAGAAAAACCAATTGCCGCTCAAAAGCAGATATTTAAAACGGAGCTGTACAACACCTTTTTGAACACAGCTGTACCTCCACGGGAACAAGTGAAGCCTGAAAGACTTTCTAGCAGTGTAGCCAACTCGCCCGCTACAGCCTCTGTTCGACTGAAGTGGAATAGCGACAATTGACGGTCTACGCAACGCGCCAGCGTCAACGCAGCTTAAAGCTGGATTTACATGTAGCGTTGAGCGCGTCAAAACGCCGGGCGTACTGTACCCCCATTGGTTAGTGCTCGTTACGTAAAGAGCAGTAGCCAATAAGAGTATAGTACGCTCGGCGTTTTGACGCGCTCAACGCTGCATGTAAATCCAGCTTAAATTGGAAGGAGACGTAGCGGAATTATTATGACCCAGTTGGCAACACTGCTTTCTAATACAAATTCAACACCATCTGGAGCGTGCGTCGAAACTTTATAAATCTTGGAGAAACTCTAAAGGCCAGTACACAATGGATTTGCATAAAACATAAGACATAAGCCGTAAGAAACACATTTGCTTTGTTCTCGTTACGGAGCTATTGTGTTACGCGCACTTATTTACATAGGTCGAATTACTGTTACGGCTTATGTCCTATGTCTTATGTTTTATGCGAATCCATTGTCTACTGGCCTTTAGAAGGCGCGGCAATTATAAAAATGAACAACGAGTTAACTTACGGCAGTGGGAGAATAGAATGTAATAGAAGTTACCACTCTGCAGTTGGCCAGTTTCTGCAATATGGCGTTGTCGTAAAATAATTGCCTGACTTTGTATTTGTAAAGTGCGTTCAAAAAAAGCTGTTATCAAGTAGGCTTATGTCAAATGCAAATTTTGCAAGTCACGTCGTACTGTACATATATAAAACCCATCGTCATACTAAATTATTATTACGTTGGCAATACCCGGTTCTGTCACTCACCTTTGTCATTTTTTTTCTGATGTAAAAATAGTAACGACAAAATAAAATGAAGTCAAACAAATAACGTGTCGACTTTGACATTTAATACTGAATTTGTTCATTGTAGCCACATGTAAAACGTGAAACACACTAAAAACTATGGCGCCAAATTCAAAGTATCTGCAACCATTAAAAATCACACTGTACATACATCAACAACAAACAAGAATGACAACTTTTATTTTTTGATTAGTGCAGTATTATGATTTACGGTGAGCATTTGTTTTTGTAGATATTAAACTTTTGTAATCATACATTTATTATAAACATAACCTACATTTTTATATCCATTTAATTACGATTTTCTGCAAAATGGATAATAAAACGCAATTAATGAAATGAAACATTTATTTTATTATAAAAATACCTCGAAGATGTAAACAAAACCTTTGACAGTTGACGCTGTTGACAGCTTAAAATATTGTAGTTGCAACATACGTACTAAGCTACGACGTGCGGCCATAAAATAAAAGCCAGTTCAGAGCCTTCTCGATAACGGATTTTTTTGAACGCATGTTATCTGAGTTTAAAACGAATTTATGTGTTTATTTAATAGCAAGTGTAATCAATACAAAGTGGTCAAAGTCAAAGGTTTGAGTTGGCAGTGCTGAATTTCATTTTTAAATGGTACAACTGGAGTAAGTTCCGGTTGTTGACGTCTTGACACTGACAGCCGTCACTTTACAAGCGTCATTTGACATTCCAAATTCAAATTGACGCTAATTTTTCTTCGCATAACCTGTTATATGTTATGTCAAATAAACCAACGAAACATCTAAACATATATCCGGTTGCAGTGCTGCAAATAGCCGAATAAAAAAATGCTCTTAATCGTTTTGCCAACTCAAACAGTTTTTCTTGATTACTTTGTAGTATATCGTAAGTGTAAGTCGAAGTCTAGTCAGTGAAAATTAAATTGGACGAGCCGCTCTGTAATACAATTTATCTAACTATATATATGCTGCAAGATGCTTGCTTAAATTGGGGCGGCACTGTACTTACTGGAACGGTTGATTTTCACTGACTGGACTTCGAATTACACTTACGAAGTGTACAAACGATACGTTATAGTAATTATAGACTTTATAATTAAAAAGTGAATGACTTTTAGGTTAGTTTTGGAATTATTCGATGATAAGTGGCGAGTGGCCGGATTAATCAATAGGCAAAGTAGGCAATTGCCTAGGGGCGAATAATCCATAGAGGGGACGCCTGAGGATTTATAAAAATTTAGAATTATAGCTATATTTAGTTACCACTTTGGACAAGAAACTATTGTTAGTATGATTCACTCCTGTTTATTCTTAACTCGTTGAAAATAAATATGTACAGTGTACTGTCTGTTTCAAAATCAAAAAACCACCGACCTCGCAATTTACCTCGTAGATACAACCGGCAACGATGGTACATGTGCCAACTAGTGTGTCATATTTAGGGGGAAGAAAATTTTAACTGCGCGTCTTGAAAGATTTTTGCGTTTTCGCAGCCTTGTAAGCTTTTAGGCAAATTAAATATTAATATGACGTTTTAAATTTTGACGCTAAACTACTGACGCGCATAAATTACAGTGACATTGTGAAGTACCAACCAAAATATATCTGGGAACTTTGCTTTTTGGCAACATAATCCAACATAATCCAACAGGTGGTGCTTTTTTAAACAGGTGTTTTTTTGAAACAGACAATAAACGAAAATGATTTTTCGTTACAAGAAAATTTCGTTGTAGGTTCTTGTTTCATTCCCTAATTAAATTGTAGATAATTTTTATAAGATATTTATTGAGGAAAGTTTGAAGCGTGACGTAAGCAAGGGACCGTAAAAAATGAAATTAAAAAAGGCTTACACTTAGTGTAATTTTCCTTAATCAAATGTTTACGTAAATTTTTTTCATTTTTTTTTAATAAGGAAATAAATTAATTTAATTCATAAAAAAAATTAACGTTAATCGTTCAATGTATACCTACTAACATTACGGACTATTAATGGTAAAATTTTAAATGTGTAGACGTCAGAATTACTTCCGATGTTTTGCATATGTATAAACATAAAAAATGTTAAAGTTAGGTTTACGTTGTAGAAATGGCGTGCCTGGATTTTATTGTCCGCTACTGTACATATATAAAACCCATCGTCATACTAAATTATTATTACGTTGGCAATACCCGGTTCTGTCACTCACCTTTGTCATTTTTTTTCTGATGTAAAAATAGTAACGACAAAATAAAATGAAGTCAAACAAATAACGTGTCGACTTTGACATTTAATACTGAATTTGTTCATTGTAGCCACAAAGCCACATGTAAAACGCGAAACACACTAAAAACTGTGGCGCCAAATTCAAAGTATCTGCAACCATTAAAAATCACACTGTACTGTACATACATCAACAACAAACAGGAATGACAACTTTTATTTTTTGAATAGTGCAGTATTATGATTTACGGTGAGCATTTATTTTTGTAGATATTAAACTTTTGTAAAATCCGAAAATAAACATTTTATTTACGTTGGCTTGGTCGTTTGAATTCCCGCAGAGAAAGAGAGAGAGAAAAAAATAGTCTTCTTAATTTGGTGGCCTAATTAATTTGGACGTGCGCTATGCAGGCCACGGCACTGTAACTTTCCTCCCCACGTTTCTTAATTAGAAAATCGCCGGCAAAATTGTACTTGAGCGACAATTTAAACAGATTACGCACTGCGCAGAAGTTTCCTATGCGCTCTGGAACGTTCTACCCCTATCCTGCCCTGAGCATCCTTGTGGTGTAATAAAATGACGCTCGAATTAACGCTATCATCATGGCGTGGAAAATACCTACGTTATGCACGTACGCCACGTTACATACTACGTAAATTGCACCGGAAATAACGACTTATTACCTAACTTCAATGCTGCTTTGAATTTCTTATAAAAACAAATCAAATCCTTTATGAATCTTCATCCTTCCATCTCCATCATCATGTTACGTTCAAATTGAACTTGACTTAATTAAGGAACACCTCGTATGTTATGTATTTTCGAGATGCACTTTGTATTTTGTTGCTTCTTCTTTTTTTTTAATACGTAAGCAATGAAACTAAGATAAATAAAAGGCTATCGCCCAATAAAAATCACTAAAAAAAAATTGAATAAAAGAAGAACTGACTGAAGATTAACACCTAGTTCGTCATATCACCTTCTCATTTAATCACTTTCTTTTGTTTTTTTTAATTGTTTTTTTTTCGGAAACTCCAAACACACAGTTAATACAAAGTGAACGAAATTAATAAAGAACAAGATAAATAAAATAAACATCAGTAAGTCGGCCGCAGCCGCTGCATCGTCGTACGTGAGCACTAGTCAATAGCTGGCAAGCTTGGCCTATACTTAGAATAACGCTTCTTCGACTGGGAATAGTTCGAAAATGAAAAGACGATCTGTGAGCTAAAAACAAAAGAAAAATGAAGACTATCAGCAAACAAAAAGAAAATCGGCAAGCAAAAAAATCTATAAGTGAAAAATTGACTCCTTGAAGAAAAACAAAATTTCATAAACAAGGAAGATGAAGAATAAGAAATAAAATAAACATAGCGTAAGTCGGGCGCAGCCGCTGCGGGTAGTATGTGAATCACTGCCAATACACGCGCCTTCCCGGTAAGCTTGCAAGCTTGGGGAAAAACTATCAGCAAGCAAAAGAAAACAGCATCGAAATACGAATAATAAAATGAACTAAAAAATAAACAACGGCGACGATACTCACCACACAAAGACTAACAACTAAAATAAATAAAAAATAAATTTTAAAAAATAAACAAAAAATAAGAACACGACTACTGGCTATGTAATACCTGTCGTAAAACTCACTCCTCTTTTATATGGTTTACACCGGAAATTCCGATTATGGAAAAATCTTTTATGGAATACTTGCCCCATGAGTCGTAAAACTCAGTTCCCTATTATATGGTTTAAGCCGGAAATTCCGATCCTATGAGTCATCTTGATTTTCCTGAATCGTTCGCTTTGAGTTACGTTTGCATGAGCCCGTTTCTTTGATGAGTCACCTCTGCCATTGTTTTTTGTTGCTATATGCAGCTGAAATTCGACGAATGCAGTTTTATTCCAAAGGTCATTCGTGACTCATGTCGGCAAAGTAAGTCGTTTGTTTACATTATTTTTAGATGGGCAAATTTTCGGCGTTTGTATAGAATTTAACTTACGCAATTAACTTACACTTCTGCTGGGAATTGTTCGAAAATGAAAAGGCTCTCTGTAAACAAAAACAAATGCAAAAAAACTCGGCAAATAAAAAACCTGTGAATGGAAAATTGACTCAACAGAGAAAAAAAAATAAACAAAGGAGACGAAGAACAAATAAACATATTGCTGTGAATCTCAGGGTATTTTGCAAATTTTCTCTTTTTGGCCCCACGTTGGTCGCCAATTTTATGCTGTGTTATGCCGTCACTTTGGGCGACAATTTAATTGCTGAGTTATCCTCAGGATAATTCTTTGTTTTTTTATTATTTTACTTTTTCTTATTTTGTTATTTTTCCTCTCGGAGGATGATGATGAATTTTGTAGTGTATCGTAGACCAATTTCTTTGTTGTAGAGTGTATTTTAAAGCCTTCACATTCAAAAATGTCTAACGTCAGTGTGTATGTCAATGTATCAATGTAAGTGTGTGTGTATAAATAAAAAATGTTGTAGACGAGAAACGTACAACCCATCGTCATACTAAATTATTATTACGTTGGCAATACCCGGTTCTGTCACTCACCTTTGTCATTTTTTTTCTGATGTAAGAATAGTAACGACAAAATAAAATGAAGTCAAACAAATAACGTGTCGACTTTGACATTTAATACTGAATTTGTTCATTGTAGCCACATGTAAAACGTGAAACACACTAAAAACTATGGCGCCAAATTCAAAGTATCTGCAACCATTAAAAATCACACTGTACGTACATCAACAACACACAAGAATGACAACTTTTATTTTTTGAATAGTATTATGATTTACGGTGAGCATTTATTTTTGTAGATATTAAACTTTTGTAAAATCCGAAAACAAACACTTTATTTACGTTGGTTTGGTCGTTTGAATTCCCGCAGAGACAGAGAGACAAAAAAATACACATGTATCACTGTACATGTATCACTTCAAATAATTGATTTTCACAAACTAATTATTCCGCATGAAGGAGTTCGGGTTTTTAAAGGAAATTTATAATATTAGGTCGGGTTTTTCACAAAACCTTCCCACTAAAGTTTTACTCACTTGTCTTCCGTACGTTGATCCACCAATGGTTATCACGGCGCGGCGGCGGTTTTATAAACGTGACGGGCCATAAGTTCACGCGATAACTAACACTTGTTTATTCTCCTAACTTCTTACTATAACCTACAATTTCCTTTACACATTGAATTATTCATGGCGTTAAATAAATTATCCTAATATTTGCTACCTACCCGAAGCACAGCAAATTGTACGAGTGACTTTGACGTTTCTCCAGCACCGCCGGCGAAGCTCTTGAAGAAGGGAGGGTTCAAGGACATCCCAAAAGCAAAGGGTGGACAAGTTGAATAAAATAAAAGTCACCAGCTGGACACACTTGTTTTTATTTAAAATGTTCGAAAAATAAATAACGAATAAGAAAATGAATAATTTACAAACATCGAAAACTAGCCAGAAGGGATTACAGTGAATCGAACAACTTAGACTTTAACCGTTAAGCAGATCTGCTCTTCGTTTACAAATAAAACTTACAGTAATTAAAACGAGTTACTAACGAATGAAATGAAAGCAAGTAAAAATAATATAACAACGCCGCGTCTAATTAAATGAGTCGACCAAAAAGGTAATTGAAAGTAAATAATAATAATATTTCCGACCTTGCTTTTTGTGACTAAAATCCGGTGTCAGTGGTGAGAGAGCGCCCTCGAACGGAATTAAATGCAGTCAATGACGTACTTCGACGCAGTTGTTACGTCACCAAGCGGCGTCGTGTCTAAAGGTCAGGTCCACTTTCCGAAGCAGAGGGAGGCCGTGATGCCGGGGCACTTAGTCGTTTCAAACGCCGATTTCTTTCACCCGTAGGGATGTCGATTAATTCAACGGAGGTAAAACCACCACTAAGAGCCTAGTAGAAGAGAGAGAGATACGCGTTATCAACAGAACATACGCATAAAATTGCCAATAAGACATACCTGTTGTTTGTCCAGAAACAGGCCTTAGAAAAGCTTAATAATGAGCTTGAATTCACTCGGCGTGCTTTTAACAAATCTCGGAGTAGATTCCGTTTCAGGCTTCAATCACAAAACTCACATGAAAGAAACACAACGATTATAATCACCAACAAGCAAAAGGTGAGCACGCCAGGATCGCTGTTGAAATAATGAGCGCAAAGCCGAGGGTCTTCCGCTATGCGCTGAGTCGGGGTCGTTACGGGATGAAATCAGTTTTAGCCGGGCGACAGGGTGAAATGGAGAGATACTGTAGGACTAAATAACAGCGTATGGTTTGGTGGCGTAATATTAAGAAATATGAGGAAAGTCACGTAAGCATACTGAAGTTTAGCTTCCCGTACAAATACAGAGCGACTGCCAAATATTATGAGTAATTACAATTCTAAACTTAATTCCTACGTATTTACACTTTAAAAAATCTAAATAATTTAATAGTTAATTTTAAATTGATTATTTCTAAAAATATTTACTTAAAATTAAAAGGTTTGAAAAAATAAACTCGAATTAAAGAATTCCTTAAACAAGTCTTCTAAAATACACTTGGTACAGTACACTATATTTTTTTATTTTATTACTTTAAAAATGTTTCTTTCTTTATGTTAAAGAATTTTTTAAAGAAATATGTATATGTATAGAGTAACACTGCGATGTGTAAGTCGGTCGTAGCCGTTGTGGATATGAATCATGTATCACTAAACAATACAGACGCCTTTTCGGCAAGCTTGGGGAAAAATGAAATCTATCACCAAGCAAAAAATTTAAGAAAAAGCTATCAGCTAGCAAACAAAATACCTATAAATGAGTTTTCACCTAGTTCATCTCATCACCTTGTTATTTAATCACTTTTCTTTTGAATTACGGCGGTGTTCGTTGGATGGTTGCTTTGTTACGCGGATGTCAATGTGACGCTTCACCCATATTTGTCTATCTGACATTGTCTGACGTTTCTCGACGTCATTTTGACGTTTCTGACAACTGTCATTTTGACATTTGTTATTAAATGTCATCGCGACGTGCTTCGTTGGTAGCTAAGCAACGTACGAGCTCTCACAATTTTTTTGGGTTAAATTAATTTTTGTTAATTTTTAAAAATTCTGTCAATTAATCGCGCCGCAACACGTTGTACTTTCTCAGCTGTAGATTGTGTCGTGAATAGCAAATAGCACAACGAATGCTGCTGCCCCATGAGCTATCACGCACGAGATGGTGGCCGGAGCGGACAATAGCGTGTCATCGTAAACTTGCAAAATTGTTGGTTGCAAAAAAATTCTATTAATTTTGGATGAATATTTTCAGTTAGAGGATACTCGCTTCGCTCATTTTATAGCTCTCATTTTTTATTACTTATTTCTTTTTTAGTTTTTTTCTTATCGAATTATTTTTAGTATTTCATTGATACCTTAAAACTTCTCTCCATTTTTAGGTATTACCATTGAGTATTACTTTATCCGCTAGCGCCAGCGATCGCTACGCCGCTCTGTGTGATTCAGTTGAACTATTCAAAGTAGGGATTTAAAAGTCAGACTTGACAGAACTTGACATATGCGTGTAATATTACGTTGCGTCACGTCGCTGTTCATAACCTCACTATCTTGTTCCATACTTTGAGCGGCCATAATAGCAGCGATGGCGATAGTGAATAGTTTTCGGCGAAAGGACCACTGCAACCAGCTGCAAAGTAAAAATAACTATGAAATAAATGGAGGACTATAAGAAAATATTTATAGAACACAAAAAAATTAACTCTTCTCAAGCTGGGATCTCGGAGATTTTGTACAACCCAAATCTTGAAAGGGAGGAGAAAACAGATCATTTTCAACAAAAAAAAAGTTATCGTAACGGACTACGAAATCCATTTTCCTTCAACTACGAGACAGTTCCACGTACCTGGCAACACTGTGTTGCGATCTTCATTTCCAAGACAAACACCTAACCTCTGAACTGTCAAAGTGACAGTTGCAAAGGCGAACATTAAACATAAATTCAAGCAGGACCGTATTAAGAATTTCTTTTGATCGGTTATTTAGTTATGTTTAATGAAATCAAAACTTCTATTTCCTTGTTACACCAAGTGTCGAGATATCCATCTCTCTTATGAAAGTTATTCGACGAATAATTTGATTCTTCTGAATTGTTGATTAATTTTTTATGAATTGTTCCATGGTAGTTATTCGTCTAATAATTATTAGGCAATTTATTTATGAGATAAATAAAGAATAAATGAGACGAGCGAAAAACAAGGAAAAAATTAAAATGAAAAAAAAATCAAAAGAAAGATCAAAGGGAAGTGAAAAACTAAGAATAAACAATAAATAATATAAATAAATAATAAAAATAAAACAAATGAAAAAACAAAAAGTAAATACTAAATGAAAAGAAAGACAAGTGAAAAATAAGGAGAAAATTAAAATGAAAAAATCAAATGAAAGACCGAAGGCAAATCAAAACCTCAATGGAAAGGAAAATTTGAAAAACAAAAATAAAAAGAAAAACAAAAAGCAAACAAAATTTAAAACAAATGAAAACGAAAATATGTAAATAAAACGAGGAAAACGAGAAGCAATTGAAAAAGAAACAAATAAAAAATGAAAACAGAAACAAGTGACTTTCCACTTTTAACACTGATGTGTCATTGTTTTTTTTTGTACAGAAAATGAAATTATTATTAAACAGTGAGCAAATAAAAATCAGATTAGAGTAGGCGGTGCAAAGAAAACGTATCCCTGTGATTAACTGAATTAATTAATTAATTATACTGACTGTATAGCGATAATAACGCTTACACTTAAACACTTATTTTGACACATGTAGCCAGCAATTTTAAAATGTTACAATAAATCTATGTCTATGTCTATTGACTTTTTCTTTAATCACAAACATACACGGAAAAAAGTGAAGCTTGAAAACCAAGAAAAAATTAGTCTTGATTTTCTTTTCTTCCTACAAATATATAAATATTTCCTTCAAGAAAATAATATGTTTGTTGCAAGTTTGTGTGTGATCCTAAAGAAATAAACTAATTTGTATGCGGGTGATTATTTTAATTTAAAGAATTTTTGTTTTGTTTTAACAATATTCTTTCTTGAACTGAACATCGTATATTTGAGTAAAATATTATTTTCTATTACGAAAATTTATATGTTCACTTAATTAATGAGATTCATTTGAGAAGTAGCAACTATTTTGAATGAAGAAAATTTATTCTTACGGATATATGACACAGCAATATGCTTGACTGAAGCTTAATTTATTTCGTTCAAATAAATAATTTTATGCGTGTACATTTTTTTTGCACCGCCTACTCTAATCTGATTTTTATTTGTTCACATTTTATAACAAGAAAAATATTAGAATGAAAAAAAAATCAAAAGAAAAAAGAATAAATAAATAAACAAATGAAAATCAAAAATTTAAGTAAAAAATTCAAAGAAAATGAAAACAAAATATACAGGGTGATTCAAGGAGCCCGTTCATTAGAAGTTTAGGCACTCGTCTTATTTATTTGTCTCTCAAAATTTATACTCTCCCACAGCCGCTAGTGCACTTTCTAATGAAAATATTTTCAAAGGCTTGGAATTTCCGATTGTACCGGAAGTCGCTGTCCACTTCATTATTTTAAATGGAATCATATACTTTTTCTTGCAAATTTCGGATCTACAGGAAATTAAAATATATATCCTTATAACTAAATGCAAACGTTTTTGAAATAATTTTGTAAATTTTTGTGCCTTAGCACTCTATCATTTTTAAACTCATACTTTTTATTTCACAAAAATATGGAAGATCTGATATGTGCCATTTCAGAGAGGAACATTTAAGTAATGTGTTGATGTTTAGAAAGTGTCCCAAACACTTACAGTGTGATCGGCAGATGGCGTTTGTTTAAGCTAACTTCAAGGCACCAAAACTTAATTTTTTTAAATGGAACACCCTATATATTTTTACTCTTTCGGATGTAGAAATTGTGCATTGATTTGTATTAGCCTACCTGATACCCAAACCTGTTAGTTATCTATGTAGTTATAGATTCTCATAAAAAGATATACCTATGAATATTTATGTAAATATCACAATTTATTGCGTAGTAGACTCTGAAGATGAATAAAAATTATTGTGTAGGAATATTGAACAAATAATTTACCATTATTTTTTAAAATTTTGTTTATAAATTTAATATTTCATGTTCTAATTCTATTTATTGATTATTTTATCTCCGCCCTAAAAGCTTCAAAAGTAAAGATTATTAAAAGAATTATTATGATACCAAGGTTGTGACATTTACATAAAACGAAACTAAACAACACCGGATTAAAACCGCAAACATCCCCGCTGCGTTCGTTCAGATTGAAATTGCGGATTATGCATGCAAATTGGGCTCAATTATTTAAAGAGTTCTTCACTTGACGGGCGCAGAAGTCCTTTGTGCAAACGCAAATAAGGTATATAAGGAGGAGGCGGCCGATTTCGTCTCATTTCTTGTTCGTGTTGTGCAAGGATAGTGCGTGAATGCATCCTCCATAAACAAGCCAGGTGGGTTACAAACGTGTCCTTGCAATAACCCTTTTGCATGCCTTCAAAAAACGATTGCATCTGCTGGATTGTTTTCAAAAACAAAATTATCTCAAGTGCCTTCGATAATAAAAGTTATCGTCATTTCTTTCTTGGAATCCTCAGTATGCAATCAGTTTAGCTGCATTTGTTTTGTACGTACGTGTTTTTTTTTCGTTCGTCTAGAAAAATTATGTTAAGACAAGCGTTGCTGTTCCTATTCTTTGGAGTAGTCCTCGCCTTCCCAAATCCAGAACCGGATCCGGTTAGCAAGACACACAGCCAACACAGTGCGCATGTGCCACCGACGATCACGACTCCCTTGGGAGATGTTAAAGGTACATCTTTAGTTTCCCGATTGGGGAGAACGATTTACGTCTTCAGGGGCCTGCGATATGCCAAGGCGCCGATAAATGAGCTTCGATTCCAGGTTGGTACCTACTTAAGTACTTATTTTTTTTAAATTAATTACCGTTTGCCTTTTCGCTTTAAAGGCTTTTTAAAATTTTTGTCTCTTTTTGTTATCTATTCTTAACACAAACTCGTGAATGAACAAGTAACGAATGTCTTGTTTGTAATTTTCAAAACAAAGCAAGGAAACCAGAAAAAAGAATTTGTTAGTTTACTTTAAAAAAAAAGTACAAAGAGAAAAGGAAAAAGAAAACAAAAAATATTTTGATGCTACCTTGTGTGTATTCACAATAAAAAAAAACAACAAATTAAAAAATAAATGATTAATTATAGAAACGTGTGGCGTTATTAAAAAAAAAAAACATAATAACGAAAAGAAAAAAAGAAAACAAAACAAAAGGCAACTGTAAAGAAAAGGATAGAATGAAGGAAAGAAGAGTTTAATATAATAGAAAGAAAGCTAGAGTTTCATAATAAGAAAACAGGCGAGAATTGATCTTTTGCCTACTGTTTTTAATTTATTTTATTATTATTTTTTAATGTATCTCACAAGAGCTGTAGTTTTTTGTTTTTTATTTATTCTAACTGTTTTCTTTTCGCTTTTTCATGTTGTTTTTTAAAAATAGGTTTCTAGTAAAGAGTATTGTGTTTTCCTTATTTATTCTGAAACCACGTATGTACAATGTGTTCATTAAATGATCAACCGTGAATACATTGCGCAAAACGCTAATAAATAAACAATAATAACAAACAACAAACGATACATTGTTTTGTTTTCTTTGTACACAAATTTATTAAAATTTAAATATGGACAATAAATAACAAAATAATAGACAACAAATTGCTACTTTTGTTTTATTCGCCCATTATTATATAAAAAACAAAGTCTATCGCACAATAGCATTCACTGACATTAGACATTAATATTAGATTGAAACTATCAAAGTAACAGTTAAAAGTGCGAATTTTTAATTGGCAAATCGACGGGTGCAACATTGAAAAAAGACGACAAATAAATAACAATAAACGACAAATCAATTTGTATAAAAAACAATGAAACGAAAAATAATCACTTATTTTGACATTCTGTAAATATATGAGAAACAAAAGACTATCGCACAATAAAATTCACCGAGTAAAGAATGTAACTGTCAAAGTGACAGTTACGAGTTCTTTCAATTGTTAAATTGACAGGTGCAATATCGAGAAAAGACGACAAAGAAAAAAAAGACAACAAAATGAAAAAAAAATGTTTTGTGGCAAATGGCAATGAAATTTAATACAAGCATCAAATTAAAAAAATAATCAATCACTTTCGCTTATTTTACAAATTTACAACACATTAACTGACAGATACACTAGCGCCATCTCCAAGGTAATTTTGAAGCGTTGCAACATAACCTAAAAAAGCAACTTCACAAAGTTTCTGTAAGTACATGGAAAACGCAAGTCTATCGCCCGATAAAAATCACTGGAAAAAATGAATTAAGGCATCAGGCGTCAAATTGACAGTTAAAAGGACTTTTAATTGTCAAATTGGCAGATGCGATGGCGGACGTTTATTGAACTAAAAATGTTGAAAAAAAAAACAAATGAAGGTAGATTAAACATAATTAAATAACATCGAACAATTGTTATTTTTGTTTTAATTGCCTATTATTATGTATATGAAAAATAAACTATCGCGCAATAATATTCGCTGAAAAAATTGAAAACAAACATCAGATTGAAACTGTGAAATTGACAGATGCGATGGCGGACGTTTATTGAACTAAAAATTTTGAAAAAAAAAAAACAAATGAAGGTAGATTAAACATAATTAAATAACATCGAACAGTTTTTTCTTGTTTTAATTGCCTATTATTATGTACATGAAAAATAAACTATCGCGCAATAATATTCGCTGAAAAAATTGAAAACAAACATCAGATTGAAACTGTGAAATTGACAGATGCGATGGCGGACGTTTATTGAACTAAAAATGTTGAAAAAGGACAACAAATGAATAATAATAATAAACAGAAAATGAATATAGATAAAAATTAAATATTAATAAACAACCAATTTCTATTTTTGTTTTAATTGTCTATTGCACATTAGGTATAGGTTAAAAGTATATACAGGGTGGCACATTAGTGTGATAAAGTTCATTATCGCCCTTGCCGGACGTAAAATGCAAAAAAAAGCTTCATACAAACGTTATACGGCCTCAAAAAGTCAGTATTATAAAATTATTTTCAACGATACAGGACGTTCCATAAATGAGTGACTCTACCGTTGTAATTTTTTTAAATGGAACAGCCTGTATATTTTTCTATTTTTAAATTCCACGTCAAGTAAGGTTTCCAATTGACAAAAGAAGTTTGACGTTTGATGCAGAATTACCAACTTATACACGAAAATCTGTAAATTTTGAAAATATTACGTTACAACATAAATGATCACAGTAGCCGTAATATTACTTCTAGGAAATTAAAATTTGGCGGTTGTATAGTACAAAAGTATACGTCTACGTTAGCGTGACCACAGATTCTGAATATTCTACATTGGGTGTTTTCCTATGCGAACAAATTTGATGATTTTCGAGGACTTTTTTTTTTAATTTTCAAATGGAACAACCTGTATTTTTTTTACTGAGACATATTTATTTTTTCATAGGCTCTAATTTTTATTAAGTACATTATGTACGTAAAATCATTATTTACGATGATATACGGCTTTTTTTAAATAAATTATCCGATTTACGTCTATTAATTGAAATTTTATAGGCGGCGTGAAAAGAAAAACAAACCAATTTGAAATGATCAATATAATTTACGTATTAGGCGCAAGTGACAGAAATTGTTTACTTGCACAAAGAATTTACCAAGAAAGATATCCGGATAGAAGACAACCAAGTAAAACCCTGTATGTATTTTCGATTGTCAAATTAATTGATGCGATGATGGACGTTTAATGTACTAAAAATGTTGAAAAAAAAACAAACGAACATAGATTAAAAATAATTAAATGACAACAATAAATTGTTATTTTTGTTTAATAGCCTATTATTATATGAAAAATAAACTATCACCCAATAATATTCGCTAAAAAAGTTGAACCAAGGCGTCAGATTGAAACAGTGAAAGTGACAGTTAAAAGTACTTTTAAATTGTCAAATTGGCAGACGTTTATTGCACTAAAAAAATGTTGAAAAAAGACGACAAATAAATAATAAACAAGAAATGATAGTAGACAAACAGTAATCAAACAATAAACATCCTTGTTTTAATGGTCTCTTATTGTATGAAAAACAAAAAACTACCGTCTAATAAAATTCAATGAAAAAATTTAATAAAGACTTCAAATCGAAACCGTCGAAGTTAAAGTTAATTGTCAATTGAACGGGTGCAATGGTGGAGGTTTTCTCAACTAAAAATGTTGAAAAAAACAGTGGCGCACCTATGCCCCAGTGCCCGCCCCACCATATGAGTATGGCTTGTACGAAAGAAAATAAAATAGTTTTTTCTTTAATTTTTCTGTAGCTTAGTTATTTTTCTCTTCCTTCCTTTTGTATATGATACATATAAGTATACTGTGCTCCCCCCCCCCCCCCCGTATTAAGTACTGGGTGCGCCACTGGAAAAAAGGACGACAATAAAATAATGATTTCGGAAGGTAGTTGTGAAAAATTCCAATAGATGTCTCTGAATTTCGGTTGCGCTAATTCAAATCACTTGATTAAAGTCATGATTCTATTCGGGCAATTTTTATTTTTGAAAATCATTTTAAAAAGAAATTAAAAAGATTCTCATGAAATATGAAATTTCTAAAATTAAGACATGTGACAGTTATTGTGCAATTTTTGACGCTAAATAAAACAAAAGACGATCGAGAAATAAAGAAAATTTATAAAATTAAAAATTAAAAAATTCTTAGTAAATAAACAAAGCTTTCTAAAAAAAGATTTGACATTTGTGCAATTTTTGACGTAAAATAAAACAAAAGACGATCTAGAAATGAAGAAAATTGATAAAATTATTATAAAATTTAAAAAATGAAAATAAAAAAAATCTGAATAAAATTACAAAAAAATAAAAATTAAAAAATCCTCATTAAATAAACAATACCTTCTAAATACTTTCTATAAAATTACAAAAAATTATAAAAATTACAAAAATTTATAAAAATTAAATTTTTTTTATTAAATATACAAAACTTTCTAAAATTAAGATTTGATATTTGTGCAATTTTTGACATAAAATAAAACAAAAGACGATCGACAAATTTATAAAATTTAAAAAATAAAATAAAAAAGATCTGATTGAATATAATTAGAAAAATATAACAAACATTTTAAAAAATCTCATTAAATAAAATTAGAAAAATATAACAAAAATTTTAAAAAATCTAAATAAAATTACAAAAAAATTAAATTTAAAAAATTCTCCTTAAATAAGCAATACTTTCTACTTTCTATAAAATTAAAAAAATATAAAAATTATAAAAATTTAAGAAATCTCATAAAATAAACAAAACTTTCTAAAATTAAGATTTGAACTTTAGGCAATTTTTGGCGTAAAATAAAACAAAAGACCATCGACAAATTTATAAAATTAAAAAATCTCATTGAATAAAATTAGAAAAAAATTACAAAAATAAAAAAAATTAAATAAAATTACAAAAAAATAAAAATTAAAACATTCTCATTCTCAAAACTTTCTAAAATTAATATATGACAATTATGCATTTTTTGATGAAAAACAAAACAGGAGACGATCGAGAAATAAAGAAAATTTATAAAATTACGAAAAATAACGAAAATTTAAAAAATTCTCATTAAATAAACAATGCTTTCTAAAATTAAGATTTGACATTTGTGCAATTTTTGACGTAAAGTAAAACAAAAGACGATCTAGAAATAAAGAAAACGGAAAGGTTAATGCCAGGAAAAAAAACAATGAATCTAAGCCGTTATTTACTTCTTTCATTGAAATAAGGCAAATTGATAAAATTACAATAAAATAACAATTTTAAAAAAAGTTAAGTTCAAAAACGGTAGATCTATCGGTAGAGTTGGCAGCACTGATCGACAATGTGGATTTGTCTGTTAGAACAAATGAAGGCAGACAAAAAATAAACAAGTAATAAACAACTTATTCTTGTCTTAAATAGTCTATTCTTAGATGAAAAATAAAAGACTATCGCTCAATGATATTATTAGAAAAATTCAATACAGAAAATGAAGATTTACGAAAAAAAAAGATGTAAATAAACAATTTTTTTTAGCCCCCCGCTGCCGTAGAAAAATGGGACGGAACTTATAACGCAACACAAGATGGAGCTTCGTGCCCACAGCCCGATCATAGTCCCGTGTCCGAGGATTGCCTTTTCGTTAACGTCTACACCACCAAAGTAAGGGCACCAAAAAAAAAAATTTCCCCCCTTATTTCGCTTTTTTTTCAGTTGCCAAAAATGAACGATCCAGCAAAACGCCCGGTCATCGTGTACTTCCACGCAGGCGGATTCTACAGCGTGTCCGGGCAGAGTTCCATCGAAGGACCTCAATATCTTCTTGATCAAGATATTGTTTTGGTCGTTCCAAATTATAGACTGGGTTCTCTGGGTAATTATATTCTAACTGACTTCTTAAAATTTACATTTCCCCGATTGCCAAAATTCATACTACGGAGGTGGCTTATTTGAGAAATTTTTTAGGCTTCTTGAGCACTGGTGATAAAGAAGCTCCTGGCAATAACGGCCTTAAAGATCAAGTTCAAGTGCTTAAATGGGTCAAGGACAACATCCCTGCATTCGGTGGTGATTCCGATTCCGTCACCATTCTAGGTTACAGTGCCGGAGGGGCAAGTATTACATTGCATCTCGTCTCGCCTTTATCTAAAGGTAAATACCAATATCTTTTAACTATTTTGAATTTTTTCCCCATCAATTTAGAACCGGATGTCTTAGGAAGGAGTTAGTTTCTTGTTGTTTTGTTGCTTGCCACAAGCTTTCATATTGCCGGCAGCGGCTGCGACCGTCTTACTGTTGGTTGTTAATTCTCTTTGGCATTCACCTTACAAACTTTGTGCAGGATTATTTCATCGTGCAATTGCCATGAGCGGGTCTTCGATGGGCAACATGCCAATCTCAACCAATCAACTCAGCATGGCGAAGAAACAGGCCAGGCTAGTAAACTGTCCGGATGATACAGCATCAAACATAGTCAAATGTTTGAAGACGAAGCCAGCTGAAGAGTTGGGAAATTCCTTGTCCGGGTTTGACGTGAGTTTTCTTCTTTTCGCATCCGAAATGCTGCCTAAAATTTTCGAAAATAATTGACAATGTTTCGTCCACTGCTGTAAGGGATGCCCTGGGGGTTTCACGTCTTGCATGGTCGTTACAGAATTGAATGGTGCTTAAGATAATGTAAGTGACGTCACTAGTAGCAAGACCCTTACGTTTTAAGATTGAAACTTGCCGGGCGAAATTATTTTCGTAGATGCAGAAAACTAAGGTGTCCTTTTTCTCTTGTGATTTTACGTTTGCATTCCGCAGGAGTTTGGAAGGGATCCCATATGGAGGTGGCTTCCCGTCATCGAACCGGATGTCGGCCAACCGAGGTTCTTGACGGCCCATCCTGTAGAACTTGTCCTGAACGGGCAGTTTGAAAAGGTACCGGTTATACTGGGCATTACCGCTGATGAATTCGGAGGAAGGGCGTACAGTAAGTACCCAATCCAAATTTATCATAATCGGGATAGGCAACAAGGCAAAAAAAAAATCACAGTCTAAGTGCGATGGCATTTATCATTTGTGACTGTGACGTTCTTTTTAAGTTATTAGTTGTAAATTTCAATTTTGAAAACGAATTGTTTGTTATATTGACAGCAAATAAGTCATTAAATTAACAGAATAAAAAAATAGTTAACATCGTTTGTATTTAGAAGCTTTGGCGTCCAGATGCAAGAGATGTTTCAGCGCCCCATTATAATGAAAAATTATAATACAGGAGTAGAGTAGCTAGAGGCGTTCGAAGTCAATCCTTTATGGAGATTTTTCATTGATGTATCAAACTTGCATGTATGGTTGCCTACCGTCACTTTGTTAGACCTTTCGTAAGGTCCGCATCGAAGTGTGCAGAAGTTGCCTATGTGCAAGGCGCAGGTACGAGGTGTGTAGATGTTGCACATGTAGACCGACGCATTGCTTAGGGGATTCCTAAACAAATGAGCTTAAGAGGCACTTAATAAATTATAAAAATTTTATCTTAGATGCTATAAGTGATTAAAAAATTATGATATTTATCTACATACTTATCTAAGTTCGGTTTAAGCGGAAACTACTTTTTACCTGATTTCTTTTTTAACGAAAAACGTTCATAGTCTAAGCGACAATGACCACTGCGTTTACAGACTTCAATATCTCAGACTGTAGCTTTTTTGCGACTTTTCAATTTTAAATCCAAAAAATTAATTTTTAAGAGAGGGTCTGTAGGTAAATAAATAAAATAACCACAATATAGGTAAGGCTTTCTGCGACGCCTAATAATTGGTATCTAGCTATACAGGGGATTCCCAATTAGGCAAAATTATGATTGATTAGAAAAATTAAATCACGTGGGCACCTATTACACAAGTTCTTTATGAATTTAACAAAAAAATTCTCTTTACGGACGGATTTGATATCCTAAGGAAAACAAGTGAAAGTCTAACTTTTAAGCGAATTTAAGTGTTTGGTTTACAGACCTTGATGCCTGAGAGTGTAAACTGTCAACTACTCTAATGAAATGTTTAGAATTACATAAATTTAAATCTAGAAAAATAATTTTTGTGCAAAGAGAAAGTCCTTAAAATTTAATAGGTACAACAGAATTCTGCAAGAATTGCAGAAGATTCCCAAACGTGTGGACGAAATTAAAATTGTGATTTTTGAAGCCTGACTTGATTCAACAATTAAATAAATTATTAGGTAGGAACAGATTTTTTCATTTTAACAAAAAAAAACTTCAGTTGGATTTCATTTATAAGAGACTCACAGTCTAAGCGACAATGACCACTGCGTTTATAGACTTTAATGTCTGAGACTGTGACTTTTTTGCGACTTCTTTTGAAAATTAATTTTTGTGTAGGTAGAGGGAAGGTCCTTAAATTAATAAAACAGATTTCTGGAGTGCCTTAAGAGTTACAGGGGATTCCCAAATGGGTGGACGAATTATTCCAGATTTTAAATTAAAATCATGATTTTTAAGGCCTGACTTGATTCTCTACAATTACCTAGATAAACTTTTGTTTGTTTTGTTTGTTGTTGTTGTTTTGTTTGTTTGTACCTATTAGGTACAAACTTTTTTCATTTTAACGAAAAAAATTCTTTTCAGTCGGATTTAATTTATAAAAGAAATGATTCACAGTCTAAGCGACTATGGCTGTCACGTTTACAGACTTTTCTTGCGACTTTTTGATAGGTAATAGGTATTACCTAGCGGACGAATTTCAGATTTTAAATTAAAACTGTGATTTTTGGGGCCTGTTTTGATTCAATACTTAAATAAATCATTACTAAATTTTCTTAAATTTTAATAAAAAAAACTCCTTTCAGTTGGGCTTGATCCAAATTTGCATATCCACGTCGCCCAAGGAAAGTAGTTGTGTAGAATTAAGAACGAATTTGTTGATCTGAAAGAAATAGAACGGGCGTAAAAGTGTTCCGCACCCACGCACGCATGTGGAAGGTTCGACCGATTTTTTCCAAACTTGACCCTATAACAATGGTTTCCTTTCTAAAATTCAGCGGAATTTTCTTTTTTTCTCGCGAAGGGACTTTGTGGGGCACCCGAAGGCGATTGAAAGAAAACCGCCGCGTAATATTTGGCTTTTGTTTTATACATACATATTGCGAGCGTGACTGTCACTATCGGCTATATTATCGGAACATGCGAACATTCGTGCTGTATTAGTCTGCGTATTTTTATTTCTATTTTCGTAATGCACTCTATACGTATTGCACCATGAGCTGGAAGTGAAGACTTATTATTCAAGTCGAGTGATTGGTACACGTGGAGCGAAAACGAATTGATTCTGCTAAGTTTCTTTATTTTATTATTTTTAAAAATTATTTTTTCTTAATTTTTTTGCTATTTATCCTGACGAAGCTGTCAAATCTAGACATTTATGTCGATTTTACAGTGTATCCGATGAATTGTAATTAAATATTTTGTAATAATTTTGTAGCGACAAGAAAGTGCTTCAATTTTTCTTTTCTTCTCGTTAAACTGATGCAGATTCGTGCCAAAAGTGTTGAAATAATTCACGGCGAGATCTGCGCAAGGTCACACCTTCGAAAACTAACTTGAACTTCATTAATTCAAACAAATTACTGTACAGTCACTAAATAAATACAGTACCACAATCCATATGCTTAATGTGTAAGATGAAGAAACCACGTTTTTGCACTAAAATGGCCGACATTCCACTTTCGTCAATTTCAGTAACCTCTTTCGTCAATTCAGTTACCACTTTCATCAATTCAGTGACCACTTTGGTCAACTTCAGTGACCACTTTCGTCATCTTCAGTCACCACTTTCGTCAATTCAGTGACCACTTCCGAGAACTCCACTCACCACTTTCGTCAACTTTAGTGATCATTTTCATTTAAAGTCACTAAATAAATACAGTACCGCAATCCAAATGCTTAATGTGTAAGATAAAGAAAACGTTTCTGCACTTTTCTAGTCATTTTCTTTCCGGCAAGCTTAAATAGTCGACATTTCTACTGATTTTCTTTCCGGCAAGTTTAAATTGTCGACTTTTCTAGTGATCTTCTTTCTGGTAAGTTTAATCAAATTTAACGCCTGTCAAATAAAAGTTTAAAATGCCCGAATGTATCGTTGTTAGGGTTAGATGTTCAAATTTCCCGCCAATATTTTGCACTAGAATTGCGGCTGATTGCGGTACTGTAATTATTGTTTAGTGACTATATAGAATTGCGACCGTCAGCGCCATCTATGTAAATTTTGTCGAACTACGAGTTCTTTCGGCGCTAAATTTTAAATGAACTTTTTCCCGTTATTTCGTGTCTACTTCAATCATCCTCCGCCAAGTGGTAATAAGGCGGTCTTCTCTTGTTTTTCGTTCATTTAATTCTGTGGTTCGTTTTTGTTTGCTTGCTCTTTGGTGTAATCTTATCATTAATTTTTTTATCTTGTTACTGTAAAGTCGATATAGGTATTTTTTAAATTCATTTTTTACTTACAAATTTCTCTCTCTCTCTCTTTCTCTCTCTGTCTACGACGACTGTAGAGATTGAGATCGCCAGCACCGTCTATGTATATTTTGTCGAACTATGACTTTTCTAGTGATTTTCTTTCTTATAAGTTTAATCAAATTCAGCGCCTGTCAAATGAAAGTTTAAAATGCGCGAGTGTTAGGGTTAGATGTTTAAATTTCCCGCCAATATTTTGCACTAAAATGGCGGCCGATTGCGGTACTGTAATTATTTAATGACAGTAAAATTACTGTTATTGCCAGCGCCATCTAACAGTAGAGTAGGAAAATTTCTATTTTTTTTTTCTGTAAGCATCACATGAGAACGTTTTCAAGGTCGCGGATTCATACGGGCTCTTCACTTTCATTAAACTTTCTTAAATTTTAATAAAAAAACTCCTTTCAGTTGGACTTGATCCATAACGGAAATAATTCACAGTCTAAGCGACTATGGCAGTCACCTCTTTACGTTTATAGATTTTGATACCTGAGACTGTGATTTTCTTGCAACTTGTCCTTGATTTCCTATTTGAATTTATGTATCTGCCTAAATTTTAATTCTAGAAAATTAACTTTTGTGTACCTAGAGGCAAGGTCCTCAAATTAACAAAGCAGATTTCTGTATTGCCTCAAAATTTGTCGGGGATTACCAAAAGAACCGAAAGAAATTTTTAATTAAACTTGTGATTTTTAAGGCCCGACTTAATCAACAATTAGTTAAGCAGATAAATCATTACAATTTTTTAAAATTTTAGCAAAAAAACTCTTTTCAGTTAGACTTAATTTGTAAAAGAAACGATTCACAGTCTAAGTGACTGACTGTGGCCGTCACATTTACAAACTTTTTTTATTTTAACTAAAAAAATATTTTCAGTCGGATCTAATTTACAAAAGAAACGATATACAATCTAAGTGACTGTGGCCGGCGCATTTACAGACTTTGATGCCTACCTGAGACTGTGACTTCTTTGCAATTTTTTAATTTAAAAATTATTTGAATTTATCCTAACTTTTATCTCTAGAAAATTAATTTCTGTCTCGATTCTCAAACGATTTGGCGAATTCTAGATTTTATATCAAAATTGTGATTTTTGAGACTTGATTAAAAAAATTGATAAATTAAGTATTACAATTTGTAATTTGAATTGGTATTAGTGAAAAGTGACAAATGACATATTGCTGTGCAATTTGCCTACACGTGGGTGTCAATTTTTAATGCTGTTGTTATTTGGTATCTTTTACAGATTTTAGCATTAGTTGCTTTTCTCTTTTTGTCAATATTCTCTAAATTTTTGTTTTGTTTATTGTCAAAATCTTATTTGTTTATTGCTATTCTTAATTTGTTGACGTCTGTGACGGCTCCTGCTCTGCTGATGTATTTTGCAGTGTATCTCGTAGGCTGGATTCTTCCTTCTGGGAGTGTATCTGTTATGTGATAAATTTTGGATGTACCATAAATGGCACTCGCGTGCCCTCACATTCAAAATTATCTGCGTCAGTACTCAGTATACGTTTTACGTATACGTCGAAGTTTTATTTGTTCGTATGGTTTTTCGCAAAACCAGCGCTTACTTACATGAGATCCGAATTAATGGGTCAATTCTGCGCATATCTGTAAGGACCATAAGATCTGTAAGCCTGTAACTCAATTATTAAAATATAGAATTTTGAAGTTCTCTGGAAGGTATGATTTCTCCTAGGTCTCTAGGATTACTCATAAGTCTCTGCGACATTATCTTAGACACTACAAGAAGCCATATCATACTAAGAACTTCAGAATTCCATTTTTTAATAACTGACCTACAGGCTAACAGATCTTACGGTCCTTACAGATATGCGCAGAGTTGACCCATAAATTTCGTTGAATGCCTGTAAACCGAAGGCAAGGGGTAATGATAGTTGTGCCGGTCGCTCTAGTTTACGGGGCGCCCTCACTGGTTCACTTTCCGAACTCCTCACTGCCGCTTACAGTTTCCTTCAAACGTCGGGTCGTCATGACATTATTAAAACAATTATTCTAAATATAACAATTCTGAGTTTAAATCTTACGTATTTACATTTAAAAAATTCTAAATAATTTATCTATAATACACATTTAATTTTAAACCGCCTATTTCTAAAAATATTTACATAAACTTAATATACCTGAAAAACACACTTGAATTTAATAATTATGCAAATAAATTCCTGTAAAACATAAATATTACATTACTCTGAATCTTACTCTAATGCTTACAAAGTTCTTTCTTTTTGAAAATTTAAAAAAATATTACGTTCTGATATAATAAACACCGCAATATTTCAAAAGTCAAATTGATTTTACTTCCGAATGCTAACGCCACAAATTAATATTAGCTACCTACCTATAGCAGACAGGTAGGTATAGTCGTGCGCAGCTTAAAACTTACAGCTTACAACTTGACAGTTCTATGAGCTCTGTACTAGCGCTACAAGGTTTTAAGATTGAGATTTGCGTGCGTTTAAGGTGCGCGGGACTGTACCTACAGTGCGAAATAAAGAAATGGAACAAGCAGAAATAAAATCAAGAATTTTTTTTTATTATTTCAATTTTTCCTTTATTTTATTTATCAAATTTATTATTATTATTATTTGATTCCCCAATCCTATAAATTTAAATTTAGAAATTTTGTTGCAAGTCACTGTTTGTAATAGTAATAATGTTATTTGGCCGCTTTATGATGGACGGCTTCTTAGGCAGTAAACAGTAGTTGCTATTTGTCATTTCTCATTCTCTGTTGTTTTTATATTTATTATTTTTATTAGAATACAGCGATACTAGCGATAGGGTTTACGAATTATATAACTTTGTATGTAGTATTTAACACGTCCTTAACAATTTTATATTGAGGAAGTGTTGAAAAAATCGAATGGTAATAACTAATAAGCTATGAAACTTGAAATTGAGAAAACTCAAGGCGGGCCTTATAATAATTGTTAGTTTTTGATGTTATCAAATATTAAAAGGCCCTCATGTCTTTCGGCTCTGCTTAATATGAAAAAAAAAAATTGTAATAAATATTGTTGTCACAAGTTCAAGACGTATCGGTGTTTCAGCTGTAATGTTTAACTGTTGAGCTTTAAGTATCTAATAAAATAATTTGTATAAATATAAATAAATATTTACGATTATTTATAACTCGCTTGAGTTCGATGCACACGAACTAAAAAATGATTAATCATCGTCACTTTTGTGTTATTGTTAACTTTTTCTCAAAACTCGCAAGAAAAATTTTCTTCAATATTTTTCCCAACTTGTAACCGTCAGAAGTTTTCCCATTTTGGGGGAAATGTCCATCTGGCAACAGTGTCTCGTTGCCATACGCTTCGCCAACGAGGAAAGAATAACAGGAGGGAAGATACGGCAGTGGGAGAATGCAATTACAATTGACACGGAAGTTATCACTATGAGTTTGAACTTTTAAGCAATAACTCACCTTTGACTATATACATCTGGACTATGTGCTACCAGCATATAATTTACAATGCAGCACTATGTCTCCAACATCAACAGCGCCAACGAGTTGCCTGACGAGTAGTGATGTAAAAATACGGTATTTTAAAATTTTTTGTACAGCCCTACGTATATTATACTGTATTTTATCCGAACCTAACTTTATTAGCCAAAAGTAGTAAATGACATAAGTACCGCTAGTGATGTAAAATTGTTTTAAAACGCGTGAAATACAACGTGATACAACTTTGCATCACTAGCGGTACTTATGTCATTTACTACTGTTGGTTAATAAAGTTAGGTTCGGATAAAATACGGTATAATACACGTAGGGCTGTACAAAAATTTTTAAAATACCGTATTTTTACATCACTATTGAAGAGCAACATCGAAACTAGTACTTACTTACTTAAGGCGATTTCACAATGCATTTGCATAAAACACAAGACATAAGCCGTAAGAAACACATAAGCTTTGTATTGGTTACGGAGTTATTGTGTTTCAGTGCACTTCTTTACATCCTTTTTAATCGGATCTTGTTTTATTATAAGTAATTGCATTACAATTTGCAGCAGAGTAGCGTCTGTGGCCCGTTCCATTAAATAACATAACACTCCAACTTACAAAAAAGCCACAAATCTGACGAAAATAACTTACAGAGATTATAATTAAACAACTATGACGTATGACGCCATCGGTCTATTCTGACAACCAGTGTCAAAATTACGAACTTTCAAGTTGTAATTTATGTAGTTCAAGG
Source organism: Dorcus parallelipipedus (assembly GCA_958336345.1). Taxonomy (NCBI): domain Eukaryota; kingdom Metazoa; phylum Arthropoda; class Insecta; order Coleoptera; family Lucanidae; genus Dorcus; species Dorcus parallelipipedus. Next base: position 5,033,568 of record OY284478.1, on the reverse strand, counting down.
ATACAAAACGTAACCAAAACCGTTCCACAGTTCCAGCTGCATTCAAAGCGCAATAGAACCGACCCAAGGAACCGAATTTACAGTAATTTTGCATCCCCGATGTAGTTTCCAAAGTCACCACCTAGAAACTTCATGTCGCTCATGTTGGAGACACATTTTTAAAATCGCTAGCTGTGGTGTATATAGTCAAAGTAACTGACCTACGCAAGTGGTAACTTCCGTCAATTGTAATTGGATTTTTCGACTGCCGTATCTACTCTCCTGTTTTATTCTTTCCTCGTTGTGCCGATCTGATCAATCTGAGTTAAGAATACAACGTGACCTCCGACTGCGAGCGGCAAAGCTGTTTCACAAAAGCTAAAAGGAAATAGCTACATAAAAGTTCTTAAAATTAACAATCGATTGGCATATAATAAAAAAAAAACTGTAATAGTACCTAAAGTTAATTTTTTATTTATATGCCAATCATACAGATCTTGTAATTTGGAGAATCAATATTATATAATTAAAACAGAATAAATAAATTAATGAATACAAACTTTTGTCAAAATGATACTTGTTATATTAAAAAATTATATTGCACCTATTTTTATAAAATTTTGAAAAAATCGAATAGGTTGGTAGAGACCTTTTTAAATTCTTTTTGCAAAAGAACGTCGATTAATAATTATTTTTTAATTTCATACTCAAAGAAATGATAAATAATTTAAGAATTCTAATAAGTTAATACATATATACTTTGTACATAATATCACTACACTCTAAAAAAATACTTCGACGCTAAAGTACGTACACATAAATAAATAAATAATAACAAATAATGGTTTAGGACAGTACGTAAAGCAGAGCATTGCGAAATGCAACACTGAACATCGAAACGAATACAAACTTAAAATCGTAATAACAAAATCGCTTAGATTTACATATGGCAAATACTGTTAAAAAATCAAATCACTGATGGTTACGTTGAATGAATACTCAACTCATGCATTCCACAGCCGCATCTAATACGTAAATAAAATAAAATAATAGCCCTTTAATTAAAGTAAAAAAAAAAAATTCTCAGCGATGGATTGCAGGTAAAATGAAGCGTTTTACACTCTCGTAAGAAATCAATATGTTTAAGCGATTCCTTGTCTTTCCTAGGTCAGAACTAGAGAAAACAATGACGTAAGGATTTTTTTAATTCGATTTTGTAATATTACGGAAAAATACATTGAAAAGGCAAAGCATATGAAACGTCAAAAATATGGCGAAGAATTTCGAATTCAGAAGAATACACCATCTGTTGACCAACAGCTGAACACAACAGCAATTCCAAACGTAAACAAATGAACGTATTACTTTAAAAAGCTAAAAGATGATCACCCGAAGATGGAGGTAGGGAAAGAAAAACCGTAGGGCCCTTTATAAAGAGAGCTGCAATTAGGGAGATTAAGGGTAGAATAAACAGCTGGCCAATCGGAAAAATTTAATCTGTTTATAAAAAGAGCAATTCGCTTTTGATCGATCCGTTATTTATTCCACCATTAATCTTCTCTCTATATTTACTATAAAAAGCTGCGTTTAGCATTTCATCCATTAGCAAATAGCTGATTCAGCTGAATTAAGTGCACTTCAAGGAACCGAGGAAAAGTCGTTTTAAATAGAATCCACGAATGTTGAATTTTGAGATATTAATTTATCGCGCCACCTGTTGAGTAATAGCAGAATTAAACTCGAGCTTCCAAATGTGGAACGAATAAAGTGATACACAAAGAAAGAGAAACACAGAGAGAAGAGTAACGCCATCCGCCGAGTTGTTATTAAACAATCAGAACTTCAAGAAGAAATTACTCCCAAAATATCAGAGAAATCACAGACGTAGGGATATTAACGTTGTGAGAAAAAACCGCCAACTCTTTTAATTGAATATGACAAGGTCTATAGCGCCATCTTTTGAGATGTCACGGAAAATTTCTGCCGAGATAGACTAACTCATAGAGTTTTCGATTGACCACTCTCAGAGTATTCTCATCTTATTTTAACCTCATGTGATAATAAGGGATAGTAAGCGAATTTTCTCATCGCCGAAAGGAGGACAAAAAAAGAGACAGAAACAAAATAAACAGTAACAATAAACTGTCTTTATTGTTCACAACCACTTAGAAGAAATGAGTGTGAAACAAATTTCTGATTGTTCAATTACTTTGGACAAGAAACTACCACAGTTTAATGTAGTAGTTTCTTGTCCAAACTGGTAACTAAACCTGTAGTTTCTTGTCCAAAGTGGTAACTAAATCTGTAGTTTCTTGTCCAAAGTGGTAACTTGATCTGTAGTAGCGAAAATGAGTGAAATAGCTGGGAGCACTGATTTTAATAATCTTCACCGCTTTCATCTATGTGCTACTATATTCTGATTTTTAATTCGGAATTCATAGCTATGGATTGCAGGTAAAATGAAGCGTTTTACACTTTCGTAAGAAATCAATATGTTTAAGCGATTCCTTGTCTTTCCTAGGTCAGAACTAGAGAAAAAAATGATGTGAGGATTTTTTAATGACTCACCCACAGTTCATTATCATTACCTACCTACTCATTACTTACTACAAAATTTTTAACTTAAATTTGACTCATTGGTAAAAAAAAGGTTTGCCATCCGTGGTCTAAGCGACGTTGACTTTTTTATTTTATTTATTTATTTTTATTTAACAGACCTTGTTGATGCCTGAACTCTAACTTTTTGCGACTTTTCGATAATTTTTTGATTTACTTTTAAACTTTATAATTTATGAATATTAATCCGGAAAATTAATACTTTTAGGTATTTGCGTAGAGAGAAGTTAAAAATTTTTGTTAAGTCCTGTTGGCACAACACTTGAACCTTAAGTATTTTGGTTATACCAAATACTTGTGTGATTTTTTATTATCTTCATTTGTTACAATTTCTCTATGTTTTCGTGACCCCCTTGATATTATTATTTAAAAAAAAGAATTTTGCTTTAAATCATATTCTCCTACCTGTAAGTATTTTAGCTTTGCTTATTTAAACAAATCTTAAAGGCAACAAGTTCAGGAAATGTCTTTTCTGAAAACATACGCTCACATGTTTCTAGACAAATGCAATCAGTTTCTTAAATTTTTATAATTCAAGTTGTCCGAAAATCAATACCTTTTGCTCTACTTTAATTGGCGTAGCTTTCACCTAAATACAAAATGTAATTTACAAAGAATAACCTGCAACAATTTATAGTAAAAATTACAGCGCCTTCTCTCGACTGACATCATAAGTTACTCATTAATATTTTATGGTCAGCGGATTGGGAATTTATAAAACCAAGTGTTTCTCAAATTAATGACTGAGTTGGCAACAAATGAACATTGGGCGCCGCGCTATCTCTTCACCGGGAAGAAAAGCTTTTATGCAACTATTTTAGTAGATGCAATTCGATGAAAAAAATAATAAAACGGGATTAGTAAAATCAAGAAATATTTTTTACTGAAAATAAATGGGCACTTATCTCTAGATAAACACAATTAGTTTTTAAATTCTCACACATCGTGTTGAAAGCGCCATCTCTTATCTAATTACCAAAGCTTCTCACCGTTTTCATTCACCAATTAATTGAACGTTAAGATAAAATGTAATTCAAATAAAATATTAGTCTGCAGCGTGTTCTCAGAAAACAAACGATCACATAACAGTTTTTAAATTCTTACGTTTCATGTTAAAAACGCCATCTCTTGTTTAATATGCAAAGCATCTCACCGTTTTTATTCATCCAGTAATCGAGCGCGTTCTCAGAAAACAAACGATCATATATCTCTAGATGAATACAAACAGTTTTTAATTTCTTAAGTTTCGTGTTAAAAGCGCCATCTCTTGTCTAATAACCGAAACAACTCACCGTTTTAATTCTTCAATTGATTAAACGTAAAAGTTCAACGTAATTCAAATAAAATGTGAAAGTTCTCAGAAAATAAATGGCCACATATCTCTACATAAACACAATCAGTTTTTAAACTCTTACGATTCATGTTAAAAGCGCCATCTCTTGTCTAATAACCAAAGCTTCTCGCCGTTTTAATTCATCAATAAATCGATTAAACGTTAAGGTTCAATGTAATTCAAATACAATGTGAAAGCCTCCAGCGCGTTGTCAAAAAATAAACGGCCACAAATCTTTAGATAAACACAATCAGCTTTTAAATTCTTACGCTTAAAAACGCCATCTCTTATCTAATACCCAAAGCTTCTCATTGTTTTCATTCATCCATAAATTAATTAATCGTTAAGGTACAACGTAACTCAAATAAAACGTGGAAGTCTCCAGCGCGTTCTCAGAAAATTAGATGTAATAATATGCACCGCCATCTCTTAATTAAAATTGTAAGTTACTTCAAATTAAAAAACTAGACTTCCGTAATGCTTCAAAATTTGAATGACCGGACGAATTTCAGATTTTTTTTTAAATAAAGCACACTTGATTACAATCTAGTCTGTAGCGACTAATAAGCAACTTTAGTCTAACCTAATTTACTAAGTAAAACTTAAATCTAAGAGTTTACTCTATGTCGTTCCTTAGTCCTTATTATAGGTACTAAAGTGAACACAGTTTTCTTGTGCACATACACTTGCATTGTTTCTACTCTTATTCTAATAGCCACACTAATGCAAAAGGTTTTCTCCTCTTGAGTCTCCTCACTAGGTTCCTATTATCTAGGAGTTGGATAGCTTGAACATTTTCGTGCTGGTGGAGTCTTCTTTCGTGTTTCTGTGCAAATCTCTGGATTTCGCTAACCACATCTTCTACTTGCAGAGCCCTGTTTATGATGAACCAAGGAGCATCGACGATGTTCCTTTGTACTTTGTTTTGGAATCTCTGAATTGTGTTTAGGTTACTTTGTTTGGTGCAGCCCCATAGTTGGATGCCGTAGGTCCATATCGGTTTCAATATTTGTTTATAGAAAAGTAACTTGTTATATACTTACAATGAGGAGCGTCTGCCTATCAGCCGATACATTTTACTATATCTGAGTCCTAGTTCCTGTCTTTTCATTTTAACATGAACCTTCCATTTAGCTTGGAATCTAATGTCATGCCAAGGTATTTGGCTGTATTTGCGTATGGTACTATTTGATTATTGATAGTTACTGGAGTGTTTTCTATGCGTCTGTTGGTAAAGTTAATGTGAACCGACTTGGATTCGTTTAGTGTAGTTCGCACATTATTTTCTAGATCTGGAAGATCACTGGTGTATAGCAAGTATAGGATTGGTCCCAGTACAATTCCCTGCGGAACTCCGGCTTTGATTTCCTTTAGTTCGGAGTAAGCATTCTCTTGTTTAATTCTAAAGTACCTTTCTGTTATATAGGATTCCAGTATATCTGTGTATTGTTTGGGAAGCATTGTTCTCAGCTTGCGGATAAGTCCCTCTTGCCAGGGCAAATGCTTTTGCCACATCTAGGAAGACCGTAGAGCAGACTTTTTTCTCTACTACTCTCTACTACTGGGCGGAACCCAAAATGTATGGTGAAAATTCAAGAAAATGTCCGTAGATGGCAGCACTTAACTTTTTTATGCAAAGAAAGAGAAAAATTTTGGCAAAAATGGCCTTAAGTCGAATGACTTTATCGTCTGAGTTTGACGTTGAAGATCCGACGTGGTTCAAGGAAAAGTATACAGAGGACGGAGACCAAAATATTTATTAAACTTAGGAAAATATTTCGTAGATGAGATAGCTCTGTAACTTTCATGCAACAATGGAGGAAAATCCTGACAAAGGAGTTGAACGAATGTTTTCTCTAAATTCGACGCTTAAGGTTGATATAGTTTTAGAAACCTGATCGATGGCGTCACTGTAATTACATTTTCGTTAGAGTTATGAACCTCAGGATAATCGGAATTCGGCTGAAAATTTGAACTGACACAATAAGCAGGTTTTCTACTTTAAAATCAAAGGAAAAAAACACCGAAGATTCTTAAGCCGAATCATAAAAAGTCAATTCGAGAAAAATTTCATAGATGGCGCCACTAAAATTTAGATTTCTTTTTCTCTAGTAAATGGAGTTTTCACTTTTCGATTTAAAGTCGAGACGGAAAGGACACCGAAATATTTTTAATTCAGCCTGTGAAAATTCTATTCTGGAGCAATATAATAGATGGCGCCTCGGAAATTTTCATTTGGTTGCATTCTACGAGTAAAGAATTAACAGGAGGAAACCTAGGGCAGTGGGAGAATGCAATTAGACTTGACAGAAGCTTTTAGAATTTCAATTACAGAAAACAATGGCTAACGCCGTTAGGTTAGGATAACATACGGTATAATACACCTGTTTATACCGTAACCTAACTGTGTTAGACATTGTTTTGTATAATTAAAATTCTACGGTCTCGCAACTATAACGAAAATACAATTCAGTGGCGACATCTGTCAGATTTTTTCCATACTGAACATTTAGATGTTGATTAGTGTTGTTTAGTGTCTTTTCTGTTTCACCTTTGAATCGAAAACAAGTCGATCTGAGGCGCTAAATTACTCGTAAAAAATCTATTGTCTTTCTTGCGTCAATTTTGAGTCGAAAAATGAAAAATCTATTTATTAGGTAAACGTAAATTCTTAATTCGACTCTGGTTACTTGGGAAAGAAGAATTAGGAAGACGGAAAAATTCTGTGTTCTTTCTATAATGTTGGTTATTCTATGGACTTGGTCAATTGTCGAATGCTTGTTCCTAATCCAAATTGATGACTCGGAATTAATTTTGTTTTCTCAGTGATTGGTTGTAGCCTCTTGAGTAATCATTTTTCAAAGAATTTTGATAGGAAAGGCAGCAGAGATATTATGACTTCAGCAAACTTTCTACAGAATTCCAGATTTTAAATTAAAATAGTGATCTTCGAAACCAGACCTGATCGAACAATAAATTAGATAAATTATTATAGCTACAAACTTATTTCATTTTAACAAAAAAAAAAAGAACTTGCCAATCGAGTTTCATTTATAAGAGAAAAATGATTCACAATCTAAGCGGTTAAGTATGGTGGCCACATTTATAGACCTTGATACTTGCGACTGTGACTTTTTTGCGACTTTTCGTTAATTTCTTGCTCTAGCTCCTACCCATTTGAATTTCTGTAAGTTTTAACTCTGGGAAATTAATTTGTGTGTAGAGGAGAGGGTCCTCAAAATAACAGAAAACAGATTTCTGCAATGCCTCAAGAGTTGCAAGGGGTTCCCAAACGAGCAGCTTTTAGGTAAAACTAAAATTGTGATTTTTGAAGCCTGACTCGATTCAACAATTAAATAAATTATTACTGACTTTTTTTCAATTTAACAAGACAACTGTTTTCAGTTGGGTTTCATTTACCTATATGTTATAATGCACAGTCTAAGCGACTGTAGCCGTCACGCTTACAGGCAATGACACCTGAGACTGTGACTTTCTTGCGACTTTTCGATAATTTTTTGATTTACCTACCCATAAGTAGGTAGGTACTTGAATTTTTGTAAACCTAACTCTAGAAAGTTATTTTTGTGTAGGTCCTCAAATTAACTAAACAGATTCCTGCAATGCTTCAAGATTTACAGAGGATTCCCAAATCCTAAATTAAAGTAGGTACTAGTGACTTTCGAGACCAGACTTGATTAAAAAAATTAGATAAATTAGGTAATTAAGTACAAGCTCTTTTTATTTTCACATTTTATTTTAGGATTTAATTTACGAGGAAAACGATTCACAGTCTAAGCGAGTCTGGCCACAATCTTTACATACTTTGACACCTGAGACTGTGACTTTTTTGCGACTTTCCGACAACTTTTGCTTTATTGCCAAATTCATATACCTATAGATAATTCCCTAATTTCATTTTTATTTCGAAAGAAACTTCTTTAGGTAATCAGCGAAATAGTTAGAACTCGATCTTTTCTTTTTTTTAATGACGAAATTTAGGGGATTCCTGAATATTAACTGACCGACACGCGACGCGACACAACTCACACAAATTAGTAGGTATTTCTTAAGTAGGTAGTTAAATCAAAAGAGTCGACAAAAAATTGGGTATTGAGCGATTTTAATTTGATACCTAGATGTGATTGGAAACGAGAGTCTACTCAACGAGCTCGACACAAACTTCGAAAAAGAGGCCCCAATCGCCTTCGGCTACGAAAGAGACACGGACACCTCGAAGGACGTCAGCAAGGGCCTCAGAAGGTTCTACTTTCCCGAAAAGAAAATCGACAACTCCTCGCTTCCGGCCCTCGCCCAGCTCTACTCCGACGGCCTCATCGGTTTCGGCGTGAACAGGGCCGCCAAAATTCTAGCCGAGAAAAACACCGAACCTGTTTATTACTACCGATTTAATTACAAAGGGAGATACAGCCATTTCTATCTGCCGGATACAAATAACACCGTGCCTTACGGTACGAGTTTACCATTTTTTTTTAAGTACCTACAGATTAAAGCTAGGTGTGATTTTTAGGGGCTTCCCACCACGACGATCTAATTTATTTGTTTTATATTTCGACGCTGTTTCCGCTGTTTAAGGAGAGCGATCCTGAAACGGTCACCGTGGATAAGTTGACTACTCTGTGGGCCAATTTTGCCAAATTTGGGTAGGAATTAAAGAAATTACTCGATGGATACGATGTAGGTATTTTCTTGTTTGTGTTTATTAGGAATCCTACGCCGGAGGTGGTGGATAAATTGGATAACGCAAAGTGGGAGCCCTTCACGACCAAGAGCCAAAAATATTTGGACATCGGAAATAGATTGGTGCTTGGGGAAAATCTGTACGAGAAACGTTACTTGGAGTGGGAGAAGTTGTATCCGTTGTCGAAATACCAGGGTACGAAACATGGTTAGATGGTAACCTTTTACTTAGACCACTTATTTGTGCTGTTTTGTGTTATATACAAATGATGAAAAAATAAAATAAAATAAAATAAATGTGTGTAACTGAGTGTTTGTTTTTCGTAAACCCTAAATGGTTTTTCATTATTTTCATTTTATTAATAATGAACTTCATTTTACTTTAGACTTTGACTCGAAAATAAAGCAATAATATTATTCATTTATTTTATAAACCGCATGAATATTTGCATAGGTTTATCCATGTTCGCTTCGTGAAATTATTTTGCATAAAAAATGTATCAGCTTCCAAGTAAAAACATAACGTGCCACGGTCGTTGGAATTAGAACAAAACAAACAGGAATTTTTATCATCGTTTCTATTTAAACTATCAACAAAAAATATCGCAAATTTTCCATGTTATTTTCAACGAATTCAAAGTAGAATTGCAATAGAATTGATGTTAATGATAACGAGTTAAAAAAATGATGTTAACGAGTTCATGTGAATGATGTTAACGAAATCGTTTCTTTGTTGGAAAAAGTTTATTTTGAAATTTAAAACACAGATTTTCGTCGGTAAATAAAAAGGACGAAAGCTAGAGTAAAACTAAGAAAAGAGATTTTGCTCTCTTCTTCTTTCTTGGCTGATGATGTGTGAAATTACTCCGCAGAAAACAAAACAAAAGAAAAAGATGAAAATAAAATTTAGTAAATAGAACAAAGACAATAAAAAAAAACAACCCGAACTTGTTTCAATGTTTCAATTGTTGCAGGTTAAGTGAAAACAAGAGATGAAAAAAGAAGATCTAAAATTCTAAAATTTGCGACGCTTATACGATAGTATATAAAATGTACAGGGTAAGTGGGGAGGAACGGGCCAAACTTCAGGAATGTATTGTACACGTAAAAAATTAGCGAAAAAAAAAAAACTCAAATGTTGTCATGCGATTTTCTTTTGTTTTCAGATTCTTTTGTTTCAAAATTTTCTACTGAACATTGTTTTAATCATGGCGTGCTCGTAAAAACAGGCGAAGTAGAAAATTTTGTAATGGCGCCATAATTTGAAAACAAAAGAAAATTGCATGACAACATTTGATTTTTTTTCCACTTATTTTTTACGTGCACAATATATTCCTGAGGTTTGGCCCGTTCCTCCCCACCCACCCTGCATACAGGCTCTTTCACTTAAGGTATGCCAAACGGAAAGAGGTCGTACAGAAAATTATTCTAAGCAAAAAAGTTCATGTATACGTTTTATGCCATGTTATCTGGACCCTTCCAGATTTTAGCTTTTTCTGGCCCACGTTGGTGAAGCTAATTTTATGCTGTGTTATGCCCCGGCTTGAGTATTTGTTTTATTATTATTATTTTTTGTGTGTATTAATTTATTGTTCTGTTCTCTCAGGGTAATTTATTTTGTTATTAATTTTGTGACTATTCTGTTAAATACTCCTAACAAATAAATAATGAATTATTTTGTAAAATCTATTAAATATTTTCAATTAAAAATTGGCTAAAATTTCCCCAAAAACACTTTCACAATGAGCTTTCACGCCTCACACCTACGTCACGTTATTCTAAGAATAATGCTTATGCGGCGATTGTAAAATCGGGCCTTAGAGTCTGTTGCATTTCCTAGTGCTTTTTAGAATGATGCTCTGGTGCTTTTCAAGAATAACAACTGTGTGTTGCCAACTTAAGGAATTTTTTGAAGTCGTTAGGATTAAGAGATTTTTTTTTTCTAAAAAAAGGGGATTTTCAAATTTTATTTCACCTTTACAGGCCATTTTTTTTACTATGTATCGATCGAGCGATCGAAATGTCAAAGTACATACTTTTATATAGCTATCTCCTTCTAACTTTCGTGAAATAGCCTTGCGGCTTTTGTCATGTCAATGTCCCGTTTCATTGTGTATTTTCTTAACTCTTAACCGCCATCTATTGAGCAAAGTTTCAACAGTCGACAGTCATTTCTGGATGACTGCATAGTTGTAAGACATTCAACAATTGTTGTGTTATACATATTTAACAGTGCCATCTGTTGCATTTTTTCAAAATCTGTTGACTACGTTATTCTTATTCTTATTTCTTTTGCTTTCTTATCGTTCTTTTCATTTTTTTAAATTATTAATTATTAAATTGTGTCGTGAAAGTGTTGTTCTTTCGTGTCTATTATTTTTTAAAATTCTATTAATTCTTTGAATTTTTTATTACATATTCTGTTTTCTTTGTTTTGTCATCATTCATTTCAAATTGTTTATTTTATTTTTTTAATTTATGTATATACTGAATTGTGCCGTAAAATCGATTGCCTTTTGTTTTTATTATTATTTAAATTTTATTTTTCCTATTTTTTAAAATTTTCTTATTTCTTTATTTGCGTTCCTATCGTTCTTTTAATTTTTTTAAAATCGATTAAATTGTGTCGTAAAAGCGATTTCCCTTTGATTTTAGTATTTTTTTTAAATTCTGTTAATTTTTTGAATTCTTATTATTTTGTTTTCTTTGTTTTGTTATCTTTCTTTTCAAATTGTTTTTTTAAATTTATTATTAATCAACCTACGCCATTGCACTGTTAGTTTCAAGTTGTTTCTTTTTTTAATTTGTGAATCTACTGAACTCGGCCGTAAAATCGATTATCTTTTGTTTTTTATTTAAATTTTATTTTTGGTGTTTTCTAAAATTCTCTCATTTTTTTGCTTTCTTATCATTATTTTAATCTTTTTAAATTAATCTTTGAAATTGCGCCGTAAAAGCGATTTTCTTTTGATTTTATAATGAAAATGAAAATTATTTTGTTTTCCTAGTTTTGTCATCATTCACTTCAATTTTTTTTTACTTTATTAATCACCGTTCATTTCAAACTGTTTATTTTTTTTAAATGTATGTATCTACTGAATTGTGCCGTAAAATCGATTACCCTTTGTTTTTATTAGTTATTATATTATTTTTTTAAATTTTGTTATTTCTTTATTTGCTTTCCTATCGTTCTTTTCATTTTTTAAATCTATTAAATTGTGTCGTAAAAACAATTTCTCTTTGATTTTAGTATTTTTTTAAATTCTATTAATTTTTTGATTTTTTATTATTTTGTTTTCTTTGTTTTGTTATCATTCTTTTCAAATTGTTTTTTTTTTCCTTTTTTATAAAACTACTGAACTGGGCCATAAAATCGATTGTCTTTTGTTTTTTATTGTTTTACTTTTAGTATTTTTTAAAATCCTCTCATTTTTTTGCTTTCTTGTTATTCTTTTCATTTTTTTTTAAATTAACCTATTAAATTGAGCCGCAAAACCGATTTTCATGATTTTATAATTTTTTTGAAAATTATTATTTTGTTTTGATTTTTGTTTATTATTGTTTTGTTGTTTTGATTTTAGAAATTTTTTAAAAATTCTATTAATTTTTTGAATTCTTATTATTTTGTTTTCTTCGTTTTGTTATCATTCTTTTCAAATTGCTTTTTTTTTATTTATAAAACTACTGAACTGGGCCATAAAATCGATTGTCTTTTGTTTTTATTATTTTATTTTTAGTATTTTTTAAAATTCTCTCATTTTCTTCCTTTCTTAACATTCTTTTAATTTTTTTTTATTAATCTATTAAATTGTGCCGTAAAAGCGATTTTCTTTTGTTTTTATAATTTTTTTGAAAATTATTACATATTTTGTTTTCTTTGTTTTGTCATCATTCTTTTCAAATTGTTTTCAACTGAATTACGCTGTAAAATCAATCGACTTTTGACTCGTATGTATTTTTAATGAAATTTTTACGTTTTCTTTTTTAATTTATGTTGAAAAAGGGATTTTGACAACTCTTGAGGAGGGATTTCTGCTTTTTGCGCGTTGGTAACACTGACTGAAATGACAGTTATAAAAACATTTGACAGCAACCAATGTTGCCAACTCTATTGCAATTGTAAAATACATTTTATACAACATCGATTTATTTTATTTACATTTTCCGAAGACTGAGTTCTTCAGTTATATCCGAAATTTGTTTTAAGATACCGCCAGCGACGGCTACGCCGCTCTGCGTGATACAATTGAACTACCCAAAGTAGAGATTAAAAGTCGAAGACTTGACAGGACTTCACATATAAATGATGTGTAATGTTACGTCACGTCACATCACTGTCCCTAACCTCACTATCCTGGTCCCTACTTTAAGAGGCCATTATAGCAGCGATGGCGATAGCAAATTAGTTGAAATTTCATTAACATCTTGACGTTGGTAGTGTGAGCAGCTGATGGACATTGTTGCCAACTTAGGAATTTTCCTCTCGACTTTAGGGACAAATTTTTCTGAGAGGTTTTTTAAGCGCTCTAAACTGTCAAACAAATTACAAAACATTTTCTGTTTCTTATTTTGTTTAAATCTTATTTGTTTATTGTTATTCTTATTGCTTTCTTACTTCGTCGTTTCCTTGCGACAGCTCCTGCTCCGATGATGTAATTTGCAGTGTATCTCATAGACTGATTCTTGCTCGTAGAGTGGATTTGTTGTGTGATAAATTTTGGATGCAGATGGCACTCACGAGCCTTCCCATTCAAAATTATCTGTGTCAGTGTGTGCGTGCGTGCGTGTGTAGGTGAATAAATAAGAAGACATTTCATAGAATAAAACGGAAAAAGACAATTTATTAATTCAAATTTTAAGGAGTTGCACAAAACATGAAGGAGTTCGGAGCTATAAAGAGAAGAAGTTTATACGTTTAACCGTATAATTAGGTATAATTAGGTAATGTGTTCGAATAAAAAGAAAAACAAAACAAAACAAAATGTGTTAGAAAAAAAAAAGAAAAAACAAATACTGAAAGGAAAAGCAAAGATAAGAAATGAAAAACATTCGGGGAGTTTCCTCTGAAACAAAAATAAATGTGATGCAATTTAGAAAACAAAATGAAAATAAAATTTAGGATAATAACAACTGTGATCTAGCTACTGCATTAATAAATTACTATTATTATTATTATTATCTTTATCATCTTTATTCTAGTGTAGGAAACTTTGGTAAATCAGACTTTTATTGAGGTTATATGTCTGTCAAATTCAGTCACTTATTGGGTGCGTTCTGAATTAACGTCAGGCGTACAACTTTTTACCTCGCGCATGATTTTTATATGGGAAAATGTTTATTTACTTACAACGACTCTTAAAGCAACGAGCTGAAAGATGAGACTTCCAGCAAAAGAAAAAGAAACAAAAGCTGAAAACATAGATTAAAAAAACAAGAAACGGCCAAGAGATGGCGCTGAGTCTATCATTTTAAACAATCTCAATTTTTGCGTCTGTCAAAACTGAATCAAACAAACACAGTTTATAACAACATTCGCCTTTTTCTCTAAATACAAAACAGAAGTTTAAAAAAATATTCGTTTGTGAGTCAAAGGACAATTGAAATGTGCTATGATATAAAGCGCCATCTCTTAGCTGACGTTGGAAATCGTTTAGTGTTCCTTAAATTACACTTGGAACGTCATATTTCGATCGATGTTGAAAGTTACTCTGCCACAGTTTCATCTTTTCGTTAAAAAGAGAACTTTGCATATGTTTTTTCTTCGGTTATAAATAACTCTCTTTAAAACAATTGAAGTGCGCTATGATATAAAGCGACATCTCTAGGTCAGCGTTGGACATATTTTTACTATTTTTTAAAACACCTTTTGAGAAAAAATTTTACCAAACTTCAAAATTTAATTTGAATGTCGATCAGTCAATGTCAAAACGAATTTCTTAAATTTATAACGCCATCTCTTGGTTGACGAAGAAAGTCTCTCTTGCACGTTTGATTTTTTTTTTAATTAAAAAAAGTGTACTTTAACTTCTACTTCTGCAAACGAAACCTGAAGAACATCGCGATTTCTTCGGTTGTAATTAACTTTAAACGCTTTGATATAAAGCGCCATCTCTTAGCTGACGTTGGAAATCGTTTACGATGCCTTAAATTGCATTTCGAGGAAGAATTTCGCGGGATTTCAAAATTCAATTTTTTTCATCAGAATATCAAAGCGATTTCCTCAAACCATGAACGCCATCTTTCGGTCAATGTTGAAAGTTACTTTGCCACATCATCATTTCGATAAAAAAAGAGAACTTTGCGTATTCTTTTTCTTCGGTTGTAAATAACTCTTTAAAACAATTGAAATGCGCTATGATATAAAGCGACATCTCTTAGCCGACGTTGAAAATAGTTTGTAGTCTTTAAATTGCATTTCGATGAAAAATTTCGCGGGATTTCAAAATCCAGTTTGTTTCGCAAGAATATCAAAGCGATTTCCTCAAACCCAGAACGCCATCTTTCGGTCAATGTTGAAAGTTACTTTACCACAGTTTCATCTTTTCGTTACAAAAAGAGAACTTTGCATATTCTCATTCTTTTTCTTCCGTTGTAATTCACTCTCTCTCTGTAAGTCAGAGCGAATTTTTCAAATTTAGAACGCCATCTTTTGGTTGATGATGAAAATTTCTTTACCACGTTTGATTTTTTTTTTAAGTGAAAAAAGAGTATTTCAACTTCGACTTCTGCAAACGAAACGTGAAGAGCATCGGTTTTAATTAAGCTTCTTTAAAACAATTGAAATGTGCCCTGATACATTTAAAGCGCCATCTTTTGGTCAGCGTTTTACAATTTTTACTTTTCCTTATTAAAAATCACGTTTCGAGGAATAACTTCACCGGATTTGAAAACCCAATTTTTTCCACCAGGACGTTGAAATGAATTCCTCAAGTTTGGAACGCCATCTTTTGGTCGATGATGAAACTTTCTTTGCCACGTTTGATTTCTTAATGTATTTTATGTATTTTTGGTTAAAAGATAGAGAATTTGAACTTCTACTTCTGCAAACGAGACTTCTTCGAGTGTAATTAACTTATTAAAACAATTAAAATGCACTATGATATAAAGCGCCATCTTTTATTCAGCGCTCGACAGTTGTTACTTCTCCTTAAAAATACGTTTCGAGAAAAAACTTCACCGAATGTCAAAATCCAACTTTTTCCACCAGAATGCTGAAACGAATTCCTCAAATTCGGAACGCCATCGTCATCTCTTGGTCGATGATGAAAGTTTCTTTGCCACGTTTGATTTTTTAATATATTGCGCGAGGTAAAAAGTTGTACGCCCGACGTTAATTCGGAACGCACCCATTGTGGTTATATTTCTGTCGAAACGGAAAAGAAAAATTGAAATGTCAAACTTAATAAAATGAAATATTACAACAACTCTATTCTCTGTCTAACCTTCACCTAGCGAAGTCTGTGCTCTCATTTTCTGAGCAGGAAATACAAAATAAACAAAAAATAAATCACTGTGTCAAAAATGTCAAAAATATTAAAGTAAGGTTCACATTGTACAAACGACGTGTCCGGATTTTATTGTACACAAAACATGCGTTATAATTTGAGATGAAGGTGAAGAATACGCTCCCTTTTATTATCAGACAATGTACTCGCAGAATGACGTACGTCCTTGAGACGAGACTACGTTGATTCTACGAGCACATTGTTTAGTGATTATGGTTGTTGCAGAGTACTGAATTGTTTATTACATCTCGTCTCTTAATGATAATTAGTTTTAAGAAACACATAATAAACAGTTCTTTTATTTACTTTTTTTTATTTGTTTATTTAATATGTGGCTTCTTTACTAAACGACTGATTTTTTTGCTTTCATTTAAATACGAAAATATGTTTTCTTTCTCTGAATTATTTATGGCTAATAAAATCAGATTATTATATAATTTGTTTTCAGAATCTATTTTCGTTGTTAATGAAAACAATGAGTCACACATGTTGTACATATGAAATATTCTGGGAAATATTTTGCAACAAACTGTAATAAATTTCAAATAAACCGTCGGCGAATATTCTATTATTATAATTTTTAAACGGGAATTTCGAGCGGTGTGGACGTGGAAGACCTTGCTGTATATCGGCAGCGGTTCACTTACACAAACCTTGTAAACAAAGACAACGAGCGCGTATAAAAACAAAAGCAGACGCCGTCATTTCAGGCAGTTTACATATGTGCATTTTAATACGCGCTGAGTCACCCAGCTCAAGTACATTGAAGAACTGAATAGTTTCTCTTTTTTCCAAACAAACGAAGATGAAGTCGTCGATAATAATTTTTCTCGCATTTTTGGCACTCGCCACGTGCTACCAAAGTCACCAGGTGTCCAGTGGAAGCGATGACAAATTTCCCATCGTCACCACATCCTTGGGGGATGTCATGGGCACCACCACTAGAAGTCGCCTCGACAGGCCCATATACGCTTTTCGTGGAATCCGTTTTGCAAAGCCACCAGTGGGCGAGTTGAGATTTCAGGTAACTTGCGAAAAGCTACATCCTCAACCATAACTGTTCGCATTTCACATTCCAGCCTCCCCAACCCATCGAAAAATGGACCGGCGTATACAACGCGACGGACGACGGAGCGTCCTGTCCCCAACCAGCTTGGATTGAAGCCCCCCAGTCTGAAGATTGTCTCTTCGTCAACGTCTTCTCGCCAAAGGTAAGTGCGACTTTGCTGTACAACTCCCCCTCCCCCCCCCTCCAATCGTATCCTTTTGTTCCAGTTACCTCGCGGACATGTCAACCCAAAGAAGCCCGTGTTGGTTTTCTTTCACGCCGGGGGATTCTATTTCATGAGCGGGGCAAGTTTCTTAGAAGGACCCGAGTACCTTTTGGATCAAGATATAGTCCTGGTGGTTTCGAATTATCGCCTCTCTTCATTGGGTAACACAAATACCATCGGAAAAACAATAGCTACGAACATGTACAATTTGGTCTTTAGGTTTTCTAAGCACCGGTACGAAAGAAGCTCCGGGGAATAACGGCCTCAAAGACCAAGTCGTGCTTCTGAAATGGGTGAGGGATAACATTGGCGCTTTTGGGGGCGATCCAAATTCGGTTACCATTTCTGGGTACAGCGCGGGAGGCATCAGCGTCAACGGCCACATGGTTTCACCCATGTCCAAAGGTTACTCCGTCACCTAACTTTTTCTCCCCCTTAATTTTTGAAGTGCGTCCGTCTTCCAGGTCTGTTCCATCGGGCGATTATAATGAGCGGGTCGTTCTATGCTCCGTGGCCAGTTCCTGATGAGCAACTCGAGCTTGCCAAGCAGCAAGCGCGCTTGGTGAGCTGCCCCGATGGTGACGTGGGCGAGATGATGAAGTGCCTTAAAACGGTACCGGCTGAGGCGTTTGGGAATACCTTTCCCCAACTGGCGGTAAGTCAAAAGTTATTTGGGCCAAATTGAACTGGGAGATGCAAAAGGGTGAAAGTGAATTACAAAATTTCAAAATGGTTTGGAGACGAAGAGAAAAATTTGGTTCAGTTGATCTGTGCTCCTAAATAGTGACATTCTATGGAAACGTCATTGCCTCGTCAATTTCCTCACTAAGTACTTTCTGACACTTTGCTTTTGATTTTTTAAATTACCATTATTTTGACAGTTGAACCTTGAAGAAATGCTTTGCAGTCAAATGATTCATTACAAGATCACGTCTAAGATTTCAGAGTTGGCAACACTGACACCAGAATAAAACTAGGTTATGTCGTAGTAACTAGTAATTTAAATATTACTTACATTAACGGGTTTGCATTTTAATGAAAATAAAAATGCTGAATACTGAAAGCGATTCTTGAACTTGGATGTAACAATGACCGTCAAGTGTCAAATTTGTCCTGCAACTAATGACATTTAAATTGACAATTAAGTCTTTTTTATAAGGATTGCCAAATTTTCTTTTGAATTATAAAAAAACATTGTAGGTACAACAAATGTAATCATTATGCTTGGATAGAACAGTGACTGACAATGCCAAATTAGGTAACATAACCTAGTTTTTCGTTGTGGTCAATGCTTTGAGGTTACATTTGTGGCCTGGATTACAAAAAATAGTACCTACGTAATAAAACATTTGAATTCAACTACTAATAATGTCAAGTTATACATTAGTTTTGTTCCAGCAACAGTTCGTAACTAGTTTCTTTTGGACAAAAAACAATCGAGCAATAATGGCTAATAGATGTGAAGTTGCAGCTCCAAAATACGAAGCTGCAATTTCACATGTTTTTTTTTGTCTTTTTTGTTCTTTCTGTACAATTTATGCAGGTGTTTTTTTTTGCTTGAAAAAAAAATTCAAATTCTGGATTCCACTGACAAGTGTGAAGTTGCAGGTTCACGTGCACCTTTCATCGAAAAAGCAAAAAAATAAAATACTTTTTCCTTAACTCGTTCATTCATTCTTACTTCTTAGTTTAAGTTGAAGAAAGACCTATGACTACCAGTTGTACCTCATCATTATTTCTTTTTTCTTTCGAACAAAAGGCGATCAAGCAATAATGGCTAACAAGTGTGAAGTTGCAGCTTAAAGTTCCAAAACACGAAGGATAGAACTCAGCTGCAACTTCACAGGTGTGAGTCGATTTCGTTCTCTCTGTACAATATACGCAGAAATTTTTTATTTTGCTTGAAAACAATTCAAATTCTGGATTCCGCTGATACATAAGTGTGAAGTTGCAGATTCACGTACACCTTTTATCGAAAAAGCAAAAAAAATAAAATACTTTTTCCTTAACTCGTTCATTCATTCTTACTTCTTAGTTTAAGTTGAAGAAAGACCTACGACTACCAGTTGTACCTCATCATTATTTCTTTTTTCTTATGAACAAAAGACGATCGAGCGATAATGGCTAACAAGTTTAAGTTGCAGCTTAAAGTTCCAAAACACGAAGGATAGAACTCATCTGCAACTTCACAGGTGTGAGTCTATTTCGTTCTCTCTGTACAATATGCGCAGAAATTTTTTATTTTGCTTGAAACCAATTCAAATTCTGGATTCCGCTGATACATAAGTGTGAAGTTGCAGATTCACGTACACCATTTCTCGAAAATGCAAGAAATCCTTTTTCCTTAACTCGTTCATTCATTCCTAGTTTAAGTTGAAGGAAGGCTTAGGGCTTTCGGTTGAACCTCATCATTATTTTTTTTCTTTTGAACAAAAGCAAATCGAGCAATACCACTGACGAGTGTGAAGTTGCAGCTTCACATGTACCATTTTTCATTCATTCCTAGTTTACGTTGAAGGAAGACTTAGGGCTTCCAGTTGAACCTAATTATATATTTTTTTCTTTCGAACAAAAGAAGATCGAGCAATAATGGCTAACAGGTGTGAAGTTGCAGCGAATACGAACGATAGAACTTAGCTGCAACTTCACAGGCGTGAGTCTTTTTCGTTCTCTCTGTACAATTTATGCAGAATTTTTTCGCTTGAAATAAAAAATCTAATTCTGGATACCTGGATTAAATCGAAGGCTTCCGCTTCTTCAACAGAGCTCCTCCTCGTCATTTTTTCTTTCAAACAAAAGAAAACCGAACAATAATGAAGTTGCAGCCTACGG
Source organism: Dorcus parallelipipedus (assembly GCA_958336345.1). NCBI lineage: Eukaryota > Metazoa > Arthropoda > Insecta > Coleoptera > Lucanidae > Dorcus > Dorcus parallelipipedus. The sequence continues at coordinate 5,013,328 of OY284478.1, read as the reverse complement.
ATGCAAAACATGAAGTGTAGAACATAGCTGCAACTTCACCTGTAACAATCTTTTTTGTTCTCTCTCCAGGTACAATTTGCAGAGCGGTTTTCGAAAAACGCAAGAGCATTCTTTTTTTAATTTTAACGCACAGCGATGTTGACTCTTTTTTTGACGGCTTTTTTTTTATTAGGAATTTGGTTTCGAACCAATTCTGCAATGGAGGCCAGTAATCGAGCGTAATTTCGGCCAAGAACGTTTTTTGACGGAACACCCCGTGGACTCGGTCTTAAAAGGGAAATTCCAAAACGTCCCCGTCGTCATCGGCCTGACGGGAGAAGAACTGGGATCGATCGCCTTTTGTAAAGCTCGAAATATGAACCCCATTTCGCAAGGAAAAACTAAGCCAACAGGTTTCAGATATTATCAACAACGAAACCCTGCGGACACAACTCGACGAGGACTTCGACAGAATCGCGCCGATCATACTCCTGTACGAAAGGGACACGGAAAGATCGAGGATCATCAGCAGGGATTTGCGAAAGGCCTACTTTGGAGATGGCAAGATCGATTTGGACGGGTTAACGAAGTTGTTGGCCGATGGGATCGTTGGGTACGCCATGGACAAAGCGGCGAAGGGTTTGTCCGCAAAGAACTCCCAGCCTGTTTACTTTTACTGTTTCAATTACACGGGACGGTACAGCAATTTTTATTTGCCCGGAACCAACAACACCGTACCTTTTGGTATGTAGGTACATACAATCTCATGCGGTTAGAATTTTAAGGTTTTTTTTTGGGCGTATAGGTGCTGTACACCATGACGATTTGATCTACCTTTTCCGCTCGGTTTTGTTTCCGTATTTCAACCAAACTGACCCGGAGTATGCCGTCATGCGCAAAATGACCACCATGTGGGCCAATTTTGTTAAGACTGGGTGAGTTATACGTGGCAAAAAAGAGCTTGGTTTAAAGTTAGGGCCAAATTTGTTTTAGTAAACCAATTCCCGTGCCAGACCATCAATTGGACGATGTCAATTGGCAACCGTTCACTCGAGCCCATCAGAGATACTTGAACATAGGAAGCAAGTTGTCCATTCGGGAAAACCTGTTGGAAGAAAGGTATAGGGTATGGGAAAAACTGTTCCCGTTACCCAGTCACTACGCCCAAACAAAAGGATAGAAGCAGAAGTTATTTTTTTTGTTATTTAAGGAGATTGAGTTTGTATCTAATTCAATAAAGTTTTTTCTTGTAAGTATATTTTGGTTACGGATATTTTGGAATTTCGTAATGAGTGTCTTGATCAAAATAAAGTCAAAAACAAAAAATTTCATTTGCTAAAGCAACCAATTACACAGTGAACCGTTGACTAAATAAAAAGATCCCTATACTGATCGATCGAGGTAATTTTGATTTCACTCTCAACACTGAATGAAAAAGAATTTTTCGACACTTGTTACCTCTGCCAAATCAAAACAGAAAGTAAACATTTTCAGGCAAACAAATTCGAATCGGTATCTTTTCCCTTGAAATGAGAAATTACAGTTTGTTTTTTTTTTTTGAAACGGTTATGGCATAAAGTTTCTTTTTTGATTTTTGACTTGGGACTCGGGAAGGTTAAAATGAGGAAAGGAACAAATGAAAAATGAAAAACCAAAAACAAAGGACGATCGATTTTTTTGAAGTCCGATAATAAATAAAAGCACAAGAATTAATAATTAGAATCAGAAAAGCCAACTTCGAAATTCAATTGAAAAAAAAAAGACGAGAATGACGAAAAAGAAAGAAAAACCAAAAAGAAACGGTTGACGAAAAACAAGAGAAAACAATAAACGATCGATTTTCAAATAAAATTCGAATTGGTAGTTATTTTTTCTTGAAATAAAAATTGCACAATTTTGATTGTTGACCTTGAATTTTAAATTCGATCTTGAAAATCAATAAAAATAAGGTGAAGAAAAAAAAACAAAAGCCGAACGATTTTTTGAAAATAACAAATTTGATTATGAGATAAGAATTAAAAAGACAAATGACGATTGACGAAAAAAAAAAGGGAAATAGGAGGCGATCGATTTTTAAGCATTTTAACGACATTTGAGAAAATAGAAAAGTCGATTAAAAAAATTATTGACTCGTGGTATAATCTACTATAAATCAAGCTGTGCGACGATTAAAAAAAAACTGTCAGAAAAATTTGATTTCAGTTAATTAATCGTCTTTAGGTAATTCCAATGTTTTGGTAAATTTGCTGAAATGCAACAACAAACCTGTTTGTTAACGATCAATGCTGCAACTCATTCCATATAATTAAACCAAATTAAGATGCACACGGCCGAGATAAGAAAAGAAATTGACCTATGCTATCGCAATAACTCTTCAAATACAAGTTCGCTTTAAAAAATAACGACGACCTGGAAATTCAATGAATTTGGCCTTCAGGAGTTACGAGTACAACCGCAGCGGTTTATGGATGTAAATTGTGTTGCATTTTACATTGAACCGGTTGCGAAGACCTTCTGTTTAATCAGACGAAGATATATACGGTAGCAAAGCACGACAATGAATTAGTTCACATTTGCTCGCGTGCAAGACTATTATACTCGTAATTTTTTTATAGCTCTTAAAGTATGTACCCTTGATATTCTTAGGAAAAAAAAGATTCATTTATTTTTCTGTATTTCTTGTTAATTTTTATTTCATATTCTTGTCGTCATCTTCACTGTTTGAAGAAAATATTTTTTGGACGTTTTCAAAAACGTTTTCACTTTTCGGGTTTTTTGATTTTCAGTAACATGCTTAACGTCTTGGTGCCGCCATTACTTTTCGGCACTTTCTTGGGGTTGGTAAACTCTGACTTGGTCGGAAGGACAATCAGCGACCAGAGCGTCCATCCTGGGATAGTCACCACACCCTTGGGCGACATAAAGGGTAGCATCCTGAAAACACGCCTTGACAAAACCATTTACGCCTTCAGGGGGATACGTTTTGCCAAACCACCCACAAATGAGCTCAGATTCCAGGTGATTGACTACTCGAACTTAATCACTTCTTTTTAATTGCAAAGACCAATTGTAGCCACCCCAACCCAGCGAAAAATGGGAAGGTATCTACGACGCTACAGCAGATGGGGCCACTTGTCCTCAACCAATATTTTTTGAAGGCCCCGTGTCTGAAGATTGCCTCTTTTTGAATGTCTACACGACCAAGGTGAGCTTTCTTTTATTAGAAAGTAATAAAACTTTAATTACTTACTTTACTTTAGTTGCCCAAAGGACATGACAACCCTAAACGAAGCGTGCTGGTTTACTTCCATGCCGGTGGGTTCTACGGTGTTGGTGGTGCAAGTTTCTTCGAAGGCCCCGAATATCTCTTAGATCAAGATATCGTCCTGGTAGTTCCGAACTACCGCCTGGGAGTTTTAGGCAAAAATCCACCCCCACGTTTCATTTTTCCATACGTGACCTTTGCAAAATTTTAGGATTCTTAAGTACAGGTACCAAGGAAGCTCCGGGAAACCCCGGTATGAAAGACCAGGTCCTCGTTCTCCAATGGATCAAAGATAACATATTGGCTTTCGGAGGTGACCCAAATTCAGTTACCATTTTCGGATACAGCGCAGGGGGCATCAGCGTAATGACTCACTTAGTATCGCCTATGTCTAAAGGTTACGAAAACTAATTTTGATTTAAATTGTGGATTAATTTCCGACGTGCAGGTCTCTTCCATCGTGCGATTATGATGAGTGGCGGCAGCATCTTCAGAATAACTCACGACCAACTCACCCTCGTCCGGAGGCAAGCGCGCGTGGTGAATTGCACCGATGAGAAAATTCCAGAAATGATTGAGTGTCTTAAGACGAAATCCGCCGAGGAATTGGGAAATAGCTTAAGTGGACTGGCGGTAGGTATGTACGATCCAATTAACTGAGTGAATATTTGGCGTTGATTAGGAGTTTGGGAGGGAGCCTGTGGGATTGTGGAGACCAGTTGCCGAACCTGATTTCGGACAAACACGGTTTTTGACGGAGAGACCTATAGATTCCCTTTTGAAAGGACGGTTCCAGAAGGTTCCGATCATACTTGGTGTTACCGCTGAGGAATTTGCTGGAAAAGCATTCTGTAAGTTTTTCTCTTTCGCCCCAAGATTCCATCTCACTGCAACTTTTTAGATATTTTGGCAAACGAGACCCTTCGGAGGCAACTTGATGAAGAATTCGAGAGGGTGGCACCCATCGCGTTTTTATACGAGAGAGACACGGAGAATTCCAGGAGGATCAGCAAAGCCCTCCGCGATTTCTACTTTAAAGGCAAGAAGATCACGAATACCTCATTGGATGGCCTCACGAAATTATTCGCCGATAGCATCGTTGGTTTTAATATGAACAGAGCGGCGAGACTTTTATCTGCAAAGAACTCGCTTCCAGTTTACTATTATTGTTTCAATTATACCGGACGGTACAGTCATTTCTACCTCCCCGGCACAAACAATACCGTACCATATGGTAAGGAATGGGCCAACAAATATCTCGATGGTTTCTCATTACGAGTTTTCAGGTCCTGTACATCACGATGAATTGATCTACCTTTTCCGCTCTGCTTTCTTTCCGTATTTTAATGTGACTGATCCAGAGTATGAAGTTGTGAGGAAATTGACTACGATGTGGACCAATTTTGCGAAAACGGGGTGGGTGTTGCGCTTTTTTTTAAAAGGTAATCCGCCTTAAATCCAACTCGTTTTGACTTTAGGAAACCAATTGCTGCACCGACTGACAAATTGGACAATGTTAATTGGGCGCCGTTTACCGAAGACCATCAAGTATACCTGCGGTTTGGCAAAGATCTAACGACCGGTGCGGATTTGTATAAGGAAAGATATGAACTGTGGGATAGGTTACTTCCCTTGAAGGACGTTTAGAATGAATTTGTTTGGGAATCGCATTACACTTGAGTAATAAAGTTTTAGAAGATCATTATTTGTTTAATTGAAGGAATGAATTAGGGAAAGTTATAAGACTTAAGAAATAACGTTCTAGTGTATCACTTCCTTTAGAACAACGTTGTTTATCCAAATGAACGCGTCAATCACAATACAAGTCATATAGTTAGACAAGCCTAAAGCCTTAGGAGATGCGGTATCATCATTACGTATCGGCAAGGTTTAGAAGAGAAATAATTTTTCTTTCTACAACAGATTGACATTTATCTTTTGATACAATGTCTTTCCTTTTAAAAGAGGAGAGGAGTAAAGAAGTGAAAAACGGAAAGCACAAAAGTAATGATAACGCACAGATAAGAAGATAAATGTTTTATTTCCAGTGATAAAAATTTGTAAAAATATAAAATGGCTTTAAAGCGTAGCCTATGTTAGGTTCATGCTTATGTGACACTATTTCATGAGATATTCTTTACGCTTTTGTTCCAACATGTTCTCTAAGTAGGCTCATTGTTTTCGCAAGGCTGCGCTCTCTGGTCGACTCCGAAAGAATATCATCTTTCCTGGCAACTACCATTTTCACTCCAGAATAAGTAAAATTTGAAAAAAAGAAACGGATCATCTTCTGGTTATAGTTTTTTAGTAACTGGCCAAATCAATGCATTTGTTATGATTTGAAAAAGCACAACAGGAATACGAGGGACATCTCAAAACTGATTCTCTGAATCTCAGATTCTTTTGTTTAAACTTGAAGACCTTATGACATTATCCTTTTCAAAAGGGTTCTTTTTTATAAGAGCGAATTAAAAAATAAAAGAGAAATGAGTAGCCTCTTGGAAAGGAAAAGTATAGGAGGAAGTATTTTCAAACAAAAGGTACAAAAGAACAAAATTTGTTAAATATCTCCAAGGGGAAAAAGAAAACCAGACAGAAAGAAGTAGACTATCGCATTTTATAAGACTGGGCGAACAGTAGCGTTTGTACACGCCCATAACCCACCCAATATTTTTCTTTTAGCCACGAACTCTCATGTGGGTGGAGTTTTCAATATGGTTTACAAATATGGTTCACAAAAGAAAACGCCTAAAATGCTATTAAGTACGTAAGGCTACGTGGGCGGGGCTTACCGCCATTACATCGGTCCATTCGTTGCATCAGCAAACCGAGCAAATGATAGAGGACACACCCACGCGTTTGCTTTTACACAAAAATTATTGTACGACGGATAAGTCTTTTATAATTTAAAAATTAATCGTACCTGGCCATGTATTCACGGTCGTTTAATGCGCAATTGTTTTAACATGTTCAAGTTTTAGGTTAAAACTGGCGAATACAAAAGGCTATGTGAGCGGAGCTTATTTCAGCGCAGCGATTCATTTGCTTTCGTTGCAAGAGCAAAACCGGACGTACGATAGGGGACTCGCCCACATGTCTTTAGCCAAACGCTATTGTGTGACGACGGTCATTTTTTATGATTTAAGTTTTAAACATCGACGGACTGTTTCAACGCGTTTAAGTTAAATCGCCGTTTTGGAAAAAAACAGACGAATACAAAAGGCTATGTGGGCGGGGTTAGCGTACACTCAATAAAGCACCGCCTTTATTTCATAAGAACAAAAAGAAATAAGGAAGGGAGTAAGATTAAGTGGGCGAAGCCATCGTCACAGTGAAACACCTCTTTTTTAAGTCCGTTTTCTTCCATAAAAACAAAAGAGTTAAAGGTGATGCGCTGTTGAGAGTAAAACAAAGATAGAATATCTATCTAGCACTAAAAGCGAACAGAGAACAATGGAGTAGGGGAAAGAGGGCGTGGCTACTTCCAAACGTTTTCTTATTTATATTGCGTTTTTGTGTTTTGTGAATTTTTCCGATAAAAAGAAAGTTACAAATGTTACGGTATTAAGGTAAAAATTAATTATACAGGGTGCCTCACAACTAATAACGTACGGAGGGAATTGAAAGGGTAGCCAGGAGTGATCAAAATAAAGCTTTTTTTCTAATTCGTCTTTGTCCAAGAACCAATCACAAGGAAGTTTAAGTTTCTTATAAATTTATGGCCACCAACGAGATTCTTTAAACTAAATCTCGTTCAACTAACTCTAGGTACCCCAAATTTGAATTTAAAACGTAGTTATTGAGTTTTTATTAAAAGTTTATGCAGAAAAAAGCTCTACTTTGATCTCACCTAGTAACCCTTTCAGCCTTCTCAGTACGTTATGAAACGTACTGTATTTCACATGTTTGCATTCACGCGCTAACCGTGCGTATATCTTGTTGGTCGTCGGGGTTGCAGTGGAGTTCTCGAGCTACTGTTCCGCTGATGAGGCCCCAATTAGGGCCGAAATAGCTATACAGAATATGCTCGGAGGCCCCATTGCGATCCTGACGACTCACAACCAACATTTACATATTATTAAGAATTATTGTGTATTCCTTTTTAGGAAAAAGCTATCTTGTGTGCGTAATTTACGGTTCAAGAACACTAATACTTTGTTACATATTTGTCATCGATTCTTAATTGATTGACATACAAGCCTGTATAAGTTGTACAGTTTTAACGAAGTTGATTAGAGCCACAGGTCATGCAAATTCTAAGAATAGGAAGTTGGATGAATTCATAATAAGTCGCTCGTAGCCACAGTGAACAAACTTTTTTTTTAAATAAATTTAATCAAACCGCAAGTCAATTTCCAAAAGCTTGTTTCCTGTTTTCACACAATAACTAATTAGTTGTTACGCAATCCAAATGTTTTTGTAAAGTTGGTGGGACATTTCGCGAATGAAAAACAATCTTGAACTGTTTTTAAAGATCGATGATGCAGCTGATCTCATATAATTAAAACAGATTAAGATGCACACGGTCGAGATAAGAAAGGAAACTGACACGACTTTAACCTATGCCTATCTTAAGCAATAATAATGCTTCAGTATAACCAGTTAGCTTTAAAAAATATAATGACGCGCTGGGAATTCATTATATTTGGCCTTCTGGAGTTACGAGTAAATATAACCGCAGGCAGCGAATTATCATTTTTTTTTAATGTGCTAATTGTATACATATTACATTGCACCAGTTGCGAAGACCTGCTGAAGATATATACAGCAGCTAAGCCCGACGCTGAATTAGTTCACATTTGTATGCGTGCACGAGTGTACTGATTTATCCCTCAAGTAGGTACGTACCTTGACATTCTTAGGAAAAAAATCTTTTCATCTTGTTGTTTGGTCTTCATCAGTATTTGGATGAGTCCTACGACATTTTCAGAAAAGGGCATTCCTTTCACTTTCCTTTTTAAGACTTTAAATTTCAATATTCATTTGTATTTATTGTTTTATGCTTGGAGGATAACATGTTTAAGCACGGCTTGGTGCCGTTATTACTTTCGGGCACTTTCTTGGGGTTGGTAAACTCTGACTTGGTTGGAAGGACAATCAGCGAGCACAGAGTCCATCCTGAGATAGTCACCACACCCTTGGGCGACATAAAGGGTAGCATCCTGAAAACACGCCTTGACAAAACCATCTACGCCTTCAGGGGGATACGTTTTGCCAAACCACCCATAAACGAGCTCAGATTCCAGGTGATTGACTACTCAAACTTAATCACTTCTTTTTAATTGCAAGACCAATTGTAGCCACCCCAACCCAGCGAAAAATGGGAAGGTATCTACGACGCTACGGCAGATGGGGCCACTTGTCCTCAACCAGTATTTTTTGAAGGCCCCGTGTCTGAAGACTGCCTCTTTTTGAATGTCTACACAGCCAAGGTGAGCTTTCTTTTATTAGAAAGCAATAAAAATTTAATTACTTACTTTACTTTAGTTGCCCAAAGGACATGACAACCCTAAACGAAGCGTACTGGTTTACTTCCACGCCGGTGGGTTTTACGCCGTTGGGGGTGCAAGTTTCTTCGAAGGCCCGCAGTATCTCCTAGATCAAGAAATCGTCCTGGTAGTTCCGAACTACCGCCTGGGAGTTTTAGGCAAAAATACACCCCCACGTTTCATTTTTCCATACGTGACCTTTGCAAAATTTTAGGATTCTTAAGTACAGGTACCAAGGAAGCTCCGGGAAACTCCGGTATGAAAGACCAGGTCCTCGTTCTCCAATGGATCAAAGATAACATATTGGCTTTCGGAGGTGACCCAAATTCGGTCACCATTTCCGGATACAGCGCAGGGGGAGGCAGTGTAATGACTCATTTAGTATCACCCATGTCCCAAGGTAACGCAAACTAATTTTCGATTTGAATTGTGGATTAAGTAAATCTACGTGCAGGTCTCTTCCATCGTGCGATCATGATGAGCGGTAGCGCCTTCAGAATACCTAGTAATGAGCAACTCACCCTCGTCCGGAGGCAAGCTCGCGTGGTGAATTGCACCGATGAAAACATCCCCGAAATGATTGAGTGTTTCAAGACGAAATCCGCCGAAGATTTAGGGAATAGCCTACCCGGACTGGCGGTATGTACGATCTAAAAAACTGAGTAAATATATGGCGTTGATTAGGAGTTTGGGTTTGAGCCTATAGAATTGTGGAGTCCTGTTGTCGAGCCTGATTTTGGACAGACGCGGTTTTTGACGGAGAACCCCGTTGATTCCGTTTTGAAAGGCCGGTTCCAGAAGGTTCCCATCATGCTTGGTCTTACCGCTCAGGAATTTGCCTCAAGAGCGTTCTGTAAGTTTGCCCTTTTCGCCTAAAAATTTCATCTCACCGCAACTTTTTAGATATTTTGAAGAACGAAACCCTAGTAAGAGAACTCGATGAAGAATTCGAGAGGGTGGCACCGATTGCGTTTTCGTACGAGAGAGACACGGAGAATTCCAGGAGGATCAGCAAAGCCCTTCGCGATTTCTACTTTGAAGGCAAAAAGATCACGAATACCTCATTGGATGGCCTCACGAAATTATTCGCCGATAGCATCGTTGGTTTTAATATGAACAGAGCGGCGAGACTTTTATCTGCAAAGAACTCGCTTCCAGTTTACTACTATTGCTTCAATTACACCGGACGGTACAGTCATTTCTACCTCCCCGGCACAAACAATACCGTACCATATGGTAAGGAATGGGCCAACATATATCTCGATGGTTTCTCATTACGAATTTCAGGTCCTGCACATCACGATGACTTGATCTACCTTTTCCGCTCTGCTTTCTTTCCGTATTTCAATGTGACTGATCCAGAGTATGAAGTTGTGAGGAAATTGACCACGATGTGGACCAATTTTGCAAAAACGGGGTGGGCTTTGCAGTTTTTTTGAAAAAGCGATCGCGTTAAATCCAACTCGTTTTGATTATAGGAAACCAATTGCTGCACCGACTGACAAATTGGACAATGTTAATTGGGCGCCGTTTACCGAAGACCATCAAGTATACCTGCGGTTTGGCAAACATCTAACGACCGGTGCGGATTTGTATAAGGAAAGATATGAACTGTGGGATAGGTTACTTCCCTTGAAGGACGTTTAGAATGAATTTGTTTGGGAATCGCATTACATTTGAGTAATAAAGTTTTAGAAGATGATTATTTGTTTAATTGAAGGAATGAATTAGGGAAAGTTATGACTTAAGAAATAACGTTCTAGTGTATCACTTCCTTTAGAACAACGTTGTTTATCCAAATGAACGCGTCAATCACAATACAAGTCATATAGTTAGACAAGCCTAAAGCCTTAGGAGATGCGGTATCATCATTACGTATCGGCAAGGTTTAGAAGAGAAATAATTTTTCTTTCTACAACAGATTGACATTTATCTTTTGATACAATGTCTTTCCTTTTAAAAGAGGAGAGGAGTAAAGAAGTGAAAAACGGAAAGCACAAAAGTGATGATAACGCACAGATAAGAAGATAAATGTTTTATTTCCAGTGATAAAAATTTGTAAAAATATAAAATGGCTTTAAAGCGTAGCCTATGTTAGGTTCATGCTTATGTGACACTATTTCATGAGATATTCTTTACGCTTTTGTTCCAACATGTTCTCTAAGTAGGCTCATTGTTTTCGCAAGGCTGCGCTCTCTGGTCGACTCCGAAAGAATATCATCTTTCCTGGCAACTACCATTTTCACTCCAGAATAAGTAAAATTTGAAAAAAAGAAACGGATCATCTTCTGGTTATAGTTTTTTAGTAACTGGCCAAATCAATGCATTTGTTATGATTTGAAAAAGCACAACAGGAATACGACGGACATCTCAAAACTGAGATCTCTGATTCTCTGAATATCAGATTCTTTTGTTTAAACTTGAAGACCTTATGACATTATCCTTTTCAAAAGGGTTCTTTTTTTATAAGAGCGAATTAAAAAATAAAAGAGAAAGGAGTAGCCTCTTGGAAAGGGAAATTATAGGAGGAAGTATTTTCAAACAAAAGGTACAAAAGAACAAAATTTGTTAAATATCCCCAAGTGGAAAATGAAAACCAGACAGAAAGAAGTAGGCTATCGCATTTTATAAGACTGGGCGAATAGTAGCGTTTGTACACGCCCATAACTCACACAATATTTTTCTTTTAGCCACGAACTCTCATGTGGGTGGAGTTTTCAATATGGTTTACAAATTAATCATACTTTACCCATTCACCTTTCTCAATACATTCACAAAAGAAAACGCCTAAAATGCTATTAAGTACGTAAGGCTACGTGGGCGGGGCTTACCGCCATTACATCGGTCCATTCGTTGCATCAGCAAACCGAACAAATGATACCCACGCGTTTGCTTTTACCCAAAAATTATTGTACGACGGATAAGTCTTTTATAATTTAAAAATTAATCCTACCTGGCTAAGTATTCACGGTCGTTTAATATGCAATTGTTTTAAGATGTTCAAGTTTTAGGTAAAAACTGGCGAATACAAAAGGCTATGTGGGCGGAGCTTATTTCAGCGCAGCGATTCATTTGTTTTCGTTGCAAGAGCAAAGCCGGGCGTACGATAGGGGACTCGCCCACATGTTTTTAGCCAAACACTATTATGTGATGACGGTCATTTTTATGATTTAAGTTTTAAATATCGACGGACTGTTTCAACGCGTTCAAGTTAAATCGCCGTTTTGGAAAAAACTGACGAATACAAAAGGCTATGTGGGCGGGGTTAGCGTACACCCAATAAAGCACCGCCTTTATTTCATAAGAACAAAAAGAAATAAGGAAGGGAGTAAGATTAAGTGGGCGAAGCCATCGTCACAGTGAAACACCTCTTTTTTAAGTCCGTTTTCTTCTATGAAAACAAAAGAGTTAAAGGTGATGCGCTGTTGTGAGTAAAACAAAGATAGAATATCTATCTAGCACTAAAAGCGAACAGAGAACAATGGAGTAGGGGAAAGAGGGCGTGGCTACTTCCAAACGTTTTCTTATTTATATTGCGTTTTTGTGTTTTGTGAATTTTTCCGATAAAAAGAAAGTTACAAATGTTACGGTATTAAGGTAAAAATTAATTATACAGGTTGTCTCATAACTAATAACGGAGGGAATTGAAAAGGTAGTCAGGAGTGATCAAAATAAAGCTTTTTTTTCTAATTCGTCTTTGTCCAAGAACCAATCACAAGGAAGTTTAAGTTTTTTATAAATTTATGGTCACCAACGAGATTCTTTAAACTAAATCTGGTTCAACTAACTCTAGGTACCCCAAATTTGAATTTAAAACGTAGTTATTGAGTTTTTATTAAAAGTTTGTACAGAAAAAGGCTCTATTTTGATCTCCCCTAGTAACCCTTTCAGCCCTTTCAGTACGTTATGAAACGTACTGTATTTCACATGTTTGCATTCACGCGCTAACCGTGCGTATATCTTGTTGGTCGTCGGGGTTGCAGTGGAGTTCTCGAGCTACTGTTCTGCTGATGAGGCCCCAATTAGGGCCGAAATAGCTATACATAATATGCTCGGGGGCCCCATTGCGATCCTGACGACTCGCAACCAACATTTATATATTATTAAGAATTATTGTGTATTCCTTTTTAGCAAAAAGCTCTCTTGTGTGTGTAATTTACGGTTCAAGAACACTAATACTTCGTTACATATTTGTCATCGATTCTTAATTGTTTGACATACAAGCCTGTATAAGTTGTACAGTTTTAACGAAGTTGATTAGAGCCACAGGTCTTGCAACAAAAAGTCTAAGAATAGGAAGTTGAATGAACTCATAATAAGTCGGTCGTAGCCACAGTGAACAAACTTTTTTTTTTTTAATAAATTTAATCAAACCGCAAGTCAATTTCCAAAAGCTTGTTTCCTGTTTTCACACAATAACTAATTAGTTGTTGTTACGCAATCCAAATGTTTTTGTTAAGTTGGTGCGATGTTTTGCAAATGAAAAACAATCTTGAACTGTTTTTAAGGATCGATGATGCAGCTGATCTCATATAATTAAAACAGATTAAGATGCACACGGTCGAGATAAGAAAGGAAACTGACACGACTTTAACCTATGCCTATCTTAAGCAATAATAATGCTTCAGTATAACCAGTTAGCTTTAAAAAATATAATGACGCGCTGGGAATTCATTATATTTGGCCTTCTGGAGTTACGAGTAAATATAACCGCAGGCAGCGAATTATCATTTTTTTTTAATGTGCTAATTGTATACATATTACATTGCACCAGTTGCGAAGACCTGCTGAAGATATATACAGCAGCTAAGCCCGACGCTGAATTAGTTCACATTTGTATGCGTGCACGAGTGTACTGATTTATCCCTCAAGTAGGTACGTACCTTGACATTCTTAGGAAAAAAATCTTTTCATCTTGTTGTTTGGTCTTCATCAGTATTTGGATTAGTCCTACGACATTTTCAGAAAAGGGCATTCCTTTCACTTTCCTTTTTAAGACTTTAAATTTCAATATTTATTTGTATTTATTGTTTTATGCTTGGAGGATAACATGTTTAAGCACGGCTTGGTGCCGTTATTACTTTGCGGCACTTTCTTGGGGTTGGTAAACTCTGACTTGGTTGGAAGGACAATCAGGGAGCACAGCGTCCATCCTGGGATAGTCACCACACCCTTGGGCGACATAAAGGGTAGCATCCTGAAAACACGCCTTGACAAAACCATTTACGCCTTCAGGGGGATACGTTTTGCCAAACCACCCATAAAGGAGCTCAGATTCCAGGTGATTGACTACTCGAACTTAATCACTTTTTTTTAATTGCAAGAGCAATTGTAGCCACCCCAACCCAGCGAAAAATGGGAAGGTATCTACGACGCTACGACAGATGGGGCCACTTGTCCTCAACCGGTATTTTTTGAAGGCCCCATGTCTGAAGACTGCCTCTTTTTGAATGTCTACACAACCAAGGTGAGCTTTCTTTTATTAGAAAGTAATAGAAATTTAATTACTTATTTTACTTTAGTTGCCCAAAGGACATGACAACCCTAAACGAAGCGTGCTGGTTTACTTCCATGCCGGTGGGTTCTATGGTGTTGGTGGTGCTAGTTTCTTCTCAGGTCCCGAGTATCTCTTAGATCAAGATATCGTCTTGGTAGTTCCGAACTACCGCCTGGGAGTTTTAGGCAAAAACCTACCCCCTTATTTAATTTTGCCCTCCGTAACTTTTGCAAAATTTTAGGATTCATAAGTACAGGCACCAAGGAAGCTCCGGGAAACCTCGGCATGAAAGACCAGGTTCTCGTTCTCCAGTGGGTCAAAGATAACATATTGGCTTTCGGAGGTGACCCAAATTCTGTTACCATTTCCGGATATAGCGCAGGGGGGGTCAGTGTAATGACTCACTTAGTATCGCCCATGTCTAAAGGTAACGAAACCCAAGTTTGGATTTAAATTGTGGATTAATTTGCGACGTGCAGGTCTCTTCCATCGTGCGATCTTGATGAGTGGTAGCGTCTTCAGAGAACCTCACGAGCAACTCACTCTCGTCCAGAGGCAAGCTCGCGCGGTGAATTGCACCGATGAGAAAATTCCAGAAATGATTGAGTGTCTTAAGACGAAATCCGCCGAGGATTTGGCGAATAGCCTAGGTGGACTGGCGGTAGGTATCTACGATCCAATTAACTGAGTAAATAATTGGCGTTGATTAGGAGTTTGGGAGGGAGCCTTTGATATTGTGGAGACCGGTTGTAGAGCCTGATTTTGGACAGACGCGCTTTTTGACGGAGAAACCCATAGATTCCCTTTTGAAAGGACGGTTTCACAAGGTTCCAATCATACTTGGTGTTACCGCCGAGGAATTTGGTAGAAAAGCGTTCTGTAAGTTCTGTTTGTTTGGCCCAAAACTCCGTCTCAATGCAAATTTCCAGATATTTTGGCAAATGAAACCCTTTTGAGGCAACTCGATGAAGAATTCGAAAGGGTGGCACCGATTGCGTTTATATACGAGAGAGACACGGAGAATTCTAGGAGGATCAGCAAAGCCCTTCGAGATTTCTACTTTAAAGGCAAAAAGATCGCGAATACATCATTGGATGGCCTCACGAAATTATTCGCCGATAGCATCGGTGGTTTCTATATGAACAGGGCGGCGAGACTTTTATCTGCAAAGAACTCGCTTCCAGTTTACTATTATTGTTTCAATTATACAGGACGGTACAGTCATTTCTACCTCCCCGGCACAAACAATACCGTACCGTATGGTAAGAAATGGGCCCAAAATATCCCTATGGTTCCTCATAACGAATTTTCAGGTGCTGTACACCACGATGATCTGATCTACATTTTCCGCTCTGCTTTCTTTCCGTATTTCAATGTGACTGATCCAGAGTATGAAGTTGTGAGGAAATTGACTACGATGTGGACCAATTTTGTAAAAACGGGGTGGGCGTAGCACTTCTTTCAAAAGGTGATCACCGTTAAATCCAATTCGTTTTTATTTCAGGAAACCAATTCCTGCACAGACTGACCAATTGGATAATGTTAATTGGGAGCCATTCACCGAAGACCACCAAGTATACTTACGGATTGGTAAAGATCTAACGACCGGTGAGGATTTATATAAGGAAAGATATGAACTGTGGGATAGGTTATTTCCCTTGAAGGACGTTTAGAATGAATTTGTTTGGGAATCGCATTACATTTGAGTAATAAAGTTTTAGAAGATGATTATTTGTTTCATTGAAGGAATGAATTAGGCAAAGTTATAAGACTTAAGAAATAACGTTCTAGTATATCACCTTTAGAACAACGTTGTTTATCCAAATGAACGCGTCAATCACAATACAAGTTATTTATAGTTAGACAAGTCTATAGCCTTAGGAGATGCGGTATTATCATTACGTATCGGCAAGGTTTAGAAATGTAATAATTTTTCTTTCTACGACAGATTGACATTTATCTTTTGATACAATGTCTTTCCTTTTAAAAGAGGAGAGGAGTAAAGAAGGGAAAAACAGAAACTAGAAAGTAATGACAACGCGCAGACAAGAAGATAAATGTTTTATTTCCAGCGATAAAAAATTGTAAAAATATAAAACGGCTTTAAAGCGTAGCCTATGTTATGTTCATGCTTATGTGACACTATTTTATGAGATATTCTTTACGCTTTTGTTCCAACATGTTCTCTAAGTAGGCCCATTTTTTTCGCAAGGCTGCGCTCTCTGGCCAAATCAATGCATTTGTTATGATTTGAAAAAGCACAACAGGAATACGACGGACATCTGAAAACTGTCCAAATTATTAAGGAAAAGTAATAAAAAAATTCGTGTGAATCTCAGATTCTTTTGTTTAAACTTGAAGACCTTATGACATTATCCTTTTCAAAGGGGTTCTTTTTTATAAGAGCGAATTAAAAAATAAAAGAGAAATGAGTAGCCTCTTGGAAAGGGAAATTATAGGAGGAAGTATTTTCAAACAAAAGGTACAAAAGAACAAAATTTGTTAAATATCCCCAAGTGGAAAATGAAAACCAGACAGAAAGAAGTAGGCTATCGCATTTTATAAGACTGGGCGAACAGTAGCGTTTGTACACGCCCATAACCCACCCAATATTTTTATTTTAGCCACGAACTCTCATGTGGGTGGAGTTTTCAATATGGTTTACAAATTAATCATACTCTACCCATTCACCTTTCTTAATACATTCACAAAAGAAAACGCCTAAAACGCTATTAAGTACGTAAGGCTACGTGGGCGGGGCTTACCGCCATTACATCGGTCCATTCGTTGCATCAGCAAACCGAGCAAATGATAGAGGACATACCCACGCGTTTGCTTTTACCCAAAAA
Source organism: Dorcus parallelipipedus (assembly GCA_958336345.1). Taxonomy (NCBI): domain Eukaryota; kingdom Metazoa; phylum Arthropoda; class Insecta; order Coleoptera; family Lucanidae; genus Dorcus; species Dorcus parallelipipedus. The sequence continues at coordinate 4,996,249 of OY284478.1, read as the reverse complement.
TTATTGTACGATGGATAAGTCTTTTATAATTAAATATAAAATATAAAATATAAAATATAAAATATAAAATATAAAATATAAAAATTAATCGTACCTGGCTATGTATTCACGGTCGTTTAATACGCAATTGTTTTAACATGTTCAAGTTTTAGGTAAAAACTGGCGAATACAAAAGGCTATGTGGGCGGAGCTTATTTCAGCGCAGCGATTCATTTGCTTTCGTTGCAAGAGCAAAGCCGGGCGTACGATAGGGGACTCGCCCACATGTTTTTAGCCAAACACTATTATGTGATGACGGTCATTTTTATGATTTAAGTTTTGAACTATTTCAACGCGTTCAAGTTAAATCGCTGTTTTAGATAACAACTGACGAATACAAAAGGCTATGTGGGCGGGACTAGCGTTACACTCAATTAAGCACCGCCTTTGTTTCATTAAAAAAAAATTAAGGAATGAAGATTAAGTGGGCGGAGCTATCGTCAGAGAGAAACCCCTCTTTTTTAAATCCGTTTAGGGGGTAAGGGTGATGCGTTGTGAGTGAAACAAAGATAGAACATACATCTGGCACTAAAAGTAGACAGAGAGCAATGGAATGGAGAAAAGAGGGCGTGGCTATTTCCAACTTTTCTTATTTATTTTTTGTTTGTCCTATTCAGGAATTTTTCCGATAAAATGAAAGTTACGTGTGGGTGGAGCTATCACCTTGTCAGCAAAATTTATTAATAATAATAATTATTATTATTATATTTCCTTAACATCCGAGCCAGTTACAGAGTAATTAATGAGTAACACTTACAAATTTATTACACTTAATTTAAATTATTTAATAGATGACATAAGGACTCTCCAGCCTGAGTTCTGAATCTTTTAAATTCTAGATGGAATATGTCAGTAGCACAACAATATTTGTTGTACCTACGTACATGTTGCACATCACGAACAAAGGCGAATTCTTAAAATAGCTAGTTAGTTCTTTGTATCAGTATTTGGAATGTCTGATTATTTTTTACATTATGAACCTTCAAACTTATACATATAGCCAAGGAATACGAATATTTTTTTTTCTATAGACCATTTCCACAGTATATCTCTGTCACATTGAATCTTTTCACAGTCATCCTGAGATTTTATGGCAGAAAAAAAATCACTTCATTTGTGAAAGGTAGAATTTTACAGAAACTTAGTCGACTGACTATGCCACTAATGAAAAGAGTAAACAGCAAGGGACTTAAATTGCTTTCTTGGGGGACACCTGAAGTTGGATATGACAGTTTTGAAACAAAACCATTAAGAGGACTATGTATCACGTGATCAACTACTCGAAAGCCACCAGTACTCCCCCCAAACCCCGCATGACTGAAAACACGCCTCTCTTATAATTGAAATAATTGTCGTTTAGTCCAATCAGGCTCAATAGTTGAAGGACAAGGATAACAGCATCTACACTCGTTTTGTATAAGTTCACACACATCCATCGTATCTAACATAGTGGCAACGTCGCGTCGCAAAACTAGCACGTGGTAATATTCTTATATTCTGAAATAAAGGAAGAAAAGTTTGCTGGTTATATACGCGCGAAATTCAAAGGTATAAGATTTGAATAAAAATCATTCTTATATCGAAAAATAAATTGCGAAATACGCCAGTAGTAAAATAATTCTTACTTAAATAATATTCGTAATTAAGACACTTTTTGTTCGTTGAAATTTGTCAAATAATAAATAACTTTTAAAATGAAATAACTTCCACATTTCATTTTGTGAAAAGTAGCTTATACTTTAAGTAAATTTTCTTGATAAATAATTTTCTGATATTTGAAAACCAAACAGAATTTGATCGATACTAATTTCAATTCGAAATTTAAATTGACATTAAATTTAACTAAAATGTAATACATAGATGTCTTATTAATTACACTACTTAGAAATTCTTTCAATATTTTTACTTTAGGAAAAAGTTTTCATTTCAAGACAACATTTTTACACTCATATTTTAATATACAAATAGGAAATAAATTGTGCATAATTTTCTACATTTTATTAGTAATATTGTTGCAACTTTTGAAAAATCAAAAAATAACATTGTCTTGTAAAAATATTTAAAAAATTTTTTTCACTTATTTCACAACGAAAGCATGTTACAGTTTACTCGCTCACTGAATGATTCTAAATAACAAAAATAAAATATTTTAAAATATTCAAAAAAAAAGTTGAGAGTGATGCACAAATAGGAATAAGGGATGCATTGGAACAAATAGTTAACCAATAGGATTGCTCAATTGCCGACATGTGATGTAAGCAGCAGACCGTACAAAATGAAATTAAGAAAGGCGTACTATCGATATCTTAAAAAAAAAAAACTTTAAAATCCAGCAGCTATGCGTTTCCAGTATTTTATTATGTTAAATTGCCAAGTCAGTAACCGTATTTTTGTTAACGCCGAAATTCTGAGGAATTCGTGTAACTATGATACTCTCTTCTATGCAAGCAATTATTACCCTATAGCTTTTAAAACAACATTTACTTTAAGTACATATGATTGTCAATGACAATTTCAAATTACGATCGGTAGTAGTTTTATCCAGATTAAAAAGTCTTGTCCTATTAGTTATTTATCATAGCAGTAGTAACAATTTAGAGAAATTTTTCGTAATTAAATATTTATGAATAGTCGCGACCAAGAAAAAATTGGTCGTTAGTGTCTTACTTTGACATATTGACCAGTGTTTTATTGTCAAGCGATTGTGGTGGTCATAAACTTTGTACAGCGAAATATTTCAGACAATTTATGACTATTCCATCATCCGTCACAACATGCGAATATGCGAACAGGGAATGAGTAATCCTTTAGGGTTAAATAGTGACGTTACTCCAACTCTCTCAGAGCAAATTTCGCCTTCTTAATTTTTATAAGAGCATTAATTGTCACACTTCGAGTCATTTATATGATAAAAATTTATTTCTCGTAGAAAGGTTTTAACTAAAATTTTGAAACGTGTTAAATTCGTGTTTTTAATAGATGTAGGTGGTGCATTGAAGACTTCTGTTTTAATCTATCACTTTTTTTTTGCAATAACTAAAAGATAAAATACATAAAAACCTACAATCTTTGCATTTACAGTCTTTCGGTATCTCCTAAAATAAAATCTCTAGGTGGGGTGCAAAATATAAAAAAAATAACCCTGCAGATCCGGCGTTTGCTCCTAAATTCAAATATATGTAGTTCAATTAAATGCTAACACCCTCAGAATTTTGGAACGGTAAAGGTAATAAGTTTAAAAGCATAGCGACAAGTCGGAACGCACCCAGTTTTACAATAACAACGTTGCCAAATTTATTTGACATGAGTTAGTTTTCCTTCAACCTTAAGATGGCGGCACATTACATAGCAAATTTTTATATTACGTATTTTTCATTTTGCACTTTTAGAAATGATAATTTCGTATATTTTTTTAAGCAAATATGATCAGTTTTTTACGTAGAATGTGGGAAAGTCATTTTCCGTAGTGAGTTTTAAAATTTTATAATTTTACTTTGTTAATATAAAACATTTTCCATAATTATTGACTTTCCCACATTGATAGTATTATTACAGACTGATCTACTTTTAGAATTTTTAAATCGAACGCGTTTTAAAAGCAGCATTTGAAAAATAAATTTTTGCCAATATGGCGGACCTCCATAGGCCTCTTAATAGAGATGGACATTGATCTATTAGCGAGATAATCTGCACTTAATTTCAGTAGGTGTGAATTGAAACCCATGGAGGTTAATTTCTTTAAAAATATACTACGGTTTATTGTACCGAACGCCTTGCTGAAACCTGTATAAGTTGTATCTGTTTGTAATCCATTTTTGAAAGCTTGCATTGCATAATCAATAAAATAGCAGAGATTAGTCTAAGTTCACCTTTTGGAAACAAAGCCATACTGATTTAACGAGACAATGTGCTTTACATGATTAATACCCAGTTGTATAATGCCAGTTTGACTTTAAGCTAAAGCTTAAAGCCAGTAATTATTGAAATAATCGTTGTTATGGCTTTAAGCTTCAGCCTAAATTTAAACTGGCATTGTCTAACTAGGGCCTGGAAAATTTTAGGTGGTGTCGAATGGATTGCAATGGGTCAGTAATTCGATATATCATATCTTTCGTGTTTTTTTTTATGGATTGGACACACACGACCACGCTTCGATTCATTGGGAAATTGACATGTTTATAAGCATAAATTAAAAATACCTGCAAGTGGCTCAGACAACAAACGTGAACAACCTTTATAAATATGCCATGGAATATTATCAGGTCCAGGAGAAAATTTAGTTAAGTTACTCAGAGCTTCTTCTATAAAAACAGATGAACACCCCGTATTTTGATGTTTATCATTAGACAAAAACTGCGTTCCAATTTAGCAAAAAGTTCTCATGTGTGCGTAATTTACGATGATTCACGAACACTAATAACATATTCTGTTATATTTTTGTCATCGATTCTTAACAGTCTTTAAATTGTTAGACACACAAGTCCGGATAAGTTGTACAGCTTTAACGAAGCTGATTAGAGCCACAGGTCACACAAAAAAAAGTTCTACGTAATTTTACTACGAATAGGCAGTAGGGTGAACTCATTAACAAGTCGGTCGCAGCCGCAGCCGACAAAACAATTTTTTTAATATAATCAAACCGCAAGTCAATTAACAAAAGCTGGCAAATTGTTACCAGTTAATTATTAATTGTCACGTTTTTGTAAAGTTGGTGAAATTCTTTCGGAACATTCTGCGACTGCGAAAACAGACCTGAACTGTTTTTTGACGGTCGGTGATGCCAACTCATTTCACGTAATTAAAACAAAACTAATTAACATGCAAACGACCGAGATAAGAAAGGAAACCGACACGACTGTAACCTATGGCCTGCTATCCTTAAGCAACAATGTTTCCATAAAAGTTCGATTTGAAAAATAATGACGCGCTGGGAATTCAGTGCATTTGGCCTTCAGCACTTACGAGTAAACATAAACCGCAAGTGCAAATTATATATTACATTGAACCAGTTACGAAGACCTGCTGAAGATATATACAGCAGGTAAGCCCGACGTCGAATCAGTTCACATTTGTACAAGTGTACGAGCGTTGTTTTCTTTTGTTTTGGTTTATTGCTGAAGTATTCGTATGTAACTTTTAATTTTTCTATTAATTTTTATTTATTCTGTTGTTTGGTCTTAATCAGTATTTAAAGATCAAAAACATCTATTTGGACGTTTCCAAAAAAGGCCTCTCCTTTCACATTCGTTTTTAAGGTTTTTGAAACTTCGGTATTTATTTGTGTTTATTGTTTTCTGCTTGGAGGGCAACATGTTTAATCACGTTTTGGTGCCGTTATTACTTTTGGGCACTGTTTTGGAGTTGGCAAACACTCATTCGGCCGGAAGGAAAACTAGCGAGCACGGAGGCCATCCTCCGGTCGTCACCACACCCTTGGGTGCTATAAAGGGTAGCATCCTGAAAACACGCCTTGAGAAAACCATCTACGCTTTCAGGGGGATACGCTTTGGCAAACCGCCCATAAACGAGCTGAGATTCCAGGTGATTGACTAGTCGAGCTTAACCACTTCATTTTAATTGCAAGACCGATTGTAGCCACCCCAACCCATCGAAAAATGGGAAGGTGTCTACGACGCTACAGCAGATGGGGCCACTTGTCCTCAGCCAGTATTTTTTGAGGGCCCCGTATCTGAAGACTGCCTCTTCTTGAATGTCTACACAACCAAGGTGAGCTTTCTTCTTAATGAAAACACTAAAATAGCGAATTTTCACAAATTTTATTAGTTTAAAACATGACAATTGTTTCGACACACAGTGTCTTCGTCAGATGTGTATTGAATCTGCGTTAATTTACTTACTGAAGGATAATTTATACCTACTGCCACAATTATCCTATACTAAGAAACTGAGTTGGCAAATCTAAAAATATTTGAAGGGTTCATTATGCAGTGACACGGACTTATTTTTAACAGCGGTGGTTTGTGTAAAATATTTTAAGAGACATATACAACATATATCTTAAGGTAACACATTCGGAATTAACTTATAGACTCAGTGCAATTGAATTTGACTTACTAGACAATAAAATTAGAACACAAACACAAGAGTTAATACACAAAAAATACATTAATCAGAATAAGAAAATTAATTCTTTGATAATTCAAAAACAAAAACAAAAAAGCACTGGTAATCAACTAAATAATTTGCAACCACAATTTTTTACTAAGTTTGTAAATCTAAGTAATACTAATTTCACAGAAAATGAAAATGAACTTTTAAATAAAGGTTTCAATTATAACTTAAAACAGAACATAAATAAGAATAATTTAGAATATCTAGGGGTAGAAACTGAAATAGCTTTATCGGATTCTTCCAACCTCAATTTAAAACATATTGCCAGTAACATAATAAAAAAGAACAAAACGACTGTTTTACATAATGAAGAAAAAAGTATCATTAACACTATTAGTAAAAAATCCCGAGATAACAATATTATTTTCATATGTGCAGACAAAGGAAAAACAATTATAGCTTTAGACAAAACAGATTATATAAATAAAACGAAAGAATTTCTAAATTCAGAAAAATACATTATAATGAAGAAAGATCCCACAAATAATTAACAACAAGAAACAAGAAACGTTATTAAAAATTCTTCTGTCTTATTTAATGATTACGAGAAATACAAATTACCAATTTTGAATCCACAACCTCCAAAACTTTATTCGTTAATAAAATTACATAAAGATAACTACCCTATAAGACCTGTTGTATCATACGTTACAGCCCCAACTGTCAACCTTTCCAAAAAACTAATAGACATCATTCAACATCATACAAATTTCAAATCGAATCACAGTATTAAAAATTCTTATGAATTAATTAACAAAATCAAAGACATACGGATACCTAACAAAGCAAAAATACTTTCATTAGACGTAAAGAATCTATTTCCTAGTGTACGTCCTACAGAAGCTGCTATTTTAGTAAAAGAACTCCTAGATAAAAACAATACTAATCCATTAATTAAAAATGAAATTTTAGACCTATTAAATTTATGCTTAAAACAAAATTATTTCCAGTTTAATAATAATTTTTTAAGTTGTAAAGAAGGTTTAATTATGGGAAACCCACTAAGTCAGTTGTTAGCTGAAATTTTCATGAACAATCTAGAAAACATTATATTTAATAACCCGTTAAGTAAAAATATATTTTTCTGGCACAGATATGTAGACGATATCTTAGTTTGTTACACAGGTACTATAAGACAGCTGAATATATTTTTAGACTACATGAACTCCATACATAATAACATAAAATTTACCCTAGAAACAGAAAGTAACGGAAGCATAAATTACTTAGATTTAACAATAAAAAGAATTAATAACAAGTTTGATTTTTCTATTTACCGTAAAGATACATACACGGACATAACTATATATAATAGTTCTTCACACCCTATACAACACAAGTTAGCAGCATATATAAAGTATGATACATAGATTAATTAACATCTCTATGTCAAAAGAAAATTATGAAAAAGAACTAAATTCAATAAAACACATAGCAAGCAACAATGGTTATAACCCCGTAATAGTAAAAAACATATTAACAAAAAAGCTTTATAATAAAGCTATTTCAATGGTCTACCCTTGCATAAAAAATAACACAATTAATAAATATAAAGCAATAACATATATGTATAGGCAAACCTACTGAAAAATTGTCAAAACTTTTAAAGAAACAGAATATTCAGAATATTCAACCAATAACACTTTGTCCAAGTATATAAAAAATAATAAAGATCCAATTCCAAATAATAAAAAAATCAGGAGTCTATAAGTTAACCTGTGATGTGTACCAAAAGGTATATGTTGGACAAACTGGAAGAAATTTTGATACTAGAATAATAGAACACAGAAGGTCATTTATTAATAATAAAACAGATTCATCTTTTGCTAACCACCTAATTGATAATAATCACTTTTCAAACTTTGAATTCAAAATCTTACATACTGAAAATAAAGGTAGAAAATTAAATTTTCTTGAATCTTTAGAAATTAATAAACTTAAAAACTCTAATTATTTAATAAATGACCAAACAGAATTAAATAATTCACCGTTATTAAATTTATTTCGTAATTGAACATTTGTAAATATGTAATTTAGATAACTTGTTGATTGTTTTGTACATTTTCTTGTTTTTCCGTCTAATTAAGTTTTAGATTTTTGAAATCCCTAGTTTTACACAGAAAAATATTTTACACAAACCACCGCTGTTAAAAATAAGTCCGTGTCACTGCATAATGAACCCTTCAAAGATTTTTAGATTTGCCAACTCAGTTTCTTAGTATAAGGATAATTGTGGCAGTAGGTATAAATTATCCTTCAGTAAGTAAATTAACCAGATTCAATACACATCTGACGAAGACACTGTGTGTCGAAACAATTGTCTTGTTTTAAACTAATAAAATTTGTGGAAATTCGCTATTTTAGTGTTTTCATTTCAGTGTGATAATGAATTTTCATCAAGTAAAGGCCGAATCAATCCAAATTTCGAGCTTTCTTCTATTAGAAAGTAATAAAAAAATTAAATCGTCTTAATTTACTTTAGCTACCGAAAGGACATCACAACCCTAAACGAAGCGTGCTGGTTTACTTCCACCCCGGTGGGTTTTACGCCGTTGGGGGTGCAAGTTTCTTCTCAGGCCCCGAGTATCTCCTAGATCAAGATATCGTTCTGGTAATTCCGAACTACCGCCTGGGAGTTTTAGGCAAGAACCCACCCCCTCATTTAATTTTGCGTAACTTTTGCAAATTCTAGGCTTCATAAGTACGGGCACCAAGGAGGCACCGGGAAACCCCGCAATGAAAGACCAGGTCCTGGTCCTCCAATGGATCAAAGATAACATATTGGCTTTCGGAGGTGACCCAAATTCGGTCACCATTTCCGGATACAGCGCGGGGGGAGTCAGTGTAATGACTCACTTAGTATCACCCATGTCCCAAGGTAACGCAAACTAATTTTCGATTTGAATTGTGGATTAAGTAAATCTACGTGCAGGTCTCTTCCATCGTGCGATCATGATGAGCGGTAGCGCCTTCAGAATACCTAATAGTAATGAGCAACTCACCCTCGTCCGGAGGCAAGCTCGCGTGGTGAATTGCACCGATGAAAACATCCCCGAAATGATTGAGTGTTTCAAGACGAAATCCGCCGAGGATTTAGGGAATAGCCTACCCGGACTGGCGGTATGTACGATCTAAAAAACTAAGTAAATATATGGCGTTGATTAGGAGTTTGGGTTTGAGCCTGTAGGGTTGTGGAGTCCTGTTGTCGAGCCTGATTTTGGACAGACGCGGTTTTTGACGGAGAACCCCGTCGATTCCGTTTTGAAAGGCCGGTTCCAGAAGGTTCCCATCATGCTTGGTCTTACCGCTCAGGAATTCGCCTCAAGAGCGTTCTGTAAGTTTGCCCTTTTCGCCTAAAAATTTCATCTCACCGCAACTTTTTAGATATTTTGGAGAACGAAACCCTAGTAAGAGAACTCGATGAAGAATTCGAGAGGGTGGCACCGATTGCGTTTTTGTACGAGAGAGACACGGAGAATTCCAGGAGGATCAGCAAAGCTCTTCGCGACTTCTACTTTGAAGGCAAAAAGATCACGAATACATCTTTGGAAGGCCTCGGAGAATTATTCGCCGATAGCATCGTCGGTTTTAGTATGAACAGAGGGGCGAAACTTTTTTCTGCAAAGAGCTCGCTTCCAGTTTACTATTATTGCTTCAATTACACTGGACGGTACAGTTATTTCTACCTCCCCGGCACAAACAATACCGTACCATTTGGTAAGGAATGGGCCAACAAATATCTCGATGGTTTCTCATTACGACTTTTCAGGCCCTGTACATCACGATGAATTGATCTACCTTTTCCGCTCTGCTTTCTTTCCGTATTTCAATGTGACTGACCCAGAGTATGAAGTTGTGAGGAAACTGACTACGATGTGGACCAATTTTGCGAAAACGGGGTGGGTGTTGCGCTTTTTTTCAAAAAAGTAATCCGCGTTAAATCCAACTCGTTTTGACTTTAGGAAACCAATTCCTGCACCGACTCACAAATTGGATAATGTTAACTGGGAGCCATTTACCGAAGACCATCAAGTGTACCTGCAGATTGGCAAAGATAAAGATCTAACGACCGGTGTGGATTTGTATAAGGAAAGATATGATCTGTGGGATAGGTTATTTCCCTTGAACGGCGTTTAGAATGAACTTGTTTGGGGATCGCATTACGTTGATGTAATAAATTTTGAGAAGATGATTATTTGTTTTAATTGAAGGAGGGAATTAGGGAAAGTTAGAAATAATGTTCTAGTATATCACATCTTATAGAACAATGGTGTTTACCAAATGAAAGCGTCAATCACAATACAAGACACTCATAGTTAGGCAGGTCTAAAGCCTTAAAGAGGTGAGGTATCATCATTAGGTATCGGGCAAGGTTTAGAAATCATCTCATCATATCTTTTGATACAGTGTCTTTCCTTTCAAAAGAGGTGAGAAGTAAAGCAGGGAAAAAAGGAACAATAAAGTAATGACAACGCGCAGATAAGAAGATAAATGTTTTTGTTTGGAGCAATAAAAAATTGTAAAAATATAAAACAGCTTTAAAGCGTAGCCTATGTTAAGTTTATGCTTACGTGATACTATTTTATTAAATATTCTTTACGCTGTTGTTCCAACATGTTCTCTAAGTAGGCGCATTTTTCTTGCAACGCGGCGTGATCCCTGGTCAACTCCGATAGGACTTCGTCTTTCCTGGCGACCGCCATTTTCACTCTAGAAGAAAATTATAAAATCTTGAGAAAGAAACTGACCCTCTTTAGCTGGTAGAATTTTGCCGAACTTTCTTTTTGGTCAAAGTTAAGACGGGTGAAGCCACTTTGTGGTGAACGTGGAGCAATCTACAAAAAATCCAGAGATATCCAGAATAGACTTACACAACTACGTTTCGTAAAATACGACGTGAAAGTCCCCTCGTCTCTGACAAACGTCAAAACTTAGCGATCGAGAAAAACCTATTAAAAATGTAGCCTTTAAGAGAATCCAGAGACGTCCAGGATAGAAATTTTGCGTAAAAGTGAACCTGGTGCTCGCAGCTCTTGGGTTTGGTGAAGTTCGGAATCTGATTCTCCATGAAATACATACAATGAAACCGAAAATTTTATTTTATGAAGAACCTCTTGCGATTCCAGAGAAAATCCAGAGACATCCAGGATAGACTAACACAACTCCACTTCGTAAAGCACAGTATGACACCCAAAGCCACCCATCATCTTCGACAAACTTGAAAACACGGCAGTCAACGAAATATTCCAAGTCTGAAAATGTTGGCCTTTGAATCCAGAAATATCCAGGATAGAAACTTTACGTGAAAGAGCTAGCAGTTCTTGGTTTTGGTGAAGGTATTTTGATTTTAGGTAAATTTGATTTTATCAAAAACATGGAGCAGTCTACAAAAACTCCAGAGATATCCAGAATAGACTTACACAACTGCGTTTCGTAAAATACGACGTGAAAGTCCTCTCGTCTCCTGCAAACGTCAAAACTTAACGATCGAGAAAAACGTTTTAAGAATCTTATTAAAAATGTAGCCTTTAAGAAAATCCAGAAATATCCAGGATAGGAATTTTACGTAAAAGTGAACCTCGTGCTCGCAGTTCTTGGCTTTGGCGAAGTTCGGAATCTGACTCTCCATGAAATACATACAATAAAACCGAAAACTTTACATCATAAAGAACATGTTGTGATTCTAGAGAAAATCCAGAGATATCCAGGATAGACTAATACAGCCCCGCTTCGTAAAACACAGCGTGAAACTTGAAGTCCTCATCTTTGGCAAATTCGATAATAACGGCAATCAATAAAATATTTCAAGTCTGAAAATGTTGGCCTCTGAATCCAGTAATATCCAGGATAGAAATTTTACGTGAAAGCAACTTTGTTGAAGGTCGAGACATAACGCTTAAGGAAATGCAATCAAATCGAAAATTTGATTTTGTCAAGAACATGGAGTAGTCTACAGAGAATCCAGAATAGACTTACACAACCGTGTTTCGTGAAACACGACCTCGTTTTTAGCAGATGCGAAAACTTAGCTTAACTTAAATCCTGTTAAAAAAGCGACATTTAAAAAATCCAGGAATTTCCAGGATAGAAATTATAAGTAAAAGAACGTGGTACAGTCCTGGAGAAAATCCAGAGTAGATTTCTATAACAGCTTTATGTAAAATCGAAGTTCTCATCTTTAGCAAAAGTGAAACCTTAGCCTAATACGGTAAAAAGCAGCTTTTCAAAAAAATCCAGAAACATTCAGGATCGAAATTTTAAGTAAAAGTGAACGTGGTGGCTCAAAATTCTCGGCTCTAGCGAAGGTCGAGACTGACACTCAACGAAATGCAATGAAGAACATGATACAGCCCTGTGGAAAATCCAGAGAAATCCAGAATAGACTTCTACAACCGCTTTTCGTAAAATTTGAATTCCTCTACTTTTAGCAAATGTGAAAACTTGGACTTAACTTGAGTATTACTATTTTAAAAAAGCAAATGAAAAAATCCAGAAATATCCAGCATAGAAGCATTTTATTTGAACCTGTTGCCTTGCAATTCTTGACTCAGGCGAAGGTAGATACCTTCCAAGGCTCAATAAAATACAATAAAATCATTTTATGGAGTACATGATACGGTCCTGTGGAAAATCCAGAGGTTTCCAGAATGAACTTCTACAACCGCTTTTCGTAAAAAATTTGAAGTCCTCGACTTTAGCAAACGTGAAAACTTGGAGCTTAACTTAAATCTTATTTAAAAATAAGTTGCATTTGAAAGAATCCAGAAACATCCAGGATAGAAAGTTTATTTACATAAAAGTGTACGTGGTGCCTAGCAATTCTTGACTTAAGCGAAGGTCATAACCTGACTGGCACTCAATGAAATGCAATAAAATCGCTTTTGAAGTGTATCATACAGTCCTGTGGCAAATCCAGACGTATCCAGAATAGACTTTTACAACCGTTTTTCGCAAAATTTGAAGTCCTCGAGTTTAGCAAAGTGAAAACTTGTGCTTAACTTAAATCTTATTAAAAAAAAAGTAGCGTTTGAACAAATCCAGAAACATCCAGGATAGAAAGTTTATTTACGTAAAAGTGAACGTAGTGCCGTGCAATTCTTGACTCAGACGAAGATCATGACCTGGCACTGAATGAATTGTAATAAAATCGTTTCTGAAATACATAATACGGTCCTGTGGAAAATCCAGAAGTATCCAGAATAGTCTTCTACAACCGCTTTTCGTAAAATTTGAAGTCCTCGAATAAAATGATAAAAAAAATTAGTACCATTTTATTAAAACTTTACCTGGAGTAAACTTGTTGCAGTTCCTTATCCTTTTCGTTCCTCAATTGGATAACCTCTTTTTCCAGCGTTTCCATTTCACTTTTAAGCTCATCCCGTACAATGTTCTTCATCTGTTCCTTTTCCACATTCATTTTATTGGTTGCCTAAAATGCTCTTTCTTACAGCAAGAAAAATCAAGTAATATTTCTAGACCTCCTGATATTCCTTCAACTGACTCTCCAGCTGTTTGACTGAAGCCCTCAATTCAATGATCACATCCTCGGAATCCAACAATTTGCTTCGAGTTTCCGAATATTTCTTCTTGGTCTCTTTCTCGGAGAGCTCCAGGTCCCGAATTTCATTATCGAATTTTTCCTTCATTCGCCTAAAAAAACTTGCGACTTTAAATCGCTCTTTTTTTTGCGCAACGCAACTTACTTTATCCTGTTTTCTGTCGTGTGTTCCATCTGGTTTTTCATCTCAGTGGATTCAGCCTCGAGTCGCTCGATTACCGCCTCGATTTCTCTGTCCCTGTCTCTTTTGAGGTGCTCGCGTATCTGCGTCTCTTTCTGCAGCATTTCCAGCGCCTGCTTCTTTCTGAAATTGCCCTTCCACGCTTCCATTTCCAATTCGGCGGCTTCGCGTAGCATTTTGATTTCATTGCTGTGTCGCCTATTTACCGCCTAAAAAAAAATTTCCCAATTAATTTTTGAATACCGTCGTAATTGTCGAGAGGTACCTGCAATTTATCTTCGAATTCATCTTGAGCTTGCTTGATTAACCTTTCCTTCTCTACGACCGTCGCTGCTTCTCTGTCTTCACATTCCGCTACCCTATTGGCATGGTCTTGGAGTAACCTTCGCCTTTGCTCTTGGTAACCTTTCTCTTCACATTCGACTAGTTTCTCGTACCTTGAAATAGTTTTGGTCTTGATCCGAAACCAATCGAGAATCTTTCCCCCTACCTTTGGCGCATAATTTCTCGTTCATGCGCCAACGCTTTCTCCCGTTCTTCGGTCATCTGCATCCTCAGGGCTTCGCACTGCTGTTGGGTTCGCCTGGCCGCCTTTAATTCCAAATCCTCCAATTCTTTCTTGTGCAGTGCCCTTAGGTCACTTATCTCCTGCTGGTGACGTACGGTCATACTTTGAAGTTCCGGCTCGATGCTTTTCACCGTTAACTCCTGAAAATTAACAGTTGAGGACCTTGCCTCTTCCGTTGGTCACTTGCCTTAATCTTTTGGGTTTTGGCATCGATCCATCTTTCTCTGCGTATCTTTTCGCCGGCTACGTGCATCTCCTTGACTTTTTGCAGCTCGACGTGATGCCTGTGTTCGGCCGCCTTCATATTGGACTTGTACCTATCCTCGAGGAGCTTCATCTCATTGATGAGGCCTTCGCACTGCTGGTTCAGGACCTTTTTGTCGGCGATCAGCTGATCTATGAACTTCTGGTGTCTCCTAACGACGGCTTCGTGTTCCTCCTTCTGTTGTTTTATTTTCTGCCTGACGATGTCCTCGGTGTGTTTGGAGTTCTTCACGAGTTGCTCCCGCAACGACGAGAGCTCGTCTTGCAATAGCTTTACGGAAGACGACTTTTCTTTCAGGCGGAGATTCAAGGTTACTATTTGATCGGAGAGCTCGTCGTTGGTCAGGACCTGCAAGTCTTCTTTCCTGGTGGAATTAAATAAATGGGCAACAACTCGGGAGCATTTGGGCGTACCTACTTGGGCACTGAGTCTAAGCAAATGGCCTTCTCCAAAAACTGAGTGACCTTGTGCACTCTCTCTTTGGCACAGACCAAAGATTTCGTGCAGTTTCGGTCAACCTCATCCAAAAACGAAAGTATTTCGCTGGAATTGCACTAAAGTATTAGGAATCATTTGGGGATGGGGGGGGGGGGGGTTCTTACTTGTAGTTACTGGATGTTGTTGATGTTAGTGAAACGGTCGAAACTCTTTCCTGGTCGCTGTTTTTGCTGGTGGCCGAGCTGCTTCGGAGTGACTCGGTTGATTTAGAATGGGAAAGTGCAGGTTTTTCGTCGTGCAGTTGAGATACTGCTGCGTTCAGTTCCTTACTGACCAGTTCCTTGATCGATTCCATTGTTTTCTCTGCGAAAACAATCGACTGGCTGACATTTGCGAAAAGGCAAGCGGAAAGACTCACGTGATTTTTTGTCTTCTGCCTCGAGGACCTCAAGTATTTGGACGATGTCGTCGTAGGTGTTCGCGTCTACCTCAGCAGTATCGTGTTCGGGAATTTCGTTCAACACTTTCGTCACCTGCTCCAAATCATCCACGTTGTTCAAGAAATCTAAATAGTTCTTGGGTTTGGGTTTTTCTTCTTTAACGGCCGTTTGATTGCTTGATTTTTCCTTGCTCATCCAGGACTCTTCTTCCTTGGAGCTCTTCTCCGAGTAATCCCGGTAAGACCTCATTGGTTTAGCCGTAAATTTACCTTTTCCTGCTTTTGACGACGTTCCTTCCATCGCCGTGGTCTTTTTCTTGCTTGGAAGTCTTCTATTTATCTTCGTTGCCTTCTCGTTGTTTTTGGGCGGCGCCTTGGATAAGTCTGCGGAATCTATTTTGGCTTCGCGTTCAAAAAACTTCTCAAATTTATAATCCTGGAGGAGTTCCAAATCGTTGCCTTTCGAATCATCAGAGTGCTTCTTCGTCCTGTCCAAAACTTTCTGAGCCCTATCGATGCACTTGTCGATTTCCTCGTGGTGATTCTTCAGGCTCTGAAAATACGAATCCGTCCGTTTTTCAGATTTGCTCACGTCATTGGTAGTGAAGGTATCCTCATTAACCCAGTTCTTGAAGCTCAATTGGTTCTCACTCTTCGACGTTGGTAAATCCGACTGGTCCTCGAGTACTTCTTCGAATCGTCGATCGCTTGAAGGTCGTGACGGTTTGGCCCCCATGAAAGTCGAAGTGGCCGATTTCAGTTCTTCGAAAAACATGTTGTATTCCTCAACGTCGTGCGATTTCAAGCCAAAACGCGCTTCCAGTTCCAAAAAATTGTTCTCCCCACCTTGCATGTAACTGTTGAATTCCTTCTCCGACGTCATTTCCTGTTGGAAAAACTTGTCGGCCTTCTCATTGGTGGTGTACTTCTTGGCGAACTCATCGTCGAATTTCTGGCTTTTAATGCGGATCTCCTCGATTTCATCTTCGATCTTAAGACTGCCGGTGGGTGGCTTTTTGGGCAAGGGTGGTTTCGACTTCAACCCTGGTGTTAGCTCGCACAAAAAGTGATCCCCGCCCGCGGCCGATTGTATTTTCGTCCCCAGGCTTTCGTCTGACGAACTCGAATCCGAATCTGGTTTCTGTTGCTTCCGCTCCCAATCGGAGATCGGCTCGGAGATTAAGTTCCTAAGCAGTTCCGATGAGGGTAGGTCTTTTGATTATCAACAAACAAACACGTTGAGCAAGATTTTTGGATTTGGGGTTGTGGACTTTACCTTTGTCTTCAATGTCTTGCAAATCCGAAAGGAGGTCGATGTCTTTTAGCTTGTGCTTGGACTTGTAGGGGGAGTCGTCTGCGGAAAAAGGGCGTTTGGTGTTTACGTGGGTGTCGAAGTCGTCCTGAAAATATACGGGTAAATCCTGTGGGGTGGGGTGACCTCAAATTAAAAGTTCACCTTTCTGTAGAGATTTAGGGCCGGCACTGCCGAGAGGGGGCGGGGAATACCTCGACCCAAGAGTGCACATCTCGAAGAAGCTGTGCTTTCCTTGCTTAATGGTCTGGTTACTAATTTGATCTGCGTACAGTTAAATTTAATTCAATAAAAATTTAACTATAATAGAAACAAATGCCGAAAAATCAAACCAGGTTTGTACTTTATCGAAGGCCCGTTACTATAAAAGCAAGTTAACTTTAACTCCCAGTTTATTGCCATAACACCAATTATTGTTACCATGGGAATAAACCGATAGTTAAAGCTTACTTGCCTTTATAATACCGGCCCTTAAATATTTAAATATTCTACAGAGCGTTAATAAATGACTGAAAGGCGTTTGAATTTACCGCCCAGACATGTTAGTAATTTTCATCTTATAACGTTGGTATTTCTGCAGCGCGCCTGCGTACCAGTAGTTTGCTGTCATCTGCGTTGTGATTTTCAAATTTTCGTTGAGTTGATAATGACTTTCCACGGAATAATTATTTAATCTAACATATTGAGAAATAAAAACTCATTAAAAGAATGACCTTATGAAAATTCTTCTTTAATTAATTTATTTTTTAAATTGACTTTTGTAAATTCTCCCTTTTGAGTCACCCATAGTAAAAAAGTACATACAGGGTTAGTTAAAAGTATGGAAACGGCCATTTATTGCCGTTAATATTCATTTTAAGAAATATGTGCTTTATGAAAGTTTTTTAGGAAATTTTTATCTACAATTGAGAATACTTGAATTTTTTTCTTCTTCAATTGTTTTTGAGTTACGCCTATCTGTGTAATTTTTTTAAATGGAAACATTCTAATTTTAATATACCGTTCGGTAGAGTATTTTTTTCTCTTTACAATAGTATTCTTGTTTTTTTTTAGAATTGAGGGATTTCTGAAAAAAAAACATTTTTCACTTTTTTGTGAAATTGAAAACACTGGTTCAAATATTTATTTTAGGGCCAGTTTCATAATGGAATTTAAAGGAGGCTATAAATCTAAGGTCACTTTTAGATGTCAAAACAAATATGAAAACACATTTGTTTACACATCAGATTGTGACTTTATTTTAAAGGTTCCTTTAAATTCTATTATGAAACTGACCCTTAGTTAGGTAGATCTAAGACAAAAGTGAAGTTATGGGTCACAAACAAAACAACAACAAAAACAAAAAAAAAACAAACAACAAAAACAAAAAAAAACTAATAACTAAGTAAATTAAATTAAGTGTTCAAATTGTCCTCCATTTGTAATTTGACAATGACTCAATCGATTTACAAAACCCCGAAGAGAATTCTCTAAAAATTCACGGGGAATTTCTTGTATCGTCCTGGTAATTCGAATTTTTAAATCTTCGATGTCATCGGGCTTATCTTTATAAACTTTGTTTTTTACATATCCCCAGAGGAAAAAATCTAAAGGGCTTAAATCAGGGGAACGGGCTGGCCACTCAATTTCACCTCGTCTCCCAATCCATCTATTTGGAAAAACGTTATCAAGATACTGACGAATATTTAAACCATAATGTGGTGGGGCGCCATCTTGCTGAAACCAGATATTGTTATTGGGAAGGTTTTCGTTGTTTTCATGAGGATAGAGCGTAGCACAAGCAGGTATAATTTGATTTTGCAATAACTGCAAATACAGAGCCGAATTTAAATTGCCATCGATGAAAAAGGGACCTATAATATGACCACCTAGAATGCCAACCCAAACATTAACTTTTTGGCGATACTGCGTATGGTGCTCCAAAAACCAAAACTGATTGACAGGTGACCAATACCTGCAGTTATGTCTGTTTACTTCACCGGTAAGGCAAAAAGTAGCTTCGTCAGAGAAAAGAATGTTATTAACAAAATTTTCGTTATTATTGCAAATATTTAACATTTCTTCACAAAATTGAAGTCTCCTATCAAAATTATCTTCTGTCAATTCCTGTACAAGTATACTGTACCTGTATAAGGTTTATACTTTTCACTTTTTAACATTTTAACGACTGATGACTGTGAAATATTGAGATTTTCCGCTAATTGGTTGGTTGATAAATGGGGATCTTCAGATACAGCCAATAAAATATCCAGCTTTTTATCATCACTGGTCGATGTTCTCGGTCTACCACTCTTTGGCAAATTTTTAACGCTGCCGGTTTGTTCGAAACGTTTCAAAGTTTTACTAACAACGGATTTAGAAATTGGATTTCTATCAGGATGCGCATCATTAAATAAATAACAAACGTCTTGTAAACTTCTACGTCTATCTCCATAACCCAGCATCATAAGTATTTCAATTCTTTCATGTTCATTTAAATTCGCCATTGCTAATATTAACAGCAGTAAATTACACGCAATTGAATTTGACGTAAACAATAACCACTGATAAAGTTACTCGCTCGAGTTTGTTTATCGCTTATTTAGATGTACCTGACCTGGCGCTAATAAGCGCGCACGACGGGAAATGAATACTTGAAATATTGTTTTTTTTTCAGAAACCCCTCAATTCTAAAAAAAAACAAGAATACTATTGTAAAGAGAAAAAAATACTCTACCGAACGGTAGATCAAAATTAGAATGTTTCCATTTAAAAAAATTACGCAGATAGGCGTAACTCAAAAACAATTGAAGAAGAAAAAAATTCAAGTATTCTCAATTGTAGATAAAAATTTCCTAAAAAACTTTCATAAAGTACATATTTCTTAAAATGAATATTAACGGCAATAAATGGCCGTTTCCATACTTTTAACTAACCCTGTATAGTATTTAGTACCAACTTTTAAAAATGAATTACCCAGCGGGAAATTCGAATGCATTTCCGAACGCTCTGTACTTAAGCGTGTTAGGTTTGGCAACACTGGCATCAGTATTAACAGGTCATTAAAATTACAAAACTAGAGATCAGAAACATAAATAAAAGACGATCGAGTGTCGAACAAATGCAAGAAACAAAAAAAATGATTGACGGTTTGAATATTAGAAAATATTTCGTTTTGACATTTGCGTCAACAAAAAATAAATTAAATGCGATAACAAAAGACGCTCGATTTTCAATCGAATTTAGACCTTTTTGTTCATAAAAAAACAAAATACAGTCAACTGTCAAACAACATCGGCAACACTGGCATCAGAATTATAAGACCGTTAAAATTATAAAAGGTAACTAGAGTAAATGGATTTTGTCAAAAAGATAAACAAAAGACAATCGTCTGTCAAACAAATGCAAGAAACTTAAAAAAAAATTGTCGACGATTTGAATAGAACCTTTCGTTTTCATTTTTTACGTCAAACAAATAAATTAAATGCGATAACAAAAGACGTTCGAATTCCAAACGAATTTTGACTTTTTCTCTATAAAAAAAAAAACAAAATACAGTCAACTGTCAAATAATATCGGCAACACTGGCATTGGGATTGTAAGACCGTTAAAATTACAAAAGAAAACTAGAGTTTATGAATTTTGTTAAAAACCTAAACAAACGATGATCGATTGTTGAACAAATGCAAGAATTTAAAAAAAATGTCGACGATTTGAATAAAACAAAATCTTTCTTTTCTAAATTCTTCGTCGCCCTCGCAAAAAAGTACAGTATTTAATATGTACCAACTTTTAAAAATTAATTACCCAGCGGGAAATTCAAATGCTTTTCACTCATTTTTGAACGCTCTGTACCTAAGCGTTCGAAGACAAGAAACAAAAACAAAAAAAAATGGTGGACGATTTGAATATAAGAAAATGCTTCGTTTTCACTTTCGCGTCAACAAAGAAAAAATAATAATAATAAAAGCGAAAACAAAAGACATTCGAATTCTAATCGAATTTATATAGACCTTTTTGTTCATAAAAAACAAAAACCAAATACGTTCGAATTCCAATCGAATTTAGGCCTTTTTCTTCATAAAAAAAAAACAAAATACAGTCAACTGTCAAAAACATGGGTAACATTGAAAACTAGACTCGATGGATTTTATCAGAAACGTAAATAAACGATCGATTGTTGAACAAATGCAAGAAAATAAAAAATATGTGTTGACGATTTGAAATTTCGTTTTCACTTTTGTAAACAACAATAAATAATTATTTGAAAGCAATAACAAAAGACGTTCGAATTTCAATCGAACTTAGACTTTTTTCATAATAAAAAAAGCAAAACAGAGTTAACTGTCAAATAAATATACGAGTGCTTATGTCTTCCTTTCTTTTGTGTTCTTTCTCGAAAGACACAAAAAAATAAATAAATAAACAAAATACGATCGTTGGTAGAAAAGAAAACTTTCGATTAACGTTTTTCTTTTGTTCAGAAAAAGGGACAGGAATGGATCGTCTTTAATTTTTTCTGCTTAAACGGTGTTATTAAAAAAAAAAAACTGTAAAAAATTAGTCTGCTTGCACATATTACTAGTAAAGAAGAAGTCGACTTTTATGCTATTTTATTTTATAACAAATTACCAGAAAATAAAAAAATAACTAAATTAGTTTCAATTAAATGAAAAAATCACCAGGGCCCGGGCACAGTTAGGTTTCCTATTTATTGAAGCACCCCTTGCACCCCCGATTGCCATGTCACTGCTCAGTCCTGCCGACTTCCTAAATTTAGGGGATAAAGTTTTTTTGAAACGGTTTTTTATGTGTTATTTTTAGGGGGAGGGAAAGGAGAGTCGAAATTAAATATTTAATATGATTCAAAGTATGATGAAAATATTTATTCGTAACATTTAAATATCTCTTTAATCATTCTGAAATGCGTAGTTGGTTGCCTATCTAACTGGACTTACCTGAATATTGATAATTGACGAACTGACTGTTGATACACGGAAAAAAATATTTTGTTAAGTTACCAACAATTGTGAAACATCTAACAAGAATTTGGTGTCATATATACGACACAAATTTTATATTGGTACTTCAACTTTATTTTTGTGAACAACTGAAATTGTAGTTTTTATCAGTGTCATAATAGTATATTATTATACAAGTTTCACAAGAAGGCTTATTGTAACACGAGTGGGGTTGGGGTACGACTAGCGAAGCGTAGCGAGCTAGGAGTGCCCCAACGGAACGAGTGTTACAATGCCTCTTGTGAAACGTGTATAATATACTTACTATTTTTTCTACTTTGCGTCACTTATTGAACAAAAATATGAAAAATATTGGATCTTCTTAGTATATGGGGAATTTTAGTTGTAATGCGTGGCAACACTGAAAACCTTTCGTTTTAATCAAAAGTCACATTAACAAGTTATTAATTTTTCTTATCCAGCTTCATTGTGAGTATATTGTTAAGTAACAAATAAATACTGAGCTATTTTGTAAAATTTATTAAATATTTTCAATTAAAAATGACTAAAATTTCCCCAAAAACAGTGTCACAATGAGCTTCATTGTGAAACTGTTTTTGGTGTCACAATGAATCCATTGTGAACGCAAAGTAGAAAACGATATTTAACACGTTAACTGCCACGAGAAGCAAGTCTGCATCTCACATATCCAGATTACTGCCGCCACGAGTAGCAGTTCTGCATCTCAGGCATTTGTGTACTGTAGGCTGTGTGATAAAGCAATGCTTCTCAATATCCACTCATATGTATGGAATATGTTTTCTTGGTGGCTTAGCGAACTCTTATATATCTTTACCTCACATTTTTACAATACTAGTGTCCAGCAATAAACCAATACATTATTAGGTAGTTGGAAGTTATTATATAATGTACATATAATTTAAACAACTGATTCTTTATTTTTTAAACGCTAAGAATAAATAAAAAAAATTAATACAACATATTTCTAATAAAAAAATAATCGAGGAAAAAAAACAAAGTTTTTGCAAACGTGTTTGTTCTTCCTCATAGGATATGATTTCTAAAGAGAACGAATAACTAATACGTACTGCATTCGAATAAAGCACGCAATGTATAAATTTACAAGTTTACAGCAGATTCATTCCTGTCTTTCGAGAAGCAAGTATGCATCTCATGGTTTTCTGGATCCAAATGTTTATTATGTGGCCATGAGATGTTAACATGCTTCTCAATTTGAAAAATTCAAAAAACTAACAAAAATGCAAAATTGTGTACATAAATTAAAAAAGAATTACTTAAAACATTCAAATAAATGTTTTAAACGTATTTAATATTCTGGCCCATATAACTCATTTTTTGACTCTTCATTGTGGCGTTCAACGTGTTAACACACAAAGTTTTTTGTTAATGTTTTGTCTTGGCGTCAACCCAACATCAATATTATAGCTTTTAACTACGAATTGGTGGTGATGCATCCACAAATGACATGTCAGTGTTAAAATAATGTAGTAGTATAGTATGATGCATTCACAATGACATGTCGGCGTTAAAATAATGAATTAGTATAGTAAACACAAAATAATAAATATTAATTTGTTGTTGTTCTAACAATAAACACTTGTTTGTCCAACTATTTCTTAAAAGTAATATTAACAAAAGTTTACTATAAAATAGTTGTTAGTTCAAAGCATGACATAAATGAGTATAAAAAAAGTATCTAAAAGTGTATTTAGATATTTGCAGAATTTTTTTGTATAAATTTATTTCTCTTGTTATCTGTACACTCATTCTGAGTTTTTAATTCGATTTCTAACCTCTGTGATGTTGGCACCTCATTTTTGAAAAACGTAAATTTTTATTGGAGTTCTGATGGCACCCCGAAGAGTTCTGGAGTTCTCTGTGAAAATTAAAAATAGTTCTGACGAATTAATTATAAAAAAATGACTTTGAAAATTTGGGGTGCTAAGTTCACAAAACGAGATTTGAAAATTGGCTATAACATTTGTACCATTCAAAATAATTAATTTCACCATTCAAATTTTCTTTAGAACTTTTGTGGTGCTATCCAGAACTCCAAACAGAATGTCAAAATTTCCTGAAAAAAAATTCATTTTGACAAATTTCAAATCGAAACACGAAGAATCGCTAGAACTTTTTTATCTTTGATTTTAACGCTTCAGCCAGGAAGAATAATCGTGAGAACTATCCAGAACTCCAAACAGAACGTGAAAATTCCCCGAAAAAAATTCCATTTTGCACTTTTACAAAATTTTCAAATCGAGACATGGGAAATCGCTAGAACTATTTTACGTTTGATTTTAACGCTCGGCCGTGAAGGATAAACGTGAGAACTCATAAGGTACTGTCTAAAACTCCAAATAAAAAATGAACATTCCCAGAAAAAATTTCCATTTTGCATTTTGACAAAATTTTCAAATCGAGACACGAAAAATCGCTAGAACTTTGATTTTACTGTGTCGGTCGTGAAGCATAGTCGTGAAGTGCTATCCAGAACTCCAATCAGAACGTCAAAATTCTTTAAAAAAAATTCCATTTTACACTTGGACAAAATTTCAAATCGAAATAGGAAAAATCGCTAGAACTTTTTTATCTTTGATTTTACTGCGTCGCACAGTGGGCTCAAACAGATAATTAAGGGAACTTTATTCAAAAAAATCATGTATTTTATTGATATCAAAAAATAACACATTTAGTTTAAGCATACTCTTATTAAGTCGGAACGACCCCTTATTTGACTGAAAATGTATTTAGATGTTTGTTTTGTGTTGAAGAAACTGAAAGAATAGTGTTGACATTCTCAGTGACTGTCATTGTCTCATTTGATTGATACAGTATTATTCAGTATTGTTTATCGATAAATATTTTTGTTTTTGCAATGTCGAACATCATCGAAGGTTTATAGATGTTTAAAGTGTATTAATTTAGCTGCATCAACGAAAAAAATGAATATTATTAAGCACATTTGATTTGTCTTGAATCGTCTCATTTTCTAAAAGCCACACCTTTTTTTACAAGAGTTTGCATATCACTAATTATGTATTTTGCTACTCTTAAAAATGCAATCTTTTGTTTTCTAATCAAAATACGTGCCCGAACTTGCCCCTTTTCTGACTTTCTTGAATTATTGTTTGTTATAGATAAAACGAAATACAAGAATTTATTCCAAGAGTGGTTAACTCGATAAACATTTAACTCATGTAAAAATGTGGACAATTAAAAGTTTTTGTGTTTAGTAAAGACAAAATGACGGATTTACAACATTTAAATAGAAAAAAATGAATATTTTATTAAAACTATAGAAGAAAAATGGAAAAAATGTAATCGAATCTCATCGCGGTTTCTTACTGGTAATTATTCACGGTTAGAGAAAGCTCATCAATAAATAAATATAAAAAAATAACTGTAACTTCTATTTACATTTTTTAATTTTATTTTTACTAAGATAGTACAACATCAAAATTATCTAACTATTTAAATTAGTAATTTTTTTGCAGATAGCATATTTTTTTAGCTATAATTTCTTAATATATTCTTTATTTTATAATAATAAATTATAGTTATACGTAATTATGCCTTTTTGGGTCAATTTTTAAAAAGACTGATCTTTCGTTGTTGATTCAATAATAAAGTTCTCCTAATTTACTATGTGAGACCACTGTGCGTCGGTCGTGAAGGATAGTCGTGAGAACTCTTGAGGTGCCATCCAGAACTCCATAATCAGAACGTGAAAATTCTTCAAAAATTTCCATTTCACTCTTTGATAAAATTTCAAATCGAGCTACAAAAAATCGCTAGAACTTGTGGAGTTACTTTTTTCGAAATTTCATAATTCTGCTGAGAGTTCTGAATAGCACCTCAAGAGTTCTAAAGAAGGTCTTAAAGTTGAAGTTAATTATTTCCAACCGTTAAAAAGTTATAGCCAATTTTCAAATCTTGTTTTGTGAACTTAACACCCCAAATTTTCAGTCATTTTTTTATATTTAATTCGCCAGAACTCTTTTTAATTTTCACATAGAACTCCAGAACTCTTCGGGGTGCTACCGGAACTCCAACAAAAAAATACTTTTTTCAAGAATGAGGTGCCAACTTCACAGAGGTGATTTCTAAAGTGTTTTTGAAAAAATAAATTAGTGGCATTTAATAACACTTTAAATTATGGTACTAAATCAACACTCCGTATAGGTTGACGCAATTAGTGATTTTTTGTATTTATCCTTGTCACACATTGTTCTCATCTAGGGATAAAGAAAACAGTTGAAAATATTGTTTGAAGTGACGTTTGTCAAAGTTACTGTCAGTGGTTAAGAAAATTGAGTTTAAATATCGCATCCCAAACTTTTATCGCGTGAAATTTAATGACTCCGCCTTTTTCGTAAAAGAAAAATTCTGCACTTTTTAAAATAACTATTTTCTGATTAGTGAATAACTTAACTAGACATAACCTAATACACTTTTAAATTGAAACCAGTTCCATTACGGTAAACAGAATTCCCTAAAACTATTGTCTTCCTTGTTGCAAGTGCGATAATTGTATTTGTTATCTTTGTTTCTCAATGTTCTCACGAGAGGAATGGGATTGCGTTACCTGAACAGAGTGTTGACTTAGTACCTTAAATTTAGAGGGTTTTCACTGACATCTAGACAAAAATTTGAAAATTGAAGAGTTGGCAATACTGCTAGTGGTAGCGACTTAGGCGTGGCTTATTTTATTTTCGCGTTTAGGCAACAGGTAAAAAATTTGTTTCACCGTTGCAGCACAGCGTAAAGTTGTAGCGCTTTAAATTACCTGAACTAGTTTTTAGTTGTAGAGGTTATGAACTCATTACGCTGCAATGCAGCGCTGAAATGTAGCGTATACAGACTACGCTTGATTAATGGCGGCCGCTTGAAGAAAGCGCTGCAGACAATGACATCACATATACCTCGTTCAGGTTTACGCTTTATTAAAGCGCTGCGCAGCGCTGCGGTTATCTGAACGCGGCCAATGTAACCATTCTTGTCTCTTCTCGTCTTCTTCACCTTTTTCCAAATTTCAATGAAACTATCGGTATGTATACCAATACGATCATTATTACATATTATTTTTTGATCATGAAGCATAATTTCGGTACAATTCATTTACTGTTAAATGAGAGTCAGTTTAACAAAAAAAGAAAAAATAAAAACGATTCTTTTATAAAGAACAAAAAAAAATTCGAAAGCATAATTGGGTGGGCATAAATTTTGAAGGGTTCCCTCCCGCCTAGCAATATAATTAATTTTGAGGGCGCACCCTTATACATATTTATAACGGTATCCGGGATCCGTTTACTCGGGACACTTTAATAATACGCACTATAATAGAAGGGTAGTTTTATTCGAAAAGTCTCACTCCTTACAGAAAGATGTAAAACGGTGGTAATTAATTGGTGGGAGGTCGTAGTTTGATTTATTTATTTTTTTTGAAGCAAGAGCACAATTTATTACTCGGCCAAATTAAGTCCAAAATCTGATGGCCTACTTTTAACGCAACCAAATAGTCACTTACCTTATCCCCATTTAATTTTAAGTCACATTCACTCGTCGTCTCTCTGACAATGTCAGGATCGGGCATCGCGTTGAAATGATGATGTTGATGACACTTGTATTAAACACTCTTTGTCTCGTCCTGTCAAAATAATAAATATTATGAGAAATGACGCCCTGCATTGATGCAACTGTCGGGGTAACCGTGGTAACCAACAATGAAAACAATGGAATCAGCGGGTCGTGAAATGAGGGTGTGTTAATTTAAATACCATGCAAAAGGGGAGACTGCCTTTTGTAATTTACCTATTTCCCAAAAAAAAATAGAAGAAGAGAAGCGGCACTTTTCCTAGTTTTTGTTTAGACATGGAGGTGTTATAATTATTGGGGCGGGGGGTTGCCTTGTTAAGTTACAATTTAATATCCTCAGTTGAGCGTTGAATCTAACTCGTGTCTAAATAAAAACCTGGTCAAGTAGGCTACATTTAGTAATTCTGCTATGTAAATGCAATGGATAAATTCTCGATCACAACCCACTTGACCAGGTTTTTATTTAGACGCTCGTTATTTTCATCAGTGTGTTTTGTATAATACAAAAGTCATTTGAAGACGGAAGAAAATTGATCAAATTGTTTAGAAACAATTGCCAACTGATCGTGAAAAAACATTACGTAAGGGAAATATTTTACTATAGGAACTTATGAAGAAGAAAATTGCTCATGAAGGAATGGCGAAAGAGAACGTAAGGTTGAAAAGAAACAAAAGAAAATTGATCAAGTTGTTTACAAAGATATGAACAAGACGAACTGTCAATTTATCAAATAAAAATGAAATGAAATATCAGAACATAATGTTGAAGACAAACAAAAGAATATTGATGAGGCGCTTATGAACCTGACAATTTATTGTAACAAGAAAAATAATCGACTATCGCTCGTGAACAACGAAACACCCACAATGAAAATTCTGCTTCAAATTTGAAATAAACAAATGAAAAGTGACGAGCTCGTTTATTATAACAATTGTAAGAATAGATAATCTATTAATAATCGTTCATTCAAAATAAAATGCATGAAATGAAAATTCAACACCATGTACAGGAGCAAAAACCATGGACTTTACAAATATAAACCACTTGAGTTGACAAACGAAGCGCGAAGGTTTAGTAGAGGATAAGATTTACATTTACTTTATCTGATAAGGTTTCGAAACAACGTGTCAAATTCTCGTATCCTTTTGACCTCAAGATCGTTTATGAAGCGGTTATATTGTATTTAACTTTTTATAATTTAGTAACTTAGGCGTTTCGTCTTGCCTCAATAAATTGTCATTATTATTTGAAACTATGAATAACGAAGACTCAAAACTGTATAGATCAAAGTCCATGGTTACAAGAGCAAAAGCCATGGACTTTACCAATAAATATAAACCACTGATTTTGTAAAATAGAGTTATATACAAAAACTCTATAGATCAAAGGCCATGGTTAGAGAAGCAAAAACCATGGACTTTTGACATTTACTTTATCTGGCAAGGTTTCGAAACAAGCTATCAAATTCTCTATCCTTTTCACCTCAAGGTCGTTTATGAAGCAGTTATACTGTATTTTACTTTTTATAATTTAGAAACTTAGGTGTTTCGTCAAGCCCCAATAAATATGACCGTCTAAAACAGGCATTTGTTTTGAGAATGAGAATTTTTTAATTTTTATTTTTTTGTAATTTTATTTAATGAGATTTTTTAAATTTTTGTTATTTTTTTGTAATTTTATTCAATGAGATTTTTTTTATATACATATTTTTTAAATTTTATAAATTAGTCGATCCTTTTTTTTTTCGTCAAAAATTGCACAAATATTAACTCTTAATTTTAGTTTTGTTTATTTAATGGGATTTTTTAATTTTTATAATTTTTTGTAATTTTTATAATTTTTTATAATTTTATAGAAAGTAGAAAGTATTGTTTATTCAATGAGATTTTTTTAATTTTTTTATTATATTTTTCTAATTTTATTCAATGAGATTTTTTTATTTTTTTAAATTTTATAATAATAATTTTATAAATTTTCTTTATTTCTCGATCGTCTTTTGTTTTATTTTACGTCACAAATTGCACAAATATCAAATTTTAATTTTAGAAAGTTTTGTTTATTTGTTTTATTTATTAATAAAAAAAATTTAATTTTTATATTTTTTTGTAATTTTTATAATTTTTTGTAATTTTTATAATTTTTTGTAATTTTTATAATTTTTTGTAATTTTATAGAAAGTAGAAAGTATTGTTTATTTAATGAGAATTTTTTAATTTTTATTTTTTCGTAATTTTATTTAATGAGATTTCTTTTATTTTTATTATTTTTTTCTAATTTTATTCAATGAGATTTTTTTTATTTTTTTAAATTTTATAATAATTTTATAAATTTTCTTTATTTCTCGATCGTCTTTTATTTTATTTTACGTCAAAAATTGCACAAATATCAAATTTTAATTTTAGAAAGTTGTTTATTTAATAAAAAAATTTTAATTTTTATAATTTTTTGTAATTTTATAGAAAGTAGAAAGTATTGTTTATTTAATGAGAATTTTTTAATTTATATTTTTTCGTAAATTTTTAATGAGTTTTCTTTTATTTTTATTATTTTTTTCTAATTTTATTCAATGAGATTTTTTTAATTTTTTTAAATTTTATAATGATAATTTTATAAATTTTCTTTATTTCTCGATCGTCTTTTGTTTTATTTTACGTATTTTACGTCAAATTTCAAATCTTAATTTTAGAAAGTTTTGTTTATTTAATAAAAACATTTTAATTTTTATAATTTTTTGTAATTTTTATTATTTTTTGTAATTTTTATAATTTTTTGTAATTTTATAGTAAGTAGAAAGTATTGTTTATTTAATGAGAATTTTTTAATTTTTATTTTTTCGTAATTTTATTTAATGAGATTTCTTTTATTTTTATTATTTTTTTCTAATTTTATTCAATGAGATTTTTTAAATTTTATAATAATAATTTTATAAATTTTCTTTATTTCTCGATCGTCTTTTGTTTTTTTTTACGTCACAAATTGCACAAATAACTTAGGCATTTCGTCTTGCCTCAATAAATTGTCATTATTATTTGAAACTATAAATAACGAAGACTCAAAACTCTATAGATCAAAGTCCATGGTTACAAGAGCAAAAGCCATGGACTTTACTGATAAATATAAACCACTGATTTTGTGAAGTAGTTATATAAAAAAAACTCTATAGATCAAAGTCCATGGTTACAGGAGCAAAAACCATGGACTTTACAAATATAAACCGCTTGAGTTGACAAATGAGGTCATTTATGAAGCGGCTATACTGTAATTTACTTTTTATAATTTAGAAACTTAGGCGTTTCGTCATGCCCCAATAAATTGTCATTTTATTTTTTGAAATTATAAATAATGAGGACTCAAAAGTCTTTGGATCAAAATTCATGGTTATAAGAGCAAAAGCCATGTACTATACTAATATAAGCCACTGATTTTGTAAAATGGCGTTATATTAAAAAAAAACTCTATAGTTACGACCCAAAGTTACGTTTTCCGTATTGGAACGCCCTGTATATGATTGCATTTTTGGATTGTACATTAAATTCTAGCCCGAGTTGATGGGTCGCATCAGGGGTCTAGTGTGAACGGTTCTCGAGTTATTCCATGAGGAAGTTGCACACGTCACTCGTCGACATCTTTTTTGTTTTTTGAGTTAGAACAAAATGTTTTATACAAAAGTTGCAGGTTTTTTGCTTAAGTTTTTGGGGCCGCTCGCCAAAAAACAATTGAACGTCGCAATACCGAGTTACGATCCAAAGTTGCATTTCTTGTCTTCTTCTTTTCATAAAAAAATGAGATCCCTATTTTCCGTAAGTATCGAAGAGACACGTGATGACTCGAAGAAAGAAAGTAGGTCGTGGGATTAAAACAAAAGAGTACCCAAAGCAAATCAACACCGCACCGGTACAAGCGTCAGCTCGATTTTAATTAAAGAACTGAGAATGTTGTCCTCAAAGGAGAAGAAAACGCTGGACGATTCAATGAGGCATCCCTGCAGGTTACCAGAAACCGAAGACATTCTGGCCCATTACATCGACAGCGGTATTTTCGTGGACCTGAGGAGGAAGCTGAAGCGGTTCGTGGTGTGCAGCGAAAGTAGCCCCCGCACTCGTCTGTACCTGCTGTCAACGTCTGCGATAAATTGGGAGAGATCGAACCACTTGCGGTATTATTACCGGATGATACATCCCTACAGTATGTTCAGGTGAAGGGGGCCCAACAAACTTGGACCACGTGATTCAGTTTCTGCTTACAGGTTCGTTTGGGAGGCGTTCATGTGCATAATCTACTTAATTTTGCTCACCATTACACCGATAAAACCTTTGCTGAACAAACTTTTTTTTTGGCCGAGATTACTCCTGGATGTCCTGGGGATAATTGATATCGCCTTGACTTTTCGCACCGGGTTTCAACACGGCATCACAAAGAATGTCATAATGGCTCCAGTGAAAGTCTCCAAGTACACGCTGCGATATTTAATTTGCACCCTTCACTAATTTTATTTGATTTAGAAAGTACTTGAAAAGTCTTTTCGTGTTTGATGTCTTGGCTACCATAAACAGCGACATTATTATTTGGTCCTTCCAATTAGACTTGGAGACTTACTGGACGATACAACTGATAGAAGGTATGAGGTTAGTCCGCCTCATTACGCTTTTAATTTACTTGGATAGGGTCCGAGAGGTAAGCTTGGTTTAATCATGCGGTGAAATTTTGACGCCCCCCATTTTCAGTGGACGTCAATCAATCTGTTCAAGTTCAACATGATGAAGCTAGTGATCGTCATTTACTTATTGATAGTGTGGAACTCGTGTATCCTCTTCAGCTTGGCAAAGATCCTTAAAGAAAGTTGGTTTAAGCGTGAGATGACGGTGCTTCATTTATTTCGTATGTGCCTCCTACGCATCGTAGAGACCTTTTCTCTGGTGAAGCATGGCGATGCGGATTCCCGCAATTCAATTCTATTGATTATGGAAATATTCTGGATTACCTACGGGTTCGTCATGAAGTTGGTGCTTACTGGTATGAAACGCACGAATATTTTTCTTTGTATACGCGTAATTACGTTTTAGGAATATTCGTTCAAATAGTGCTGAAGCAAACGTCATTAAGTGACAAGTATTACGGAATCATGCAGCAGTTCACCGAGTACATGAACTCGAAGAATTTACCGGACAGCATCCGAAAAAGGGTTCTGAGTTACTTTCAGTTTCGATTCAACCGCAACTTCTTCAAGGAAAGCGAGATCCTCGGCAACCTCTCGAGTCAACTGCGACAGGAGATCATCTTCCACACGAGAAGAGAACTGCTGACTAAAAGCCTCATGTTCAGGGACCTTCCCAATGCGTTACTCCTGCGAATGGGCAGGGTCATGAAAATGGAGATATTCCTTCCGAACGACATCGTGGTTAACGCAGGCCATCACGCCGACGTCATGTACTTCATGGTGTCCGGTATGGTGGCTGTTCATAACACGCATGGCAAAGAACTGTGCCACCTGGGGGATGGAAGTTACTTCGGCGAAGCCGCCCTCTTTTCGAACGATCGGTCTCGTTTGGCTACGGTGGTGGCCATCGACTTTTGCGAGATGTTCACCCTATCGCACGAGGATTTTTCCAGAACTGTCGCCCCCTACCCAGATTTGCTCGAACGCATCCTGAGGATATGCAACAGTCGCTTGAAGCAGTTCCTCCAGGAGGAGAACCTCAGATTTGAAAGGAGTCCAAAAGTAAAATGGAACGAAGCCCGCATGTATTACAATATATGAAGTTCATCAAATACAGCATTTAATTTAAAAAAAAAATGAAGCTTTTTGTCTGTACCTCAGTAAGCATGTCTCACTCATTGTGCCCAAATAGGGATGATTTGAACTTGAACATATCAATTAAATCAACACGTCGCGTCGGGTCGTATGCCACTTTAATTTTAAAAAAAATGAAGCTTCCTCTTTCTCTTACTCTCTGTACCTCAGTGCTGATAATTAACGCTGTTTTTATATAACAAAAATTTTCAGGTTTCCTACGTAAAACCTTTCTGAACAACTAACTCAAGTTTTATTTAAGTGTACCACGTAGCTCTATATGTATACGACGGCATTCTGTACGTGTTCGCAGGACCTTTCTAAATAAATGCTTCAAGGCAATACTCACATTTATCTTTCTACCTAGTTGCATCAAGAAGTACAAATTTCATGATACATAGTTTGCAAAGAAGTCACAATTTTTAGTTTGTTTAAATTCAAGTGATTTTAATTTGTTATAACTCAAGCACGGATTTAAATGCATTTTTAGATCATGACTCATGATTCATGAGTCATCATTCCAAAACGCGTACGCCCGACAAAAAAGACCTAAAACGCACCTACATCCGTGACTTTAGTTATAAGTTATAACCAGACTTAAGTATCTCGTACATATTTCTCCAGTTTGGCGCAACTAAAGTTCTTAATAGTAACGCGTATAACCAATTCCATTAAAACACTGGACAACTGAACTGTTCCCCTTCTTTCGCAGTAGGGTGGCCGATCTCGGAGGGGAAATAAAATATTCGGAAACTTCGCATGTGTAGCGGCGAATTATTCTACAGTCGTGGAACGATTTACATAGGCGTTTACAATTACATATTTTTCTAAATTTTCTTCAGTAAACCTCACCCGTTTTGATTTTAAAATATCTTTAAAGACAGAAAAGCTGCGTACAACATCGCAACTGGTAACCGGTGCGTCCCCCACACCAATACGCGTAGCTCATGACGCAAAAATGTATGAAGGCCGTAACCGCCCATCCCGACTGCTCCCTTCCACTCATCATGTGTACGAATTACTTAAGTCGGGTTATAACTCAAAATGTTCTGAGTGTATATATCATTCTTAAAAGACATCTGTACAGATAATAGATCAAAGATTTACTAGTGACTGTGAGTGTAATGGTTAATGCTTGCACTTGTCTAGTTGATACTTTTTGGCAGTTTATGCCATTTTAAAATATAAATACTCTTTTGTTATTCTAATTAATTTTTCTGCCTTTACTTGTGATGAATGGCTTTCTGAAAGTAGTACCAATAGTACTCCATCACCTGGAAGGAGTTTAACTTCAAATGCTGCATCGTATTTGAAAATATTTTCAATTTGAACTTAGAAACCGGTGGTAACAAGATGGATCCTCTTTTTTATTATGCTATGTATTTTCAAATCGTTAAAGAGGTATCCAAAAATTAGCTAAAAAGGGAATTTACACTTAATTGAATCTTTATCTGTTAATGTAAGTCGATCGATTTATAAATTTACAACACTTCTGATGGTTGCATTTAATGATACAAAGCTATCACGTTACTTGACTTTGATTAACATAACCTCTGCAGGTTTTTCAGAATTAGTTATCAAATTGGAAAGTATGTAATTTAGTGGATTTGCAAAACGTCTTCGTGTGAATTCAATTAATAAATAAAGAAAAGTGCCTGGGTTTTGAAACTATTGTAGAAGTGGTAAAAATTCATTAAGGTATAGTTACCATGGTATTGTTAACTGTCGAAGAAGTTTGTACGCTAAAATAAGCTCCAGTCACATATTAATCATGTCAAGCCATCTTTTCTTTATCTAATTCAATAAATAAACTCAAGAAAATAATAATATTAAGCAAGTTTACCTTCACAGCAGAACTTACATGAGTTGTCTTGCGTTGTTCCAGCTAACTTAGGAAATATTAAGCTAACAAAAGAATAAACATAAGAGCAATAATTGACGGTGTAAGTGTCTAATATTTTAGGATCAACTAAATAATCAAAAGTTAAATACTCACAAAATTTCGCTTATGTGCAGATACAAGGTTTCCTTTTTGCTTGACTATTCGCTTTCTGTAGATTACGCTTCTGCTTTACAATTGTTAATTATTTGCAGATAAATACATTATTAATCTAACAAGACACGATTGCAAGTCATTTTCCCAGTCGTTTGAAAATTACGGTTTTTTTCACAATTTTGGGAATTTTGACTTTATAACTTCAACTTTCGTTTTAAATTCCCGATTTCCTTGCTTTGCTAAAGATATACACAAAGAGCTTCGATTTGGACCTATTTGGACCTATATTTGGACATAGTTGAATATAGAAGCTTTCGAATCGTACGTTACTTCCATTTTTTTAGGACGTCTGCAAAGTCCCCAGAACTGGCACGACCTTCCCCTTATATAAAATTATTGGGTGCCCACCTTAAGGACTGTGAAACTTGGACCATGGACAAGAAGGACCAGTTCATATTAACGATTTTAAAGGACGAAAATTATTTGAAGGAACAAAGAGAAATTTTCAAAGGAAAAACAGAAATAGGTTAAAAACGGAATGCAAACCAGAACTCTCTCTTTCATTTACGGGGAAGGATTATGGACAAGAAGGACCAGTTAATATTAACGACGTTAAAAGGAGGAGAACAAAGAGAAATTTTCGAAGAAGAAACAGAAACCAGTTAAAAAGTAATGCAAACGAGAACCATCTCTTTCATTTCAAAATGAATCAATCACGATCAAGGGCCTCAGACTAATTAGGCCAGATCCGCCTGGACCTGGATGGTTAACAAGAAGAATATTAACTTTATTGCAAAATTCAGAAGAAAAAGGAATTAATAAATAATTGGAGGGTGCATGCAAGCAACGCTATGAAACGGCTACCAACGCATGTCAAATCATTGCGCCCAAATAGGGATGCTTTGAACTTGAACAGATCAATTGAATCAACACGTCGCGTCGCGCCGTATGCCACTTCCGTTACCAAATTGAAAGTAGGCTGTGACCTTGTTGATTAAAAAAAAAAGACGTCGAAGTTTCTATGTGCTTAAGTCAAAATAATGCTGTCGGCTAAAGACAAGAAGATTTTGGAGGAATCCCTGCGCCATGAGTGCAACTTACCTGGCACCGAAGACATCCTCACCCGGTACATCTCCGACGGGTACTTCGTCAACCTGAGGAGGAAAATTAAGGGCTTCATGATGTGCAGCGAAAACAACCCACGCACCAAGATGCATCTGAGATCGAAGACGGCCATTGACTACGAACGGTTCAGCCATTTGAAAAACTACAACTCGATGGTTCATCCCTACAGCATGGCAAGGTGAGGTTCTCCCGAGCGTCCCTGAAACGAACGAATTTGAATTTTCGGGCCGTTTCAGAATGGTTTGGGAGTCTTTCATGATGTTGATACTCTTCGCGTTGTTGACCTACGTACCGTATGAGTCGTGCGTCTTACTGAAGACTCGCAGTGTGGTCCCGAAAGCTTGCCTGGATATCGTGTGCGTAATGGACATCATCATGAATTTCCGAACCGGCTTCCAGCATTCGCTGACCAAGAAGGTTATTATGAACCCGAGGAAGGTGGCCATGTTAGTGTCACACCAATTCAATTTTACATCGACTCATTTTCACTTTTCTTTTTTAATGATTTAGACATTACCTGAAGACATGGTTTTTCGTTGACGTGATTGCTACGATCAACGCAGATTTGCTTGGCTTGATCATACGGTACGACGCAGGCTATTGGTTCATGAGAGTGCCATCTTTCCTCCGAATTTTTCGCTTGATGACGCTATTATCATACCTGGACAAGATCAGAGAGGTCAGTTTTTGATTTGCAACTTGTGCAGGTATTACTGATTTTTCCGCAGATAACCAAGATGAGCTTGCAGCTACATAAAGTAATCATGCTTACTTTGGTCGTGTACGTCCTGGTGAACTGGATAACCTGCTTCTTGTACGGGCTAGCCGATTTAATGAAAGAGAATTGGTTTATTAATAGTAAGGAAAAAACTGTGGCTTTCCGCTTGCGCCTCTGCTTTTTTCGTGTAATTTCTGTGCTCGTTCTGGTATCGCACGGTGACGATAAAAGCAAGGCTGCTCCCATCGTGGTCTTAGAAATGTTTTGGATGACTTGCGGTTTCATAGCGAAACTGTTGATTACAGGTAGGCAAAGTGAGCCAGCCAAAATTCCACAATTTCACAATTGAAATTTGTTTAGGTCAGCTGGCTCAAATGGCTTTGAAATATACCACCTTGAGGGATGAATACTACGAGATCGTTCAGCATTTTCGCGAGTACATGAAGTCGAAAAATCTGCCGACCGGCGTGCGCAAGAAGGTCTTCAGCTTCTTGGAGTTTCGCTACCAGCAGAAGTTCTATAAGGAGAGCGAGCTCGTTGATGGCCTATCCAGGCAGCTCAAGCAGGAAGTGATTTTGCACACCGGCAAAGATTTATTGAAGAAGAACATCATGTTTAAAGGACTACCGGATGCTTTGATTTCGAGAGTCGCACACGCCATGACTCTGGAGATTTACCTTCCAAATGAAGTCGTGGTCACTGCTGGTAGCCGAGCTGATGCAATGTACTTCATACATATAGGAATGGTTGCTATATACACTATAAATGGCAAAGAGGTATCGAGATCTTTGACATATTTTCCACTTGCGTACGACAACTAGCACAAAATCAACGGTCAAATGGTCACGTGGTCAATCGTTAATTGGGGAAAATCAACCTCTTGGTTTTGACTTGACGATCTTGTGCAAGTTGACCGTTTATTAAAATCAGTCTGTGGTTCTAGATCTCCCATTTGAGCGATGATAGTTGTTTTGGGGAAGCGGCTCTCTTTTCATCTGAGAACGAACGCTCTGCCACAGTAGTTGCGATCGATTTCTGTGAAATGTACGCCTTACATCACGATTGGTTCATTAAAGTGGTCGCACCCTATCCCGAAATGCTGGACATGGTGATGAAGATCTGCCGCGAACGCTGGCTGAAGTATATCGAAGAGCACGAAAGCACGCTTGATGGCGCTCAAAGAAGCGTCCATCGCTACGTAAAAAACATCTAACTACCTGGGGTGTTCCTTTTTTTTTGTTATTTCGTTCAATAGTTCATCTGTTTTTTGCTTAGCTACCGCTAACAAGTTTTCGTTTGTGAATCGCGCGAGAAAGTAACATTTAATTCGCCGTCATGACCTCTGGACACAAACAGAACAAGCGGATGGAAAAGAGGAAGATTGTGGCGGAGATGGTGCACGAGTGCCACTTGCCCCCGGAGGAGGACATGCTGGTGAGGTACATAGACAGCGGATGCTTCGTTCATCTGCGCAGACATCTTCGGAGGATGATGTTGGTGTCCGAGAGGAACCCGCGCAGCAAATTCTACCTGAAATCCTCGTTCGCCATCAAGAGAGAAAAGGAGAAACACCTAAAAGAGCACTACAACATGATCCATCCTTTCAGCAAATTCAGGTGAGTGCTCCTTCTCGACGTTTTGAAACCTTCTGGCAGGTTTTCTTTAAGGTTTTACTGGGAGGTCTTTATGATATTTGTGTTCATGATCCTTCTGGTGTTGATACCTATCTTGCTGACGATCACCGGGCGCAACATCATCGGGATACTCGTGAGGTCGGCACTTGACGCAATTTGCGTGATTGATATTATCATCAACTTCAACACTGGATACCAACATCCTAATACGAAGAAGATCATATTGCAGAGGAGGAAAGTGGCTATGTAAGTATCACGCCAAACATGTCTATTCTGTTTATTAGATTATTGCGAAGTCGTGTGGCTCATCGTCGTTTCGCTGTGCATGCTATCCAGCTTCACCAGGATGGGGAAAACCAAAGACTTATCAAGTTTGACAGTTTCAAATTCAAGGAATTACGCCGATACTGCAGCAAGGCGGAGATTATGGACACTTTCAGAAATTATCAAGGACAATTGTGGAAATGCAGTTAACGATTTTGGTAAGCACAATGGGCAATCAAAATGGACACCTCATGGGTTAAGTCCTGGTCCTGCAGAGAATGTAAACAAACAGTTTGTCGACGAAGGTCTAGGAGGCTTTTCATAAGGAAGGACTCACCAAGAAAGTGGAAACAGCAACTAAAACTATGAAATAAAATAAATACGAGAAGCGCTGTTTCATTGACAATGAAAACTGGATAGAATAACAGCGGAGTCACATTTTGAGAAAGAAATTTGAAGATTCAACCAAACCGCCGAAGAATATAGTCGTCGAAAAGAAAATGAAAAGAGCAAATCAATTTGAAAGTGGAAGATGTTAAACATTGAGGAGAAAGAAGTAATTCGAAAACACAACACGACCAAAGGAGACAACGACGTATAAGAAGTACGATACCACAAAACCAAATGTGATTTGAAAAAAAAGATCTGTGAGCAACAAACTCTAAAGAAGTGAAAAGCATGCATAGCGACAGACACATGACGATACCACTCAATCTCTTTTTTTTTAGACACTATCTTAGGACGTGGTTCTTTGTGGACTTGATAACTGTCGTCAACGTCGACATTCTCTCGATCTACTTCGATTCGAAAGAATACTTATTATACATCAGGGCTCCGACTTTACTGAAAATTTTGAGGATGGTCACTCTCTTCATATATATGAACCGTTTCAGAGATGTGTGATGTATTTGTTTCCCCTTGTGGCCGAAAATCTAAGTCTTTTGCTTTTGCAGTACATGCAGTTCAACTTGCAAGTGTTCAAAATGATCAAGGCCGCTTTCATCGCCTTCTTCTTGTGGCTCTGGTCAACTTGCTTGCTCTACATAGCGGCTCGCAGTGAGGGAGAGGAGTGGCTGACAGAAATATGCGACGAGCCCTTCTGTCACTTACTCAGCTGCCTGAAACGCATCACTAATCTATTCCTCCTCATCAGCGACTCCGATTCTCATTCCTTGAACGTCATTAGATTAGAGATGTTATGTTTGGCTACGGGAATAATTCTGCAATTATGTCTTGTGGGTGAGTTTCGAAGCTGCAGACGTCGTGCTATTTTTTTTTCCTTGCAGCTCATCTTTTTCAGTTTGTGTCGAGGCAGATGTCGGCGGCCCTGAAGTATTACGGGTCGCTGAAGCAACTGAAGTGCTTCCTCAATCGCAAAAACATCCCCGTTTACATGACCCAGCGAATCGTGCAATTTTTCCAATTCAACTACCAAAGGAACCTCTACCAAGAATCTGAGATAACGGCGACGATGTCGACGAAATTTTGCGAGGAAATTCAGTCGATGCAGTGCAAGAAATTCGCGGAGAAGATTCTTCTGTTCCAGGGTTTACCGCATTCCATGATCGTGCGCATATCCTCGTACATGCAACCGGAAGTCTTCCTGCCGAATGACGTCATTTTATTCGCTGGTTTGCCGAGTACTGCCATGTATTTTATATCATCAGGGACGGTGGCCGTTTATACACCATCAGGAAGAGAGGTGCGTCATTAAACAAAAAGAAAGTTCTACTTTAGTAAAAATTGAAGGCTTCGTCCTTATCTGCCGATGGAACTGCGTCACTATAGGTTTGTTCCAACAGCAGCTCTTGGTCAATTCTAAACCATCAAAGACATCTACTTTACAGTTGTAAAGAGTGATTGTCATTTTGCTTGGCAATTAAGTCTGATGGTTTTGAGTTGGTCAAAAACTGCGACCGGCTTGGCTTGGGAGAAAGCTTTTGGTCTTCTTCTGCTGACGTTTCTTTCTTCCCCATAGAAGATCTTGTTCAGGGTAGTTGTTACTGTTTCATAGAAACTGAGTCTTTAATAGTTGCAAAGGAAGTTCTTGGGGAAGTACGAAACATCAGCGGAGTATTTTCTTGTTGATTAGCGATTAGCAAGGTGACGAGGAGTATTTTTAAGTCAATGGTTTCCTCTTAGATGCTGCACATGACCGATGGTGATAATTTTGGTGAAACATCGCTCGTGCTAGAGAATCAGACGAACGTGATGTCTGTCGTCGCGGCTGATTACTGTGACATGTACATGCTGACGAGGAGGGATTTCGTGGCCGTCGTGGAAATCTACCCCGAGTTCTACAAGCGCATTCTTAAGAACGCCACCATTAGGCTCGCTCAGATCAAGCAGAGGGAATCGGAATTGGATACGCGTGAATTTTTCGACTTTACCACCACCCATGGACAAAGGGCTTTCTATCGTAGATTGTATGAGTTATAAGTTTTGTATTTGCAATAAGTTGGTTTAAAAATATAGTTATTTACAAAGTTGCAAAGCCCGTATTTATTATCTTAAAATTTGGGAATAAAATAGTAAAGTTGCTTCTTCTTTCACTTGAGAGGGTGTTCTTCAATTCGTTTGCTGAATTGCAGTTCTCGATCTGTCTCGCCCAACACCCGAAACCAGTTTATATTAACA
Organism: Dorcus parallelipipedus; assembly: GCA_958336345.1. Lineage (NCBI taxonomy): Eukaryota > Metazoa > Arthropoda > Insecta > Coleoptera > Lucanidae > Dorcus > Dorcus parallelipipedus. The sequence continues at coordinate 4,954,574 of OY284478.1, read as the reverse complement.
AAAATAACGGCGTATTTATGACCCCCATTGCTATTGGACGTGTTAAATGCCAATTGAATCTAACGATCGCAGATCACAGCTAGTGATCACCCTAGTGATGATCATTTTTAGGAAGCTTTCAAGAATAGAGCTCAGAGAGTTGATTAATTCACAACTTAATTAATACATTTTCATAATAATCGAAAAAAAAAATTCAAAATTTGACTCTAAATGGGGCTTTGGAATTTTTCCTTTGACGTTTATCAAGCTGGCAGGAAACCAGGAACGAATCCGCTCGAACCGCGGTCCTCTATCCCGATTGAATTTGCATATCAGCAAAGAATTATTGAAATCAAGGACCACCAGATTCTTTGATTCCGAGGATCGCATACGCCATGACTCAGGAGATTTACCTTCCAAATGAAGTCGTGGTCGCTGCTGGTCCCTGAGCTGATGCAGTGTACTTCATACGTCTAAGAATGGTTGCTATACACACTATAAATGGCAAAGAGGTAACGAGATCTTTGACATATTTTCCATCTGCTTATGATCACTAGCACAATATCCATGGTCAAATCAAGTCTTGCTCACGTGGTTAATCGTCAATAGGGGAAAATCACTCACATGGTTAATCTTGACGATTCTGTGCAAGTTGACCATTCATGTTAATGGTTCTATTTAGATTTCCCACTTGAATGATGATAGTTGTTTTGGGGAATTAAAAAACATCTAACTACCTGGGGTGTTCTTTTCTTTGTTATTTCGTTCAATAGTTCACCTGTTTTTTTGCTTAGTTACTGTCAAAACAAGTTTCTGATTGTGAATTGCACGAGGAAATATAATTCGCCGTCATGAGCTTTGAAAATAAACAGAACAAGCGGATGGAAAAGAGGAAGATTGTGGAGGAGATGGTGCACGAATGCCACTTGCCCCCGGAAGAAGACATGCTGGTGAGGTACATAGACAGCGGATGCTTCGTTCATCTGCGCAGACGTCTTCGGAGGATGATGTTGGTGTCCGAGAGGAACCCGCGCAGCAAATTCTACCTGAAATCCTCGTTCGCCATCAAGAGAGAAAAGGAGAAACACCTAAGAGAGCACTACAACATGATCCATCCTTTCAGCAAATTCAGGTGAGCGCTCCTGCTTGTCGTTTCAAAATTGTCTGGCAGGTTTTCTTTCCTTTAAGATTTTACTGGGAGGTCTTTATGATATTTGTGTTCATGATCCTTCTGGTGTTGATACCTATCTTGCTGACGATCACCGGGCGCAACATCATCGGGATACTCGTGAGGTCGGCGCTTGACGCAATTTGCTTGATTGATATTATCATCAACTTCAACACTGGATACCAACATCCTAATACGAAGAAGATCATATTACAGAGGAGGAAAGTGGCGATGTAAGTATCACGCTGAAAATGTCACTATAATAAGTTTTCTGTCAAAGTCGTTGTGTGTCTCATTGTCGTCTCGCTGTTTATGCTCTCCAGTTTCTTCAGGATCAGGAAAACCAAGGACTTATTAAGTTTCACAGTTTCAAATCCAAGGAATTACGCCGACACTGCAGCAAGTACGAGGAGATTATGGAGACTTGCAGAAATTATCAAGGACAACTGTGGAGTTGCAGTTGACGATTTTTGTAAGCACAATGGGCAAACAAAAAAGTGACACTTCATCGACTAAATCACCTGGGGCCCGTTCAGGAATAACGCTCTGACTAAAAAGAGCGCGCTCTGGGTAATGTTCTTTCTCTCTCGTGTAAATGATTTTGTGCATTTTGCTTTTCATTTTAAACGCCCAAAGTGCTCTCGCGATACAGTTCCTGAACGAGCCCCTGGACAAGAATGGAGCAAGATATTGAGGGATCCTGCAGAGAATGAAAACTAACAGCTGGTCGACGAAGTTTTAGAATGTTTTGTCATAAGGAAGGACTCACCATGAAAGTGGAAGCAGCAACTAAAACTATGAAATAAAATAAATACGAGAGACGCCATTTTGTTGACAACGGATACTTGATAGAGTGACAGCGTAGTCACATTTTGAGAAAGCAAACCGCTGATGAATGTGGTCGTCGAAAAGAGAAAAATGAAAAGAGTAAATCAATACGAAAGTGGAAGCCTCTAACATTGAGGAGAAAAAAGTGAGACGAAGACGCAACATAATCAAAGAAGGAAACGGTGTATAAGAAGTGCGATATCACAAAAGCAAACGTTTTGGAATAAATTGATTTCAAAAAGAAGATCTGTGACATACTGTACTGCATATTTTACGACGAAGTGAAGAAGGATCCTAAAGAAGTGGAAATCTTGGACAGAGACAGATACACGTCGATATCCCTCAATTTTTCTTTTTACACACTACCTTAGGACGTGGTTCTTTGAGGACTTGATAACTATCATCGACATTCTGTGGCAATCACGCTAAAAATGTCTATTCTGCCAAATTATTGCGAAATCGTTGTGTGTCTCCTCGTCGTTTCGCTGTTCATGCTGTCCAGCTTCTCCAGGATCAGGAAAACCAGACTTATCAAGTTCGACAGTTTCAAATTCAAGAAATTACGCCTACACTGCACCAAGGAGATTATGTCGACTTGCAGAAATTATCAAGGGCAATTGTGGAGTTGCAGTTGACAACTTTGGGAAGCACAATGGGCAAGCAAAGTTGACACCTCATAGATTAAATCGCGTGGATAAGAACGGAACTAGATTTTGAGGGATCCAACAGAGGAAATTCAAAGAGTGAAACCAAACAGCTGAAGAATATGGTCGACGAGGTTTTGCCGGAAGGAAGGACTGGAAGCACTGAAATAAAAGAAATACAAGAAGTGGCAACGAAAACTGGAACATCATCTATCAAAGACCCAACATGACCAAAGGAGAAGGATGACAACATCGAAACCATGAAGGCAAACGTCTTATAAGATGATTTCAAAAAGGAGATCTACGTCATACAGGTGCGCAAATTTCAAGTTAAGCTGAAGAAGAGGAGAGCATGGATAGCGATGGACACATGTCGATACCCCTCAAATATTTATATGTTTTTTTATTTTAGACACTATCTTACAACATGGTTCTTTGTGGACTTGATAACTGTCGTCAACATCGACATTCTGGCGATCTACTTCGATTCAGAAGAATACTTATTGTACAGTAGGGCTCCGATCGTACTGAAAATCTTGAGGATAGCCACCCTCTTCATGTACATGAACCGCTTCAGAGATGTATGATGTATTCGTTTTCCTGTGCGGCCGAAGATCTATAGGTCTTTTGTCTTTGCAGTACATGCAATTTAACTTGCAAATATTCAAAATGATCAAGGCGGCTTTCATCGCCTTCTTCTTGTGGCTTTGGTCAACTTGCTTGCTGTACATTGCCGCCCGTAGTGCGGGAGAGGAGTGGCTGTCGGAAATATGTGACAAGCCCATGTGCCACTTACTCAGCTGCCTGAAACGCATCACTAATCTATTCTTTCTCATAGGCAACATCTATTCTAACTCTCTGAACGTCATTACACTACAGGTGGTATGTTTGGCCACGGGAATAATTCTGCAATTATGTCTTATGGGTGAGTTTCGAAGCTCCAGATGTCGTCGTGCCATGTTTCCTTTGCAGTTCATCTTTTTCAGTTCGTGTCGAGGCAGATGTCGGCGACTCTGAAGTATTACGGGTCGCTGAAGCAACTGAAGTGCTTCCTCAATCGCAAAAACATCCCCGTTTACATGACCCAGCGCATCTTGCAATTTTTCCACTTCAACTATCAAAGGAGCCCCTACAAAGAACCTGTGATAACGGCGACTATGTCGACGAAATTGTGCGAGGAAATTCAGTCGATGCAGTGCAAGAAATTCGCGGAGAAGATTCTTCTGTTCCAGGGCTTACCGCATTCCATGATCGTGCGCATATCCTCGTACATGCAACCGGAAGTCTTTCTGCCGAATGACGTCATTTTATTCGCTGGTTCGCCGAGTACTGCCATGTACTTTATATCATCAGGGACGGTGGCCGTTTATACACCATCAGGAAGAGAGGTGCGTCATTAAACAAAAAGAAAGTTCTACTTTAGTAAAAATTGAAGGCTTCGTCCTTATCTGCCGATGGAACTGCGTCACTATAGGTTTGTTCCAACAGCAGCTCTTGGTCAATTCTAAACCATCAAAGACACCTACTTTACAGCTGTAAAGAGCGATCGTCATTTCGCTTGGCAACTAAGTCTGATGGTTTTGAGTTGGTCAAAAACTGCGACCGGCTTGGCCTGGGACAAAGCTTTCGGTCTTCTTTTGCTGACGTTTCTTTCTTCCCCATAGAAGATCTTGTTCAGGGTAGTTGTTACTGTTTCATAGAAAATGAGTCTTTAATAGTTGCAAAAGAAGTTCTTGGGGAAGAACGAAACATCAGCAGACTATTTTTTTGTTGATTAGCGATTAGCAAGGTGACGAAGAGTATTTTTAAGTCAATGGTTTCCTCTTAGATGCTGCACATGACCGATGGTGATAATTTTGGTGAAACATCGCTCGTGATTGAGCATCAGACGAACGTGGTGTCTGTCGTCGCGGCTGATTACTGTGACATGTATATGTTGACGAGGAGGGATTTCGTGGCCGTCGTGGAAATGTACCCCGAGTTCTACAAGCGCATTCTTAAGAACGCCACCATTAGGCTCGCTCAGATCAAGCAGAGGGAATCGGAGTTGGATACGCGTGAATTTTTCGACTTTACCAGCACCCATGGACAAAGGGCTTTCTATCGTAGATTGTATGAGTTATAAGTTTTGTATTTACAATAAGTTGGTTTAAAAATATAGTTATTTACAAATATGCAATGGGTTATTTATATACTCTTAATTCTTATTGACAAAAGAAACTAGTCCATGGAGATTAATATGAATTTGTTCATTGATGGTGATGGCTAGGGAGGGAATTTTCAAGAGGAATTATTTCTATGAGTTGTATTTGTTTACTTTACTTAATTCTATTAATTTCATTATTTAGGACATTTGCTTCAATGAATTTATTTGTTGTGTATTTATTTTTTGAATTTAGGCTAATTCCCACGTTGATTTTAATTGTAGGTTGGGGGTATCAGCCTGAGCGTATTCAAGCGGGGGTTTATTTATTATTTTATACGTTAGCAGCTTCTTTACCTATAATAGTGACAATTTTTTATTACTATAATTTGTATGGTTCTTTGGATTTTTTCTTTAAAACGGTGAGATATTTTATGTTTTATTTATGTATAAGAATAGTATTTTTAGTGAAAATGCCGATGTACTTTGTACATCTGTGACTCCCTAAGGCTCACGTGGAAGCCCCAGTTTCAGGTTCAATAATTCTAGCAGGGATTATATTAAAATTAGGTGGGTATGGACTTATGCGTTTAATGCAGATGATACTTCCTTTGGCTATTAGGGTAAATATAATTTTTATCGTGATTGGTTTGGTTGGTGGATTTTTTGTTTCTTTGATTTGTTTACGTCAAGGGGATATTAAATCTTTAATTGCTTATTCTTCTGTAGCTCATATAGGAATAGTTTTAGGGGGATTATGACTTTAAATTATTGAGGATTAAGGGGGTCCTTAGTGATAATAGTGGCCCATGGTCTTTGTTCTTCTGGGTTATTTTGTTTAGCTAATATCTCTTATGAGCGATTAGGGAGGCGGAGACTTTATTTAAATAAAGGCTTAATTAATCTTATACCTAGAATATCTTTATGGTGATTTTTATTAAGATCCTCAAATATGGCTGCTCCCCCTTCATTAAATTTGTTGGGGGAGATTATATTAATCAATAGGCTTGTCTCGTGAAGGTTTTTTTGCATAATTTTTTTGTCTTTGATTTCCTATTTTAGAGCTGCTTATAGATTGTTTTTATATTCTTATAGACAGCATGGGAAGTTGTTTAGAAGCTTATATTCTTTTAGTCTAGGAAGAGTTCGTGAATATTTACTTTTGTTTTTGCATTGATTTCCCCTGAATATTATAATTATAAAGGGTGAATTTCTGGTTTTGTGGAGTTATTTAAAATATTGATTTGTGGAGTCAAAGATGTAGAGATATCTTAAATAATATCAGTGTGTTTTATTTATTCTACAAGTTTTCTTGTTTTTAGAATACTCAGGTTTTTTCAAAGTTTAAATTTTTTAAGAAGAGACTATAGAGTTATCCTAGAGATTGAGATGGTGAGGGTTAATTCAAGAAGGATTGTGATATCTATTATTTTAGATTGGATATCCCTATTGTTTGCGAGGTTTGTGTTGTTTATTTCTTCTATAGTTGTTTTTTTACAGATTTGAGTATATAGAGGGAGATTTAATGATTATTCGATTTATTATACTACTAGCTATATTTGTGGCTTCAATATTGCTTTTGATTTTTAGGCCAAATTTAATTAGAATTCTTTTAGGATGAGACGGGCTAGGATTGGTTTCCTACTGTTTAGTAAGAATAGTTTAGAATGTAAAATCTTTTAACGCAGGGATACTTACGGCTTTAACCAATCGTTTGGGGGATGTTGGACAAGAGAAACTAGTCCATGGAGATTGAGAGTTTGGATGGAGATGACTCCGACCAGTAAAAAAAAGAAATGAGCATGCCAGGACACAAATGTATCTGATGTAGGGATGACTGTAATAAATCAAAAAATAAAAAGGGTGAAGAAGGGAACAACACGACACAAAAAATGTCTTACAAAAAACGCCCCAAGTCATAACTCCTCTATTTATGGACTAATTTTAAAAAACAAAGAGCCAAATGAAATGAGACTAAAAATACTATAAAGTGTGGTTAGTTAAATTTTTTTTTAATTACCTTCATGGTCAAACGACTATCAAGTTTTATTTTTTAAATGGCTCTGTATATTCCATATTATTGTATCTCGTAGAGCTACTTTTTTAAATTGAATAATGTGCAACACTTTTAAGTTTTGACCAACAAATATTGCAGAAAACATTAATGAAAGAATTGAGTGTGCAAATGTAAGTTGCTATGTGAAAAAAATCGTCTCGAAGGCGTTCAGTCAAAAGTTCATGGTACTTTTGTTGGTCTATGAAAAATGGTCCAATTAATCGCTCTCTTAAAACGCCACATCAAACATTTAGACTAAACTTTCGTTGAAAATTAGTTTCCACAAGAACTCTTGGGTTTTCTTGACACCAATATCGATAATTGTTTCTACTAAAGATGCCATTAGTGCCGAAAGTGCACTCGTCGGACCAAATAATTTTTTGAAAAAGAAATTGGGTCCTCTTGTATTTTGTTTAAATAAAAATTACAAAAAACCTGTCTTCGCTCAAGATCATTTTTTTCTAAACCATGTACTTTCTATAGAGTCGCACTGCTTGACTGCTGTTCTTATTGCATTCAAAATAAACTTGCAATAAGTTAGTCAACTGATTATTATCCATTGTAACCAACAATTTTGTACGACTTTTAATGCTGTTGTTAAAGTTGATCATCGTTTGACTATGAAGATAACTAAAAAACAATTAAACTAAACACACATTATGGTGTTTTTAATAATCGAAATTGGTAGTTTTTTTTATGTATATATATAATTAGACGTACAGTACATCGTACATAGTGGTCTAATATACACACTTAAACATTAAATAAACAACTAATACGTTTTATAACATTAATAATACTTAAAATTTGCATTTTCAAAATTACATCCTAACTTTTATTTTCTTTGCACAATTTTTTCAAATTGGTTCCACTTAAATTATTCCAATCTTGAATTGTTTTCGGAAAAAAAGAAAATTTATGAATGTTAGTTTTCGAAAATGGAATTTTATAGATGAATTTATGATTTTTTCTAGTGCTCGAATCATTTATTTGTAATTTAGTTAGAAAATTGTGCATCGAATCAACTTTGAAATGAATATAACAAAATAATTTTAATCTTGCTTCTTGTCTTCTAGAAGATAAAGTTTCCCAATTTAATTCCCATAGTAGTAGTAGTAGTAGTAGTAGTAGTAGTAGTAGTAGTAGTAGTAGTGGTAGTGGTAGCGGTAGCGGTAGCGGTAGTAGTAGTAGTAGTAGTAGTAGTAGTAGTAGTAGTAGTAGTAGCAGGAGCAGGAGCAGCAGCAGCAGCAGCAGCAGCAGTAGTAGCAGTAGTAGTAGTTTGACTGGAATATCAAAACTTACTGTGCAGAGTGTTTTGAAAAAGCACAAACTTCATCCCTACATTCCTCAGAAAGTACATGGTTTAGAAAGAAATTACGTGAATTGTTTTCACATAGCAACTTACATTTGCACACTCAATTCTTTCATTAATGTTTTCTGCAATATTTGCTGGTCAAAACTTAAAAGTTTTGCACATTATTGAATTTAGAAAAAGTAGCTCTACGAGATACAATAATAAAAAATATACAAAGCCATTTAAAAAATAAAAGTTGACAGTCGTTTGACCATGAAGGTAATTTAAAAAAAGTTTTTACCAACCACACTTTATAGTGTTTTTAGCGTCATTTCATTTGCCTCTTTGTTTTTTAAAATTAGTCCATAAATAAAGGAGTTATGACTTGGGGCGTTTTTTTGTAAGACATCCTGTATAAAAAGTCGAGCAAGAAAGAAATTGTTGCTACTCAGGATTTTGATGATGAAGATAAATCTGAGGATGAAAAGTTAGCTAGAAGTAGCTTCAAAGGCAGATATAATAAGTAAGATAAAAGGAGATAAGGATGCTAAGGAAGATGAAGACAAATACAAAAAAGATAGATAAAAAGAATGACTACAAGAAAAGAGCGTGTAAAATTTGATTTGTTTTCATAGATGATTAGAAGCTGAATCAACAATTGGAGCTTCAGTTGCTTCTCCTGATGAGATGGAGAGGAACGGAGGAACGGATAATGTTGATTTGGTGCCGGATGAAGAATTTAAAGAATTTAAAAGAAAAACTTTTCCTGAAGAATCAAACAAAAATTTGTTTTTCCCTTAGCTTCAATTTTCTTTTATATAATAGTAACTATTGAAAGTATTGCGTATTTTTTAAACCATAAGTTATCTAAAGAAGAGATCCATTTGCATTTTCCCATTATTGGCCATGTATGTACACTTTTGGAGGGTAAAGTTTTTTGCTCGATTTGACCTTGTGGACCTTCATCGTAATATGTGGAAATGTGCATTTCGCATTCATTGATAAATTCCATTTGCTAAGACGAAACTGAATCCCGCAATTAATCATGACCACGTAAAACACGAACTGATTAAACAAATTTTAAATTGGCATCGATAAAGACTCAAAAGGTCACCGCAAATTGGGGCACGAATAAAATTTGGAAACGTGCAATATATTTCCCTTATCTTTTATTATATAATTAATGCAATTCACTTAAAGCAGTGTACGCACGTGCACGAAGCAACCCAGTTGCCATACGAACCAGATCTTAATCAAGATCAAATGCGAAAAAATTAACGTTGGTTTTTCCTCGTTGCTTGCTTGCGTGTTCACACGGCCCTCTGATTAGCAAATTGATAAATAATTAATTGAAAACATCACTCGGGTTTAGTGTGAATAAACAAAGACTTGCATCTTCATCTCAGTCGACACTTATCAGTAATTGATGCAATAATAAATAGGTACAGAAGAGGTTATTTTCGCAAATCGACGTGAGTGCAAGTTGGATGAGGTACTAACGAGTATTAGGTAGGTATCATTTTCTAAGGCCCAGTTTCATAATCGAATGTAAAGAATACTTTAAATGTAAAGTCACTTTCAGATGTCAAAACAAATATGAAAACCCATTTGTTTACACATCTGAATATGACCTTAATTTTAAAGTGTCCTTTAAATTCGATTATGAAACTGGGGGTAACACCTTTCCTACTCAGTCGATTACCAATTTTGTTCTAATTAATTCTTCTTTCCCCCTCTCTCTTCTTCTTTTATTGTTCCATGCTTTTTTATTATTTTTTTGGCCCAGTCTCTATTCTGTAAGTGTTACGTTCTAGACATCGAAACTAAAAGGCCAAAACGCAATGCCACCTAATTCAGAAGAACCCATCTACTTGGGCACAGTAGGTTTCAAAATCCCACTAACCGAAGCTCCAACCAAACAAATAACCGGCCATCAGTGGTTAGATGCCAGGAAAAGAAATGATGGGGCCGAAGGTCTTTGGCGCATTCACGACGACCTCTACGACCTGACGACCTTCATAAAGCGCCATCCAGGTGGATCCGAATGGCTTGAAATGACCAAGGTAATTATTTGGTACATCTTTTTTCAATTATGTAATTTTTAATTAATACGTGTTAGGGTATGGATATAACAGAGGCTTTTGAAACCCATCATCTCTACGGCGTCGCCGAAAACATGCTCGCGAAGTTTCACGTGCGGAAAGCGGAAGCGCCGAGGTTTTCCCCGTTCACCTTCGAAGAGGATGGGTTTTACAGGACGCTGAAGAGGCGCGTGGCGGCCGTCCTGAAGGGCCTTCCGAAGAAGGGCACGAGTCGTTCGGCCCTGTACACGGATATGCTGTTGTTTTTGGTTTTTGCGGTTTCGATCTTGGCCTGTCGACTTCGGAGCTGTGTCCTTGGGGCTCTGGCGGGGGTGTTTTTGGGTTGCGTAACTATAGCCGCCCACAATTATTTCCACCGCAGGGACAACGTGAGGATGTACTACTTCAACTTCAGCTTGATGAGTTATAGGTAAGCAAAACGGTCTTGGTTAGTTTAGTCGAGAGTGTTTCTGAATAGTTCTGATGAGTTGTCAAAAAAAAATCCTACGAGTAGCTTCATTTTAAATATCTAGGAAGTATACCAACAGAAGACGGAAATTTAGATCGAATGATAAATAAAGGGATAAGAAGAGTTAGTAAAATTACTTCAAATAAAAAGAAAGAAAATCGAGCTCATGGCAAGCACCAGCCATAACAAAAGAAATACTTTGACAAATTCACGAAAGTGTCAGAACAAGAACAAATGGAAAACCGAATGGAGAAAAGGCTACTGAACATGAGTGAACGCAGACAGATTACTTTTAAAAAGGCAATCGAAGAAGGAAAAGAGAAAAGGGTCGGGAGAATACAAAAAAACCATAAAAGAAATGAAAACCAGATAAGAAACGCAAAAATTTTGGAAGACAAAATCAATTTGGTAAAGTTAGGTGAACAAGTGATGACTGGTCTTTCAAAAAGCTTTAAAGAATGAAATAATTTATAAACATACTCGAATTTAATGAAACTTAACTAAAGAGGTGTCTTAAAGTAATTTCCCACGTCTTGAAGAACAAAAAAGAAGAAGATGAAGGACAAAAGAAGAAGTAAGAGGAGGAGGAGGCAAAAAAAAACAAGAAAAAGAAGAAACGATTCAGAGGAAAATATTTTGGGAATTAAATGGGGACGTAGAAATTTCAAACTAAAATAGAGGAAAGAGCTGAGACTTAGGACTTGTCCAAATAAGTTGAAGCATAATTAATGAATAAGAAGAAGAATGTACTAAATGCTAAGAAGAAAATTTTTAAAGAAATTTTCCTGAGTTACTTCCAAGTTAAACTTAGTGTCTTGGAAAATGCTGGGAAAACAAAGTTAGTATATAGTAACGAGAGATAAAAATGGAAAGAGAAAGAAAAAACCAGGAGAAGCTAAGACGTGTCTAAATAACTTTCAACACCAATAAAGAATAAGAAGAAGAAGAAGAAGAAGAAGAAGAAGAAGAAAACAACTGCTTCAAAAGCAAGTCTTCTACAAGTTTTACTTTCAATTGTTGATAATTTTTTCTCTTACACCTTGAAGGTGAATCTTACCTGCTGCGGCTGCAACCGACTTAGCAGATGTTTTTCAAAACATAAAAACATAACAAAAATTCAATCTATAATCCATTCACGATCTTTTTAGACTCAGAGTAGGCCATGTTAGGGTGACATTTTTGTTGATACCTCCAAGTGAATATGTTCCATTTTAATTTGATGGTTATATTTTTGAAAACTGACGCCGAAAAACATTGATGATTTTGAGCATTTTGACTTAGTATTACAAAGTCACAAGTAATTATTTGTTTTAATGCTATTATTTTACTTTCTTCATGCCATCGTAGAGTATAAGAAGCAATATAGTCGATGGGACTGACATTAAAGTGTCAGAAGTTTACATTTGTCACATTTTGAGTTCTATCAAAAATCATGTACATAACTTAACGAAAAAAAAGCATGGCCCTCTAGAGTCTAAAAAGATCGTGAATAGATTATATACGAGGCATTGACAAAAAAAACTATCAACAGCTCGAAACATTGCAGTTTTCCTTTGTTTTGTTTCCTGCTTGGACGCTTATGTAATTCTCTTCTTTTTCTGTTTTATTTCCAGTTTTCGACTAATATTTTACTACCCCTCCAAGTGTTCCATTTTCAATTTTTACTTCTAGCAGTTGATCATTCTTTTTTTTCTTACACCGCCACCGTGCAAGTTACAAGCCCTCTGAGAGCTTGTTGGGAAGGCATTGGGCTAGTGAACCTCATATGGCCCGCCGCGGCTGCGGCCGACTTACTAGGTGTTCTTAAAAAATGTAAACAAAAAAAATCTATGTGTCTACGAGGCATGGACAAAAAGAAACTGGCAATAGAACTTTTTCTCAGTTTTGCTTGCGGGTTTTTAACTCTCGTACAATTTCCTTCTTTTCCTGTTTTGTTTTCGACACTTTTTTAGTTTTTCTTTTTGCTATTGTTTTCAGTGCTATCACATTTTCAATATCGGTTATCGATAACTTAAAAATAGGAGTCGAAGTAAAGTTGACGAGTATGATCGACTGAGAAAGTCATATTAGTTAACTTTACTTCGATTGTCTTAACAAGTCTTAACAATCCCATTCTAAGGGGTTTCTCATTCAAGGAAGCCTCGAGGAAGCACTATGAATACGGACATAAGTCATCTTAAGAATGAAGACCACAAAATTTGACATCAAGGTGTTAGGGGGTCATTCTAATCGGATTTGCAACCTAGCAACGGTGGTACCTCCTTAGCAACTGCTAAGAAACTTCAACCTCGGCAATGTTCGGTGATAACAAGGTACAACGTTATGCAGTCTCGATAATGCTCGGAAATACCAGAATGTAACTTGCAAGTTTGCAACCTCAATTAGAATGACCCCCTTAGTCGGTAACATAGGGGGTCACGTTCAGAAAGTTGACTAGTATACGTTCAAAAATCCGTTTATAATTGTGATGTGAAATGATTGGCGAAATTTAATTTGTTAAATTCGGATTGGTCGTTGAGACAAAATGGTTTTGTGTTGTGATTGTTTAAAGCTTTAAGAATTTCTATTTGTTCTAAGATTTCGTTGTCTTTGAAGTTAATTTAAAATTGTGATGGAGTTATTGTTGATAGTGAAATTGTATCCTGCAAGTTGACTTGCATTTGTAAAGGGGTTGTAACGATTGTTGTGTTTTCCTAATCTCACTACGATGTTCTTTGAATCTGATAATGAAACTACGACAACTTCTGCCAATGTAGAACTTGTGGCAACTGCATGTTAGTTTGGAAATGCCGCTTTTGTTAAAGCTGGGAATTTTGTCTTTATAGTTGCAAAGAATAGAATTGAGTGAATGAGGAGTGAATTTGAACAAGATATTAATGTTGAATTTTGTCACCAAAGTTTAAATTAAATTCACCTGCCTCTACTTACCACGGTTCCAGATGACAAGTTTCTGCCGATTCTACGATCAGCTGTGCCCCAGCCAGCAACAGTGGAAAAGGGGCAGGTTAACTTAAGGTGGTAAATTTATAAAGGGGGCGCCAGAAGACAACTGAACAAACTGAACGTAACTCGACCGGCCGACGTCTCCAATCGACCAGATCGTGCAAAAAATGAAACTCTAATAATCAGAGGCGAAAATCTTACCCACTGGTGTGCGTGAGAGTAGAAATTAAAATAGTAGTTAAAGTTAACACAATTTATTACGCACTTAAACACTGTTAAGAAACAATTACAATAGCCTCGTGCTTCGGAATTCGTACTCGCGGTTTATTTCTCACGAGCTAGACGTAAAATTTAACAACCGATCGGTCCGTAAAACGTCAGATTAAAATGAAAACCTAACCTTCAAACTGCGAGTCCTGACGTACGTCAAAGTCAGCGGTGCCAACCGAAGTGCAGAGGCCGGTGGGGAATAGTAACGCCCTCTATCAACCGCAGGAAGCGTCGACGAACTGGACCCGCTCAGATCTTCAAGATGGCTGATCAGGTTTTCTCGATCGGATCTCGATACGACTATGGGCAGGAGCGCCCCCGGAGAACTAGGCCAAAAGGTCTGGTTTAATAGTCTGCGCCCAAATAGAAAAGCCTGAGAGAACTGGGGCCTCGGGCTTGGTAAGGAGATTAAAACTGTCTCCAATCGCTGTTCGGCGGTGTCGAATGATATTCCAGCAAAGCCGCAATTGATTTACTTCTTGAAACGAGCAAGAAACACGTTATCACAATGCTCGAACAAGAAAGAGGACGCGATCAGGTCGAGGATGACAAAGGTCGCTTCGACGCACAGGGATTACCGACGATAACCAATGACAGGCGGCCTGAGAGTCACATGGGGCCTTCATAGCCTATGAAAGTTCAGCGATCACTGTACGCAAGTTTCCCCCATAGCGATGCAGAGGAGGGGTATCAGGGTAGCCAACGGTGTTAAAACGAAATTGCAAGACGTTATATCGCCACTATATTTTAGCGCGAGATTTAACTGTAACAATTTATCCAAAACAGATTTTGATTGTGTATTTAAAAAGAAACCTAATGTGATGGATTTTTTAATATTATTTTTCCTGGTATCTAAGAACAAATAACTAACAGAAGCCGTTATCACAATTGCAGAAATTTTTTAGTTGTATATCTACGTTAATGTGTTTCTCTTTATTTAAACTGAAAGCTTTCGCATTTTGAAAATTGTGTTAATGATTTTTATTTTTTACTAAAAAAGCGCTTTACCTGATTATATTTAGATTTATCCTTCATGATGCCGTGCAATATAAAACGATTCAGAGTTGTTGCAAGTCGGTTTTAGGTCAAAAATCGACCGCAAGATGTCGCGATCAACTCTGTTAAAAAATATGTATAGGTTATGTTACTCTATGCTACTGTAAATTAATTGCACACTTCGCTTTTGTTCCTTTTTGTTTTACCAGAGAAATCATATTCAACTGATCATTTTTGCTATTGCTCTTTCTTCTACACGACAAATTATTAAATCAAATTTATTCCCTTTCAGTTTGACGGTCATATTCGTTTTTTGTTCTCAACTACATTACTGAAATTTAATATTCAACATTTCGTCTTTTGTTTCATATTTTTGCATTTTTTTTTTTACTCCTTGATACGACGAAATTTGTTTTTTTTTTCTATATCATTTGTGTTTTTTTTGCAGCAGTCTAGATTTTATGATCGTTTGTCTTTTTTTGGTTTACTTTTATCATGGATACTGTTTTGTTTTTATTACAGTTTCATTTCAAGTTTAGTACATTTATTTAAACATTGTTTATTTTATACAATTTTGATTTTTATCTATTTTCTTTGGTAATCATTCGTCTTTTGACTCATTCGTTTTTGTCGCCTTATTTATGTTTCTTATTTATCTTTTAATTTTTTTTTTTGTGTTTATCACCTACGTAGTAAACCTGTTTATGTTTTTTTTTATCATTTTTCTTTTGATTCTCTTATTATTTCGTTTACTTAATAAAACATAACCTGTGAGCAAATAAAAATCAGATTAGAGCAGGCGGTGCAAAGAAGATGTATGTCTGTGATTAAATAAAAAGTCAATAAATTTGACAGTCCATGAATGTATTACATTAATGAATTCAGTTAATCACAGACATACATTTTCTTTGCACCGCCTACTCTAATCTGATTTTTATTTGCTCACTTTTTATTTACGTTTATTATTCGTCTCTTGTTTCTTTCTTTGCTTTTTACTTCATGTACTTCGAAGAGTAATTGTTAATGTGTTCTCCTTATTCAAGCTAAAAGCTCTCGCATTTCGAAAATTGCGTTTAAATTTTATTTTTTACTAAAAAAAGCACGACACCTTTGATTATATTCAAATTTATCCTTCGTAATACTGAGTAACATAAAACGATTCAAAATAGCCCGTAGATATAGGTTAAGAGTTGGCAACACTGACATGACAATAAAAAAAACATTAGAAAATTGTTGCAAGCCGTTTTTAAGTCAAAAACTGACCGCAAGGTGTCGCGACTTTAACTGTTAAAAAATAGATTAGGTTAGTGTATCTTTTAACACTAAATTAGGTAATTGTACGCTTCATGTTTGTTATTTTGAAGAAATAGTATTCTAGTGATCTTTTTTATTTTTGCTCTTTTTTCTTGACGGTGATGGAAGCCATGTTGCTCTATTTTCGGCAACATGACTCCCATCACCATCAAGACCAAATTGTAAGATAGAACTTGTGGTAAATAAGGACTTGATAATGTCACACTGACGAAACCGGTCGCCCGACCTAATAAAAAAAATTGTAGTCTGACTTAGCGTTTTCATTTCTTTATTCATCACAACTACAAACAGCAATGAAGTCTCTTCATACATTTAATACAATTATTTAAACATTTTTTATTTTACGTAATTTAGATTTCTTTTTATTTCCTTTGGTGACCATTCATTTTTTAACTGTTTTGTTTTTGTCGCCTACATATGTTTATTAATCATGGTTTGTCTCTTCTTCTATAAGAGTTGGCAGCACTGACAGCTATGGTACTTTGGTTGTGTTGTAGTGCGTTCTAAGGGAACTAAAAAAGTATGCTTGAGGATATCTCTTTTTTCTATTTTTTTATGTAAAAGTTTATTAATTAACTTGTTGTCAGAACTGTTACTGTTGGCTACAGTTTTTATGTTGATTATTTCGGATGTGAAATTTAAGTGTTCCATAGGAGTATTAATAATAATAATAAGTTTATTAAGCCCATGCTACACTTACAAAATGTAAATTGACATCGTTAGTACAGTAGTGAGATAGCTACACGTACACCATCTGAGGTGGTTGTCAGATATTACAAGTCATTAGAATTAGTATTAGAATACACCTGTTTAACATACATATGAAGTTCAAAATAGATAGTATTACACAAACATATACAACTATAATTACCTTAAGAGGAAAAATTCATCAATTGAATAAACAGAACGTTCTACCAGACATTTTTTTAAATGTTTCTTGAATAACTGGATTGAATTGAGTTACTGACGGGTAACATATTCAAAAGTCTGTCTAGATAGCAATTGAAAGTAGAAAGTTTATGTTGGATGGGGTGATGTGATTGTGATGGTATGGTTATGTTAGTGGTGGTTGGTTTTCTACGAATCGAAAAATTATGTTGGTTGTTTTAAAATGTCAAAGTCGATGTTATTGTTTTGACTAATATCCATGGTGAACTTGATGTTGGGATGTATTGAATTTAGAAATTCGAAAAAAGAATCCAAGTCATCCAACGAGCCATTGAATAAAACTAAAATATCATCAACGCACCTGTACCAATACCTGATGTGGTTTTTGTTTGAACAAAGGGGAAGGCGTAATGTGATCGGTTTCTAGTTTGTTGAGGAAAGTTTCACTTAAAATCGGAGAAAGGGGAGATCCCATAGTTAGGCCCGATTCTTGATTATAGATTTTGTTGTCAAATGAGAAAAAGGACTCTTCTTTCTAAAGTTAATTGCAATAAATTGATAAAGGAGTTGATGTGTTGTTGACTAAGTTGTTTTTTTTAACGGTCTTCTTGTGTTGTTGTTGAATGTTTTCTTAATAAAATCGACCGTCTTCTGTTTATATCGTGTCAAGATTAGGGCTGCGAGAGATAAATTCTTACGACTCTACTCAACAGTGCTCCATTTTCAATTGTTTTATTTTCTTAATTTTTCCAAAAGAACGATCTTTTTTGAATTTTTTTTTTGGCAATTTCAGGAACTTTAATAAATGGAAAACGATTTTCTATTTCTTTTTTGAAGTTTGATACAGATCAATACGATTGACGTTTGACATTCGAACAACTTTAAACTATTCTTTCTTTTGCTCGTTGTTTACTCAAAAACTCTCGGATAGGTCACTGTGAGATATCGCGATATGGTTATTTACGCAAGTTCAAGCAAACACAGACTTCTTGAAGTCAATTACGATAAGAAACGCAAAAGTCCGAAATGTGGGAAACTGGAAGACATTGCTTCATTTTTTACATTGAACATCTACTTCATCAAACTATACTTATTTCTTGTTCACAACATTGATTTTGTTTATTTTATTCTATTTTGTAGGGAATGGAGGATATCCCACGTGTTAAGCCACCACCTGTTTACGAATACCATAATTGACTTGGAGATGCTAATTTTCGAACCGTTAATCGAATATTTTCCCAAGACCACCAAGAAAATGATCGTCAAGTACTTGTCGTGGGTGTACGCCCCAATTTTTTGGACTTTTCTCTTTCACACGTCGGCCATTAAAGGGTAACTTATACTAGCATTAGTGAGGAGTCAATAGGCTGATGGCCAATTGAGCCCTACAAGATCGATAAAAGCATTACCTAGGTACCAACCTTTTTAAAGTTATTTCTTATTTCCTTTTCAGAATTATCAGTTTTCTCCAATCGTGCGACGCACGTATTTTCAGCAAGGCCGATTTGATTCCGTTCCTCCTTCCTTTGGCCATGTACATTCTCGGAGGGCAAAGTTTCCTGACCACCGTTGCCCTTTGGACGTTCATCGTAATGTGCGGAAGTCTTCACTTCGGATTCGTCGGATTTAACGCGGCTCATCATCATCCGGAAATTTTTCACGATGGCGACACACCTAGGTAAAATCACTTTCGAGGAAATGGAAACGACCAATGAACCTTCTTAATTAAATGACTCAATCGACGAATGAAAAATGAAAGACCTACTTCAGTTAAAATACAGGTTCCAGTTTCGCTTTGATCGTTTCAGTAATTCCCGAAGTCGTCGCGATAAGACAAAACGTCAGAATTTTGGGTCCCTTGGATTATTTTTGTTCAAGAAAAATGGCCCAACTGAAAAATTAATTTGAAGTCTTCAAGTGAAACGTGTGTTTTAATTCCAGGAAGGAAAAGGACTGGGGTATGGCCCAATTGGACTCTGTCGTAGACAGACACGAGATAACCGGCTCGCATTACCTGGTCCTGACGAATTTCGGGGATCACGGCCTGCATCACATGTTTCCTACGCTCGACCACGGCGTCCTGGATGAACTCTATCCGATCTTCAAGGACACCATGAAGGAGTTCAACGTCGACCTAAGGATGACATCGCAGGCCGAGATGATTAGGGGACAATTTCGGCAGCTGTCCAGGAACGAACCCAACCCGAACCCACCCAACTTATTCAAATTTAAAAAAGTGAAATGATGATGTACTTTATTTTTTTTAATTTACTAACTTTAAGCTCTCTATATAATCCTGTTAAGATCAATGGAGGTCAATCGTTATAATAATAAACTGATTCCTTATTTAAAACGATGATGAGATGGCGCTCATTGGAGGACATCTACAAAGCCACATTACATTACATGTATTAAAAAAGTAAGAAGCCTCGAGAGGTGCTGTCCTCTTTAGCGTCTTTCCACGGGGGCTTGTCCAAATAGCTCCTGAGAGTAATTTAAGTTCCTTACTTTCCAGGGAAGTATCAGGCGATTCGAACGATGGTTTCTCGTCATGTGTGGGCGCCAGTTAGCAGTTCTCATGCGTTAAGAGTTCTTTATCCATCATGATTATTTACTTTAGTAGATAATCATACGGATAAAGAACCCTTAACGCATGAGAACGGTAAACCGCATCTGAGTGGTCACTTATTTGAAGGAGAGTCAGCATTTCGTCTAGACTATTCCCTCGCGCCTGTAGTGGGATGTCGTGATCTAAACTTTCAATATTTTAATTGAACTTTTCAATATTTTATTGTTATTTTGGTTTTCAAAGATTTTCTAATCAAAACATAAAAAATAAACATCGCCCTTTTGCCTCCATCTTATCTCTACTGTCATTCAAAATTTTTTTAAAACAAGAACATGTGCGCCCTCTACTGGATTCGTGGTGTTTCATGTTGGTACTTTCTCATAGCTTTGGACTTCTAGACCTATTCATTAAAGTCACTACTCTAGATCTAACAAAGTAGCCCAATTTTAATGGACCATATGTTGGAAAGAGAGAGAAACATTTTGAAATCAAAATGGCGAAGTAACTTTTTTTTTTGACAGTTGCCGGGTGCATTCAATACATACGCATTGAGTGTCGACTACGATCCAATTCATAATCAATCACCAGAAAATGAATCTCCCCTATTTTACGGTTCATCTAACAAATCCAAATCGGTTTGTTGTATGTCAAAACTATGAAGTGTCATGTGTCAAAATCAACAAATTAGTTTTCATTTAAATTGTTAGAAGAGTTTCATTAACGAATCGGATGTTTCCCTAACGGTGAATTTCCCACGCGTCAGCAAAAAACGAAAAGGAAATTGTTCAAACAACAATTAATCAACTTCACTAAAGTCCCTAGATAGATAAAGTACCGCAATTACCGCCATTTTGAATCAAATTTAAATTTACATTGGCTTAATGAGTTGCAGTGCTTTTTGTATTTAGTGACTTAATTAAAATTCCTATATACTTAGATTTATCTAGATAAAGTCACTAAATATAAATTTTATTTTGACTCAAAATGGCGGTAATTGCGGTACTTGATCCATCTAGGGACTATAAATTTCACAAACTCGCAGCGATTCCTGAGTTTCTCTTTACAAAATAAATAAGTACTTGCCAATTAATTTTGGTTTTACTTATAAAATTAATTTGATGTTTATTTATCCATTGTTGTCAATAACTTTCAACATTGCCATAATTACCATAATGATTTTTTAGCGAGAAACCAATCGTAGCCGTGTTATGGCCGTTTTACACTTTGACGTTTTTAATCTAAAATTTGATACAAGGTGAGTGAGAAGTGCCAATTCAACTAATCAGAATTCACTGTGGTAGCTTACGGTAGTAGTCACACTGCGGCAATTGCGTTCGTGTACAATTGTAGACAATCGAGCACAAACAACTAAAAGTTTAAAGCACTGTCACACGTATCAAGTGCCAACAAGTACTAGCAACTAAAGTTAAAATTGTAACAGGGTTATGTTTTCATGAGTTAAGAAGATTGCTGCACAGATCCTTTTGTTTAACCAAACCAATACTAAACGCACTCGTAATACAGCAAAAACTAGTCCAACAGTTTGCCGCAAATTTAAAAAGAAACGCACGTGCATATCAGCTGGCACCGAACAATATTACGGTGCGCATGCGCACGCGCTCGCTTGCTTGCAATTGTTCGGTGTGACTGCTACCTATATCTCTCTCACTTTGTACCAAAAAATATTATAATGTAAAACAGCCTTTATAAATTTTGTTTATGACTGGTTTTTCATTAATGTCAATTTTAGATCTCCCACCACTGAAATCCAACATATTAGCGAAAGCCTGGCTTAAGGTATATTTTCGTGAGTAACGCGGTTCAATGCCTGGTTTAAAGATTACGTCATGGATTACAGCGGCGCGAAAGCGTATTGGTTGAAATATATCTATGGTACTTGGAAAAAGAGAAAACACAAAGGTCAACAGATGACAAATTTACTGCACACGAGTGCATTTAAAACATGTAAACCGGATTACAATGATTACCAGTCGAAAATAATGAAACCATGGATGCAGAAAATGTACACAGGTCGAAAGGTTCATCCACGTGTTAAGAGCGATTTACACGACCAAGTTTTTCTTTTGAAGCGGCTTTAAAAGTGACACTAAAAGTACACCTACATGTATAAGTTTTTCTTGTAAATTCTTTTGCTTGTGTAAAACTGCCAACTTTAAAACGAATGTAAATATAAACATGATAAGAAGCAAATAAGAACATAAACTTTGAAAGTGGAAGGGACAGGACAGTCTTCCATTGCCGCATTTAATTTCACAAACTAGAAAGATACAAGCTTCTAATTGTCGGAATTAAAGGTAATAACAAATCACACGTTGTAAAGTTAAGTTGGTATATCGTGAAATCGGTAAATTGCGCTTGCGCAAACCGTCAACTTTTACAGAAACTTGTAGAAAATAGCGCTTGTTCCAGTTTTTCTGTAAAAGTTTTCTTGTACAAGTAAACTTTTAAGTAATTAGTTGTTTCTTTCTAATGCATGCAAATATTAGAGAGAGAAAACTTTTAATGTCACTTGCAAAGAAAAACTTGTTCGTGTAAATCGCCCTTTACAGTAACCGCGTTCAAAAATTGTAACCATGACGTCATAGTTACTCACGAAAACGTTGTTGTTTAAAACACGCCGTCTTTTATCCATCGCGAAAATATCCCTCTAATTGCTTTGGTTGTAATTTGTGGTTTCAGTAATAACCTTGCTGTCAGGTTAGTTTAGTTTTTAACCAACCAAAAAATGAATCATCTAATATTATAATCGACGGGTAAGTAGGCTTGAATATTAATGCTATTCTAATTTTTTGTTGTTTCTCTCTTGCACTCTAAGGATTTGACGTATAATTGTCTCTGTTGCACCGGAGTGCAGGCTAGAGGCGCTCGTGTAGTTCGGTAAAAGCAGAACCGATATTACCGACAGGGAGGACAATTTGTCAATTGACGTTTCCGCCATTGATATTAATTAATAATTACCGTTCGACTCGATCTTGATTAAGATTAAGTGTTAGTTTGTTGTTTATGTGCTATAACGATTAAAAGACTATTACTGGACTAGTGTTTAAAGTTTCGTGAGTGAAAATCAAACACCAAAAACGTACGTATAAACACATCCATGTTTATCAAATGCAATAAAGTGTATTTGTTCTCTTTCATGTTCTTCCATTAGTCGCAAAGAGCGGAAGAAAAGATGTCGCGTGTTGGGTTTTGCCACATTTGCGGATGTTCAGAGAATGAAGTGCCCAAGTTGTTCTACTTTCCGAGGAACCTTGAAAGGTGAGTAGAGAAGCATATTTTTTGCCTATGTTAAACCAAAATATAATAAGACTAAAGCTACGGTTCTATGGACACTTTTTTGTATTACAGATCCAAAATATGGCAAGAAAATATGGGAAAATAGAAGAGAGTTGCTGCATCACTACCGAATTTGCAGTAGACATTTTACTTTGGAGAGTTAAAGCAATCCAACCACACGCACACTTTCCCGTAATGCAGTTCCAACGTTGTTTTCTATGATACCGGAGCCAAAACCTGCTGTAGGTGGAAGTAGTTTTCAAGAAATCCTAATGGTAGAAGGTAAACTAACATAAAATGTAATATAGAACTACACCATGGTTGCTACTGCAAAAAATTAAGATTTAAGCATCTGGAATTTGGAAGACTCTAGATGCCAAAATGTGCACGAAGTTGCGACCGCGGTCCTTAAACCAAGATGCATTGGAAAACCTTTTTGGGGCTGTTAGAGGCGGATGTGGGTGCAACGACAACCCAACAACAACACAGTTTCTAGCCAGCCTCAAAACTCAAATTTTGAATGGGTTGGTCAATCAGAGTTTGGTTGGCACTAACTGTATGGAAGATGATGGTACCTTGCTGGACAATCTGCGTTGCTTCTTACAACCAGAAGACAAAACCACAGAGACCTTGTTAGAAGATGCTGAGGTTATGCCACTAGGGGTTGCTCCTCTACCTACCACAACGGAAGAAGACATTATCAAAATTGATGTTTCTGAAGCTGTGGTCCAGTGCACAACAGAAGTTTTATCACTTGCATATGTTAGTGGTTTCCTCGCCAGAAAATTATTGTCACTGGTGGAATGTGAACGATGTAAAGAACTTTTGTGTGCCTCATCAATGGAGCCCCACAATCTCTTTATAACATACAAAGAGTGGTCAGACGCCACATCGAGGTTCATCTACCCGTCTGGAAATCTTGTTGTTGCAGTAGGGATTGCTATTTCCACATTGGAAAGTATTTTGCCCTCATTATGTGGAACAGTTGGAATATCTGAATTGGCTACTCTTCGCATTAAAGAGGCATTAGTACCATATATACTTTTTTGCGACGTTCACAAGGATCGTTTAAACACTGCATTTATCAAGGGTATTTGCGGCATTGGACTTCCTTGGTGGTGTCGTCGAAGTAACGAAGAATTTAAAGCCACCCAGAAAGCACACCACAGTTTAAAAAAAACCACAAAACAAAAGAAAGTGAATAAGTTTTACCATGTGTAAATTTGTATTGTTTTGTAAGTCTTACTTTATTTAGTTTGTTTTCTTGTTTTATAAAATAGTTCCTTTCAGAATTA
Source organism: Dorcus parallelipipedus (assembly GCA_958336345.1). NCBI lineage: Eukaryota > Metazoa > Arthropoda > Insecta > Coleoptera > Lucanidae > Dorcus > Dorcus parallelipipedus. The sequence goes on along the minus strand of OY284478.1, from coordinate 4,930,340 downwards.
GAGTTTGACGATTTTATTAACAGGTAAATTTATTATTTCACATAATGAAGTTCATAAGCAAAATTTTTATTTTTATAATTGTAAAGCTACTCTAGGTGAGCTATGAATCAAATCGAAACGATCAATACTTTCTTTTTGATCACCCAGTATTCTGAGAGATATTGTAGAAATTCGTTATGCTAAAATATAATGACAGCTGTAGTTCTTGCCAAATGAAAATTGTAAATTAAATTGATTTGTTTAATTGGCAGTATTAGAGAATTAGAATATCTTATAAATCACGTGAATTATTTCGGCCTTATTGGGCAAAATATTAGACAGTTTTTCAAAAAGTTTTCTTTCAGGGTTTGTTTTTGGGATTTTGGAAATTAAAAAATATGTAAGTTTATAATTTTAATTTTTATCCTTTCAAAAAGTAATTTTTTGTACATATCTCTGACGAGGCCCAATAAGGCCGAAATAATTCACGTGATTTATAAGATATTCTAATTCTCTAATACTGCCAATTAAACAAATCAATTTAATTTACTAAAATATAATATTTAGTCGACAATTCTGTTGCTTCTTAGGCCTAGTTGTACAATTCGAGTTTAACTTTAAGCGAAGCTTAAACCCATAGCAACGTCCATTACAACCATGTTATTGTGAGCTTGGTTTAACGTTAAACTCGAATTGTACAACTGGGCCTTAGTGATAATATACAGATCTAATTTTAGAGTCCAATTAGTTGATTTTTCAGGTTAAAATCATCTTATGTGGGACTGTGGGCGGCAACAGTGCTGCCAACCGACCAAACGAAGCATTTAGGAAGATAGTTGTGAAAAATTCCGATAGATGTCCCTGAATTTCGATTGAGCTAATTTAAATCACTTGATTAAAATCGTATTTAAAATCACTGATTTTATTCAAGCGATTTTTATTTTTGAAAATCATTAAAAAAATTGTCATGAAATAAACAAAACTAGGTCCAAATTTTTAAAATTAAGGCATTTGACAGTTATTGTGCAGTTTTCGACGCTAAATAAAACAAAAAACGATCGAGAAATAAAGAAAATATTCTTAGCAAATAAAATTTTTAAAATTAAGATTTGGCATTTGTGCAATTTTTGACGTAAAATAAAACAAAAGACGAAGCTGTCGAACGACGGCGAAACGTTAAGTGTTTGTGCTCTATCTAGTGTCCGTGTTGTGATATAAAATTATTATTATTATTATTATTATTATAAAATTTTAAAAAATAAAATTGAAAAAAATTGATCCTTTCAAGACCTTTCTTTTGATGGGCCTTTCTTTCTCTAAAATGCCTCAACTTACCTTACTTTCTGATATTGTTTAACTAGTGTCATCCTCGCCGAATTTGGGAGTGGAATGGGGGGGGCTTTCCTCGGTCAAAACGTGATATTCGGTTTCGCCTCGAGAAGCGTTTTCATTTGATGGGTCACACGACGTCTTTTGTTTTTTCCCGCAACCAGTTTCAATTGTGAGTCGGCCAACTTTGATTTCAAGATGGCGTCGCCGTGACATTCGCGTCCGTCCCTTTGACTTTTCATTTGATGGGTCACATGACGTGTCTTACTTTTTGCGGTAACTTACCTATTTCTATTATGAGTCGACCATTTTTGATTTTTCAGTTTCTTACATTTAATTCAAACTGCAGTCTGCTTTCCATTCGATCAAATAACGGGACATAGAAACACTCTGTCACATTAATTAAAATGGTTTATAGACTCTATTTGCTTAAATGCGCGTTAGAGAAAAAATGAAAGAAAACAACCGAAATATAATACATTTCATGTCACTAATTAATTTAATGTAAAAAAAATGTTGAATTTTGGACACCATCTATCGGGAAAATGGAAATTGAAAAAGTAAACAAATTCTAGTCGCCGATAAATGGCGATCTGGTGATATCCATATCTTAAAATGTAGAGCGCCATCTATCGGCGGACACGATTTTTTTTTGTACAGAATAGATAGAAATATAAAAATAAGACTCAATTAAGAAAGATCTTACAACCGCCAGGGCGCCATCTCTCGGCGAGTACATACAATTTTCTTTTAAACAGAATAAACAAAAATCCAAACGTAATCGAGTTGAAAAGAACCTGTCGATCACAAGCCCCCCCCCCAATTTTTTAAACAGAATAAACAAAAATCCAAACGTAATCGAGTTGAAAAGAACCTGTCAATCACAAGCCCCCCCCCCCCCCCCCCCCCCAATTTTTCGATGAGTATCAAATCTGGCGTTCCCATTATAAAATTGCAAACAAGTACAAAGTGTTTTTTTTTTCTTAATAGAATCAGACGCATCGCATCGTAAAAAAAAGTTTAAATCACGTTTTTTGACAAAATAAGATTAAAATCATCAGAGCGCCATCTATAGACGGGTTGAGGAACTATCGTCACTACATAATATTAATTTTAAAAGTTAAATATCACCGTCATGAAATAACCACAGTACCGCAATCAGCCGCCATTTTAGTGCAAAGTCTTGGCGGGAAATTTAAATGTCTAGCGCTCACAACGACACACTTGGGCATTTTTATTTGACAGGCGCTCAATTTGATTGAACTTGCCGAAAAGAAAATTACTGGAAAAGTCGTCCATTTAAACTTGCCGGAAAGAAAATCACTAGCAATGTCGGCTACTTAAACTTGCCGGAAAGAAAATTACTAGAAAAGTCTCGCACATTAAGCGTATCGATTGATATTATTCCGTTGGAGTGCCATCTAGTGGTAAGCAACGATGTGCGTTTTATAGAAATTCGAAAAAACTGATTACACATTTTTGTTTAATAGAATAATAATTTAAAGTTTTTATCATAAAATCAGAAAAATATTTTAAAAAATAAAATTGAAAAAAATTTCGTTGAATAAAATTAGAAAAAAATAATCAAAATAAAAGAAATCTCATTAAATAAAATGACAAAAGGATAAAAAATAAAAAAATTCTTATTAAATAAACTTGCCCATCTCAGGAACTTGATGCCATTTTATTCACTTTTGCATATAATGTCAAAAAATATTCTGTGCACAGTGAGTTAAGTGTCCGACGAAAAAAACGTCTTGGAAGACCACCTCATCTTGACATGTTTGTGATGTTCAAAGATGTGGGCATGATTCTTGAGTTGAAATTTAAATCAGAATCTGCACAGCAGGCCCATACTCAAATTAATACGCATGGACATTACACTGTCTTTGATGGAACAGAAAACAGGGCCATCACGAAGAAAATCTGTATGGGCTTACACATGGATGAACAGAAGAAAGTTAGTCTATGTTACACAGTAAATAATTCAGGTAATTGAGAAATTGATGAGTGTAAAAATATATCACACTTATTATTATTATTGTAGCTCTGGAAAGTGTCACCAGCGATGATTCACAAACAGACCACTAAGCCTAAATGTTACAGTTGGGATATTTCTTTTCATCCGAGAGAAATCTAATGTAATGATTGTTATTATTTTGTAAAGAATAAATAATTTATTTTTTCTAAGTCGTACTACTTATTTGTATCACTAAATCGCGCACTATACACTTTACGTTTCACCGTCGTTCGACAGCTTCGTCAGACGGTGAAACATAAAGTGTATAGTGCGCGATTTAGTGTCCGCTTAAAAGATTTTGTGATACAAATTTCATCGGACAAGAACCAACTGTAAGTACTATTTATTGTTCGTTTACTTGACATCCGCACTGTCAAACTAAAGGCCGTTTTCCATAAGAGCTGCATAGCGGTAAAGTTGTAAAGCGGTGCGACGTACAGGGTGGATCAATTTCGATGTCTCTTATGGACAGCTCTGTAACTATAAGAGATAGAAAAAAACTAGTGGCCAAGTCTCGATCTCTTTTTTAGAGATAAAGTCAATAGACCAAACCAAAATTGGTCATCTTCTTTTGATTTCGAGTTATAAGCAAAAATTGACGTTTTGTTAATGGCGCATATCTCGTTTATTTTTAATTTTTACAGATATTAAAAAACTGTTTGGACATTATCAGGACACTTTTTGGAATACAATTCAGTGGTTTTTTGATATTTAATTAAATTTTCTAGTTATAAACATACATTTTTTTTATGGAAATCATAGTAGGCAATGTCACCATTAAATAGAGATTTTTTTCTGTTTTCAAAAATAATGCATCGAAAATAATAAAAAAAGGCGTTTTATTCTATTAACTGTAAGAAATAAATCCAACATGTAGTAATATTAGATGTAGTAGGCATTGATTTATAAAAAAATATTATCATTCACTACTTGTCTTGTCAAAGAAGTTTGTATCTTTTACGTTATTGTTAATAAATTGGCTACATTTTGGCGACGAGGAACACCGAAACACGTTGAAACGATTACGGATAAAACATGAGTGAAGCAACAAAGCATTTTCATTTTGATAAATTTGCACCAGAAAGAGAACAGTGGGAGTATTATTTGCAAAGATTTGAAGTAGAATTGGCGATACATGAATTAGACACTCAAGCTACAGCAATAACAAGACGTAATTTACTGTTGGCGAAGGTAGGCCCGGATTCATTTAAGATATTGGTGGATCATTTTAAACCAGATATGATTACAACGAAAACATACGCTGAAATAGTAACTGTTTTAAACAAATATTATGGCAAAAGAACGTATGTGTTATCAGAACGTGTTTCATTTGCATTCCGGACAAGAAAAGAAGATGAATCGGTGACACAATTTCTGACGGCACTGCGTGGGTTAGCTAGTAATTGCGAATTTAATGAAAACTTAAACGAACGTTTACGCGATCAATTAGTGTTTGGAATAAATGATTCAAATTGGCAGCAAGAAATCATTAGACAGTATCCCACTAACACAACCACCTTAGCAGATGTAGAAGCATGTGCTATAAAATTAGAACAAGCAAGTATACATACGCAACGACTATCGTATTTATCGAAAACACAAGGCGATGGACAAAACACCAATCGAGTACGAGAAAATAAAAACAATTTTAGAAAATTCAAGCAAACTAATGATACAAATGAATACGGCAGACAAAGAAAAACTAATTCAAACGCTAATTGCTTGTTCTGTGGAAATGGAATGCATAGAAGCAGGAATGACTGCCCAGCAAGAGGTAAAATATGTTCAGCATGTGGAAAACTAAACCATTTTGCAAGAGTATGCATGGGTTCGGGAAAGAAAAATAAACAAAAGACCAGAAGACTAAGAGAACGGGACTGTGAATCAGACAAGGAATCAGATAACTTATATGATTCTGCTTCAACGGATACAACAAATATTCGAAAAATAAAGTCCGCAAACAAGGTGTTAATAAATGCAATTATTGAGGAGAAACAAGTTGAAATGTTGTACGATCCCGGAGCAGCACATGCAGTAGCAGGAAAATCACTATGGAAAAGAATTGGTAAACCAGCCTTAAAAAAATGCAAGAACTTAATTGCGTATACCGATTTAGAGATTAAAACGTTGGGCGTAGCACAGGTACAGGTAGAAGCTTTTAATGTTAAAAAAAATTGCCATTACATATTGTCAACACTGATGATATACCTTTATTTGGTTTAGATTGGTGTATTGCATTCAAATTACCTATGCCTCCAGGTGCAAGACTGTGTACGATTGCAACAAATAATTCAAGAAATAAAAAAGAAATTGATCAGAAGTCAGCGGATAAAACAGATAACAGAGTAAATATTCATACGCCGGAGAACCAAAAATTGAAGAAACTTCTTATGGAACATGAAGAACTATTTGACGGCAAGATGGGCAGGATAAAAGGTCACATGGCAAAAATTCACATAGGCAGCGACGTCTTACCGAGAACATGTCGACCACGACCAGTACCACTTGCATTACAAGATCAAGTAAAGGCAGAAATAAATCGGCTAATCAACGAGGGTGTTTTAGAAGCAGTAAACACGACGATTACGCCAATACAGTGGGCAACACCGATTGTAGTAACGGTGAAATCAAATGGTAGCGTAAGAATTTGTGGGGATTTTAGAGTGACTATTAACCCTCATGTACAGATTGACGATTATCCGCTACCTAGATTTGAGGATATAACAGCAAAATTGAGTGGAGGACAGCACTTCTCTCGGATTGATCTTAAAGATGCATATTTACAGTTAGAAGTCCATCCAGAATCTAGAAAATATTTGGTAATAGCGACCCATCGCGGATATTTTGCGTACAAACGGTTGCCGTTTGGTATCTCTTTTGCACCAGCGTTATTTCAGCGCATAATGGATCAGCTATTAAATGGATTAGATGGAGTGGTATGTTATTTAGATGACATTTTAATTACGGCCCCTAGCGAAGAATTACACCTAAAAAGAATAAAACAAGTGCTAGATAGACTTAAGGCAGCGGGAATAAGAACGCAGAAAAACAAATGTATGTGGATGAAGGACAGCGTTTCATTTTTAGGCCATATCATAGATTGTAAAGGATTACATCCAACGGAGGAACATATAAAAGCGATACGCGAAATGCAAACACCTCGAAATGTGAAAGAACTTAGATCATTTCTAGGTTCCATCACTTACTACGGTAGATTTATATCAAATCTACAAGTAAAATGCGCGGAGTTACATAAACTTTTGCAGAAAGGACAGAAATGGGAATGGACACGTCGAGAAGAGGTAATTTTTCAAAAGTTAAAAAAAAATTTTGACTTCAAATGACACTCTCGTACACTATGACGAGAAGTTGCCCATTTACGTAACAAGTGATGCCTCAAACAATGGAATCGGTGCAGTTCTATGTCATAAATATCCAGATAATACTTTAAGGCCCATAGCGTATGCATCCAGAACTTTCAATAAGGTTGAAAGGAACTACTCAACTATTGATAAGGAAGCTTTAGCAATCATCTATGCTGTAACAAAATTCAATCAGTATTTATATGGGAGACATTTTACACTGCTTACCGACCACAAACCACTGGAGCGGATTTTCAGTGAGAATCGGGAAACCCCAAAAATAGCCAGCAATCGTTTATTAAGGTGGGCAATGCTTTTAAACAGTTATAATTATACGATAAATTACCATCCAGGACGGGAAAATTCTTATTTTCATACCGAAATACAGTTCAACGATCAACAGGAAGAACTCCGAGTGAATTAATGTTTGGAAGAACATTAAGGACGATTTTCGATCAACTGAAACCAGACGTACAACGTAATATGGAACAAGCAAAACTAAACCAAAAACGACAGCACGATAAAAATGTAGTTTATCAAGAATTTAACACAGAAGAAACAGTTTGGGTTAATAATCCAACAGAAAAAGGATCTACAGCAGGGAAAATTATTAAACAAACAGGACCTTATTCGTATACAGTAGATGTGGATGGTATTTCAAAACGCAAACACGCAGATCAGTTACGTCCGCGTCTAACAGATTCAAAAGTATCAATAGAAAGTGAAGAAATTGCACGTGAAGAAAATACCAAGTGTACGCCAGATGTTCCTATTACTGACATGGACCATACAAACCATACAGAAACAGGCTCAAAAACTCTTGAAGTAAACGGTGCTGATGAAGATAAGCATACCTTACAAGAAATTGACAGGGCAGCAGATCACTCAATGGTAATGGTGCGAAGAAATCCACCAAGGGAGAGACGACCTCCACAACGTTTTCAAAACTTTTTCATGGAAAAGAGGAAATGTAGTAATATTAGATGTAGTAGACATTGATTTATAAAAAAATATTATCATTCACTACTTGTCTTGTCAAAGAAGTTTGTATCTTTTACGTTATTGTTAATAAATTGGCTACACAACAAAGTATATATTTTTGAAAACAGAAAAAAACATCTTGTCAACAAATGCTTGACATACCTTGATGTGTTATTATTATTATTCGTCGACACTCATAACTTTAACGTTATTTTCGTCAACTACACGAAAAAGTAGCATGATCTACACGTTAGAAAAGTGAATTTCCATGTTCGTGTAAATTTGATCCACTCGTGAGCTAACGCTCACTCGTGAATTCGAACATTTATTATACGCTCACTGGAAAACCGTCACTTTTCTAAACATGTAAATCAATATACTATTCAGAATACTATTCTTCGTTCCCATGGTATATTCATAAAACTTTTCAGGATTGTTTTGAAAACCACCAGATAAAGTTTGCAAAATTATTTTGAAATGATGTATCGAGTCTTCATCAATACCTCTTATTGCCGCTGTCCGTGCTGGATTACTGGGGCCCGTTCAGGAACTGTATCGCGAGAGCACTTTGGGCGTTTAAAATGAAAAGCAAAATACACCAAATCACTTACATGAGAGAGAAAGAACATTATCCAGAGCGCGCTCTTTTTAGTCGGAGCGTTATTTCTGAACGGGCCCCAGAAGAACCATCGAGCAGTGTTTGGCGTGTTTCCATTGTTTGTGTTGCCGGCAGATAGCTTTGGAATATTAGGTGCTTTCCTTTTGACAACTTATGTGAGCTGAGCGAAGCTGAAGTGCGCAAACAAACTCGCTGTCGTAATGGAACGCTCTAGAAAAGTTCGTTACGTATAATCACTGCATTTCGTGTACTTGTGTCGATATAAACGACATTTTAAAAATTATATGGGTAAATGATTTCCAAAATTATCAGTTAAATACGCGTTTGCAAATTTTTATGCAATCACATGTATCAAAATTACCCCTTCCTAAGTGAGCGCCAAATCTCAATACTGAGTTGACTTCAAACGTAGTGCTTGAGCGGCAAGGGGGGAGACGATCGAAATCTCAGTTCAAACTCACTTGTTCGTGCTAAAAGGAACGACATTTATATGATCTGAGATGAGCATATCTGAGATTTGTGGCAAAAGGAATGCAGCTATTGACAAGTAATCCCAATTCTTATCGCATTTTATCCTGAATTTCAGTTTTTCTCTGCTTTACATATTGCTTCTCGTTCTCATACTCACTCCTGGCCTGCCACTTATTTATTCCTAATTTGTAAGGACAGATGTAATATAAACTCGAAGGCTCTAATCCAAAGTAGAGCGGTGAATTACCGAACTCATACATACTTTCTATCGGTTTTTTCTTCGATAGTTTAACATCCGTTCATTTCTTTCGACGATGCTTCACATATGTAGCACAATTGGGATGATTGGTATTGCGAAAGTGCACTGCAAACTTTACCATCAATCATCGTGAATAACATTTTAAACTGTACTATAAATTTTTAACAATGTTGGCGTTTTTTCTTTTAAAAGCTGAGTTTCTTCCTTTATAACGCCTTCTGTTTCTTTCCTGTAAGTAAATTTTATAATTCTACAAAATCTTGTCGATGATGGTCTTTGGTTTTTCCAAATTACGATATCTTGTCTTTCATAGGTACTCATTGTTAAACGTAATGGTACAAATGCCATGGAGAATATATGGAGCTTCATCATTACTATCTGATTCAAATTTTTTGTTTATAGCGACTCTGGGACGAACTTCCATCTCAACCCCCTTTGCACACCAATGTTAATGTATTTTCAGCTTCTGGAAGACATAAAAGTACATCTTCTTGCACTATAAGTAACCTTTGTGCGGTTAAGTTTAATAAATCTTGTAAATTTATTTCAGCGGAAATATCTGTGGCCAAGATGGTGGATAGCAAAGCAGTTTTGCTTCCTTAATTAAATTATATGAGGGAAAGACAGATATTACAAAATAAAAACTGCTTACTTTCGTTTTTAATGTTTTTATATTGTTGTGTTGTTAATTTATTGTTGACTACAATAGAAAGTGCCCTTACTGGAGACATCCGTTGAGTTTATGACATTGAGCGCTGCCTGGCATGTTTTAATTTTGTTGCCCTTTTTGGTGAAGACGTTGATATTTCCTTAAGTATGTTAGCAGCATCCCTTTTCCTTCAGATCTCAGATATTTCTGCTGCCAGTAAAATCGCTTACGGCGGTTTTGTTTTAAGGAGTCCGGCAGCTTTTCTCTTTTGCACTCTTTTAGTGCATTCTTCAAATCGTCTCTTATTGGACGCCCTACCTTAGTAGGTGTTTTATGTCCACTATTTGAGGTTGAAGACAACTGTTGCATAATCAAAGGTAACTCAATATTCTTCTCAAGCCAGCCAATTTTTATTAAATCGCGTGCTGTATTTCTAACTTTTTTGAAGTACATAATTGTTTTTCTTTCGATGCTGAATTTTGAAAGAACCGCCCGACATTCGGACCTGCGTATTGTGCGCGTTCAACGGAGAGCAGCTGTTGAGTTGCTTACTCAGCAATCGTTTGTGATTGGTTCACATTAAGGTAATAGCCAATCACAAACGATTGCTCAGTAGCTGCTCTCCGTTGAACGCGCACATTGTTCGTAGCCATCCGAGTAAGAGTTCTATGTAGACTGCCATCTCTGAAGTAATAGGTAAAGTTGACGTGCAGACAGCTAGCAAGATTGTTGTTTGGGTTGTCTACTCAATTAATTTTTTTGATTAACTCACAAAACATCTTTCCTCATCCTGGCTACAATTAATTGTTATTTAAGGATTATTAAAACTAAAATTACAATTAATGAAATTGATTAATACATACATATAATTAAATGAATTGGGAACGGTAATTACAGGTTATTAAAAATGAAACACATTTTACAGTACAATAACCAATATATTTATTTTAATTATAATACACATAAGACTTTTTCGTACACTTGACATGTATATGTACAGTTTAAAAAATTTTGTTCAGATCTATTTGAAACAGAAACACCGTCGTGCCCCCCTAACGAAACGCAAAACAGAAAGTTACTTGCAGGACACGTTTACGTTTACTTGTTCAGACATGAAAAGCAAAGTGAACCAGTTCGAATATAAACCTAAACAAAATTTCTTCCCTAATTTTTTCCTATTCTCCTCTAGATTTTCCTTTAAAGCAATTTATTGTCAATTCTACGAGCTCATAGTATGAAAAATAAATTAATTTAAACTTACAAAATACCATTGTTCCTATCTAAAAAAGCCTAGTTGCTTGCTTGTATAAGATGAAGGAGAGTTGCAGTCGCATCGTAAGTACATACTGTCGTAAGTCTAATCTGCCTGTATTCAATGAGATAGAAAGAGATTGTGTGATTTTTTTTTAGTCTTATTTTCCACGTTAAATAATAATCTAGTTCCACGTTAAGTTTCTAAATTCTTAACAGCTCGAAGTGACAATTTTTTGCTCCCTTAATTTAATAATAGACAATAGCTCAAGGAAGACATTTTTGGCTCTTGTAGCCCGCGAACTGTTCTAGTAACAGTTATTTAAGCTAAAAATGATTTATTTAATTTAATTTTATCTTTTTTTCATACTGCAGTTCTTTTAAAACTCTTATTTACAAATACTTAAAAACTACTTTTAACTAGATGTGATTTGTTATATTAAATCAATGAATATTTAACTTCATATTTTCAAAAAAAAAAAAAAAAAAAATTATATTTTTTACTTTATAAATTACGCTTAGGGAAAATATTAACAGATGGCGCCAACAGAAGTTGATAACAAAAACCTACATACATAGATAACGCCACTGAAAATGAATGAACTATATAGTTTCACAGTTGGCAATACGTCGTTAGTCACAGGATTGCTTCTGTACTATTATCTTATAGCGTTTTCGTTTCACCCGCACTGATTGCACTCAGAATATTTGCATCTTGCTTTAACCTCATGTAATAAAATGTGAAAGATGAAGATATTCTGAGTGCACACTAGTGCAATCAATCGAAAACGCTATTAATCAATTTGTCAATCATTGCCAAGATGCAGAACCTAATTATTATTTTGTTTTGGAAACATCATTGTTGCTAACTCTGAAACAATATCAACCATAGGCTGTATACTCTGAATAATCTCTATTCAATCGCGCACGGTATTAAAAATATTTAAAAAGAATGGCGCCATAAATTCTAATAACAAAAAACATACAGGGATGGCGCCACAGTTCATTCCCAACAGTTGAACAACCAATTACAGGGAATAATAATTAATAAAAAAAAAATTGAACCAATACTCCTAATACTTAATAATAAATTGACATTTTTAAATCTCTACTTTTTTTAATGATATTTATGAAATTTTTCGCCTATGAAATTATAATCCATAGAGTCTCACCAGATGACGCCACCAATTTATATAAAGGGCGCCAGAGGTCCTCTTTTATTTTATTATTATTATTATTAATATTATTCTTTTATTTACTAATTTATTTCATACTGGAACTAAATTAAATACATAAATAATTTTTAAATACATAAGTATTTTTGTCAGTCAGGGCATATTTAGCAATTTAATTATATTAAGAGCCAATTGTTCTTTCCACGCCACCGAGATAAGTATTAAAATAATGTGGTTAAAGAAATTCTCAGCAGAGAGCATTAGAAAATTTTAATAAAAAAATATGTGCAGCTTTCACTTCTTTCCCTTTAATTGAAATTAATGAACCTTTAATTAAATGCCATCGATCAGATTCGTTCAATAGAGTGTCAACAGATGGCGCCAGAAATTTATATAGAGGGTGCCATAGGTCCTCTTTATTTTATTATTATTATTTTTTAATTACTAATTTTACAGTTTTAATTACTAATTTATTTCATACTGGCGTTAAATTAAATACATACATAAATAATTTTTAAATATTTTTGTCAGTCAGGACATATGTATTTAGCAATTTAATTATATTAAGAGCCAATTGTTTTTCCACGCCACTGAGAAAAATATTAAAATAATGTGGTTGAAAATTCTCCGCAGAGAGAAAATGTTAATAAAAAAAATATGTGCAGCTTTCACTTCTTTCTCTTTAATTTAAATTAATTTAAGTTAATTAACCTTTAATCTCTAAATGCCACTGATCAGATTCGTTCAAATTTTCTATTCGTGAAATTCATATTTCATATTAACGAAGAAAAAAATTAACAGATGGCGCCACCACCAAGACGTAGTAATAGAAACTTACGTAGATGGCGCTGGTGAAATTTACACTTTTAATTTCCGTGGAAAATTAATTTTAAATTTCGGTTGTACATTTAATTGGTTCTTAAATGCCTTGGCTTAAAGTTTGCTATTAATTCAATTGTAAAATTTTTCGCTTAAAAAAGTATCGTTGCGAAAACAGATGGCGCCGTCAAAATTTCGTGGCCATTTTTTTCTTCAATTTCGATCGAAACTTCATTAAAAACTGTTTAAGTGATTTTTAAATAAACATTTAGGATGCGGCGTTTTTAGCCGATTATGAAAATATTAAACAATTATGGTTAAAGTAATTTTTAACAGATGGCGTCAGAGAATGTATTAGTAATCGGAGGAACCTACATAGATGGCATTACTAATTATTTTCTCTTGTTTTCCATTTCGACTGGAACTGATAAAAAGAATATTGGGTTTTATTTGTTGAATTTACTCAAATCCTTACGATATTTCCGGAAACGTTTGATTTGTGAAATTATTTTGCTCACAAGTTGTGATTAAAGAAATCCTTAACAGATGGCGCCAGCAAAATTTATTAAGGATAGATTTGGCAATTAATCAGATTTGGACCTAACTGCATTTTATACTAAAGAAATTTAATAAGAAGAAAATTACATATTTCCTTTTTTTAACTAGGAATAAATTAATGAACAATAATAAAAATTACTCACTCAACTTTGAGGAAACAGATGGCGTTATCAAAGCGCAGCAAAAAAAATGGCGCTCGAAATTTGGAATTTTTTGTTTTTTAAAAAGAAGAAATTACTTGGACGCCGTTCCTTTCCTGTTCATTTGAACTAAAACTAAATTAATGCGTTTTAAATAATAATAAATTGCCTCAAAAGTTTTGTAATTAATTCTAATATAAAATTTATCGGTTGTAGATTTTTTGCTTAAAAAATAAGATTAAGCTATGAGAATAGATGGCGCCATCAAAATGTAGCAACAAAATGGCGCTAGAAATTTAAATTTTTTTATTTTTTGACTGAAAATGTATTTAAAAAATATTTAGTAAAATATATATCGCCTGGATACTTCCGTAAAATTAAGGTTGAGAGAATAGATGGCGCTTTTAAAAAAAAGCAACAAAATGGCGCTAGAAATTTGAAATTTTATTTCTCGACTGAAAATTTAATCAAAAATACGGTTACGGAAAATCACGTTAGAAATTTAAAAAAAAAATACGATTAAAGAACTCTTGAATAGGTGGCGCCAGAAAATCTATTAAAAAAAAATCTCCTAGATGGCACTACCGAATTTTTTTTTGTTTGCCATTTCCAAACGGAAAACAAAAATAATGATTTATTTATTTAATATTATTTATTTATTTAATTATGATTTATTTGTTCAGTTTTCTGAAATCTACTTTAAGTGTTTGATATGTGAAGTTCATTAATTAAAAGATTTTCTCACAAATCGTAGTTGAAGAAAACCTTAACAGATGGTCCAGTAAAATTAGAGATTTTCACAGATGGCGCTGCTAATCTTCTTTCGAAGTCAATTGACATACAAACGAAGGTTTTTTATTACTTTTTAAATTGTGTTGAAGGATTTCTTAGATTATCTTTGTATTTCTTTAAGATAACAAATAATTTCAATTTATTGATTAAACATTTTGCTCACAAATCGTACTTGGTGCCAGTAAAATTAGAAACTAAAGTCCCTAGATAGATAAAGTACCGCCATTTTGAGTCAAAATAAGTGCGCCAAATTTGAAATTTTAAATCTGCGCATTTAGTTTGGCGGTAATTGCGGTACTTTATCCATCTAAGGACTTTATTAGAATCTTCCGTAGGGAATTTCTCTCAGAGTCAATTGACATTGATTATTTTTTAAATTGTGCTGAAGGATTTCTTAGGTCTTTTTTTGTATTTCTTTATTGTAACAAACTATTTCAATTCATTGATTGAATGTTTTGTTCACAAATGGCGCCAGTAAATTTAGGAATTTTTATAGATGAGGCTAGTGAATTTTTTCGAAGTCAATTGACATTTAAAAGAATGTTTTTATTATTTTTCAAATTGTACTGCACGATGCCTTAGAATTTTCTGTATTTCTTTAATATAACAAATCACATATTAAACACATACACAACAAAGAACGAAGGCAAATAAATTTTGCAATATTTATTGTTGGATTGGGGGGAGGGGGGAGAAGTGGCTGTGATTTCTCGCTTTTAAGTATTTCAATAAAATATTGTATTCTAAATTATAACAATCAACAAAAGGCACATTAGATAAATACAAACTGATTATCAAATAGGCCTATCAGATTATTTATTGGTTTCGTTTCTATTTTGTTTTGAATTTATCAACCTTCGTTCAATATTCGTATGCAACAATAATAAACATTACTTCTCATACAAGTAACATAATTCTCTACACTAAAGTATCTCTCAAGATTAATTCATAAAATGTTATCATTGAATTAAGTTCTTTAAGGAAATGCCTGTCTCGTTCACAAGTACTTCCGTTCCAGCTGTCTCTAGTATTGCAAGAGATTTCTTCTACTTATAAATAAACAACAAACGTCCGCCAGATCCAACTTATTGCCTACAGTGATATGTTTCGAGAGAAATTTCGTTATTACCTGCGATTCCGGGGGAAGTCCCGTGCGTGATTGCAATATTTCCTTAAACTTCTCGAAAAATGATTGTTACTGGTGATTGTTCCTCCTAATTCGAAACCGAGGCTTATTTGAAATGACACACAACGGAAACGGACACAAACAATTACAAGCTTCTTTTGTTTTTCTTCAACGTGTGTAACAACAGTTCCTATTTAATGGATTGAACATTCATAAAATACATAGTTTTCAACACTTATAAACAATCATAAATATTTATATGTAGATGTGTTTCGATTTTTCGTGATACATATTTGTGTTATATGCGTTTTTGGAAAAATATTGTTTATATCGACACGGCAATGTGCAGGAAACAAATATTAAACTTCGTTTTTTTTTATTACGAAACTAAATAAGTACCTCCACATAAAAATATAAATTAATAAAATAATAATCTGTGTATATTCGCAGCAGTTAAGTACTATTTCCAATTTCATGTGAATCCCAACAAATTTTAAATATTTAAGAAAGATATTCTTTTCTATAATTTCCAAATGTTCTTTTATTGCAAACTAGTTTCACCTACAATGCCATTGTAGATGAAACTAGTTAAGAAAGAATATCTTTCTTAAATATAGAAAGAATATCTTTCTTAAATATAGAAAGAATATCTTTCTTAAATATTTATAACAGAATCTATAAACAGCATGGAGAATTTCAACATTAATACCAACAAATTTTAATATAGATGTGACATCTATCGGAAATCACTTATATTATGTGAGTCGGCGCCACCTCTTCGACATTTTAAGTAACGACAACGACTGTATTTACAACGCTCCCACATATATCTATGTATAACCGTTGATATGGTCATTTCAATTCTATTAAAAAATTACAGTGGTTTTCAGCAGGTTTTTAGTAGCGCCCTCCCTTTAAGATTCAATGTTTTGCTAACAAATTAGTTAGAAGAAAACAGATGGCACTAGCAGAATCTAATTTCTAATTTAGATTCTGCTAGTGCCATGTTTTCTTTTCAAAGTCATCTGTTATTTAATTGTTATTTTTTCCTAAAACATATCAATATAACAGTTGACAGTTAAAATCTTAACGGTGCCAGCTGCAGCGATTTTGTCTTGTTTTGATCGCGTTATCTTGAATTGCCAACAATTTTGAAAAACGCAGCATGAAACACAACACGAAGAGTTGCATACATTTCTACAATCAAGAAATTTTGAAATCCGTAGAAGACAACGTGCAGCAGCAAGTATAGTTGAAAAAAACCTTAACAGATGGCGCCAGCAAAATTTAAATTTAGCTAATTTTTTTTCGAAGTCAATTGTTAAAAATAACATAAAAACACATGAGTTGACGAAAGAAGAGACTTCCCGGAACATGAAAATTTTTTTAAAAAGTCTATACAACAATAATACTACCAGCTATTTCGATTTTCTTTTGTTCTTGGCGAGTAATAATTGTGAAAATTTTGAAAAAGCACATCTTAACACGAAACTCAAATGAATTGTGGACAATTTTCTTCTACAGATAAGAATTTTGAAATACTTAGAGCAGATCATTGTAGTGTCAGCGGGAAAATTGAAAGAAGAAAATGAAATCGGCCAAAAGCGATAGATAGCGCTTCAAACATATGATTACTATACACCATAAACATCTAGAATTCAAGTCATGCTTTCGAATTTTCAGAAATAATTATGTATTATAAATTAAAATAATAAAAAAGACATATAACAAACGACACTTCTTCTCATATTGAAATCCACAGAATAGTTCATCAGAGTAAAAGCAGGAAACTTAAAAGAGAAAAATAAAATGTTCCCCCCCAAAACCGATAGATGGCGCCTTAATATTCGATTACCATTCTCCATAAAAACCTGGAATTTCAGTCAGTCGATCGAATTTTCAGCAACAATTATTATTTATTATAAATTTGCAAAATTAAAAGAAATACGTATATCAACTACATGGAATTGTGAACAAGAAAAAATACAACGAAACACAAAGAACATTTTTTCTCAAAACAGAAATTATGAAATTCGTAGAATTTATCACAATTAGAGCAAGAAAATAAAAGAGAAAAATAAAATTGTTTCGACCCCAAACCGATGGATGGTGCTTTCACATACGATTACTGTACATAAAAAACGGAACACTATTTTTTTCCTGGATAGTATCACACGCATTGCGGATACGCATCGTTTCTAATTGGTTCAAAATTCAAAATGAACCAATTAGAAACGATCCGCAATAAAAATTTTGCGTATCCGCAATGCATGTGAACTTAGCTTTAGTGTGCTTGCCACTGTACAGGGTGGATCAATTTCGATGTCTCTTATGGGCATCTCTGTAACTATAAGAGATAGGATAAAACTAGTGGCCAAGTCTCGATCTCTTTTTTAGAGATAAAGTCAATAGACTAAACAAAAATTGGCTATATTCTTTTGTTTTCGAGTTGTAAGCCAAAATTCAGATTTTCAGTCATATCTCGTTTATTTTTGCAGATATTAAAAAACTGTTTTGACATTATTAGGACACTTTTTGGAATACAATTCAGTGGTGTAGTAGGTTATTGGATATTTAATTAAATTTTCGAGTTATAGCATAAAGTTATATTTTTTAAATGGAAATCATAGTAGGCAAGGTCATCATTAAATAGAGATTATTTTTCTAAAAATAAACGAGATATGCCAAAGCCGTCTCTATCTAACAAGCCGTGCTGTTACGCTTGGCAACGTCGCATTGATACCCGAAAGTAGTCCTAATCGAACTTGGCATCTACAACATAAACCTAATTAATAATTCAGAAAGAATAGTTATTTATTTACCTACAACGAAAAGTCAAGTTTTAAAGTAATTAGGAGCAAGTTGTTTAGCCGAGGCTGTAATTACTTCCAAGTATATATATTTAAAGTCAATTTTCGTTCGAGGTAAATATGAAATTTTCTTTCAAACTAGACGTACTAGGACTTTAAAGTTCCACTTTTTGTACCATTGAAAATCCGAAAAATGTCACATTGGTATGAAATAAAAGCAAATAAAGGAAAACGAAAAAGTTTGGTTATCTAGCAGAATTAGGCTTTGTGGACTTACCTTGATTGTTAATATAACATTTAAAACGTTATTTTAGTCACCAATACTATAATAAACAATAATAAACAATAAAATTTGATTGATAAGTACAGAATTACAATACAGCATTATCTCGTACAACTTACGTCAAACTGGTGAAACTCGTGATCGGACTACTTGCTCTGTTGCCAAATTTACAAGTGCACGGCTTGTGATAGAGACGGCTTTGGATATGCGCGATTGACGAAAAGTCGAAAATGTCAATTTTTGCCTTTAACTCGAAAACAAAAGAAGATAGCCAATTTTTGTTTAGTCTTTTGACTTTATCTCTAAAAAAGAGATCGAGACTTGGACACTAATTTTTTTCTCTTAAGTTGGATTTACATGGAGCGTTGAGCGCGTGGCGTACTATACTCTTATTGGCTACTGCTCTTTACGTAACGAGCACTAACCAATGGGAATACAATATACTATCTCTTATAGTTACAGAGATGCCCATAAGAGACATCGAAATTGATCCACCTGTACATCATAAAAACCTATTCAGTCGAATGTTCAGCAAGAAATATTTAAATTGTCACAATTTTGAAAAATAACGCGCAACAAAACACAAACACTCGTGGACATTTCTTCTCAAATTTTGAAATCTATCACAAAAGCAGGAAAATTGAAAAAGAGAATAAAACCGTTCCTTTCCAAACCGATAGATGGCGCTACTATGCGCTATACAAAATTTCAGTCATGCCGTCGAATTTTCAGCAGTATTTCGGCTATTATAAATTATTAAATTGTCACAAATTTGCAAAATTTTGAAAAAAAAGTCTCAACATGAAACCAAAAATTATGGACATTACTTCTCCAAATATAAATTTTGAAATCCAGAAAAATTTAAAGAGCAAAATAAAATTGTTCCGACCAAAACCAATAGATGGCGCTTTAACGTACCATTGCTTCATAAGAACCTAGAATATCATTCATGCGGTCGAATGTTCTGCAATAATTATTCTAAATTGTCACAATTTTGAAAAGAAGGAGCGAAACAAGAAGCGAAACTCGAATTATAGAAATTTTGAAATTCATAAAACAGTTGATCGCGGTAAAAGTAAGGAAATTGAAAGAGAGGAATAAAATTGTTCCAGTTCAAACCGAGAGGTGGCGCTTCAATATACGATTACTATCATAAAAACCTGGAATTTCAATCATAAATTATTACAAAAAAATAACAAAAAAAAAAGAATTAACAAAAAGAAAAACAAATTTTATCGACACAAAACGCAAGGAATTGTGGACATTTCTTCTTGAAAAAGAAATTTAGAAATTCAAGGAACAGAGTAGAGTCAGTAAAATTGCTTCAGCTCAAACTGATAGATGGTGCATTAATATACGATCACTAATTTTCAATCGTGCAATCGAATTTTCAGCAATAAATAATTATTTCAACTGTCACAATTTTGAAAAACAATGCGCAACAAAACACAAAGAATTGTGGACATTTCCTCTCAAATTTTAAAATCTATCACAAAAGCAAAAAAATTGAAAGAGAAAATAAAATCGTTCCTCTCCAAAGCGATAGATGGCGCTACTATGCATTACATAAAATCTCAGTCATGCCGTCGAATTTTCAGCAATAATTAGATATTATTATAAATTGTCGCGATTTTGAAAAATATAATTTGCAACAAAACACAAAGAATTGTGGACGTTTCTCCTCAAAACACAGAAATGTGGAAACCCACAGTCAAAGCAGGAAAACTGAAAAATAAAATAAAATTGTTCCTTCCCAAACCGATAGGTGGCGTTTAGCATTCGATTGCAATGCATCATGAAAACCTGGAATTTCAGTCGTACGATCGAATTTTCAGCAACAATTATCGATTTGCAAAGTTTTGATAAGAAAAAAAATTGTAGACATTTCTTCTCCAGACAGAAATTTTGAAATCCAGAAAAAGTTAAAGAGAAAAATAAAATTCTTCCGAACCAAATCAATAGATGGCGCTTTAACGTACCATTACTGCATTACTAGCATAAAATTCATGTGGTCGAATTTTCCGCAATAATTACTTATTAAAAAAAGAAAAAACGGAAAAATAAGAAACGAAACTGAAATAATTGTGGACTTTTCTCTCAATATAGAAATTTTGAAATCCATAGAACAATTTTTGTCGAAGACATCCATAGAACAGTTCATCGCAGTAAAAGTGCGAAAATTGAAAGAGACAATGAAATTGTTCCGCTTCAAACCGAGAGGTGGCGCTTTAACATACGATACTATACATAATAAAAACTTGGAATTTCAATTATAAATTTTTAAAATTATGTAACTTAAAAAAAAACAAATTATATCGACACAAAGCACAAGGAATTGTGGACATTTCCTCTTGAAAAAGAAATTTAGAAATTTAAAGAACAGAGCACAGTAAAGGCAGTAAAACTGCTCCAGCCCAAACCGATAGATGGCGCATTAACACATGATCATTAAACATCATGAAAACCTGCAAGAAATCATGCAATCGAATTTTCAGCAATAATTATTATACATTTGTAAAATTAACAACAAAAAAAAAAATACAAATGGTATCGACACAAAACACAAGGAACTGTAGACATTTCATTTCCAAATAGAAAATTTTGAAATTCAAAAGACAGAGCACAGTGAAATCAGAAAAATGTTCCAGCCCAAACCGATAGATGGCGCATTGACATACGACGATAACCAAACGTGATAAAAAACTGAAGTTTCAAATCATGCGATCCAGTTTACAGCAATAATATTTAAATTGCCACGATTTTGGAAAAAATGCAACGAAGCAACGAACAAAACAGACTTGTGGACGTTTTGTCAAGACAGAAATTTTTAAATCCATAGTAAAAGCAGGAAAATTGAAAGAGAGAAATAAAATTGTTCCTGCTCAAACCGATAGATGGCGCTTTAACACTCGACCACTGTACATCGTAAAAAAAATTTCAGTCGTACGGTCGAATTTTCAGCAACAAATAATAATTATTGATTAATAATAAAAATTTCAGCGGTTGAATTATTGCTGACATTTTTATTAATAAATTGTTACTTAAAATTAGACCGTATGAAATTTATGACGCTCAGTTATCAAAGCGCCCTCTTTCGATTTGGACCAAAACAACTAACTTCATTTTTTTTTTATTTTCCTGGTTTTATTGTGATGATCTGTGATGTAAAAATCGCTGTTTGCTTAAATCCAAAGAACTGAAACCAGGAAAATTGAAAAAGAGGAAAAGGAAGTTAGTAGTTTCGGTCTAAATCAATAGATGGAAGATCAGCGATGGGCAGGAGAGGGGAAACGATCCCATCACTACGCTAAGCAATAGGTGATCGGAGGGGTAATCGGTGGAATCGGCTTCGTTCCACAAAATATGAAATTGTAGACGGCCTAATCGTTTTGATGCTGTTCGCATCGAATTAAGTCGAAAATTATTATAAATATTGTTTAAAAAGGCTTGTTCTTCAATTTTAAACGGTCTCGAACTTGTACGACACTGTTAAATGCTAATAAATCAACATGAACTCACTCGCTCGGCGCTCTCTGTTTTTAATTTCGTTGATACGACTCATACGAGGGGAAGGACATCGTTCGGATTTTGTGCACCTATTTATAAATACACAAGATTTAATTGCATTTAAAATATTTTATTTTATTTAAAGTATTTTGTCATATTTAAAATATTTCAGTATATTTAAAACTATTTATTAAGTATTTAACATAATTTTGAAGTATTTATGCATTTATTTGATTGTATTTTAAGAATTATATTAATTTACATTTATTTAAATGTATTCAAAAATATTTAAAATGTTTAAAAATAATAAGTAAGTACTATAACAGTTAATTAATATAATGCATTCCTTTGAAAATAATTTTTCTTAGGTACCGTTTAATGCGAAAACTTAAAAAAAAGTAAAATGAAATGAATAAATTTATGCCAAATTTGACGTCCAGGTGTTCAAGGTGGAATTAATGCAATAAGAAATAAATCCGTGCAGGCAAAAGTTCTTTCTTTTAAATTTAGGAGACAATTTTAGTAAGATAAAATGCTTTTTGAAAGAAAAATAGAATTACGGAAAATCACTGATAAATATTTCACTAGAGTTATGACGTTAGCGTCATCTATTTATTGATCGAAACACAAATAAAATATGACTATTCAAATAATGCTCCACCTATATTAGAACTTATGTAACTTAACTGTTTTCTTTTTTATTCAATAGATAAAGGGCGTTAACGTTTTACAACTCTACTGGAATAATTTAGGATAATTAGTAATTTTCCGCAATTTTAGTTTTCTTCCAAGGATGTTGGAATTTGGTAAACCCCCCTTAAATCTAAAAGGAAAATCACTTTGCTCACACAGATTTATTTCTTCTTGCAATTATTTCGCCACCTTGAAGACCTTCGATGTCAAATTTGGCACAAATTCATTTCGCGCCAAACAGAACTGAACTGCAATGCGTGAAATCTGAATTAAAAAATTGTTGCTATATTGTACGTAACGCGAACTCAATCCGGGGACACCGTGTATACAATGTGGCCCAGCCAAGACTTTCACCCCTAATGTCTTTGCTATTTATTGATGAATTTTGCTAAAATTTGGCAGGTACCGTTATTAAAAACTAAGAAACTAAATATTCTTTCAGTATCATCAAACATCATTGCAATAAAAATGTATTATTTTTAAACGGTTTTTTCTTTATGAATTGCAGAAAAATGTGAACAAATGTTAGGATTTTCAACACTTTTATCTTTAATATTACCGAAAATAAATTAATTACTGCTACTATTATTTCACAAGTTAGATTCTTTTATAATCGTGTTTGTATAATAACATCAACTCTGTAACAACAGAAAGCTTTTTAAAAATAACACTTTGCATTCACAAGAGATTTGACGTAGCAGAAAGATTCATCAGTAATCAATATTTATATTCTTAACAAATTTTGCTTTTTTCTATCCATAAACAACGAAGGTATAAGGGGTTAAAATCTTGGCTGGGACACTCAGTACAATCTGCAACTTTTTAATCTTGGCTTGTCAGTTTGAAGCAACCAACTTAGAGAGTTATTCTTTAGGGCCTGTTTTTTAATTCTTATGAAGCATCAGATTACGTCTTTAAATTCAACAGAAATGTAATAGACTCAAATATAAATCAATTCTTTCCATCTTTTTAGAAATTGGTGGACCTGCTTGGTTCCTGTAGCTGATATTTTGGGTGGGGAACTGTAACTTCAATCTTGTGTTCGTTTTTATGTTATTTCATCGTTTTTATTTTGACATAACTTAAAAAAAGAAAAAAATGGAAAGAATTCCAGTTGAACTAAATGATGAGGAAAAAATATGTCACGTATTTGACCTATTTTTTTGATTAATTTGTACAATACTATTAATTCTTCTTCCGATGAACCTTCACTTGATGATTCAATAATATTTTTAGGTTGAATCGCGTTCAACTCTTTCATCAAACTATCACTAAATTCCTATACATATAAAATTCATTATAATCTAACAGAGGTGGATTTCTGTCCAATCACTTTCAGCACTGTCCGCATCCATCACAACACAATGCTGAATTAAAAAAATAAGCCCTATTGCTGTCTCTACGTAAAGCATAAAACAATAACAATGAGCATTAATCTCGATATAACAGTTTAAACTAATAAAATTCTGTAATAATATATAATGGGAATTTTGGTATATCCAATATCGCCAAATTCTCAAAAAGAAGATAGCTACTTACTCATACTTTATAAATTACTTCTTTTGCACTTACATAAAAAATGTTTCTGTATTGAAGCACAATTTACTAGCGATCGAATTTTTCTCTGGCTTCTAGAATATATCAGTGATTTGCATTTCTTGGGAATTTCAAAATTACGCACGAATTACCATCCCCTTGTTCTATTTTGTTACTACAGGTAATCTTGCATTCAAAAAAATCCGTCGAATTTAAGAATCCATCAGAATCAGGTAAATTATTCATACAAATTTTCTCAGAATGTCTAAATCTTGTGATAGAAAAACAATCAGATTGGAGTAGGTGGTGCAAAGAAAATGTATGTCTGTGATTAACTGAATTAAGTGTAATACAGGAGGAATACTCATTTAGCGTTTAATTTTACTAGACTAAAGTACATGAATTTGTTTGTTTTACGTATGTACAGTCGCGAGTATTAAAATTTGGTTGTCACAGTTAATCAAAACGTCAGTTTTAATTCCAGAAATTAAAACATTACAGACAAATATCCTATGTTTTATCAAAAAAAGTGTCGAAAATAAATTAAATTTTTAAAATGAAATAAATTAGTTTTTTCTTTTTCTTTTAGATAAAAAAGTCCCTAAGTACTTCTTTATAAAAATCTTTGGAACATGAGTTTTTCTATTCCTTCTATAGCTTTAATTTCTTCTGTGTTTTTTCCTATTCCTTATATCCGTAGTTTTAATTTCTTCGTGATCATTAAATTTTGGCACGTTGAAGTTACTGCAGTTATTCATATTGCAAGGATTTATTAGTATTTAATTCAACTTAATGGTATTTAACAAAAACTTAAAATTATTTATTATTATTTGAATGGTATTTATTCGTATTTACTGTTAATTAATTTAATTTAAGGTATTTATACATATTTATACCGTAATTAACGTATTTTAAATTGCAGAAATAATTAAGTAATTTAAATTTATTTTTAAATATATATTTAAACTCTTCGTACACTTATTTAAGAGATGTCCTACCCCTCGGACTCATACGAGTCAGTTACATGCCGGCGCTTGTTTGTCTGAAACATCGGGATCGTCGCAAATAATTGAGGGTGGGGGTCGAGCTATCGGCGAGCTCGTGCCCATCGCTGCTATAGACGGTGCTTTAGCAATCGCAGACCTGACATTATGACTTTATCTTTCATGTCTCACAGTTAAAAGCTATTTTTAAGTATTTAAGAAAATTATAACACGAAGCTGCAAATATACACAGATATAATCGAAATTCAATTTATGCACTTCACTGAAAAAGAAAATTTTAAAAATTATTTTAAACTGAAATAATCACTTGCGTTTTCTGCCGTATGTTACGTGTAATATAGCATAGCGTGAACGTAACGGCAGAAAGCACAAAAACCTCTGAGGATGTCCTCAAAAAGAAAAAAAAAAACAAAAGATTTAAAAACGGTGCAATTGTAGCGCAAAGTACATTACATACGTCCATCTTTGTACAATATAGTCGAATATGTACACTTTCTCTGCATTATATAAACTTATGACATAAACTAAACATTAATTGAAACAACATGAATATACATATTAAACAATTCATAACATAGAAACGTTAAGATATTAATTTGTGAGTATGTAACAGATATGTGAGAGAGAGAGAGAGTCTTGATTTGAGTTCGCGCGCGTCTTTATTTACTTATTATTTATTAATAAAAAAATCAAAAAACGATTTTACCCTGCTAATTTCTAGATTATGTTGTTGTTTTTTTTTTTTAATCTGCGAAACCAACTCGTTCGAATTCGATAGTACAAAAACCGCCGAGGACAGTAAATAACAGCGCAAGCTTGAAACCGTCGCGTCGTGTTCAAACTATATTTCGTTAGCAAAATATCTTTTTTTCTTGTCAAATTAAAACGTCAGCACCAAAAGGTCGGCGGTCCTCGAACAAGTTCGCGTGCGTCGTTCGAGGACCGCCGCAAAAAACTTTACAGAATAATTTTTCTCTTCTTTTTCAGTTCTGTTTGTTTTCAACATTTAACGTACAGTAGTAGTAGTAACACATGCAACATAGAGGTACGTGACATTCAGCGCGTGAAGTTTTTTTTAAAAAAAGACGACCATGTAGAGAGAGAGCAGCAAAGATGATGTTACCGGCCGAAGGTGGGTCCAGCTTGATGAGATTGCGTTGTTTAGGATCGGTTCCGCTGGCATCTCTGTGTTTTCCACGTAAACTGGGAACATGACATAATACATACTTAATAAACCTAAGATATTTCAAAAGGATACATGCAATTAAAAGCGAATCAGAAAAAAAATGAATGATATACAGCACAATGTTTGTTTGACATAGCGAAGAATGTACATAGTAAAAAAGAAACAGGAAGATGAAGAATAAAAATAATTTTTTAAATTAATTAATTAATGCCCTCTTGTACTGAAGAAACAGAAAAAATTGAATGGTACACAGTGTGATCACAACTTTATGTTTGACAGCAGTTTAAATTTGGCGCCAGGTTATGTTCAATTTTAACACTGCGACATACGTTTTCTAAAACAAAATATTTCCACAGGTAATGCTACTGGATTATTAAATGAACACATGTTACTTACGTTTCTCGTTTCTCTTTAGATACTCACTTCTCACGGAGTGTTTCCGTATGTCGGCGTAGTCCTCGTTGTGGCTGACGTATCCCGGAATCGTGGACATACAAGTCAGCCTTAATTCTCCGTCTTCGCCCACGTGCAATTCCGACACTTCTATGGAGAGTTGCTTCGTTGAGGAGGCCCTCTGCTCACGGTAGCTGTGCCCGTGGATTCTCCCGTTCGAAAACGATTTTGTCAAAGCGTCTGGAACCTGAAACGAGAATTCAAATAGAAAAAAAAAACAACATAATATTTCTAATGATAGAAAAAACATTGGAGTTAACTCAACTTAAAAATGCTTACAATTTACTTACAATTGCTTACAATTTACTTAAACTAGTTAAAATTATTTGTTGAATGGAGTCCATAATTTAATGTATGAAGAAAAAAAGGCACTTCCTAATTTCTTAATCTTATTTATTCTAGCGACCGGTTTCGGTGAAAATCACCTTCATCAGGCCTGCAAATTTGGAAAGAGAAGAAGTTTGAGTGATGATACATATTTTTTGTAGAATAATTGTGTATAAATACAATAAATTGAAATAAAAATTGAATTGATTGAAAATCGTGTTCATAATATTAAGTTAGAATTTTGCAAAAGTGTGAAAATATAATAATTAGAAATAAATTTTAAAAATGAATAGACTGGAAAACGTGTTCCTAAAATTAGGTTAGATTTTGTAAAATACATAATTAGAGAGTTAATGTTAGTAACAAATTTTGGTAATGTTCTTGATTGATTAAGATACTTACTGCTAACGTCGAAAATAATTAATTAAAGTAGAATAAATTGCAAATATTGGAGAAGAAAATAATAACGTATATGTCAAATCAGTGGTTGCAAGAAACTGAATGAAAAAGTATGTAGTGAAGTTAGTTATTAAGTGACATGAACATAGGTACGAATTGTAATTTTAATTGGTCGTTTAGGCAAGTTATGTTATTATTTTGTTTTAATTTGTAGATTTCATATGCTTCCAGTAGTGCTAATTTGTAGCTTTTAGGGCATTCGTGTAATAATTCGGTATTAGTGAGGTTAAGTTTATGACCTGTTTCATGTAAATGTCTACCAACATTAGAATTTATTTTGTCTCTTATGTGTTCTTTTATCCGTTTATTTATGTTTCTGCCTGTTTCACCTATGTATGTAGCTTTACAATGTTCACATTCTAGTTTATATACACCGCTTTTTTCAAGTTTGTTAATTTTATCTTTGTTATTTTGTAAATTAGTTAGTAAATTTGTTTTTTGTGATGCGGCACATTTTATATCATATTTGTTTAGAATTTTATCTATTTTGTAATTTATTGTACCTTGAAAAGTGAATTTTGTGTAATGTGTATGTTTATTATTATCAGAGTTAGTATTCTTTAGGGTTTTGTTATTAATGTTGTTGTAGATTTTGTTTAAATTGTTTAGATTATAATTGTTGTTTGTAGCTATTTGTTTGATGTAATTTTAGGTATATGTATTCGATTCGTAAATAAAATAAATCCACATTTTATATTCGCTTTAGTTTTTGCCACATTTTCTTTTGTGTTTCTTTAAAACTATTATTATTATTATTATATTATTGAACTTGCTTTTAATTTTCTTTTTCTGTTTTCTACCTTTCTACCTAACGTTTTGCTAAATATATAAAAAAAAATTAACTCTTTAGAGGAGAGATGGCTCTCAGAAACTTGATTGCTTGCTTTATTGACATTTCGCTTTATTAAGTTTGACAGTTAATAAAGACAATGAAATGTACGGTAACATCTCCAAAATAAATAAATAAAAATTATAATCTGAAACTTGATTGCTCTTTACTAGACATTTTATTTTGATAAATTTGATAGCTAATAAAAAAATGAAGATTTACGACAATAACAGGTGTTCCTACTCACCTCTAGATTAGAAAAAGAAAGTATACACGGCGCTTCAGTTTATCGATTACTCTTTTACCAACATTTCATTTTGACAAGTTTGACAGATAATAAAAATATAAACAATTCGGTAACCAAGGCTGATGTTTGTCCTCACCTCCAAATTAAAAAAAGAAAAAAAATATTAAGTTTTTATCAAGGATAATATTCAGAAACTTGTGTGCCTGTTTGTTGACATTTCACTTTGACAGGTTTGTCAAAAAAATATGTAAAATTCTCTTTATCAACATTTCATTTTGACAAGTTTGACAGATTATTAAAACAAATAAAAAAAGTATGGTAACTAAGAAAACAACTGATATGAAAGTGCTCACCTCCAGATCAAAGAAAGAAAAAAATTAAACTCTCTGTAAAATATGCTTCTTTTTTCGGCGTTTCATATTGATAAGTTTGACAGTTAATTAAGAAGAATATGAAAAGTACGGTAGTTCAGAAAACAACTGATCTTCGTGCTAACCTAAAGGATGATGCTCTTCTGAAACTTAGCTGCTCTTTTGTCGACGTTTTATTTTGACAAGTTTGATAATAAGAATTAGGAAAACAACTTGCGTTATTGGCCACCACGAGATTAGAAAAAAAAAATTGAATTCTTTATACACAGTGCTTCAGGAAATCGATTGCTTTTTTATCAACATTTCATAATGATGTGTTTGACAGATAATTAAAAAAATGGAAAAGTATGGTTATTAGTTACCATAGTTGTTTTCTTAGGTAAACAACTGGTATTTGTGGTCACTTCAAGATTAAAGAAAGAAATTAAACTCTTCATAAAAGATGGTTCTTTTTTCGACGCCTCACATTGACAACTTTGACAGTTAATTAAGAAGAATATGAAAAGTACAGTAGCTCAGAAAACAACTGATGTTCGTGCTCACCTAAAGGATGCTCTTCAGAAATCTTGTTGCTCTTTTGTCGACGTTTCAATTTGACAATTTTGACAGTTAATAACGAAATATAAGAATTTACTTGCGTTATTGCTCACCACGAGATTAGAAAAAAAAATTGAATTCTTTATCTACAATGCTTCTGGAAATCGATTGCTCTTTTATCAACATTTCATTTTCACGAGTTTGACAGATCATTAAAGTAATTAGTTAGCATATATTAGTTGTTGTCTTAGGAAAACAACTGGTTATTGTGCTCACTACTTCGAGACTAGAGAAAAAAATTAAACACTTTATAAAAGGTGTCTCCTTTTTCGGCGCCTCACATTGATAAGTTTGACAGTTAATTAAGGAGAATATGAAAAGTACAGTAATTCAGAAAACAAGTGATGTTCGTGCTCACCTAAAGGATGCTCTTCAGAAACTTAGTTGCTCTTTTGTCGACATTTCTCTTTGACAAGTTTGACAGTTAATAAAAGAAATATAA
Organism: Dorcus parallelipipedus; assembly: GCA_958336345.1. Taxonomy (NCBI): domain Eukaryota; kingdom Metazoa; phylum Arthropoda; class Insecta; order Coleoptera; family Lucanidae; genus Dorcus; species Dorcus parallelipipedus. The sequence continues at coordinate 4,900,066 of OY284478.1, read as the reverse complement.
GAATTGTGTTATTGCTCATCTCGAGATCAGAAAAAAAAAATTGAATTCATTATACACAGTGATTCAGAAAATCGACTGTTCTTTTATCAACATTTCATTTTGATGAGTTTGACAGATTATTAAAAAAATGAAGAAAAAAGTATGTTGTTTCCTTAGGAAAACAACTGGTATTTGTGCTCTCTTCTGTCGATAGGGGAACGTTTTTTATTCGATTAAAATAATATTGGAAAGCTTGTTGTTTGTTTTTATGTGGATGGTTTGAGTTGTGTGGTATTATGATATCTGTGGTTGTGGGTTTGTAGTATATATTAAAATTGTAATTGTCTTTTTTAATTGTTAAGTCTAGGAAGTTTAATGTGTTATTATTTTCTTTTTCTATTGTGAATTGAATATTTTTATGTAAACTCTGTTAATGTAGTTGTGAAATTGTGTTAAACTGTGATTATCTCCTGTCCAGATGCATAATGATATCATCAACGTAACATTTCCAACGTTTTATGTATTGTGAAAAAGTATTGTTGTTGAGAATTATGTTTTCTAAGTGATTCATGTATATATTAGCAATGAGGTATGCATTAGGTGCTCCCATTGGTAAGCCATCGGTCATTTTGTAATATTTGTTATTAAATTGGCAATAATTTGCTGTTGTGGTGAGTTCAAAAAGTTTTATTATGTTATCTAAGTCTAGTTAAAATTACTTTAAAAAATACCCGACGGAACCGACTGTAATTTTACTTTTTGTTTACTTTTCTTCATATTACGCTTACGCAGTGGCACAAGTGTTTGTCGCGTTTGTGTCCAGTTGCAGTCTCAGCAACTTAATACGTAAGTACCTGATGGTTTGCAAATGTTGAGATGTCCAAATGTAGGTCACTCCAATGACCAACCAACTCGATGGAATGAGTTGATGTCATACGTAACCCCAAGACTGAAGGCAAAATTAAAAACACTAGTCACCAGTATTGCACACTTGTCTTTATTGATGTGATGAACGATCACGTCAAAGAAATATAAATTAGATCAGACGGGTTTAAATGTTCACCTAAATAAACGATTAGCCAACGACAGGTTAAGTAAAATTGAAATACGAAGCACGGATCCGTTTTTCGTTCACAAACAAAAATAAATATCAATTGTGATTGTGTCATGGTTTTTTCTTATTTTATTTTTGTAGTTTTCTTTTTTATCTGACACAATAAAGTTATTATTATTATTATTATTATTATTATTCAAAGTTAAACTAAATACTGCGATGTCAACACAATTCGAACTAAAGCAGCGCAAACACTCAATTAAAATTAAATAAAAAAAGCTCCGACCTTCAGTCGTCCGAAGGCGCAAGTTCATCGGCTGCACCAACGTCCTTCGAGTATCGAACGTCCGGGAGGTAGCGTCCAGTATGTCACCCCGCGATTCCAGAGAACCAGTTCCCTCTTCTGGCAATTTTGCCAAGCAACGCAACGGTCGCTAATTCGGCTGACCGCAGATGGACGCAACGAAAGCCACCGAAATTTTCTACCACGGCCCAAGGATAACACAGCCAGCTAATCCCAAGTCAAAGCTCCGGTAAAAGTCCCGGAGCGAACCTCCGTTTGAAAGCCTCCGGTAAAACTCCCGGAACAAAAAAGCATCGATAAATGAACGTTACGTGAATGTTACGACCTGAACTGCGCACAAAGTTGCCTCTATAAATCCTGTTACAGTTAAATTTCATCGCATTTGTAGCGAGCTGGCAACGTCACTTGTCACTTGTCATCTTGTCTGAATATCAGACAACACTGTAAGCCAGCGACGAGCAGGAGAGAGGAAATGATCTATTTGAATTCTCGCTTTCGCATTGGTTCTTTTATTCAAAATTCTTGGCGTCATAAATATTCTATTGGCTATCGCTTGTGGCGTGTTTGCATCTGCGGCGTCCTTCCGTTTCGCTTTCGCGTTTGAGTTCATTCCTCATTGACCAGTGGTGTTGTGCGGACGCGTTTCGCCGCGTAGAAAAGTTTATCGTGGCCTTGCTTAATGCTTAGAGAACTGGGAAGTGCTTATCTACTGCCCTGCCATTGGTGCACCACCGATTGAGTTTTGGGGTATTTTAGCCCCACTCCAAGCTTAAGAAAACTGCTAATCTCAGGTAAAAATTGTGCGAATTGTCTGACGCCATTTTGGACGCTAACGAGTCAGTTCTTTCTTACTATTCAGGCTTTTACTTCAAGTCTCAGTGCTACACCAAACTCCCGCTTTAGTTTTGGGTTTGACTCAGGCCGAGTCGATTCCACTTTCGAGCGTATTTTTTCTACGCCTAATCTGATACGCCGATCCGCCATCTTAACAGTTTTGTCCACCGGTTCGATCCGGATTTGCGACGTTGGACAGGAACAGTAGAGGGCGTGGTGACTGCCAACTTCGCAGCGTGACATTTTTGAATGAGTACTGACAGAAAGGTCGTGAGTTTGATTATTTAATTTAGTAACAAATTTCGTATCGTCGCTCAACTATTGCATGCCTTTTGGAGAGTGAATTTCCGGCTGAATGCAAAAAGAGCATATATAGTTTTTTTGTTGTCCCTTGAGTGACTGACAAATGTAGATTATTCGCCGTGTACCGATATTTGAATTTTACTTGTTGTGAATAAGCATCTATATAACTTGATTGTAAATTGTAATCTGCATTTGCTCGAATCTTATCGACCCATAAAGTTTAAATTTATTAACTTTAAGTGCGTGTTTGCGTTGAACTTCCTTCATGTACCAGTGAGTCAAGTGTAGCCTCCATTTTGTTTTGGCCTTCTGCCCAACCAAGTCGGCTCGGGGATACCGACGAGGTTGTTTGTCTATCAGTTGGGCCAAATCCATCCTGGCGCCCTAACTAATTTAACATCATACTAGACCCAGCCCCGTCTCATTCTTGCTAGTCGAGGGGAAAGCTGGTGGAAGATACAGTAGAATTTATCACCGGTCAAGGTAAGGTTGAGGCTGTCAAGTGTAAAATAAATTTGATGACAATCCTACCTGATTGTCGGGCTTCGAAAGGCTTAGAAGAAAGCCTTTTGTTGCTCCGTTCAAACTTCACATTAAACAAAACAGTCGGGTGAATTTCTCAACATAGCGAGAGAGCACAAAAACACGAGGCGTACGCTAGGCGAGGAGCAACAAGACTGAGCAGAAATGACGCGGTCGTTCACGAGTGGAGGTTGACGGATGAACACTGCAAGGGGAGTTGTTAAGAGAAGACAGCAGAATTACGCAGGAGTGAGTGAAATAAAACAATATAGTAACGTGTGGGTCGTTACATTTGTCTTGTTGTGCAATATTTTGCAGTCTTGTGAAATGAACGAAAACTGGTAACGTATTTTCGATTCCCACAATATACAGGGTGATCCTGAAAGCTAATAATAATTATAATAAACTTAACAACCTTAACAAATTTTTCTCAAAGTTTTGCAGCTGCAATTCTTAGCAGCAGGAGGAATACGATAAGGGTAACAGAAAAAGCTCACTTATTCGAGTGAGTTGCAAATTATTGCGGAGTGTGACATGTTTTGCTTTCACTTGAACAATAAGTCGGTCCTTTTGTTTACACAGAGAAAATAAAACCGTTCCTTTCCAAACCGATAGATGGCGCTACTATGCGTTATACAAAATTTCAGTCATGCCGTCGAATTTTCAGCAGTATTTCAGCTATTATAAATTATTAAATTGTCACAAATTTGCAAAATTTTGAAAAAAAAGTCTCAACATGAAACAAAAAATTGTGGCCATTACTTCTCCAAATATAAATTTTGAAATCCAGAAAAATTTAAAGAGCAAAATAAAATTGTTCCGACCAAAACCAATAGATGGCGCTTTAACGTACCATTGCTTCATAAAAACCTAGAATATCATTCATGCGGTCGAATGTTCTGCAATAATTATTCTAAATTGTCACAATTTTGAAAAGAAGGAGCGAAACAAAAAGCGAAACTCGAATTATAGAAATTTTGAAATTCATAAAACAGTTGATCGCGGTAAAAGTAAGGAAATTGAAAGAGAGGAATAAAATTGTTCCAGTTCAAACCGAAAGGTGGCGCTTCAATATACGATTACTATCATAAAAACCTGGAATTTCAATCATAAATTATTACAAAGAAATTAACAAAAAAAAGAATTAACAAAAAGAAAACCAAATTTTATCAACACAAAACACAAGGAATTGTGGATATTTCTTCTTGAAAAAGAAATTTAGAAATTCAAAGAACAGAGCACAGTAAAGTCAGTAAAATTGCTTCAGCTCAAACCGATAGATGGTGCATTAATATACGATCACTAATTTTCAATTGTGCAATCGAATTTTCAGCAATATAATTATTTCAACTGTCACAATTTTGAAAAACAATGCGCAACAAAACACAAAGAATTGTGGACATTTCTTCTCAAATTTTAAAATCTATCACAAAAGCAAGAAAATTGAAAGAGAAAATAAAATCGTTCCTCTCCAAACCGATAGATGGCGCTACTATGCATTACATAACATTTCAGTCATGCCGTCGAATTTTCAGCAATAATTAGATATTATTATAAATTGTCACGACTTTGAAAAATATGATTTGCAACAAAACACAAAGAATTGTGGACGTTTCTTCTCAAAACACAGAAATGTGGAAACCCACAGTAAAAGCAGGAAAACTGAAAAATAAAATAAAATTGTTCCTTCTCAAGCCGATAGGTGGCGTTTAGCATTCGATTGCAATGCATCATGAAAACCTGGAATTTCAGTCGTACGATCGAATTTTCAGCAACAATTATCAATTTGCAAAGTTTTGATAAGAAAAAAAAAATGTAGACATTTCTTCTTCAAACAGAAATTTTGAAATCCAGAAAAAGTTAAAGAGAAAAATAAAATTCTTCCGATCCAAATCAATAGATGGCGCTTTAACGTACTATTGCTGTATGCACTTCATAAAAACCTAGAATAAAATTCATGTGGTCGAATTTTCCGCAATAATTACTTATTAAAAAAAAAACGGAAAAATAAGAAACGAAACTGAAATAATTGTGGACTTTTCTCTCAATATAGAAATTTTGAAATCCATAGAACAATTTTTGTCGAAGACATCCATAGAACAGTTCATAGCAGTAAAAGTGCGAAAATTGAAAGAGACAATGAAATTGTTCCGCTTCAAACCGAGAGGTGGCGCTTTAACATACGGTACTATACATAATAAGAACTTGGAATTTCAAAAATTTTTAAAATTTTGTAACATAAAAAAACAAATTATATCGACACAAAGCACAAGGAATTGTGGACATTTCTTGTTGAAAAAGAAATTTAGAAATTTAAATAACAGAGCACAGTAAAGGCAGTAAAACTGCTCCAGCCCAAACCGATAGATGGCGCATTAACATACGATTATTAAACATCATGAAAACCTGCAAAAAATCATGCAATAGAATTTTCAGCAATAATTATTATAAATTTGTAAAATTAACAAAAAAAAATACAAATTGTATCGACACAAAACACAAGGAACTGTAGACATTTCATTTCCAAAAAGAAAATTTTGAAATTCAAAAGACAGAGTACAGTGAAATCAGAAAAATGTTCCAGCCCAAACCGATAGATGGCGCATTGACTTACGACGATAACCAAACGTGATAAAAAACTGCCAACAAAACATATATCCGGTTGCAGTGTTTCAAATAGCCGTATAAAAAAATTGCTCTTAATTGTATTGCCAACTGAAGCAGTTACTCTTGATCACTTTGTAGATGATTTGGAGAACTTGGCGATTTTTTTTTCCGCTTAGAGTTGATAGTTGTTATAGAACTAATCGATATTGTCAATATTAGGAGTAGTAAAAATAACAATGAAAACTTCAGACAAAATAATAAACCGTGATTATTAGAACTTTGATTTATTTCATTTTTGATTTGACAATCCTACGAATTGTTTTGAATTTGATAATCCAACACAAACTTTAAATTTTAATTGTCCAAAATTTCAAATCAAATTGACTAGAATCATTAACATTGTACTATGGTCCATGGTACACATATGACTGTGGCCCAATCGCGAACAGTCTTAAGGCAGAAAAAAAATCTACGTCGTTAACAGTGTTGCCAGCAGGCGTTTAACTTAAATAATCAGTAAAAAGTCATTACAAACTAAAAATAATTCACTAGAAACAAATGCCGAGAAAATTAAATTGTTTTAAGTACATTATTTATTGATAAGATATTTATTGGTGTAGCAAGCACATATACAACGTGATTACACAGGTCAGAAAGAGCATTTCACATAATTATAAAAAACTAAATTATGTTTCTAAATATTCGTTTAAAGAGTAAAATGGATTCTCCGTAAAATACTTTTTTAGTTCGCGTTTGAAAGTTTTCGTTGATTTTAGCGCTTTGATGCAACTTACTTGAATACTTGCGCATATTAGAATTGGCAACACTGGCACAAGCATAAAATTACAAAAGAAAACGTGAGTTGATGGTAAACGTAAACAAAAGACGATCGATCGTCTATCGAAGGCAAGGAAGAAAGACGTTCGAATTCCAATCGAATTTCGACTTTGTTTGATAAAAAAAAAATAACAAAACAAAAGACGATGGACAGTTTAACAAACGCAAGAAAAAATAATATTAAAAAAAATGTCGACGATTTGGATATTAAAAAAATTCCAATCGAATTTCGACTTTTTCCTTCATGAAAAAATAAATCAAAAGACGATTGGCAATTTATTAATGCAAGAAACATAAAATTTGATCGACGATTTGGATATTAAAAAAAAAGTTTCGTTTTTACTTTTGCGTCAGAAAATAAATTAAGAGCGTTGACAAAAGAGGTTCGAGTTTCCACTTCCTTCTTCATAATTAATAATAAAAAAAACAAATAATTTAACAAATGCAAGAAACAAAAAATTTATTTGACGATTTGGATATTAAAAAAAATCTTTCGTTTTTATTTTTGCGCCAGAAAATAAATTAAGAGCGGCGACAAAAGACGTAAAACACAACCGTGAAAATAATCGTGTTTTCTTCCACGGAAAAATAAGTAAAGAAACAAATTAGTGAAGCTTCGATTAGTCTCCAAAAAAATGGCAAGAATCCGATCGTCATTCATTTGTTCCTCGTTTTTCACAAATTGCCAAGAACAATGTTTTTTCATTGCTAATTATTTTATGACAAATGTCACTTTGTAAAGGCAAAATGACAGAATCAACTGAAATAAATAACTATTTATTATAATTTATTATTGTAATGGTTTCGTTAAAATTATTTTGAAATGAAATCACTAGATTTGTTCATGTCTAAACTTGGTCTGAACTCACTACTTAGAAGTTGTCTGAAATTTCAACAGAGTCACCAAATAGGCAACATTGGTCGTTAATGCATACCAACTTCAACTAATATCATAAATTTCTTTGGCGATTTTAGTAATTAAATATTAAATAATATTTAAATTGTCACAATTTTGGAAAAAAATGCAACGAAGCAACGAACAAAACAGACTTGTGGACGTTTTGTCAAAACAGAAATTCTTAAATCAATAGTAAAAGCAGGAAAATTGAAAGAGAGAAATAACTGAATAACAAGAAATAACAGGAAACAGGTAACGTATTTTCGATTCCCAGAATACACAGGGTGATCCAGAAAGCTAATAATAATTATAATAAACTTTACAACCCTAACAAATTTTTCTCAAAGTTTTGCAGCTGCAATTCTTAGCAGCAGGAGGAATACGATAAGGGTAACAGACAAAGCTCACTTATTCGTGTGAATTGCAAATTATTACACAGTGTGATATGTTTTGCTTTAACTTGAACAATAAGTCGGTCTTTTTGTTTACACAGACTCAAACGTTTGAATTTTATCATTGCAATTTATTTTGCAAGTTTTTTCCAAATTTCGAAGTAGGTAATACATTTATGTACAGAATTTCGTTTTCTTACCATGGTATTGATTACCTACTGCGCTATTTCCAACAGTTTATGACGTTTTAAAGCGAAGTCACATTTCATTTATCGAAATCGAATTAACCTTTAAATTAATGTCCACCTACTTCGTCCGACAGCAAGCTATTGATTTCGTAATAAAGGCGACGTCAAATTCCTACTTTATTTAAAAGCTTTCTACATTTTTTACCGCCTTAACGTTAATCTTCAAAAATGTTGTTAATCTGAATTATAAAACAGACGATTTTCTTTTTTTTTTTTTTTTGGGGTCGGACATTTTATTAGGCATTCTGCTAATACGTAAACCCCCCGGAGGTACTCGTCGCTCGTGTGGAAATTCAGGTAAAGCGCCGTGCCGTAAAAATTTATCCGGCTCATTTGCATAAAGCTACGGACTCGGGGAAGTCCTCGCTATCAAAACTCCTATTTAATTACGGGCTTACGTAACAAATTACCGGCCAGATCCATCATCGCGGCGTGATAATTTTCCGTCATTAAAAGTAAAAAGTTTGGCGCTTTAAATTGCTAATGTTTCCCTGCGGGAGCCGATTTATATCGCCCCTCATGGAATACATTTTCATTCATATTCGCGAGTCCGTCGGTGGTGAACGAGTGCGTTTCCGCTTTTCAAATCACTGACACCTGTTAATGAATGCGCAGCGCTTTTCGATGAATAATATTCTCAGGTTTCACGTGAAAACTGCAGTTTTTTAAAGCATCAAGTGTTCAACGTTTCGCTTACAAAGAGAGCAAAGTAGTATATCGAAAAATCAGTTTCAATAAACACGTTTTCAGCGTACACGTCTAAGCGCAGTAAAATGTTTTATGAAACGCGCATTTTTTTTCTATTTCGTTTCATAAAAAAAAGTCCGAGTTATTTTGAAATTCAAATATAGGAGAATTCTATTTGTTATGTTGCGGTTGGTTACATTGGTTGGCGCTTGAAATAATTTCAAACAAATGTCAATTTGGAGGTTATGTTTATAATTTGAGATGCCCCGACAATATTTTTAAAGACAGATCAAAAAGCACAACAAAGAATAAATGCCAAAATACTATAAATCATTTTTGTTTCATTTCGGTTTTCAAGAGTCGACCATTGAACCAAATTTCGTTTTCTGAAAAATAAAAAAAAAACTCACTTTTGATTTTAGTTTCAGACGATCGTCTTTCGTTTTTGAGGACAACAAAACAACGACAGGACACGCTTAAAACATATTTTGTTCTCATATCTATAATTTCAATGTGGTTACATCTGCGCAAATTAATTATTAAATACGAGGGTGAGTTGAGAAGTTTCGCGTGATCCTATGTAAAGATCTTTCTTGATCCTGCTGTGTTGGTTTTGTTTTCTTGAGAAAGACGAACTTAAAACACGAAAAAAAAATACGATTCGATACTCAGGTTTTTAAATATTTGCTCTATATCTCAAAATCGACTGAACGAGAAACGTTAAGCCAATGACAAGTCAACCAATGAGAATCCACCAAGTAAATAGGGTTTCATCTTGAAACGGATTCGTTTTTCAAAACAAAATCGGTTATTGCTGTTTAATTGTAAATAACAAACACATGTTCAGATTCTCAGAACCTTAAGCGGTAGAATTGCGACCGGATGGGCGCCGCGGTCCTTTTCAGGAGAATGAAAACCCCAGCGCGAGAGGCGCTGGAATCCTATGATCTAATCATGGCACAGATGACTGTAATTAAGGCAGGTCAGGAACAACAACTTTGAGGTAAACAAAAAAAAATTCTAAGGCCTATGGCATTAAAAAGCTAATTGAATTGGTGTGATAAGTTTACTAAAATATTGTTACGGTAATAATTTAAGTAACATGAAATAAGGTGCGCAGCTCAGTATAACAAAACATTTATTAACAACTAATTACAAGTACAAATACTTACATCTTATTTTGGTCACTTACAGACAATTCAGACTACATGACACTCTGACTAGATTTACTCTAACGCCTTTAACATTCGGCTTTCCGCATTTTTATAGGGGTTTTGTTCCCGGGGTATTACGGAAATTGTCGCCTTGACATTTGTCTTTGGATTTGCACACGGCACACGAATGAATCATACGCCTTAACATTTGCATTCGGATGTGCAGGTGCAGATGCAACGCGGGTGAGTCATACGTTACATAATTGCTAATGAGTCATTCTTATGTTTATGTTTCGCTCGACTGATTTTCAGCTGCACATTCTTTGGTGGTCTTCTCGTCCTAGTTACATTATATTTATTGAATTTTCAAATACATAAATGAATGGACGTTAATAAATAAGTACGACTGATGGATATCCGAAGATTTTTATTTATTTTTTTGGCGGCAAGCGTGGCTTTGACCAAGTTAATACCAATGTTAAATCACAACATCATCGAGACGTGCTGTTTATTATACCTTGTGCAGTTACACCTTGTATAGACGTCATTCTTTATTATATGTCGATCTGATCAATCTGAGTTAAGAAGACAACGTGACCTTCGACTGCAAGAGGCAAATCTGCTTCACGGGAGTTGAAAGGAGATAGCTGTATAAAAGTTCTTAAAATTATCAGTCGACCCATCGGCATATAATAAAAAAATGACGTGTACAGGAAAATGAAAAATAAAGTCTCTTTGATGCAATTCATATACTGAAGTATATGTAGTTACATTATATATTGAAGTATATGTAGTTACATTCTGCATAAAGTATAAAGAAAAATAAAAGTCAAATACTCTTCGTATAATTGACTCAAGCATTGTCAAACCCTATATACAGTACAAAGAAAAAAAAATGTTTGTTTCTCTGCATGTATGTAACTCAAGTATAGTTACACCCTGTAGGTATTCTTCCTTCAACACGGGCAAGTCAAATGACGATCGATCATGTAAAATCATTTTTCACGTCTAAAGAAAGAAGGTAAAAAAAATAATAATTAATCTTAAAAAAGACACAAAAACAAAAGGAGAAAGACCGAATTACAAATTTCGTTTTTGTTTTCTTTATACATATTTTCGGTTCCCCCAGTATTTTATGATTTAATCATCATTTGCTTAATAATTGTTTCGATAGCAATTGTTTTCATTCGGAAAACTCTCCGAGAATTTCCGTTTAATCCTGTTTCACCCCTTCGTTTGCAACTGTTTCGGTTGACAGTTGTTCTATTTCGTCACAATCTATTCATTTCTTGTCATGTTACAGAAACAATTGAATAAACTTCAATGAGCGATCGTAAAATGTATAATCGAAAAGAAATACCAATTAGTATTAAAAAAAACGAAAGTCCATTTGACACTCTTCATATGAATGACTTACGTGTAGTTACACCTTGTACACAGTAGAAAGAAAAATAAAGCCTCTTTCATACCATTCATATACTCAAGTATAGTTACATTCTGTATAAAGTTAAAGAAAAATAATTTCAAGGCATTGCCAGAACCTGTATACAGTATAAAAAAGAAAAGTCTGTTTGTTAATCTTCGTATAAATGACTCAAGTACAGTTATAGTTCCACCCTGTATACAATATGAAAAATAAAAGTTTATGTGATACTCTTCGTATAAATGATTCAAGCGTAATTATACTATCGATATGGTAAATAGAAAAATAAATTCTCCCTGATGCTATTCACGTACTCAACTATAGTTAATTCTATATAAAATATGTATAAAGAGAAAATCTGTTTGATACTCTTCGCATAAATGACTCAAGTATAGTTACACCCTGTACACAGTTTGAACAAAAATAAAATTCCATTTTGTACTCTTCGCATAAATGACTCAAGTATTGTTGGACCCTATATACAACATAAAGAAAAAAAGTTGGTTTAACACTTTTCATATAAATTACTCAAATATAATTACACTCTGTATACATATTAAGAAAAGTGAAATCCCTTTTGATACTCTTCGTATAAGCGACTCAGGTGTAGTTACATCCTATGTACAGCAAAAAGAAAAATAAAGCCTCCTTGATGCTATTCGTATACTCAAATATGGTTATCTTCAATATAAAGTATAAAGAAATTTAAGGCCTACTTGATAATCTTTGCATAAATGACTCAAGTATTGTTAGACCCCGTATATAATAGAAAGAAAAAGAGTTTTATTTAACATTCTTCGTATAAATGACTCAAATATAATTACACCTTGTATGCAGTATTAATAAAAATAAAAGTCTATTTGATATTCTTCGTATGGACGTCTCATAAAAATTTGTAACGCTAGGCCTGCTCAAATAGTCCTCCTGGTTCTCTGCTATTTTAAATAAGTCAGCTTGACATTTTAGCTCTGTGTTGGTTCACATTTTTGTATGAATTGGTCACACTAAATTTTAGAACATGTCAGTTATAGAAAAGGGATAAATTACATTGCAAGTGGAGAGTAGTTCGCTTCGTCTGCTTAATGTTTCAATCACAAGTACCGGATACATTAAAATGTCAACCTAGACACTTGTAAGGTTAAGTTATGAAGAGAGAGTCAGAAAAGATGTAAACAAAACTGGGTCCAAATTTCTATAATTAAGACATCTGACAGTTATTGTGCAATTTTTGAAGCTAAATAAAACAAAAGACGATCGAGAAATAAAGAAAATTTATAAAATTTAAAAAAATAAAAGATTAACAAAAAATAATAATTAAAAAAAATCTCATTAAATAAAATTACAAAAAAATAAAAATTAAAAATTCTCATTAACTAAACAATACTTTCTACTTTCTATGAAATTACAAAAAATTATAAAAACTATAAAAATTAAATTTTTTTTATTAAATAAAATTAAAATTAAAATTAAAATTCTAAAATTAAGTTTTGAAATTTGTACAATTTTTGACGTAAAATAAAACGAGACGAACGACAAATTTATAAAATTTAAAAAAATATATGTATATAAAAAATCTCATTGAATAAAAATAGAAAAAAATAAAAATTAAAAATTCTCATTAAATAAGCAATACTTTCTATTTTCTATAAAATTACAAAAAATTATAAAAATTACAAAAATTAAAAAATTCTCATTAAATAAACAAAACTTTCTAAAATTAAGATTTGAACTTTAGGCAATATTTGGCGTAAAATAAAACAAAAGACGATCTACAAATTTATAAAATTAAAAGTCTCATTGAATAAAATTAGAAAAAAAAATACAAAAATAAAAGAAACATTAAATAAAATTACAAAAAATTATAAAAATTAAAAAATTCTCATTAAATAAACAAAACTTTCTAAAATTAAGATTTGAACTTTAGGCAATATTTGGCGTAAAATAAAACAAAAGACGATCTACAAATTTATAAAATTTTTAAAAAATAGTAAATATAAAAAATCTCAATGAATAAAATTACAAAAAAAATAACAAAAATAAAAAAATCCATTAAATAAAATTACAAAAAAAATAAAAATTAAAAAATTCTCATTAAATAAACAAAACTTTCTAAAATTCAGGTTTGACAGTTGGGCATTTTTTGATGAAAAACAAAACAAGAGACGATCGAGAAATCAACAAAATTTATAAAATTACAAAAAATAACGAAAATTTTAAAAAATCTCATTAAATAAACGAAACTTTCTAAAATTAAAATTTGAAATTTGTGCAATTTTTGACGTAAAATAAAACAAAAGACGATCAAGGAATAAAAAAAATTGATAAAATTACAAAAAAAAAATAATTAAAAAAAGTTGAGTTCAAAATCAGTAGATCTATCAAATTATCGGTAGAATTGGCAGCACTGATCGACAATGTGGATTTGGCTGTCAGATACTTACTTCAGTTTTTGTCGGCTTCCGGCTTTAGTGATTTCTTTGTTGCCAATAGTAAAGCTGAAACATCACTAACAAGTCGTCAATCAAAAATTTAAAAATTAATCTGTTTTTTTTTCTCCCTTGAAAATACCCATTTTTACCCACCTATTATTTTTACCCGTAAGGTTGCTTAAATTACCCGTAATTCGAGTAATTGCCCGCACATTGGCAACCCTGTAAATAGGGTTATCATAACCAGTATTTACTTGACAAAAGAGTACAATAACCAGCGATACGAAAAAACTTTCATCGAAGTGTGATATGAAAAAAAAATTACGTTTGTCTGAATATAAAGTTTGGAATATAAAGTTGGAACTATACTAAACCTTCAAATGCGTTACGTATTGAATAAATCCGCAAACCATCAATTTTTTCACTGTTTCCGAAATATATTTCTCACAAATAGCTTTCTTTCTTGGTGATCAGTGAAAGCTATAACATTGAAATCTGTGAAAATAATCAAAACTTAAGTCTGACAGATATAATTTTTAACGCAGAAACGTCACCGACATTTCGTATCTCAGACATGCCCGTTATAACGCGTGATCAATATCTTTTCTAATCAAGTGACCTATGGAAAAAAATTATTCTTTGTTTGATTCATTATTTCAAATGCCATTTATTTTTGTTGCATTCCTATCGTTTTGTCTAGGAATGCAGTATAAATATGTAATTCAAGTGGCATTTGAAATAATGAACTAATCAAAGGCACATGATTTTATTTCCATAGGTCACTTGATTAGGAAAGATATTGATCACCTGTCATCTATCTTTATTCTAGCGTTGAATGTCGTGACGTTACGTCATATTACGATATTAGTAAATCTGAGGTCATGACACTATATACGAGTAGTGTCGAATCCTGTCGGACATTAAACGAAGCCCGTAAAATTGTAAATTGTAAAAGACCACCCGCCGACCCTAATAGCTGTATTTCGATTTGCACAAGGAAGTCGCCAGTTTGAATCACTGGTCTAAGGCAAGTTACACCTGCCGCCGAAACCAAGTGGGCCAGCACAATCTAACCCCAGAAATCAAGGCCAATTTATTGCTCGCTACGAATTTCGTGAAATTACGAGGCCGAACCACCTATTTATAGCCATCTTCTTAACAGAGTTTCTCTCACACCCTGTGTGTGGACCGAAGCGTGGTCTTTGCCGAGAGATTTGCAGGTTAATTAGAAGCGATTTGCCGAGAGACTGGAAGTCCAAAAGGGGAGTGCCATTCGGGTCCATTGCGCCAACAAATTAGTTAGATAGGTTTATCCGAAGAAAAACGACGTAGGGTGATTAAAAAGCGTACACTGTATCATACCCTTAAGGCGATTGGACGTAGTTGAGAAAATATCCTATCCATTTGACCTCAATTAATCAGTTCGGTCGCTACGATATTCGAAAGTGAAATCCGTTAAGCGAATTCTACTGTACTTCCTGATAACCGTAATTTTGTTTCTTTGTATTGGTTTAAAACGCAAAGGTTTTTACGCTCATTGTATCAGATCCCGCAGTGGCTGGTACGAGGAGTTTTTACCTTTTTTTTCCCAATAAATAATTAATTAAATCTAACTTCCGCATTTTATTTAAACGTATTTAGTTCCTTAATCTTTCAAGTTTATTCACCGACGCACCAAAACAATTGGGTTACAACAACGTAAGGCCAGGTGTTGCATTGACGATCACGAGGTATAAATATTATAAGGTTATTGCGGGTTCCGCAAGGGTCGCATCAAAACAGAGGCCAGGTAGAGTAGGTCAGTAGGGTACTTCCTTTAGCGCCGGCAGTACATTCTAGATAGCCATGTAGCCGAGTGTCTAATTGAAGTAAAACCTTTTGGGTGAGCCTTTTGGAAGTTCTCCGCAAGTAAACTTTTCAGTTCAGTTTTCGGCCCAGTTAATTAAGTTGGCAATAAGTTTAAATTGTTTTTTGTTTGGATTTGGACAGTTTTATTATAAATTATTTAGCTGTCCATAAAAGTCAATAAACAAGGTGGCACGCCGGCGTGTTACCATACTTTTTGTGAGGCCTGTATAGGTCTTTTCGGAAACTATGATTGGGTTGCAGATCCGATTTAAATAGTTACCTTATGAGGTTAACCTGTTTATAACCGAACTGCTCGGGTTTGATAGGGTTTACGAACGTAAACTATTTCTGACAATTTTTTAGGAACATTTAATCTAAAAGAAAGTGGCATTCTTTTAAAAGGTCTCAAGAGCCAAGACAGAATGAGTTCTTTACTAAAAACTTCACCTTTGTAAGTTAGTCGAATATAGTTGTTTTCATAAGAGAAGAGCTCTGCGTCATAAATAAAATGCGCTGGTGTTGCATCGTCAGTCTTAAGAACCATAACTCCATCCTTTTTTCTCATTCACCGTTAACAGAGAAATAATACAGAAATAATTGTCGGTTATAACCTCGGCCATTGATTACGCAGAGCTCAAGTTCCGTGATTTTCATATTAAACAAAATAAAAATGAAACGAATTAATTAAAAAAATCGGCTCATTTCTATAGTGAAAAGCGTAGACACCATGCAACACATTCTACATCCTATGAAAAATGTTTTCACCGCCAGTGTACACTGACGTCCAAAAATTTACGACCATTTTCTTGCGTAAACCTATTTCCTTGAAGGAAGGAAGAAAATTCCTTGATTATTTTAAAGCAGGGGTTCCCGACTCCCCTTTGAAACTTAATTTTTGCGACAGCTCAAAAACGATTTGCATATACCGTACATAATTCAACTGGATTTCTGCCCGTTCAAAATTTGTGTCAATTTTTTTTTATAACTAGGCAACGTATAGCGTAAAAGTCAAATAAATCTCATCGACGTTATTAACGAAGCTGTCAAACGATAGCGAAACGTTGATTGAAATTCATTTGATTTTTATGCTTTATGATTTTTATGATTTTATGCAAAGGCTTTGTTTACATCTTCGAGGTACAGTTGACTTCAAAAAAATCGAGTGCACTTAATTTTCGCTGGTTTAATTCGTTCGTGTCAGTGTCACTGTTGACGTCAACGTGACAGCTGTTAACTGAAAGTGACAAAGTTCTAATTCCTTCGAAATAAGAGGAAGTTGGTCAATACAGACTGCATTCAGACATTATAATTTGCTAAAAGCAAATGTTTAAAGGTAGTAGAAATTTTATTATTTAAATGCTCTGAAATTCTAGTTTTAAATTCTCATTTTTATTGTCAAATATAATCTGTTTAAAAAAATAAGATTTCAGATTTGAAACAGACCGATTTACATTGTCAAAAAATTGTATGATTTTCGATCTTTGACTTTCTCAATGTACTCGACTTTTCTGCGATCAACTGTACATATTTGTAATAAAATTAATGTTTTATATCATTAATTGCGTTTAATTATCAATTTTGTAGAAAATCGTGATTAATTAGATATAAAAAGTTAGATTTTGTTCATATAAATCGTAAAAGTCAAATAAATCTCATTGACGTTATTGACGAAGCTGTAACGTGCGTTCAAAACAATTCGTTATCGAGAAGGTTCTGAACATGCTTTTATTTTATGCCGACACGTCGTAGCTTAGTACGTATTGCTGTGTTATGCCCTTAGTTTGGGTGACAATTTAATGCTGTGATTTCAGAGGAAATTTTCTGATTTTTTAAATTATTTTACTTTCTTACTTTGTTTTTTTTTTCTCTCGGAGGCTCTTCTTCGACGATGAATTTTGCAGTGTATCTCGTAGGCCAATTTCTTTGTTGTAGAGTGTATTTTATGTGATAAATTTTGCATGTAGATGGCACTCGAGAGCCTTCACATTCAAAATTACCTCATACAGTGTGTGTGTTTGCGGGTGAATAATAAAAAAATGTCGTGGAATAAAAACGTAAAACACAGTTTGTCGTACCACTTTAAATAATTAATTTTCACAAACTAATTAGTATTCTGCAAGAAGAAGTTCTGGTTTTAACGGATAATTTATAATATTAGGTCAGGTTTTTCACAAAACCTTTCCAACGTTTACTCACTGGTCTATACGATGCTCCGGCAAAAGTTCCATTGCATAAATCGGAAATGCAAGTGTCAGAAAATAATGTAAACAAAAATAATAATATCAATAAACAAAATAAACAAAAAAAAAACTATAAAATTGCAACAATTATTTCTTTAACAGATCGAGCTGTTTTACTTTCAGATAAACTTTTCATTTATGATAATTTAAATTTAATAAAGAAGACACTTGTTCAAAATTCTTATCCAATAAATCTTATAGAATCAGTAATTAAAAATCGTGTTAAATATCTACAAAATTCAAAAATCTACAATAATATAAAACAAACTTTAAACAAAAAATACATATCTTTACCTTATATTGAACCACTATATAACATATTTAAACACATTTTCAAAAAACACAACTTAATTTTAGCTAGTAAAAACAATTTAAATTTAAATATTATTTTCTCAAATTTAAAAACAGAAACACCGATATTAAAACAACCTAACGTGGTTTATGAAATTAAATGTTTAAATTGTAATTCATGTTATATAGGAGAAACAAGTCAAAATTTAAAAAAACGTCTAGATCAACATAAATATCATATCCAAAAAAATGATCAAAATCATTCAATGCTTGTTGAACATAAATAGCAGGGTTATTAAAACGTAGACCCGGTTGCGAACCTGAAGGGATCCGAGAAATTAACTGTTAGTTTTCGAACACAAGTCATTCGATCGGGTTAAGTTTCCGAACGGTTCTCTAATAAGACCTAAGAAACCCGATCAAGCAGTTTAAGTTTCCGAAAAGGCCTTATGTAATACAACATCGATTTTTGCCTCACGCTCGCAGTAATTGACGTCATCAATCACGTCCCCCGATATTGCATTTTTATTCGTCATAAATTTTTGAGCAGCCGATATGAAATCTCGAGAGCGCAGCTCATTTACCGTCATTTATTTAATAGTTTCCCGACGGAATGGATATTTAATGTCTTCCATGTCACTGCTGCGGCTCGAACTCGTAATTTGTGTTAGACGATCGCAGCGCCGCTGTGGTGCTGCCGGAACTGGAAATTAAAAGGCGAGGAACAGTTGTAATCCGTTACCGGGCAAATAAAAAGGCCATCGAAAACAGTGCGAGGAAAATTGGTTCCGTGCAAGCGACACAGACGTATCGCCCTCGAAAGTCAATAATATCTATTCTGTTCTTGCGGTTTTCCTTCGTAATTGATTCTGACCAGATGCTCCTGTGTGAGATCGTCCCGTTTAAATATAGATGTTTCGGTTAGCTCTTTCAATTTTTTCTCTCATCATGATACAAATTATTTTACTGCGTTTTGTAGTTCAAATGTGAAAAATTGCATTTTTCAAAGAGAATGCCTGGAATAATTTAGTTAAAAATCAAATAAATTCTTATTCTTTAACAAATGTAATAATATGTAACGTAAAAAATAAACAAAACATCAACATTTCTTTTTACTATCTTTTCTTAGTACCAACATAACAAGGTTAATTTCCATTTTATATCGTTTAAAACGGCCTCAAACATAGCCTCAAACCTCTTTAAAAGCACTAAAATAACAAAACTGAAAGCAAGAATTTCAAATTTCAGATTTAAAAGTGTGGTTAGATATCAAACAATGCATTAACTGCGGTTTGAAAAACATTAAGGTCGCCAAGTACGGCGTTTTGGGATTCAATTCAAACCAAAACAAATGTATCAGTTTGGCCTCTAAATAAAGCAATTTCGGATTTGAAACCTAGTCCATTAGATTCAGTTCCGTTTTGTGAACGGTATCTCTAACCTTTTTTTTTTTTTTCGAATTTTTGTTCAATACTGCGTTTTGAAGATCACCTCCTCAATTGCTTTTCACGTAGATTGATAATATATCTGAGTATTTATGGGATAAGCCTTTGACACCAAAACTAATTAATTTAGACTTGTTTTATTGAAAATTTTTATATTTTCTTTGGAGCCTTTAAAACACATTTCGCTGTATCACTAGACAATTTTCTTAAGATTAATTTTTCGACACTGACAATTACCAGCTGATATACTCTTGGTTTTTCTCAGAATTGAAGCTCTCAACACACAGTGCAACTTTTCTTAAAGAACTTTTACTCCAAGTTTCAAAATTAAAAAAATATATACAGGGTGATTGAAATTCGAGGGCCAGCATGGGGATCTCGCTTATTACAAGAGATAGAAAATCGGTTAAATGGAGGCAAAGTTGCCAAATTTCATGCTGATTAATAATCTGTTAAGAAATTTGAAATATCTCGGACGAATTGCAGTAATCGAATTTATTTTAAGTTCGCAATGCTGCTTCCGGACTAGTTCATGATGGTCGGTAAAGTAGTGAACTGTAATGATTATTGTAAAAAGCACAAGTTAATAAATAAATACATTAGTTCTACATATCTATTGTTTATCCATCCTGAAGGATTACCGCAGATTTCAGAAGTGGGATTTTATCCAACACGGTGGCTGAGTGATAGTTTGCCGAGACTGAAAAGAAAACGAACATTTTTTCTGTTGATAGTGCATGAAGCACGTGGTGAACTCTGTTTTTCGATAATACTGGAGGACTATTCAATCGTACAAAGTATTGTTTCGACTGATTCTGGGAATAGGATCGTAACAGTTTGGTACGTGGCTGAAAAGTTTGTATTTTATGGATGCACAAAATTATAAGTGGAAACACAATCAAGATATTGTGGAATACTTTTTCGAAAAACTTGCTAGATGTAACAAGTGCAAAATGCAAACTATTGAAGCAATAGAATGGATTGTTCAGAGGCTGAATAATATACAATTTCGGGATTACCTAGAACCAATGAGCAAATATGAAACTACGAACCAACTTTTACAAGATTTAAAATCTGGTAGCAGACACATAGCTAATAATATGCAATATGCAGGTAAACGTCCTAATTTAACAAATCAACGAAATGAAAAAAACTGATAATGTAAATCCTAAATTAGGTACATTAAAAGTTAGAACTGTGAAATGTTTTAAATGTGGCATGGAAGGACATTTTGCAAGGAATTGTCCAAATAAAAATAACACGAAAAATCAACCGTATGAAACAAATAATTCTAATGTGTTGAAGATTCAAACATGCAAGGACACTCATTCAAAATACTTTAAGGACTCGTATGTCAATGGCAAACATGTTAGGTGTTATGTAGACCTTGGAAGTAGCTGTATAGCTATGCGTGAAGACAAAGCTAATGAACTCAATTTTACATATTTAGAATGTGATGCTGAACCATTGATCGGTTGTGGTAACGGAGTAGTTAAACCATTAGGTGTGTTCACAGCAAATTTGAACATTGATGACGTTGTGGCTAAGGTGAAGATACACATAGTGCCTAATAATTCACAGACTGTTTCGATGATCGTGGGACATCCATACACAGAACAAAAGCATGTTATGATAGTAAGTAAAGCGGATAGTCTAATGGTACAGAATACTGAAGAAGTTCTACCGAAACCTGATCTTTGTCCAAATAAAATTAATCTACAAGCTGTGGAATCGACAGTTATTCCAAACAATTATATTGGTCATGTGAAAGTTTTAACGGATGCAAGTAACTGCCTATGAACTGTGTGTTGAAAGTGGCCTGAGAGAAACAGGACAAGCTATACCAAGCTGTATTTTGCAAACTGATTTTGAAGGTATATCGGTGTTGCCAGTATTGAACATCACTGGAAAGGACTTAAACATTAACAAAGGAGAAATTTGTGAAGTAGCAGATCAGAAAGAAGAAGTGGAACAATCAAGAAGTGTCAATATGGAAGAAGTAAGAAAAGAAGATATAAACACAGAATTGACAGGGGATACATTAGAAAAGGTTTCAAACTTACTCAATGAGTATAAGGATGTCATAGCTCGAAATATGTTTCAACTTGGTGTTACTAACAAAGTAAGGATGAAGATTGAAGTTACTCAGGAGAAACCCGTAGTTTTTAAGCCGTACCAATTATACGTTCACGTATTATTTTAGTTCCTTTGTAAATCTTTTGTTTAAAGTTTAAATCTAATTTTGTAAACCTTGTGAAGTTAGTTGACGAGGACGTCATATGTCGCAGGTAAGGCCGAATTGCAGTAATCGAATTTATTTTAAGTTGGCAATAGTGCTTCCGAACTAGTTCATGATGGTCGGTAAAGTAGTGAACTGTAGTGATTATTGTAAAAAGCACGTGTGTGACATCAAGTTAATAAATAAATACATTAGTTCTACATATCTATCTATCTACATATGAGTTTATCCATCCTGAAGGATTACCGCAATGATTTTTTTCAAAATCTGTGAAAACATTCCTGAAGCCACTTTTTACGCTTCATTGAATGGCCAACGTACTTTGTTTCTAGAGCGATTCGTTTTTGTTTTCCCAGAGTCAACTTCATTTTTTCTTATGGGCGCGATTTTTGTCGTTTAGACATATATATAGCATATTTCCTTCTGAATTCATTGGTACGCCATACTTGCTATTTTATTTTAATTTTCATTGAGAAATTGTGAAAAAACTGAAATTAGATTCATGTACACACGTTAGCTTAGGTTCAATTGTATACTGCGTATGCAAGGATGCATATACCTTTGTTTAATTGGTCTGTCATTAAATACAGAATCGCATATTCAAATGAAGAAAAACGTGATATGTTGCTCATTTTTTATTTGCCACAAAAATTCCACTGAATGCTCAGTAATATTTAGAAACCTATCCGAAGATAATTCAATCAAGTACATATTATATAGATATTTTTCCAAAAGAATGTACAGAAATGGAAGAGAAAAAAAAATCATAGCATTTGTTCGAAGACATTTCCATTTTCCGCAATACTTAGCCGTTGTATCATTTTGTATCAAATTGTTATCCAACTTGGAAAAATATTTAATACTTGGATTCTTGGTTGGATTCTTTCCGGATATATTTCTAAATACTGCTGAGCACTTCTAATGGAATTTCGATGTGACAATAAAACATACGCAACATATCACGTTTTTCTTCATTTGGATACGCCATTATGTATTTAATGACAGACCAATTAAACGAATGTTAGCTACGCAGCATACAGTTGAATCTAAGCTAACTTAATGTGTGCACATAATTTAATTTCAGTTTTTTCAAAATTTCTCAATGAAAATTAAAATTAAATAGCAATGAATTCAGAAAAAAATGTGCTACCTACCTGTCTAAACAACAAAAATCGCGCCCATAAGAAAAAATGAAGTTGGTCGTATGGAAATAAAATACAGTTCTGTTGCAATTAGAAAAATGGACAAGTATTGTACAATAAATATGCCTTTCAAACTTAATGCTCAGGCAGTACCCCAAAAACCGACGGTAAATCGCATAAATAATCCGAATTGTAATAAATAACGTGGACTCGAGCCGATTAAACATTCAATAGTCTATAACAGTCGTAAGTTTCCGGCGCTCGTGAATTAGTTACGAAGTTCTTTATTTCGGGGCGAACCCTTTTCTCTTCGGCGAGCCGAATCGAACGTGCCCAATGTCCCGATTTATTCTCGTTCGTACGACAAACCGACCGAAAAAAAGACAACCAACGACATAAAATCCGGCTAATTTTACGGACGACATTAAATCGGGAGTTAAACATCCCCGCCCACATGTAGAAATGTCTTCAGGCAAAAACGTTAAGTCTCTTTTAATTAATTAATGCAATTCAATTTTTGTGATTTTTTAATTGAAAACTTGAAAATAACTACCAACGAGTTAAGAACATCAGGAGAGAGTCAGACTAACATTAGTTTCTCGTCCAATCTGGTAACTAAGTATGGCCGCGGAAAGTCATAAGCGTAATTTGTAATTACATTCTCCCACACCGTATCTTTCCCCCTTTGTTTTTGGAAAATAAAATTAACACGAAAAACGTAAGCGTTAAAATGAAAAACAACTCTCGTTTTGTTTTCGTTTAATTGCTCGTTTTCTTTCGTTTTTGAAAGTGATTCCACAAGTAAATTCAATTGGCATTACGAAAAGAAGAAGCGCGATTATTTCGATGGTTTTTCGAGCATAACCACGAGCACATCTTTGAGTGTGTACTAACTTTAATCGCCGAAAAGAATGATTTTTTTTTAATAAAATATTAACTGGTTTGTAAGAAACGCAGGAAACATCCAAATACAAAAATAAATTATGCACGTAATTTTATACGCGGAGAACTCATAAAGTATTTAAATATAATTCTAGGATGTAATAGGAAGGGGGGAGGTGGCGCAGCAAAAAAAAATTAAAATCTCCTTATCTGTCAATCCGAGTTCGTCGCGAATTAAAATTTTCATTGTTTATCAACGAATGAGGAAGAGTTGAGTTGAGTTGAGCATTGAAAACTTCTACAATCAATAACTACCAACGAGTTAAGAACATCAGGAGAGAGTCAGACTAACATTAGTTTCTCGTCCAATCTGGTAACTAAGTATGGCCGCGGAAAGTCATAAGCGTAATTTGTAATTACATTCTCCCACACCCTATCTTTCCCCCTTTGTCTTTTGTTTTTGGAAAATAAAAATTAAAATGAAAAACAACTCTCGTTTTGTTTTCGTTTAATTGCTCGTTTTCTTTCGTTTTTGAAAGTGATTCCACAAGTAAATTCAATTGGCATTACGAAAAGAAGAAGCGCGATTATTTCGATGGTTTTTCGAGCATAACCATGAGCACATCTTTGCGTGTGTACTAACTTTAATCGCCGAAAAGAATGATTTTTTTTTATAAAATATTAACTGGTTTGTAAGAAACGCAGGAAGCATCCAAATACAACAATAAATTATGCACGTAATTTTATACGCGGAGAACTCATAAAGTATTTAAATATAATTCTAGGATGTAATAGGAAGGGGGGAGGTGGCGCAGCAAAAAAAAATTAAAATCTCCTTAACTGTCAATCCGAGTTCGTCGCGAATTAAAATTTTCATTGTTTATCAACGAATGAGGAAGAGTTGAGTTGAGTTGAGAATTGAAAACTTCTACAAACAATAACTACCAACGAGTTAAGAACATCAGGAGAGAGTCAGACTAACATTAGTTTCTCGTCCAATCTGGTAACTAAGTATGGCCGCGGAAAGTCATAAGCGTAATTTGTAATTACATTCTCCCACACCGTATCTTTCCCCCTTTGTCTTTTGTTTTTGGAAAATAAAAATTAAAATGAAAAACAACTCTCGTTTTGTTTTCGTTTAATTGCTCGTTTTCTTTCGTTTTTGAAAGTGATTCCACAATTAAATTCAATTCGCATTACGAAAAGAAGAAGCGCGATTATTTCGATGGTTTTTCGAGCATAACCACGAGCACATCTTTGCGTGTGTACTTAACTTTAATCGCCGAAAAGAATGATTTTTTTTTTAATAAAATATTAACTGGTTTGTAAGAAACGCAGGAAGCATCCAAATACAACAATAAATTATGCACGTAATTTTATACGCGGAGAACTCATAAAGTATTTAAATATAATTCTAGGATGTAATAGGAAGGGGGGAGGTGGCGCAGCAAAAAAAAATTAAAATCTCCTTAACTGTCAATCCGAGTTCGTCGCGAATTAAAATTTTCATTGTTTATCAACGAATGAGGAAGAGTTGAGTTGAGTTGAGCATTGAAAACTTCTACAATCAATAACTACCAACGAGTTAAGAACATCAGGAGAGAGTCAGACTAACATTAGTTTCTCGTCCAATCTGGTAACTAAGTATGGCCGCGGAAAGTCATAAGCGTAATTTGTAATTACATTCTCCCACACCCTATCTTTCCCCCTTTGTCTTTTGTTTTTGGAAAATAAAAATTAAAATGAAAAACAACTCTCGTTTTGTTTTCGTTTAATTGCTCGTTTTCTTTCGTTTTTGAAAGTGATTCCACAAGTAAATTCAATTGACATTACGAAAAGAAGAAGCGCGATTATTTCGATGGTTTTTCGAGCGTAGCCACGGGCACATCTTTGCGTGTGTACTAACTTTAATCGCCGAAAAGAATGATTTTTTTTAAATAAAATATTAACTGGTTGGTAAGAAACGCAGGAAACGTCCAAATACAACAATAAATTATGCACGTAATTTTATACGCGGAGAACTCATAAAGTATTTAAATATAATTCTAGGATGTAATAGGAAGAGAGGAGGTGGCGCAGCAAAGAAAAAATTAAAATCTCCTTGACTATCAATCCGAGTTCGTCGCGAGTTAAAATTTCCATTGTTTATCAACGAATGAGGAAGAGTCGGCCCCCATAAAGAATTCAAAAACAATTACGCCGGAGTCGGAACAAAACGGGGGAGAATTTACATTCGACTTAAAATTAGCGTTTATGTAAAAGTAAGTCCCGCTTAAGCTTTTGTAATGCTCCGTTGCAGCTCTGACCCGGCTATGCAATTAAATCTAGAGAGACGTAACAAGTTTACACTTGCAGTGGTGCATGTACACGCCGGAGTGCAGAAGATAAAAGACACCCCTACACGAGCGCGTTCTTTTTTGGTTTAATCCATTTCCGGAATGCGGTTCTGCATGGTAATTACATAGAAAGTAGAGTGAAGTAATTAAATACCGTACCATCAAAAAAATTCAGTAATATTGTTACGGTAACCTAAGGAATTATTTTTTACGACCCAATTAAACAAGCCAACAAAAATCTAACCACCTGCTTAAATTTCCTGAACGTTCTTTTTTCCCCTTTGTTTACGTTACGTATTTGTTTT
Source organism: Dorcus parallelipipedus (assembly GCA_958336345.1). Taxonomy (NCBI): domain Eukaryota; kingdom Metazoa; phylum Arthropoda; class Insecta; order Coleoptera; family Lucanidae; genus Dorcus; species Dorcus parallelipipedus. The sequence goes on along the minus strand of OY284478.1, from coordinate 4,873,667 downwards.
TTGCTGCGAAAAGTTAATTAATGTGCTAGAATTTTCATGGTGTATAAAGCTGAAATGAGAGTATCGTGAAAAGAAAAGGCGCAGAGGAAAAAAAACAAACAAATTCCTATAATAAGAAAAATAAATAAAATTGTGCAGACATTTGCATGCTTTCATAAATTTCGTCGTTATTCGAAAAGAAAACAGCGATATTTTATGTACAAAAGGGGAGCCGCAGAGGGCTTACAAAAACATCCACCGGCGGGCTTGCCAAATACATCCCTGCAAAGCTGATTCGAATATAGGTCAGCCTATAAATATTTTATTTTTGGGGGGAGGAGGCCGTCCACTTCGCCTCAGCTTGCACTTTAATACGCGAAGCTTAATGCTGAGTTGCTGCGTGTCTAAAAGATGGCGCGATAGGACAAGGAAAATAAAATTAGGCGGCTTCAATTCCCTCACCTTGTTATCGTTGATGAACCAAGTTATGTGCGGCGGTGGACGGGACGGTGCAGTCGTGCAGTTCGCTTCGAGAATTTCCTTAAATTCGTACCTGTTCTTGTTGAAGGTTATTACCGGATCCGCATTCTGTGGTTCTGAAACCAAGTTACAATTTATCAAATAAGCAGTTTCAAATTAAAACTTCTTTGTTTTTCATATTGTTACGGTTAGATTGTCGCCCTCTAGGAGCACGGCACTCAACATGAGTCTGCGCAGTACAGGCGATTATAGTTCCAACAGTTATTGCCAGTGTCAGTCGTAATCCATAGATTTATTACGAAATTACTATAATCTATCGCGTTTTCATTTTTTTAAAAATTTGTTCGAGTATTGAAATAAAAAACTTGTTAATTCTTAACTTCACATAACAAACCTAGTCAATTTAGCGCCATCTGTTATCTAAAATGACAAACAAAGTCTCAATATCAAATTGATGCTGTTACAATTAAATGTAAAAATTTTGGTTGATATAATACGAGTAGTTTCAAATAATGTGTGCGATAATAATGGCAAATTTCTTCAAGTAATTAAATCAGACACTAGCGTCATCTATTATTTTTTAAACAAACTTTAGATGTCAAAATTGACGCTGTTGCAATTAAATGAAAAAGAATTATTGTTGATGGTAGTCCGTGATTAGGTAGAAATTTAAATGTAAGTAATATAAGCACTTCCTAATTTGAAAATATTTTATTTTAATTGTGAGCGACCGGAAAAAAAAATTGTTAATAATAACGGGTTCTCAATTTAAAAGCTTCTCGCAGTATGCCATGAAATGACAAAGACAGAAAAAGGCATGTCTTAGCTTATAGTACACTTTGCGTTGTCAAGTACCGTATGATTTTTAAAATTAAAATTTTAGATAAAGGGAGGCCGTGAAGAGGAAAACATACAGCTTAAATTAACTCATACGTACGTTTTGACATTGGGATTTATTTTGCACGTCCACTCCTGAATCAATCAAAGACATCGCATTTTGTTTTCCGCTGTCAATATTTAAATGATTAATAACTCGTTACTTGACGGCCGTTAAAGTGACACGGCATTTGTTTCCCATTTAATAATAATAATAATAATAATAATAAGGTCTTTATTCTCAAAAATGAAATGAAATATACAGAATGTATGTTAACAAAAAAGACAAGAGGCGAAGTTCAGCTAAATGCTGTTCTTACACTTAACCTCTAAATTAACTAAAACTAACGCTGAATTTCACAAACATCACCCAGGCTCAATCATCGATCAAGAATAACCATTCCTATACCTTCAACACGTGACCATGGTAACGTTTACCTTTAACGGACGACCGAACCTAAGTAACGCTTGTGAAATCCGCCATAAGTGAACTAAATTATAAGACAAGTTCGGTGCGAATAAACATGAAAACATTAATTTCCACTATTTAGGAGAAAATATTTTAACTTTATTTTGAATTGCTCAAAGCTCAAAACTTTAAGATGGTCAGGAAGAGTGTTATATGACTTTGTAGCATTGTAGGAAAACGACCGTTCGAACATGGAGGTGGAATGTTTAGGCAGTAATAAAACATTTTTATTGCGCGTATTGACTGTACTGATATCCTGTAAACGTATCAATTTTTGGTGCAAATACGGTGGAGATTTGGTTAACAGTAGTTTGTGAGTTAAATTTAATAAGTGCAAAAGCCAACGCTTTTTTAATGTCAACCAGCCAGCCTCTTCCAGCTTATTTGATACATGATCCCATCGCCTTAAGCCGTAAGCAAATCGAATGCAATTATTTTGGACAACTTGTAATCTGTTTGCATCACGAGAAGTTAATGCTGGGCCATAGACCATATCACAGTAACTGATTTTAGAAAGTATTAACGCATCTGTCAATAACAACCTTGATTTCGTGTCTAAAAAGTCTTTATTCATAAACAATTTTTTCAGGATACCGTAAGATCCCTGCATTAGTGAGCTAACGTGCTTTCTAAATCTTAGATTCGTGTCAATTATTAGACCTAAGTTTTTACATTCTGGCACCAATTGCAATACGTGGCCATTAATTGTGACTTTTACGCTGTTCGAAATACGTTGTTTCATTTTGTCCGGGCCAAATACCATAATGAATGATTTTTTGGAATTTAGATGCAAGCCATGTACCTGAGAAACTTTAATTAATTGACGAATATCAGCATTGATTTTTTCAATTGCATCAACTGTTTCAGTAAAATAAAACGATTTGTACAGTTGCGTGTCGTCGGCATACTGATGAATCTCACAGTGTTGAATGAAACTGTGAAAGTCCGATGTATATATTAAAAATAGTAAGGGGCCTAGAATAGAGCCCTGCGGCACTCCTTTTGAAATAGGTAATAATTCTGAAGAACAATTGTTTAGAATAACTCTTTGCTGCCGATTGGTCAAGAAGCTAGTCAAGAAGTTGACAGCTGTAGGATCAAAACCATAATACTTTAGTTTCAAAAGCAAAATTTCATGATGTAACATATCGAACGCTTTACTATAGTCAAGCAACGTAAGGACTGTAAATTTTCCCATGTCTCTTGAAAGTAAAATATCGTCCGTGACTTTTAATAAAGCGGTAGTTGTACCGTAACCCGATCTGAACCCCGATTGGCAAGAGGGAATTAAATTATGTTGATTTAAAAAACTCGTAACTTGAGAAGCTATAATTTTTTCTAAAATTTTTGACAGTACTGGTAAAATACTAATGGGCCTTAGTTGCAACGCGTTAGTAGGCATGGATACTTTGGGCAAAGGATGTATGTCCGCAATTTTCCAGCACGACGGAAATGTAGATGTTGCAATAGCGAAGTTAAGTATGTACGTGAGATGATCTATTATAAAAGGCAGAACCAAGTCTATCATTTTAACGGATATTTTATCGTGTGCAATGGATTTAGATTTTAAAGAGCGAAAAATTTTTTCCACCGACTCTGACGTTACAAACTTAAGTGTAAATGTTTCATCTCGTAAAAGAGGGGTATCGTATTTATTTAGATTTTCAGAGTGAATATCAATTGGAACGTCAGTAATAGATTCTAAAAACTGCTTATTTAATTCATCTGCGGTGATAAAGTTAATGTCAGCAGAATTACAAGTATTATGACAAATATTAAGACTACGAAAAGTTTTCCACATAGAACTAGGGTTGTTATTACGGATTTGGTATTGAGTATAGGCTTTCTTTTCACGACGTATGGCGCCTGTGATATAGTTACGTAATTGTTTATAGTGTAACCAGTCATGAGAAGACCTAGACCGTTTGAATTTAGAGTAAGCGTTATTTCGAAGCTTGATCATAGCTTTCAGAGTGTCTGTCAACCAAGGAGCAAAAGGTTTACTTATTTTTATAGTTTTATAAGGAGCATGAGCATCGAAGACAGCATGAATATTATAATTGAGGTAATCAACCATATCATTAACATCAGTTAATTTAAAAATTAAATCCCAATCAATATTTAAAACATCTAATTTAAAATCAAAATAATTAAAAAATTTAAAATTTCTATAAACAAGAAAACGAGGTTTTTCCCTAGGTTTAGGGTATATTAAATCACAAGTTACCAAATTGTGATCCGAGATTCCATACAGAGGAACAACTTCGGCATTCGTCACCACCTCAGAATTAGAACTTATAATAACATCTAATAATGTTTGAGTGCAATTTGTAATTCGAGTAGGTTTGTCAATTAATTGACTGAAGTTATAGGCCTGCAAGAATTCATTAAAACTACTGACATTGTTAGATGTAGATAACAAATCAATATTAATATCACCTCCGAATACGAACTCATCAAACAGTGGCAGCATAACAGAAAGGGAATTTTCTAGTTCGTCCAAGGCACTTGACAAGCTAGAAGAGGGTGGTCTATAAAATGCACCTGCGGCAATTTTTATGCCTTGAATAGTTAACGAAATCCAGATCTGTTCTAAGTTTCGACTCGGCAAATTAATATCAAGTAAGTCACATTTGAGTGTTTCTTTTACATAAATTGCAACACCTCCTCCCCGACCTTCACGATCATTACGAAAGAGTCGGTATCCCTGCAACGCTACTACGGCATCGTCAATCTGCGAAGACAACCAAGTTTCTGAAAGACCAATTAAGTCATATGCTTTACTATTTACATGAGCTTTGAACAAATCAAATCCTGTGAAAACAGATCTTATGTTTAAGAAAGCGAAACCGAGATTTTTAGAGTTCATCTGATAACTGAATAACTAATTATGACATGCTTAAATTGATGACAAAAGTATTATTATAATATGTACTATGAACAAATCAATAATGTTATAAGCCAAAAAGCAAAACAACCAGTAAATTTAATAGTGCTAAACTATAGCAGAAGTAACACTAAAACTAATAGAATTAAAGCAAAATAAAAGCTGACCTTATTACTAATATCAACTCTTAATAAGCAAAGAATGAAAAATTTCAAGTAACAAAACGACACGTGATGCGTGCCCCAGCTACTAGCAAAGAAACTAAAAAGTCAAACATTTCAATTACATATAATAACAACCAAAATGAAATTAAAACTCTGACAAAAGAAAATTTTAATAGATAATTTATGATAAGTGAGTTTATACCTCAAGAACTGCAAGATCTTGTTGGGAAACAATTTTTTTGATTCCATGAGGTGTATTGATGTAGATCGTCCCGTTATACGTCCAAACTTTCCTCACTCCGAATTTGTTGACTGCTGCTTTTAACCAGGACGCTCTAGATTTTGTTAAATCCTCTCTGATGATAAAACTTGAGCCTTTTAGAATTTTTTTGTTTCTGTACACAATGTCGCGATCTTTGAAGGACGCAAATTTGATAATAATGGCGCGATGTCTTCCAGCCGACATTGCTCCTACCCTGTGGCACCGCTCAATCATAGATGCATTAAAATTCCTGTTGAACTTATCGCCAAAAATTTCGACAACTTTGTCTTCAACAATTTCGTTTTCCTGTTCTTGTACGCCCCACAAACGCAAGCAATTTCTCCGCGAGTACTGTTCAAGTTTTTCCATTTGAACCGACTGGTTTTTCAGGACACTTACTTCGTTCTTCAGTACGCATACCTGGCTTTCTAAACTCGCAATTTTATCATTGTATTCTTGTAAAATTATTTCCGATACTTTAGCCACAATTGTGTTTATGAACGTTTCATTTGAACAAATTTCTTTGGTCGTTTTTTGGATTAATTTAGCAAGTTCTTCCGTATCAGACCTCGTGGACGGCATTTCTTGAACGAAAAACGTTTCACTCACTACTGTCTTACTTAGTATCAAGAAATTACACAGAAATGTTACTATAATGTAACGAAATACCACCAAAATAAGTTAGTAGCTGGAGCGCGCAAAATACACAACTACAGCCTACCGCACCACATTATCTAGTGGCATTTGGCATTTGTTTTTTCGCAAGAAACTAATAAAGAGTCAGCGTGGAAAACAAATGACTGATTCATTCGACATTACCTGCGTAACGGATTGTGATATGAAACTGACACTTTGACAGCAGTCAAGTAAAGTGTCATTAGGATCATTTAAATTCTTGATAAAAAGTGGACGCGGAATAGAAAAACAATGTCTTTGATTGATCCTGACTGACCAAACTGACCACAGAAAACAAATGTAATGTTTTGACTGATTCATTCGACATTATCTGCGTAACGAATTATTAAATAAAACTGAAACTTTGACATCTGTCAAGTAAAGTGTCATTAAGACCATTTAAATTTTTTGATGAAAAGTGCACGGAAGACAAAAAAACAATGTCTTTGATTGATGCTCACATTACCAAGCAAACAAACTATTAAAATGAGTTCGTCATTTTGACAGTTATCAAGTAGTGTCATTGAAATTAACAAAAACTGACCGCAGAAAACAAATGCAATGTCGTTGACTGACTCATTCGACGTTATGTGCGTAACGAATTATTAAATGAAACTGAAACTTTGACAGCTGTCGAGTAAAGTGTCATTAAGAGCATTGAAATTCTTGATAAAAAGTGAACACGAAAAACAAAACACAATATCTTTGATTGATACTCACATTACCAACCAAACAAACTATTGAAATGAATTTGTCACTTTGACAGTTGTAAAGTAGTGTCATTGAAATTAATAAAAACTGATCACGGAAAATAAGTGCTGCGAAACGGATTATTAAATTAAACTGACACTTTGACAGCTGTCATGTAAAGTGTCTTTACGAGCATTTAAATTCTTCATAAAAAGTGTACACGGAAAACAAAAAAAAAACAATGTTGATTGATACTCACATTACCAAACAAACAAACTACATATTAAATTTGTCACTTTGACAGTTGTCAAGTAGTGTTATCGAAATTTACACAGACCACTGAAAACAAAAGCAATGTGTTTGAGTGATTCATTCGATATTATCTACGAAACGAATTATGAAATGAAACTGACACTTTGACAGCTGTCAGGTAAAGTGTTATTAAGAGCATTTAATTCGTTGATAAAAAGTGGACACTGATTGATACATTACCAACCAAACAAACAAACTAATAAATGAACTTGTCACTTTGACAGTAAGTTGTCAAATAGTGTTATTGAAATTAATATAGTGTAACCACGGGAAATAAAAGTAATTTCTTTGACTGATTTATTCGACATTATCTGCGAGGCGAATTAATAAACGAAACTGATATTTTGACAGCTGTCAAGTAAAGCGTTATTAAGAGCATTTAAATTCTTGATAAAAAGTGGACACGTAAAACAAAAATAATGTCTTTGATTGGTACTCACATTACCAATCAAACAGACTATTTATTAAAATGAATTTGTCACTTTGACAGTTGTCAAGTAGTGTTATTGAAATTAACAAAAGCTCACCATGGAAAAAATTTCATTTAACATTACCTCTCAAACCAATTATTAAAAAACAGCTTGACAGCTAGCTGTCAAACAGTGTTATTGATAATTTAAATTATTTTTAAACACTTTTAATTTAAATTCTTGTTAAAAAGTAGCCGTGGAAAACATTAACATGGTTAACATCACTGCGAAAATATGGTTCAATGATGAATGCCTTTTGAAGTTTTGTAAATATTATTATTGAATAAATTGTTGTATTTGCTAATTTTACGCCATGCGTTTTGCTTTCACGGCCTCCCTTTATCTAAAATTTTAAAAATCATACGGTAGTACAGGAAAGGAACGGCTAGAGACAGGGTGACTCGAAGTTTAAAAATCGTTCAGAGATATCAGTTTGTTGTACTAAAATTTAAAATACATATCCGTGTTTCTGTTAAACAGAATGGATTCAAAAACGTGTTCTACATGTAATAAAACATTTTCTAAAGCATGTGACTCATACAGACACATGCGAGAAGTACATAATGAATTTGTTGAAATAATTAAACTGCAGGATAAATTTATTTCGTGTTCGAACTTCGTACCGTACTTATGGAATCTAAATACCATGTATGTATTTACCTATAATCGGAATTATAATTTAAGATTTTTATAGAAAACTCAAATTTATGGTGAAAATATGTTTGATGTATGGGATAAAATATTGCTATATGTACAACACTCTCGATATTTTACGTATTTTGCACAATTTTCTTACCAAAATTTTTAACAAATGAAAGAATAACATAATTTTTCCGTAATTTTGTTTTAAAAAAATAGGCAATGCATGATTAAAAATACAGAATCCTAAACTATTGTTTTAAAGATACCGTTAAATTTTAACAATTTTTAAATTCTTTTGTAAAATTTGTCAATTTTTATGGTTAATGTTCATTTTCGCAAGTCTTTAAAATTTGAAGTGTGTGAAATTTTCAGAAACAGGATTTTCTTTAGAATAATGTTGCAGGTATATAAATATTTATATTATTATCTAAGAAGTAATAATTTTTCAGAATTTTTTGAATGGAAATTAAAATTAGAGCAAGATACCACTTCAAAATATTCAACATATTGAACGAAGTGCGCTCAAATTTGACTGAAAATTTCAATCGTTTACATTTGCTAACAAAAAAGATATCAAAAATATAGAACATTCATTTAAATGCAATACTACTATTAAAGATTCCAACGACAGATTAAGCGTTGAAACGTGGATACGAGAAAACAGCGAGGAGGATATTGTTTTATTATACAAAGCTCAAGGCACAGCATTAGGAGATTATCCTACTTTACATAATGATGTATTTTTTTGGCGATAATGAATTATAGCCAGAAAGAAATGTTATTAAAATTCGGCAGTAACTGTATTACCACTGATACAACTCACGGCATGAATTCGTACGGCTATGATTTAACAACCATCATGGTTCTTGATGATTTGCATACAGGATTTCCAGCTGCATTTTTATTTTCATCGCGTGTAGATGAAGTAACATTAAGCGTTTTCTTTAGCTTGGTGCAACAAAAAGTGGGAATAATTAAAACAAATGCTTTTATGTCCGATGATGCACCGGCATATTACAATGCATGGAAAGTTATAATGGGCGAAGCCAATCATCAATTACTATGCATGTGGCACGTTGATCATGCATGGCAAAATAATCTGAATAAAATAAAAGATAATGAAAATCGCATCATAGTATATAAAATGTTACGTGTTTTATTACAAGAAACTGATATAAATACTTTTGAAACAATGCTAAAAAATTTCATACACCAACTGAAGAATAATTCTGATAAGCAGGGAATACACGATCCCACATGTTTTAACACATGTACGCGCATACATGTTCGCCGAACATCAACGTGCGTGTGTTGTCCCGAAAAACGCTTCGAACATGTACGCACATACAAAAAGTCCGTCGAACTTGTTTTCTGGATTTCCTGAAAACAAGTACGTGCGTTGATGTTTGCGCGTACATGTTCGATCGTGTGGTTGCCAAACGCACATGTTCGCCACGGACTTATTCAATGCAGTGCGTCGACGTCGTGCATACTCTTTTCCACAGCACCTCGAAACAGCCAATTTATGATTTTTAATAAATAAATTTCCGGAAATGTGTGGTGGCAGATCCTGCAATTGGAACTATTAAACTGGGGACTTATCACAGCTTTGTTTATTATTATTTTTTTGTATTTTTGTTTTACTATAATAGCGCACGCCAGTGCCACCAAAGATAACTCTTCCGACATCGTCTTGGTTGATAACTGGACTATGATGTCTTAAGACAAGTTCGATCGTGTGTAGTATGGTACTATGTGACGTTGATGTTCGGCGAACATGTACGCGCGTACATGTGTTAAGACATGTTGGATCGTGTATTCCCTACTTTACAGAGACATTTGGCGACTATTTTGTGAAATATTATGCAAATCGTTCTACTTTGTGGGCTTTTTGTTTTAGAGTATATACTAAAATCAACACTAATCTTCATCTAGAAAGTATGCATAAAACTATCAAATATATATATTTGGAAGGAAAGAAAGCAAAACGATTAGATAAAACCATAAATGTATTGATGTCTTCTTTTCTTAGAGACAAAATATTTGATAGAATGATAACAATTTGTAAGGGAAAAATAAGTAACAAATTAAATGAATTAAGAAAACGACACAAAATGTCTCTAGAAATTAAAGATATTCAGATTACAGAAATAAATAATACAGAATGGATGATACCCTCATCGGGTCCAAATGAATATTACATAGTTTCATTAGTAACAGAAGCAGTAAATTGTAACTGTTTATTAAAATGTTCAGACTGTGAAGCATGTATCCATAAATACCATTGTGCATGTGTTGATTACTGCATTAGATGGAATATGTGCAAACATATTCACTTGTTTTGTCAACATTTAAAAAATATATTTCCAGTTTTAAGTAATCTTACTGAGCAATGTGAATATGATTTGCAACAAAAAAAAACATGAAATATATTCTCATACTACATGTTTGAAAAGGAAAAAGAACAACATCGAGGAACTAAAATTTGAAATTAAAAAAAATTTCGACATTATGATGCAAAATATAGATAATATTCAATCTTTTGATGCATTAAATAAACTATATACAGAAAGGTTAAAGCCATTAATAAAAACTGTAGAAATTGTTAAGGAAAATCAAACAAAATCCTTCACTGAACAAGAAAATTTAGAGCCAAGTAACAAGAAAATTGTTAAACAACAAGTTTATTTAACAAAGAAAAATAAATCTAAGAATTACAAGAAGAAGCCAACATCAGAAGAAATTCAGGAAATATCAGAAATTTTGCGGTCTCCTGAGTAAATTTTAAAAAATTACAAATTATACAAGCATCTTAAAAATAATTAAATGTAAATAGTTATGCCTTTGTTTTTGTTTGTATAAAAATACAACTTAAAATTTATGTGAGTTTTCTATTTTTTAGTTTGACAATTAATGACAGTTCTGGATAATGCAAAAACCAATATCACACATAAAAATTTATTTTTATATATAAATTTTCATGTATTACCAACCCACTGTATCGATATTGGTTCTTGCATTATCCAGAACTGTCATTAATTAATTGTCAAAATAAAAAATAGAAAACTCCCATTAGTTTTAAATAAATTTGATTGTATAAATTTAAGTACTTCCTAATTTATTTATAATAAATTTAACGACCGCTTTCGATTGTTACATCATCATGAGGCCACTATCGTCAATAAATTTGAAGAATCACATTCGTGGTACTTCAAATTTAATTTTTGTTTTCAATATTAACGACCGGTTTCGATTGTTACATCATCACCAGGTCACTATCGTCAATAAATTTGAAGAACCACATTTGTGGTACTTCAAATTTAATTTTTATTTTCAATATTGCGGTCGCTAAATTTATTATAAATAAATTAGAAAGTACTTAAATTTATACAATCATTCATTTACCTAATTATGGACAACGCACATATTTAAATAAATTTGTTAATACTTACAACACACAATGTAAACTTTGCAAGAAAATATTTCTATTGTTCAGGCATATTGTCGATTAGGACAGAAAAGAAATGGGGAATAACAATATTCCTTTGCGAACTGTAAGCAATAATAGCATTGTGTATAAAACATTTTTCGTATATTCAACAGGAAGAGTGTTATTGAAGAGACGCAGTTAAATGCCACACTCTGTATATAATTTGTACCTAGTCCTATTTTAGGGACAATTTGTAGCTTTTTTTTACTAAATTTTTTTTCTGTAATAATAAAGTACGGAAATATTTTAACATCAAGTATAAATAAAATATTTAAAGTAAATACGTAAGCTGAGGAATTAAAATGTGCTTAATAATTAACTTGTAATTGGTTCTTCTTATTTTGTATTTTAAAATATCCTATAGAAAATTTATTTAAAATTCCCGCCCGAACTTCTGCGACCGAGTCACCCTGTCTCTAGCCGCTCCTGTACAGGAAATCATAAATTACTTCATGTGACCAATTTGAATTAGGTTGTGTTTCTAGAAGTGGCAACACTGAAAAAAGTGAGGTTACTGTTTCCACTGTTTCCAATGAATTAGGATGGGCAAGAAATCGTGTAGTATACAGCTTATGGAAGGCCACATAACCTTTAGCTTTGTTTTGGTCAGACACAGCGTCTGATTGGTCGAGGGGCATATCATGGACGCATTCGTGAATAGCTGACTTGCCGGAGTCAAATAATTGTTCATTTTGCGTATTAATAACTAGTTTTGAATGAAAATTAATACGATAACTTGTGTCATGATTAATTCTTATGCTATTTGTAGCATCATTTATCAGTTTCGTAACCGTTTGTTGAAACGTAAATAAGTCAGCAGCGTCGGATGTGTTTTACACACCGTCTGTTTTCAGTGGTTTTACTTACGTTTAGAATCGCACATTGGCTTTCACAGAATAAAATTATTGGTAAGAGCTTTTTATTTAGTGCCAATAGCTCACAGTTGTGTATTTTATACTGAAAGAATGAGAAACATTCCCCTGCTGTGACGGTACGCTATTGGTCCTGTGGGAAATGTAAACAAATTTAGTGGTTATGTCAACTTCAAAGTTTTAATATTGGATGCTATTTCTATGCTTAATAATTCATTGACTGTTTCATGTTAGCGTGGATTTGTGAGATTTATCATTGGCTTTTGTGACTGGTAGGTGTTCTGTTGTGTTTAGCCACTCTAACCAAGCATTCCCAGATGGTGATGTAAATTACGATGCGTTCGTAAATCGCAAGCATTACATTCTCGAACGATTTAATACACAGAACTGCATCGTTACCGACAGAGTACAATGTGTTGCCTATACGGCGGGGTCACGTGGGTTGGAATCATTTGCGATTTCCCTGTACAAAAAAATGATACTACTGACAGATAATTTTTTTTTTCGTATTGTACTGAAAAATAATTTTCACATTAGAGCAGAAATCGTTTATGATTGAATCCTATTTTCGTATGGAAACACGGTTAATGGGTCTTGAACATATTGTCTACGATTAGGTGTCTAGAAGAATTCCGCACGTTACTTTGGAATACAAGCACTTTCAAGAAAGTCCAAATCGATGTGTGGCGCTTTTTCGGGAAACGAGAAGTTTGACAAGAAAATCAAGTAGTGGAAGACCTCGTAAACGTACTGCAGAGGCAGTCGCAGAAGTTCGAGAAATAATTAATAATGATCCCCACGTTTCAATTCCACGATCGTATCCTTACCGAATCACTACTGTTCGAGAATTGTTACCCGTTGATCCACCACCACAAAGGTTGCAGTTTTATAAATAATAAATACAACTTTGGGAGTATCTGACGCGTTTTATTTTTTGTTGTAAAGTAAGGTTGTTTTTCCCCATTACTTGTGCCATAATTATGCGCAGACATATCATATTTTTCCATGGCATGTTTTTTATTAGAAAGCCCCTTAGTTTGAAATTATGGCAAATTTTTAAAACAGAAACTTTTAACTTAACATATCATCTACATATTATTTTCATATAGCATCATCTATTATTTGAAATGACAAACAAAAAAGAACAAACTTTGAATATCAAATCGACAATTAAATGCAAAAAAATAGTTATGATCTTTTGTTTTTCGTTCGTCTTTCTCTTCGTATTCGTATTGACGCCTAAACGAGACGTTTCTTTTGTTTCTTCTGTCGGCGATTTCATTTTCTTACACTCCGCTGCTGTAGAAAAGTCGCTCTTCTTTTGTTTTTTGTTTTTGTTGTTTTCATCTATTTTCGCGTTGCTTTTTCTTATCAGTTTTATTATCATGGCTATTTACTTCTTTTGTTTTCTTATTAGCTTTGAGATTTTCGAAAAAAACAAAACGCCAATAATCATGAATCTTCGTTTGTTTGTTTTTTTTTTTCATGTTTTTTTAAAATGTAGGCGACTTCGTTTTCTATACATTGATCTTCTTTTGTTTTTTCTTTGTTCACCTTATTCGTCGTTGCTTTTTGCCTTTAATCAAATAATTATCACAGTTTTTTTTGTTTTCTTATTATTTCGAAAAATTCGCACGATAATCACTGATTTTCTTTTGTTTTTCGTTCATTTTTTTCTATTCGTCGCTTTCTATTCAAGTTTTGACGCTTCAAGCTTCAGGTAAGACAATTCTTTTGTTTTTTTGTCTTACTCTCTGCCGCCGTGGAAACGTCGATCTTCTTTTGTTTTTCGTTTTGTTTTGTTTTCTTGTATTTTCGCGTTGTTTTTTTTTTTGTTTTTAGCAAATTATGTTTTCTTATTAGCGTTGAGATTTTCGAAAAAAAAAGACGCCAATAATTATGGAATTTCGTTTGTTTTTTCTCCATCTTTTTTTAAAAAGTAGACGATTTTGTTTTGTATACATTGATCTTCTTTTGTTTTTCTTTGTTCATCTTATTCGTCGTCGCTTTTTTTAAATTAAATTAAGGTCTTGTTTCCTTATTACATATTTCGAAAATATCGATAATCGTTGATTGTCTTTTGTTTTTCGTTAATTTTTTCCTATTCGTCGCTTTTTTTTTAAGTTTTGACGCTTCAAGTTTCAGGCAAGACTTTCTTTTATTTTTGTTTTTTTTGTCAGCGATTTGATTTTCTTACACACCACTGTCGAGGAAATGTCGACCTTCTTTTGTTTTACTCCTCGCTTTTCCGCGTTGCTTTTTTTTAATCAAATTTATCATGGTCTTTATTAGACTTGAGATTTTCGAAAAACCCGAGCAATAATCACGGGTCTTCTTTTGTCTCTTTCGTCTTTTTGAAAATGTCGGCTGCGGTTTGATTTTCTTCACTTCACAAACGTCAATCTTCTTTTGTTTTTTTTTTGGTTTACCTTATTCTCCGTATTTTCACGTTGCTTTTCTAAATAAAATTGCCACGGTTTCTTCTTTTGTTTTTTTATGAGTATTGAGATCTTCTTTTGTTTCTCGTTCACTTTTTTCGTGATCGTCGCTCTTTGTTCAAGTTTCGTTCGGTTTCTTACAAACGAATCCATTTTTCACGTCACGACTGCCGACGCTTCAAACAAGAGTTTTCTTTTGTCTTTTCCGTCGACGATTTGATTTAAAATGCAAAAAAATAGTTACCTTAGATAATAGTTTAAAATAATGGCAGATTTCTGCAAGTAATTAAATCAAAAAGTTGTTAATTTTGAACTTCATATCGTCTTAATTTAGCGCCATCTATTATGCAAAATGACAACAAAGTTTCCACATCAAATTGCAATATAAATGTTAAAATTTTAGTTGATTTAATAATAGTTAAGAATAATGGCAATTTCTTTCTGCAAGTAATTAAATCGGAAACGTGTTAATTTTTAACTTCAAATCATATTAATATAGCGCCATCTATAACTCAAAATGACAAAACTTGTTCGATAACAAGTTTTGATATAAAATTGATGCTGTTGCAATTAAATGTTAAACATTAGTTGATAATACAGGGCTTCTATAAATGATTCTAACATCAAAGTAGGCATTGAATATTGCTTTGGATATTCCACCTTCTTTTGAATGTGTATTCTACTATCTGAGAATAATTTTGAACAGACATCGCAATGCTCCAAGTAATAAACCATTGTTCCTAAAACACACCAATATAAAATGTTTCAATTTTTGTTTACAATTTATTCCTTAAAATGATGATGTCGCACTAAATATGCTCCTGAAAAAGATGTTTGATTATTTAAGACCGACGAAAACCGATAAGTGAAAATAATAACAATTTCTTAAACAATAACAAAGCTGGATTGAATCGTGATTAAAAGTGAGGTTATGTTACCAGTGACTATGTTCGGTATCGGTGGTTAGTGGTACATGTTCGTATGTTTATCAGAGGTAATGCGATGTTAGAATCATTTATAGAAACCCTGTACATAGTTTAAAATAAATGTGTGTCATAATAATGGCAAATATCTCCAAGTACTTAAAACAGACACTAGCGCCATCTATTATTCAAAACGATGAATAAACCTTCAATATAAAATTGACGCTGTTGCAATTAAATGTTAAAAGTGTAGTTAGTTGATAATAAGAAGTTTAAAAAAACTATAATGTGAGTGATAATAAGCAAATGTCTTCAAGTAATTAAATCAAACACTAGTGCCATCTCTGATTCAAAGTGATGAACAAAGTTTCAATATTAAATTGACGCTGTTGCCATTAAATGTTAAAGTTGTGCTTGATAGTTTAAAATAATGTGTGTAATAATTACGGTACATTTCTTCAAGTAATTAAATTAGACAATAGCGCCATCTATTATTAAAAATGATGAACAAAGTTTCAAAAACAAATTGACGCTGTTGTAATGTAAAAAAATTCTAGTTTTTCACGACATGTAGTTTACAATAATGACAAATTTCTTCAAATGATTAAATCAGACGCTAGCGCCATCTATTATTCAATGCGACAAATAAAGTTTCAATATAAAATTGACGCTGTTGCAATTAAATGTTAAAGTTATAGTTGGTAATAAGTAGTTTAAAATATAATGTGTGATAATAACGGCAAATAAGTAATTAAATCGGACACTAGTGCCATCTATTATTCAAAATGATGAACAAAGTTTCAGTATCAAATTCACGCTGTTGACATTAAATGTCAGTTGTAGTTGATAATAAGTACATAATTTAAAATAATGTACGAGATAATTGTGGCAAAATTTTTTCGAAACAAAGTTTCGGAATCAATTACAATTAAATGTTACAATTAAATGTAAAAAAATTAATTGATAAGTATAAGTATATTAAATAATGTGTCTGCTAAACTGATAATAATGGCAAATATCTTCCTTAAGTAATTAAAACGGACACTAGCGCCATCTATTATTCAAGACGACAAATAAAGACTCAATATCAAATTAACGTTGTTGCAATTAAACGTAAAAATTTTAGTTAACATGTAGTTTAAAACAACAGCAAATTTCTTCAAGTAATTAAATCAGACACTAGCGGCATCTGTCATAAAAATGACAAAGTTTCAAAATCAAATTGATGCTGTTGCAGTTAAATGTAAAAAAAATAATTGATAAATAATAGTTTAAAATAATGTGTGTGATAAGAATGGCAAATTTCTTCTAGTAATTAAATCAGACACTAGTGCCATCTAACATTCAAAATAACAAACAAATTATAAATATTATGTTGACACTCTTGCTACTGAACGTTAAAATTTCGGTTGGTGCCAGTTTACAATAAAGCGCCATCTATTACGATATATGACAATCTATTACGAAAAAGATTGTAAAGCATAGTGTTGCAAAGTTAATTTTGATAAATTTGATTAACGGCGATTCGCCGGTAGACGGCGCTCAAGTGGTTTATTATTATTCCGACGCTTTTTAACAAATTTAATTTTGAAAAATTCAATGAAGTAAATCGTTATATCGGCGATAACTTTACTTTTGTTTGTTGTTGTTTTTATTTACATCCGCCGTTCGCAGATAGATGGCGTCCCAGTGACTTATTACTGTTTTGACACGCTTTTTAACGAACTTTAAATTAAGAAATTTAATAACGATTTTCAATCGATAGTTTTCCTTTTGTGAATTAGCAATTAAATCAGAAACTTGTTAATTTCTAATTTCATAACATAATAATTTAGCGCCATCTATTATTCAAAATGGCAATGTTCTCAAAGTAAAATTTATAATTCTATGTATTTCTGATAGGCGGATAAGTACGGTTTGCCTTTTATTTTCTAAGGCACAGTACTACTCGTACAATCGGAGGTTGATCGTCTTTTGTTCTTGAAAATGTCTTACCACTGCTTTTTTCTCTACTTTTTGCGTTGGGTTGACCGTGACCCTTAACCTTTTTTGGAACTTCGTTTTATGAAATTTAATTTTTTAAACATTTTTTGATTTAAGTTGAACCCTAACCGCTCAATTGAAATTTTTTATAGTTTTTTTCTCTATTTTTTTCTTGGGTTGGGCTGACCTTGACCTTTAACTTTTTGAACCTCGTTTTATAAAACTTTAATTTTTTAAACATTTTTTGCCCAGGGTTGAACCTAAAGCGTCTCCAACCTCGTCAATTTTAATTTTTTAAGGTTTTTCCCCTACTTTTTTTCCTAGATTGGGCTGACTTTGACTTTTAACTTTTTTGAACCTCGTTTTATAAATTTTAATTTCTTAAACATTTCTTGCCTAGGGTTGAACCTTAACCGTTTTGAATCTCGTCAACTGAAATTTAAATTTTCTCCCTGTTTTTTGCCTTGGGTTGGGTTGACCTTGAATTTCGATCTTTCTCATCTATTGAAGTTTTAATTTTTTAAAGATTTGTTTCTAATTTTTTGCCTTTAATCTAACCCTGTGTTCTTGAAATTAAATTTTTCTTTGAAGTGTTTTTACCATTTTCTTTTCCTCGGCTAGAGTTGACCTTGACCTTTAACCTTTTTGAACCTCGCCTCTTGAAATTGAAATTCTTTAAAGTGTCTGGCCTATTTTTTGTCTTGGGTTGAGTTGACCTTGACCTTTATTTTTTTTAACCTCTTTTTATGAAATTTAATTTTTTTACCTAGGGTTGAATCTTAACCGTTTTGAACCTCGTCAATTGAAATTTTAAGGCCTTTTCCCTATTTTTACCTTGGGTTGGGGCGACCTTGATCTTTAACTTTTTTAAACTCGTTTTATGGAATTTAACATAATTAAAGCTGGTTCTTGTCCGATGAAAATTGTATCACAAACTCTTTTAAACGGACACTAAATGGCGCACAAACACAATCTTTGATAACAAGAAAACTAAAAGGTATAGGTATAGGGAATGCTAATACCAATCGATGTAGAATTTAATTCTGTATCTCATGATATAAAAATATACGGGGTGTTCCATTTACGGAAATTGAGTTTTGGGCAGTTAAACATAATGACCTTTGACACAATATTTTGACCACCCTATGAATTTTTCAGGGATAATTAGGATATGATTTGAAAGTCTGAACATTATACTTTTAAACGATATCTCACTTCAATCTTTAAATTTGAAATTGGCGTAAATACATTGTCTTAAATGAAAGGTCACCAAAACAACTTTTTTAAATAAATTTGAAGATATCTCAAAATCGTTTACACTTAGGTATAGGGAAGCTTTAGCATATTTTATTTAAAATAATGTGTAGAATCAGAATTTGCAGTAAAAAGTATAGCATTCCATTTAAAATAAGAAAGTTAACGGCGACTTCCGGTATAATCGGAAGTGATATAAAAGTGAAAATATTTTAGTCTGAAAGATCGCTTTCCCTTAGGGCAGTGTACTAATTTTCAGAATTTTTGTATATTCCCTTCCCCGAAAACTTTTAATAGGCCACTCTATTTGGGAGACCCTGTATTAAAAATTTTTTTTTAAGAAGAAATCGAAATTCGTTGTGAATTGACAGTATTTTATTTCTGTCCCTGGACAAGGAAAAAATGAAATATGCCGTGAAATTGGTCGCCCCTCTTTTTTGTCTTTAATTTTTAACGAAGAAATGAAAACGGAAAGTTCTCTTTTAGACGGACGGATGTCTTTTGTTTTCTTACGAAAAAAAATAAAACATTTTTTTTTCTAAAGATGCACGTCGTGAAATCTCGCAGTTTGTTTCTATTTTTGTCGAAAACATGAATATCTCTTGTAAACAGTCGGTCGCCTTTTGTTTTAATTTTCGACGAAAAAATGAATACCTCTTATAAACAGTCGAACGCCTTTTGTTTTTATTTTCGACGACAAAACAGTATTTTGTTTTAGTTGTAATTTATGACTTTAATACGATAAGAAAATTTCAAAAAAGAAAAAAAATGTAAGTTGTTGAAATTTAACGTTCATGAATAAACAATAAACAAGCAAAATTAACGCCGATTTTGCACAAAGCAGTTCGTCGGACGTTAATTAAACTAACTTAAACAAACGTTCTCCTTTCCGCCTATTAATTAGGTTTTCTCGAAAACACAAAAATATTCGTTCCTCGGGGGCATCCCAGCGCGGCATGTTTACGCGCGCTTATTTTCGGCGAATGCCGCATTTAAATTAATATCATCTCGCGTACAGATGTTTCGCGCAGACGTCCGTCCCCTGTTTAATATTCCGGCGGTGTTTTCCTCTCGGTTTTCGCTTAAAATGCGAAAACTTAAGCCGGGGGACTTTCCGGTGCGCCCACTTCTTACGCACGCCAGGCATCTTCGACTCGTTAAACGTAAATATTGTATGTTGATGAGGACGAGGGTGGAATTTTCTTCATTTTCTCGTTTTTCTTCGCCGCCGGCCGGAAACAATTCCGTGTTTATTTTGTTGAGGAAACGAGAAATCATTTTGCCAACGTACAATACATATTTTATAATTATTAAGTATACGCTTTTCAAACATGCACTGTAAACAATGTTAACGTGAAATTACAATGAAAGTAGCTTGCAACTTTGTATTCTGCCATTTGCAGCACATTTTCTTTTGTTTTTTTATACATCCTTCAAAGCACACTTCATAAATTCCCCTCACAACACCTGTGTGAACCCTTTTTTAAAAGAGTTTCGGTGAAAACAAATGATGGTTTAGAGATTTGAGTTACCTTCAAGTTGGCTGGTGAAAGGTGGTGAAAATGCGAGAGTTTTATCTTCAAAGGGCAAAGTAACATACGATACCTATGACTGTGAGCATGTGGCTTTCAGAGTCCTTGCTGAAAATAGGGGTCTCCATGGACACGACGCAGGAGTAGGAACCCGACGCTGAAAAGTCTAAATTTGACAGCTGCAGTTGTTTCTCGCTGCTGTTCGCTTTCTGGAAAAAAAAAGAACGACGCCCCGTTAATAATTTGGCTCCTGCAATAACGTGCGCCTTAAAAATACACAATTTAATTTAACTATTAATGCAAAAATTATTTTTCAAATATTTTTTTTTAATATACGGCGTGTTTCATAACTCAAGTCGAAACATACGAAAAATTCATTAAATCAAAAGAAACAAAAATTAAATAAAACAAACAACGAAGAATAAGATGAATGAGAAAGAATTGACGATATATCCTTCTTTTGATTTTCAGCATCTCCCCGTAAACACACTTAAATAAAACGAAGCAGGAAATTAAAACAAAAGAAAACTCCTTTTAATTTTAATAATAATAGTAAGTAATAGCCTTTATTTACTTAAACGCAATAACAAAAAGAGCACACAAATCGCTTGCGTACTTGCTATAAACCGCACGAACTTAATGAGGTGAAAAGTCCATGATGAAAATAATTTCTACAAGATCGAAATTTTTATGCACTTTATAAATAACTACAGGGGGTACTCTAAACTCTAAATATTCTAGCGGACCACTCCGTGACCCGCCCTGTATACATTACACATGTTACACAACGAAATCTTTAATTTTGAAATAAATCAGCGCCGTCTGTTGACGATTTCTCCAAAAACTTAGGTCGATCGTTTCTTGTCGTTATTAAAAACAAGTACAGATGGCGGGAGATTCATTTGACTGACTTCTTTATTAAGAAGTTGTCGGATGACTTTCTTGATCAGTTTGTTTGATGACTCCCTTGATTAATTGATTAAACGGTTCGTTACTAACTTGATTTATGGATCTATTCTGCGCATCTCTGTATCTTTCTGTAGGCTTATGGATGATATGCAATTCTGCGTTCCCTATTGCTTCCAGAAAACCTTACAGACTCGTAAATATTTACGAGTGAGTTTAATGGTCCCGGAAAGTTACGGAAATTGTCGTAATTAATAGGTAGTAGTCAAAATTAGTAAAAAAACATGAACGTTTTAAATAATAATAATAATAATATTGCTTTTTTCATTGGATTATTACTAGAAGAAGATGATAATAGGTAAAGAAATTCAAGAGTAAAGAGTGGGTATATTTTTGACTTTATAAATATTTCAGAAACTTTTTGCGAATTCAAAGGAGACGACTGCGAGATGAAATGGATCCTTTCAATATCCCTGATATACAATTTATTACATTATTCCGACTAAATAAGCAAAGTGTAATAAATTTAATTAACGACTTAATGCCTTACATACCAAACAGAACTAATAACACAATACCTGTTACAGGAAGAGTCCTTAGTGCATTGCACTTTTTAGCAGTTGGATCTTATCAGAATTCAGTAGGTACATGTACTTGGATTTCTATTAGTCAAGCTACAGTTAGCAGATCGATAAATGAAATTTGTTCACTAATTTTTGAACATTTATTACCTATTTGGGTTAAATTTCCCATTACACGTGATGAAGTTGTTGCTGTAAAACAAGAATTTTTTAGAAAATATGGACTGAGAGGGGCGATAGGGGCTGTCGATGGAACTCATGCACCTCCTCGTACAGATATTAATCATTCCCCATTTATTTATATCAATAGAAAAGGAAAACATTCAATCAATGTAATGCTAATATCAGATGCAAACGCAAAAATTTTAGCATGTAATGCAAGGTTTCCCGGTTCCGTACACGATGCTGCTGTTTGGCAAACTAGTTCCATAAGAAATCATTTACGAGTGACTCATGAACAGGGTGATAGAAGCAGTCATTTGATAGGAGATAGTGGTTATCCCCTTGAACCTCGGCTATTCACTCCATTTCTAAACCCGAGAAATCCAGGAGAAGAAGCATTTTAATAATACACTGAGTTCTGCAAGAAATGTTATTGAAAGGACTAATGGGATATTGAAAGGTAGGTTTCAGTACTTGTCAAGACATCGAACCTTAATACAACATCCTGTTAAAGCCAGTACTATAATATATACTTGTTGTGTGCTACACAATATTGCAAAACATGCAAATCTGTTAAATGAAAATGACATCGAAATGCCAGATGAAGATTATCCAAATAATGAACCAGCAGCCAATTTAGATGCTATTTATCAAGTAGGAGCAGCAGCTAGGGCTGATTACGTTAGAAATAATTTTATGTAACAAAAAGAGTTTCTTTATTTTTATACATATGTATTTGTATTTAAATTAAATAAATAATATACAACGAAAAAGTTTATTTACCTTTATCCTTAAATATTTACTTTAAATAAAAATTCTAGGAACAATCTAATTACCTATAATGAAAAATCGGGATGGAGAAATGCAAAGCGTTTAATTTCAAAATCCAGTTTTTCTCTCAATTTTAATATAATTCTCATCAAACTTTCTGAATACTTCATTCAACAAGTTCATTTTGATTGGTGGTATTTTGTTCAGTAGTTTGTAAAAGATTTTCAGCTAAAAGTGAGAGAGGCTTAGGTCTTGATCTTGACGGTCTTGTTGAAACATTTTGGTTTGAATGACATGCGGTATTATCCAGCTTGTTTTCCTTTTCAATATTGGTAACTACTATTTCATTCTCATCAACATTACCATCAAAGAAACTTCCTGTTATGTCCTCTGCAGGTGGAGTTGGTGAAACAGGTATGCCCTCGTAAACTGTAATATTTTTTGCACCTTCTACTGTGACTCGTCCCCAAACATTTAATGCCCTCTCTTCTAAATCATTCAATTTGATATGTGCACTTGGACCTCCTCCTGTTTTATATCTATGACTTGTAATTTTTCTAGCTTTTGCTTTTGTTGCATATTTCCAATCAATAAACCTCTAAAAAAAAAAACAGATGTACACATTGTTCATACATTTGTTCATACTTTTTTCCACTCTTCTAAATTTAAGACGGGTCCATCTCCTCCCAGCCCATTTAATTGTAATGTTAACTCTTCCCATTTGTTCTGGATGTAGTTAGGTCCTAAAGTGGGATTTACCGTATTTGACCTAAAGGCATAATCGTTTTCCATTGCTTCCAAGTATAATTCATATTGTGAGTTGGTAGTATTTTTTGTTCTTTTTCTCTTCTTGATATTTTCACTGAAATCATAAATATGTATTATAGCGTTTTCGATTGACCGCACTAGTGCGCACTCAGAGTATCTTCATCTCGTGTTATTACATGGGGTTAAAAGGAGATGCAAATACACTGAGTGCAACCGGTGCATGTGAATCGAAAATGCTATTAGTAACACATACTAATAAATGAATAAAAACGAATTTCTACAATTTTTCTGTTTTTTATGTGAAACTGAAATTTATACCTACAATGCTGTCTGAAATAAATTTTACAAAATTTACCTCATTTTCTCCACACATACACACACTTTTACTGTTGCAGCCGATTTAAGTAACAACAACTTTGAGGTTATGTTTTACTGTAAATTTCGCCGTAAAGTATTAGACCTGAAGTTGCAGTAGTTCCTTTGAACCATCGTAAGTGCGGTATTTACAGGCGGGATCCCAGTATTGCCACATTTACGATTCTGTAAAATGTCAGTTACAGGATAATCGTAAGTTATATTTTTACAGATTTACGAAAATCTTACGAGTAAACGCAGAATAGACCTATTAGATAGTGTGTGCCCATAAATTGAAAAAATCAATGCGATAGTTCGCCTTTCGTTAGCACAACCCCTTTGTGCACCACCACGACAACATCGTCGACGTAAATTGGTGGCAAGTTTCCTTCGGCCCTTCTCCGGTTAGTTACTTAGTTTAATTGCGTTCGCGATTATTACCAACTTAGTAAATTAATGCCGAACCCCCCCCTCCTCATTAGGCGCTGCGGCGGTGTTGTTCTCCGCCTAATATCGCAAAAATGAAAGCAAAACGGCGGCGGGGATTTCGTTTTAATTTGGCCTGTAATTTCTCTTTAACGAGACTTGTTTTCCGGAGATTTAATTAAGGCGTAAGTAATTTTTTTGCCCGCACTCACAATCAGTTTTTATGAAAAATCAAGATGCTTCCCTTCGAAACTGAGGGGCGCGTGAAGGGTCGTTTTGATATAAAATAATAAAGCGATTTAACGCATCTTCGCGATTGTAATTTCAGTGAAAACTTTCTGCAAAATCTTAAATTAGCTGAGAAATATACAGGGTGAGTACTTGCCTTAATGCTTCCTGTAAAAAGTGAAACGTTGCAACTTACCCCTGTTGCAAAAAGTCTCGCCCTCCCCTATTAAATAAGTGTGAGTTTGGTTGCCTAATTTAAGTCATCGCGTGAGACACTTCTATCTTCTATTCGTCACCCCCTGCACTGAATACTTCCTAAAGCACGGGTAGCAGTTGCCTCAATGCTTCCTGTAGAAAGAAAAACTTTGCAACTTACCCCTGTTGCAAAAAGCCTCGCCCTCACCTATTAAAATAAGTGTGAGTTTGGTTGCCTAATTTAGGTGATCACGTGGGACCTCGGGAATAGTACGGGTATGTCTTTGATGCCACGTACAAATAATTTAAAAAAATTACAGTTATACAGGATGTCCCGCGACGTAACGTTACTAGTCCTTCTACGTGACAAGCAATTATTCAAACTAGGAAGTAAAATAATATTCCCTTACTCTTAAGGTATTTGGATTTGTTGTAATAAATAAATTCCAGGCGTTTTTTAAAATCAATAAAAGAATTAGAAGTGATTAGAAAATAAAATTTATTATTGTCACATTTCTGTTTATACTGAAATATTTTCTTTACATTTTTTTGAGGCCGCAGAATTAATTGAAAATAGTAATGCTATGGGTAACCAAGGTGCAATAACAAAAATTAAATTTTAAACACCCTGTATTTCTAAAATAGAATGCTTTTGTTTGGAATGTTTACAATGACTAGTAGGGGGATTCCCAAACGAGTTACAGATTGGGATACCTACTTAACCTACATATTTTAAAATTAGATATGATTGATTAAAAATTTTAATAAATTAGGTGTTACAGGTGTGAGTTTGATGCTATGTATAAATAATCAGAAAATTTTGGCATTTACTTAAGTTCTTTTTATACAAAAACTACTTTTTACTCGTTTTTTTCTTTAAACGAGAACGACTCACTGTCTAAGCGACAGAGACGGTTTGCTTTATGGAGTTTGATGCCTTAGACTGTAACTTTTTTGCGACTTTTCGACCACTCGTCGATTTATTTTCAAATTTCTATTTTTTTTTTGTGATTCTGAAAATCTAGAAAATTATTTTTTTGTTTAAAAGAGAAGGTCTGCTGCAAATGAAGATAGGTAGGTACCTTAAAGTTAGGTATGATTGATTAAAAAATTATGACACAAGTTCTTCCTTTATAGGGTAAGTCCGGGGGAGATGACCTTAGTTTTTTTGGAACTCTGTAGCTTCAAAACTATAATGATTCAAATAACTGGTCCTAATTCAACGCAAACTTTAATTATAGCTTCTTATAATGGTTGACGTAACATTAGAAAAAAAAACACAAAACACAGTTTTAAAAAAATGACGACTGGTCATCTCTACCGGTAGGTGGGTATGTCCAGGATTGATGGACCTAAGCATTGGGGTGAGATGGCCAGTCCCGCTTTTACCTTTTCCCCTTTGCCTTACATTTCTCTTCTCTGACCCCAAGCTGAACACATATCCTCAAATTCAGTGCAATTTTCATGCATCCATAGCTTACAAATGTTACATTGCAACCAGTCTTCAACAAGTTTCGTCCTGTAATAATTTGCACCGCATCCACGACAGTTATCTTTCTCCCTTTCTTCGTCATCGGTATCTGAGGTGTTGTACAGGACGGGTTCCTCTTCATCACTGCTGCTTTCAGAAATTCCCTTAATTGCTTTCCGCTTTCTTACATTTAAAACATTCTTAGTACTTCTCTTGTTCAATCAAAATCTCTTTTCCTTTTCTAATTTGACTCCGTATCTCTTTGGCCTTCGTTTCTTTTTGTTTGGTTTTTCGATTTTCTATGTGCTGATCGGCAAAGCTTCGCGCTGGAGCTGAATCACGTACCTACTATTTTAGCAGTACCTCCAACAAACACGTAATCTGGTATGGCTCGTGGGTTAAATGGCATGGATTCATGTTGCCCGAAATGCAGAAACTACGTTCTCGGATGAAGCAGCTTTTCCCCAAGCTTGATTGAGTAAAGCACCAAACTGAAGTCTTGTGATACGTCGACC
The DNA here is from genome assembly GCA_958336345.1 of Dorcus parallelipipedus. Taxonomy (NCBI): domain Eukaryota; kingdom Metazoa; phylum Arthropoda; class Insecta; order Coleoptera; family Lucanidae; genus Dorcus; species Dorcus parallelipipedus. Next base: position 4,846,892 of record OY284478.1, on the reverse strand, counting down.
TGAGTGCTGCTTTATCCAAAGTCTACTGATTCGTAAAAATGACTTTTAAGCGACTTAAAACGGCCACATCTAACGGTTGCAAATAGTGAGAAGTATGACTTGGCATAGACGATATTTTCATTTGCATATTCTAGCATTTCGACAGAATTGCAGTGTGTAGAATGGCCGTCTAGTAAAAACAACACTTTTCAGACTTGTTTTCTAGGAACAAAGTGGATTTTCAACCAATCTAAAAATATGGCTGAAGTTATGTAAGCAGACTTCTCAGACGGGAACAGATGGCAATCCATCTTCGAACTTTGACTTCTTGCTTTTTCCTTTCATAATGCATGCTGGTGGTAAGAAAGTTCCTTCTGCATTACAACACGCAATTACTGTTATTGTCTTGATTCTTGAATACACAGACAAACAAGAAGTGGTGAGAGAACATGGAGAAAATGTCACGGAAAAACGTGCGTAAAACATTAACATTATCGGAAAATAAAATAAGTGAACCGAAATGATCCTCTTAACGATTTAAAAAACAAAAGAAGATCATCAAATTTAAAATTGTAAAAAAATACAAAAACATTTATTCCGGAAAGACAGAAGACGATCAGATTAACAGGTAAGCATTATAGGAAAATAAAACCAATCAACTGAAACGATTTTCTTAATGATTAAAAAAACAAAAGTTGATCAAACTGACGAGTTGACTTGATCGGAAAATAAAACATTTAAAAATGTAATACCTTTTATACAGGGTGTTTTCGAACTGAGTGCAAAAATTTCACAGGGTGGTAGCTTGGATAAAGACGATCAAAAAAATGTTGTATAATATGATGTCCGAAATGTAATCGTTTTCGAGAAAAAAAAATATTGAATGTCAAAAACTTACGACAAATGCGAAGAATGGAAATTCCTGCGTCTAAAGTAATGTTCTCGTTGGGAATGAACAATGTTTCTTCATTAAATTTTTATGTCAGCTTCGCGAAAATAAATTTGTCGTTGCTTTAAATTTCGAATAAACGAAGAAATGAACGTCTGACAACACCCCAGATCCAAAAATCCGCATCCAGCCGAAAGTATTTTATGAATTTATTTATTTCTTCATACATATAACAATTTTTGATCGTCTTGTTCCAACCTACCACCTTGTGAAATTATTGCACTCAATTCAAATACACCCTCTGCATATAAGTCGATCTTAAAGTAATCAAAAATATTGTTTAAATTTTTTTTAGCTGTTTCCTTGTATACAGATATAGATATTTTGATTGTTTTTTTGTGTGTGACGGAGAAGGAAGAGAAAGAGCAGAAAGTGAGCATTCTCCTAATAAAATGGAAAGGTGTATAAATTCACGCATTAGATAAAATAAGTTACACGAAGTTTTCGGGGCGCGCGATAAAGTTGTACACGATCTTAGCGTAGTCCGTAAATCCGTCTTAATTTACGCCCAAAACTACACCCAAGTTTCTGCACGCTAACATCAGCCTCAAGTGCCAGAAATCTTCCTTCTCCGACGTTATCTGTCTTCGTCGACGCGCGGAGGCGTTTCCCGATTGATTTGTTCCGGGCTAAGCGAAAACATCAAAAGTTAATGATTTATTAACTTCTAGCCTGTTGAAATCGTACGAAACATAAAAGCGCAAGTTTTTATGTCAAATCTACATGCGAATGTACTCGCGTACAGAGGGCGTTAGTACACGTTTTTTTTCTTGCACTCATTGTTATTAAAAAACACAACCAGGCTGAAATGATACGGTCATTATTCAGTGTCGATTGCAATTGACAAGTTGCCAGTTTTTCTGGTTTAATTTTTGTAGACGAATAAATTAAATAGTCGGCGGACAAATTCACTCGCATCACCGCCCTGCGAAAGAACTGAGAACGTCCCGTTTTTTATCAATCACGTTTTCAAAAGTTATCTAAAAAAAAAACCTAACTCAAATTGATAATAGATAAATAAATAAAAAAGTAAATGAAATTAAAATTAAATAAATAAAATTTTTATGAAGAAATTTAATGTGAATGGAAATTATTTCTTAATGACAAAGAGGAACCGTGGTGGACTTGCTATCTCCCAAACTGGATTTTTACTTTTCCTCCACTGCGATGAAATCTTAAAATTTAATTAACATAAAGACGTGGAGATTGGGGAAGAACAAATTAATACAATTAAAATAGAAAAAAAAAAACAAGTGACGATCAAATTCCTTTGAAGAAACAATATGGAAGAAATTCTAATAAAGCGAAATAAAACAAAATGCAATAAACATTTCCCGAAACAAGACAATTTGGGAAACGAAAACAAAATACAAACGCAGTTTTCTTGTTCGTTGAAAATAATCGAAATATAATTTTATTATTTTCTTCTTTTTAACCCACGTCTCGCTCCACAACGACGGCTTAGAATTTTAAACTTAAGTAAAACTTTTTAATTTAAGAGATCTACAACGCAAAATTATTTTCATCTCTACAGAGTGAATCAAAACAGTGGTGCCGGACACAACTTTTTTATTTTAAATGGCATGCCCTATATATGAAACCAAATTTGGATTGCCCATAGAATTCTACACATTTTTTGTATACCATTATCTATACCTAAACCTAATCGTTCTTGAGATATTTAACATTGTCTAAAAACTGCCGTTTGCAGCCACTATTTTATTTATTTTTAACTCTAAGAAAAAGATTTTTGGTACAGATGTAGTTGATATATAAGCTTATCATAAGCAATTATTAAATGTACTTTTGTCACTACAGGGTGGTCATAGTAATAAACAAAATCTCAGAAATTTCAAAATGACAAAACTCAATTTTCTTAAATAGCATGCCCTATATTTTTCTATCCTAAATTCTTCGTTTAATAAAGTACTTTCATTTTTGTTAAGTATGTCTTATACCTATCTGAGATATTTTCTGAGATTTTCAGATCTATTTGAATTATTTCTTTTAAAACGAACACTTGTCTAAGGTGGCTATGGAAAACCGGCAAGCAATGAACCGGTTGACATTAATAATTATTTTTCAAAGTGTTAGACTGTTGGGAACTTGTTAAGACATGAATTATTAAATTTATTGAATTATTTCTTTACTAAATGGTTGCACAGCGAAAATTGGTTGGATTCGCTGGCAACGGGCTTGACGCTTGGTCGGGCAATTATAGGTGTGTGTTCGAATCCCCACCTGGTACATATGGGTCTTATGTGAGAAATGGAACACTTATGTGTTGGATTGTGTTCAGGATTCATTTCGGCCCCTTCGAACTAGGTTATCTGCGTTTTCCCGGTTTGTAAGACGAATGCCGATGGAAAACACCTAGTAGGTCGGTCGCAGCCGCAGCGGGAAATATTACAATAGACAGCTTAACGCATCCCTGACAAGCTCATAGAGAGCATGGGGCATGTATGATGTAAGTACAAAAAAATGTATAACTCTTTAAAGGAGTCACGTACTTGAACTAACTAATGCCTGTACATTATTGTCACTTGAAAATTAATTATCAAAGTCAAGAGCTTCATTTGTTTTCCATTTTCCACGGCCACCTTAGATAATAACTCGTTTTAAAAGAAATAATTCAAATAAATCTAAAAATCTCAGAAAATATCTCAGATAGGTATAAGACATACTTAACAAAAATGAAAGTACTTTATTAAACGAAGAATTTATGATAAAAAAATATAGGGCATGCTAAGAAAATTGAGTTCTGTCATTTTGAAATTTCCGAGATTTTGTTTATTACCATGACCACCCTGTAGCGATAAAAGTACATTTAATAAAGGCTTATGATAAGCTTATGTATCAACTACATCTGTACCAAAAATCTTTTTCTTAGAGTTAAAAATAAATAAAATATGAATAAATAAAATAGTGGCTGCAAATGGCAGTTTTTAGGCAAAATGTTATATATCTCAATAACGGTTACGTTTAGGTATAGGCAATGGTATACAAAAGATGTGTAGAATTTTATGGGCAATCCAAATTTGGTTTCATATATAGGGCATGCCATTTGAAATAAAAAGTTGTGTCCGGCACCACTGTTTTGATTCACTCTGTAGAGATGGAAATAATTTTGTGTTGTAGATCTCTTAAATTAAAAAAGAAATTGTGTTGAAAATTTTTTTATATCTTCAGTAGTTATGGAGATATGGCCCGAGAACACAGTTTGGGACACCCTGTGTAATAAGAAAAAGGACTTGAGAAATAAAATGCAAAACAGAAAAAATTTGTTGGATGAAAGAAGAGAAAAGAGAATAGTCTCAATAAGAAAAGTCGACTGAAAAATTTAGTTATTGCATTAAAAAAAAACACTACGATCGAATTTTTTTAGAAATAATAAGAAAGAGAACTTGTATGAATAAATATGAAAAATTTGAATTTCAAGAGCTAAGGTTCGAAAGGGTTAACGGTCAAGGTCAAGCCAACCCAAGGCAAAAATAGAAAAACTTTTTAAAAAATTAAAATTTCAAAGGGCGAGGTTCAAAAAGGTCAAAGGTCAAGGTCAAACGAAATTTCAAGGTCAACCCAACTACACCTAACTATATTCAACCCAAGAAAAAAATTAAAACTTAAAAAATAAAGGTCGTGGTTAAAAGAAATTTTCAAGGTCAACCCAACCCAATTCAACCTACTGAAGAATTCAGTTCTTGAATAAAAAAAAACTACGATCGACTTTTTTTTAGAGATAATAAGAAAGAGAACTTGTATAAATAAGTATGAAAAATCTTTAATAAATTTGAATTTCAAGAGTTAAGGTTCGAAAGGGTTAACGGTCAAGGTCAAGCCAACCCAAGGCAAAAGTAGGAAAACTTTTTAAAAAATTAAAATTTCAAAGGACGAGGATCAAATAGGTCAAAGGTCAAGGTCAAATGAAATTTCAAGGTCAACCCAACTACACCTAACTATATTCAACCCAAGGAAAAATTAAAACTTAAAAAATAAAGGTCATGGTTAAAATAAATTTTCAAGGTCAACCCAACCTAATAATTCAACCTACTGAAGAATTCAGTTATTGAATTGAAAAAAGAACAAACTACGATCGAATTTTTTTTAGAGATAATAAGAAAGAGAACTTGTATAAATAAGTATGAAAAATCTTTAAAAATTTTGAATTTCAAAAGACGAAGTTCGAAAAGGTTACAGGTCAAGGTCAAGCCAATCTAAGGCAAGAATAGGAAAACTTTAAAAAATTAAAATTTCAAGGGACGAGAATTAAAAAGGTCAAGGTCAAATGATATTTCAATGTCAACTCAACTGCACCTAACTATATTCAACCCAAGAAAAAAATTAAAACTTAAAAAAATAAAGGTCTTGGCTAAAAGAAATTTTCAAAGTCAGCCCAACCCAATTCAACCTACTGAAGAATTCAGTTCTTGAATAAAAAAAAACTACGATCGACTTTTTTTTAGAGATAATAAGAAAGAGAACTTGTGTAAATAAGTATGAAAAATCTTTAATAAATTTGAATTTCAAAAGACGAAGTTCGAAAAGGTTACAGGTCAAGGTGAAACCAACCCAAGGAAAGAAAATTGGAAAAATCTCTTTAAAAAATTTTCTAGGGACAAGGATCAAAAAAGTCAAAGATCAAGGTCAAATGAAATGTCAAGGTTAACCAACTACACCTAACTATATTCAATCCAAGAAAAAATTAAAACCTGCTGATTAATTACCTTGAATTTTCGGTTTTCTATAAGGATCGTCGTTCGCTCTCTGTTTTATCGACATGTTCTGTCCACGCGAAACCAGTAAGGGTGACAAGGATGTGTGAAATAAAAATGCAAACTAATTCTACTTTATTTAATTTTTCGAAGACAAGTCCTCAGATTAATCAAAAACTTGTCAGTCAATTAAATTATTTCCTCGCTTTGAAATAAACAGCACAGTATAAGTAATTATCCAGGAGCGTCACTTAAACGTCAGTATCAAAAAAGCGGCCATACTGTTTGATACCCTTACGGAAAATGTAATGTAATTTGCAAATCGGTCATACTGTTTGATACCCTTACGGAAAATGTAATGTAATTTGCAAATCGGTAGTTATTAAACAAAATAGCAAATGTGACGGTTATACTCGAGTGACGCTACTGAGTAGATTCTTATACTGTGTAAACGACGTCATAATCTGCGAGAACAAAAATCCCTAACAAACTATCCGCCACTGACTTGAAAGCATTCATCAGTAATTAAAAAACTTATAATAACAGTACGTCTTTACGAGTGAAGAAAACTCAATATTATTATTATTATTATTACGGCGATTTTCAAATGTTTTGTTTCCAAAATATAGGAATTAAGTAATTACGAATTTTATTCTCTACCAACCAATTGGTAACATAATATACAGGTATTCCATTAAAAAAGTGTCTTTTTGATTTTATCTCATCAACGCAACGCTTAATTGTTTTTTTTTTACTGCGCCACTGGAATCAGTGTAAAAAGTAGGTACTACTAATTTGCCAATTAACCGTATTTGTAGCTTTTATAATAACAAAGTTAGCAATAGTGCCGGTTTAAGTTTGAACTGTATTGTTGAGACTTGAGACTAAAATAAAAGAAAAAAATAAAATAAAAACTTTTTATTTTTCGTACTCTAGATAAAATTTATTATCTGCACTTATCAATGTTGTCCATATAAATTGAAAGCGAGATTTTTGAACGGAACTTCGTGATTGAATCCGACAGGCAAAGATAGAGGACACGAACGGATAGAATACAGCAGCAGCAGCAGCAGCAGCAACAACCTTAGAATTATTGCGTTAGCTAATTTTGAGAAAATAAAAGCAAACCCGTCTCGAAACCGGTAATTCTGTTTATAGTCTCGGCCTGAAGCCTTCAGAGATAACACCGGAGCACACGAGGAGATCGATAACTCTCAGCTCAGCAACGTACGACACGAGATAATTTTATTTGTTGGGTCGTTAAGAGCAACCGTAAGAGAGCGCGCGCGAAAAGGGAAGAAGAAGAAGTCGTTCGATATTTAAACGCGATTCTAAATAAGGGTGCCGCGCCGCCGAAAACAATCGAGGATCGCCCTTTATCCAATTAAGGGAAGAGTGTGACGCGAATCAGATCTGCAAATACATATATACTTTAGGGTCTCGACGAGATCCGATTAAATTAACGTGTGCGAAATGTACCCCAATGTTTTCTTTTTTTCTTTTTGCTCTGCGACTCTCGATGAAATCGTCCCCTTTGGGCGTTTGAATACATATTTTAACGCGTGGACTTTTCATTGTCGACTCCAGCTAATTTCAATTCAATTTGCGCTTAACCGTGCTTAATTGATTTGTTTTGCGCGACGCTAAATGAAGAGAGAATTCAAAAATTAAAAAAAAAAAAAACACTGCGGAAAAGGCATTAATTTACATGTAACATAACAGTAGACCCCTTTACAATTAGTAATAAATTTAACACTTATTTTTCTGAGTTACCACATAGATTTTTAAAAGATCTTCCGCCACAAAGGGGACACTTTAGACAATTGCTTCAAAAGGGTCCAGTAGACGACAATACAGAATCGATGCTTTTGAGTCCGGTTGATGAAATTAATAGAATAACCATTTTCCTTAAAAATTCCTATTGAGCCCTTTGCAGACATTATAAACTGTTGTTTTCTGCGTAGCCAATTTCCAACATATTGTAACGATTTTACGGGTCCTATTAATTTTTATTTTAAACAAAACACGAAATAGTTAACAAACTAATTTATTTAAAAACACTAACATTTATTTACAAGCTACATCTTATTTATTTTAACAGCCGAGTGAAAGTTTAACACGAACTTTTAATGCCGAACTATTTAACGCTGAATCCTTGTCGCCCCTCCTGCATTTGATATACCGAAGCTGTTGTTCTCGTATTTTTCTGGAAGGCGACAGACTGTCTGGTCTAGTTTATTCCGCCGTCAGAATTCTCTAGGCTGCCGCCTGAGACGCGTCGACTAGACGGCTGTGACGCAAGAGACAGTCTGACGCCGGCTGGTGTCGACGAATCATTAGAATATTTAAAACTCTCCAAAATAGTACCAATCCATAAGAAAGATGCCAAAAATTATATAACAAACTATAGGCCAATTTCTATTCCATGTTCACTAGCTAAAATAATAGAAAGAGCAATTCACAAAAGAATGCTTAATTTCTTTGAAAACCATTCCTTACTGTCAAACTAACAACACGGATTTAGGTCTGAAAAGTCAACAAGTACTGCATTACAACAAAATCGGTATATAACAAATTAAATAATAATCATATAGCCGCGGTGGTGTGCTGTGATCTATCAAAGGCTTTTGACTTGGTAGATCACAGCATACTACTTGAAAAGCTAGAATTCTAAGGGTAGTGGCACTTAACTTTTTACTTTCTTATCTTGAAGATCGGGAGCAAATAGTGGAAATTAAATATTCTGATGAACCAGGTACTAGTCGAAACGTTTTTTCTAATAGAGCGACTACCGAATATGGAGTACCGTAGGGTTCCGTTCTTGGGCCCTTGCTCTTTAACCTCTCCCCGAACATAACAGGCGATGTTGTTAATATCCATTCACGATCTTTTTAGACTCTAGGGGGTCATGCTTTTTCTCGTTAAGTTACGTACATTAATTTTGATAGAACTCAAAATGTGACAAATGTAAACTTCTGACACTTTAATGTCAGTCCCATCGACTATTTTTCACTTCTGACGAAGCTGTCGAACGACGGTGAAACGTTAAGTGTATTGTGCGCGATTTAGTGTCCGGTTAAAAGATTTTGTGATACAAATTTCATCGGACAAGAACCAACTTTAAATAAAATAATAACATTAAGGTCCGGTCTTTTCATCTCCAGTTAACTTTATCCCATAGTGATCACAATTGTTACTATGGGAATTAATCGCCGGATAAAGTTAATTGGAGATGAAAAGACCGGACCTTAAAACAAATAATTACTTGCGACTTTTTAATACTAAGTCAAAATGTTAAAAGTCATCAATATTTTTCGGCGTCAGTTTTCAAAAATATAACCATCAAATTAAAATGGAACATATTCACTTGGAGGTACCAACAAAATGTCACCCTAACATGACCTACTCTGAGTCTAAAAAGATTGTGAATGTATTATTATTAATTATTATGTACGCAGATGATACATATATTTGCGTTCATTCGATGAATGTTGATAGTTTACACATCAAAATAATAAATTTTCTTCTAAAAGTTGAAAAATTATTATCTTTTCAAATAAAACGCCGAATAATTTTGCTAACCCAAGGGTAAAAGATTCTACGTAATTATGCCAGGATAATTGGGAATTTATTGTAATTGCATTGCATCTTACATTCTTTAACTGGTGTAAGGCTATGTTTACGGAGAACATAGCCTTACACCAGTTAAAGAATGTAAGATGCAATTACAATAAATTCCCAATTATCCTGGCATAATTACGTAGAATCTTTTACCCTTGGGTTAGCTAGATCAGTTTTTGCTATTAGAAGAATAAATAAAATGTGTGATATTAAATATGTCAAAATGACGTATTTTGGATATTTAGAATCCATACCGTTTGATACTAAAAAAGAAAAGAGCTTTAAATATTAAACACAAAAATTACGTCACAAAACAAAAGATATAATCTATTTGGAAGAAGAATAAAATGCGAAACAAAATAGTCTGATGATAATAATTTGCTGTTTTTCTTCTATTATTTCCAAAAACGTAATTGTTTTTTGTATTCACTTTCTTTATTCATTCCTTGTTCAAACTTGCTTTGACATTTTTTTTTTCAGCCGGAAATCAATTTTGCCATTTACGAATATTTTCTTCTTTCTTATGTGTATTTCTAGTTTTCCGTTTCGAAAACAGAATTCTTTTCAAAAAAAGGAAAAGGAACTTGAACAAAACGCAAAGAAGGAAATATCAGAAAAAAATCCTCTGTTGGCTGAACGAAAACGAAAAAAGCCGACTGCAAAATTCAATTGTATAAAATTGATTTGTCGTTGTTTTTCCGTCACAATTTAATATTCGTGCCTTCTTTGCGTTCAGCTTTTTTTATTTTATATATTTTTGGTTGTTTGGAGTTTATTTTTTAATTTTTGTTTTTCGTGTATGTACGTGTGCAATTGTTTTTGTCCAAAATTTTCAACGTCTTTCTTTTTTGAATTTATACCTTTCAATACCTTTGATTTTAGATTTTTTTTTTATTTATTTGGAGTTCTGGGTTAAAAAGTTGAAATTTCCAACGCCGTTCTTCCATTGTTTTTCCTGAAATTCAAGGCTTGTGCAATTGTTCTTGACAAAAATTGTCGACGTTTCCCGTCTCTCTTCTTTCATTGCTTGACATTTTCGATTTTAGAATTTTTTTTACTTGTTTCGAGTACCAGGTTAAAAAGTTGAAGTTTCCGTCAGCGTTCTTCCATTGTTTTTCGCGAAATTCCAGACGCGCAATTGTTTCTTGTCCACAATTTTCAATATAATTTTAGCTGCCTTCTTGTTATTGTTTGACATCTTCGATTTTAGAATTTTTTTTGTTTATTTCGAGTTCCAGGTTAGAAACTTGAAGTTTCCGACAACGTTTTTCCATTGTTTTTCGCGAAATTCCAGACTGGCCATTGTTTTTTGTGCAAAATTTTCAACACTTTTCTGCCTAACTTCTATTATTATTGTTCGACATCTTCGATTTCAAGTTTTTTTACTCGTGTCCAGTTAGAGGTTAGAAAGTTGAAGTAATTTCTGTAAGAGTTCTTCCATTGTTTTTCGTGGAGCCCCAGGCTTGTGTGCATTTGTTTTTGTTCAAAATTGGCAACAATTTTCTGCTGTTCTTTTTATTGTTTAACAACTTTGATTATTTTGATTAGTTGATTAGTTCTTAAAATTGTTTGTCATAATTTACCTAAAGAATTCGATCTTTTATTTAATTTTATTTTATTTTCACACATGAATTTCCAATCACAATTTTTTTAATTATTTTTGCAGATTTTCTTAGAGTTGCTTCGATGATTCTACTGATGAGTTCACCGCTGAGTATTTCCTGTTCGTATTTAATTAATATCTGCACTAGAATTTTTATAATAATAAATGAATGTCAGTCAGTCAATTGTTTATTACCACTCCCTTCATTCAATTTATAATATTTTGTATTGTAAGATTAATTAAGCAACACAGTTTCTTACTTATTTTGAGTTACAAAATTTTATTAAAATTCTTTGTACGATACAGTTTTTTTACCTTCTCTTTCAGGATTCTGAAATTAATCTCAATTTACAACCCTTCTTTACCCCCCTCTCCCTTTAACGTCTCATTTACATTATTAAAGTTTCGGAAACGCGCAGCTGCGTCCTCTCCTTCCAATAATAATAAATTTCGCTAACGGGCGAAATACAAGGAAAACAATCAAACGAATTTTTTTCCCTCCCCGTACAAACGAACAATTAATTCCCCCGATTTTCTTACGTCCCCCCGTGCTTGAAATAACAATTTCGTTCGATCGATCGCGATCGGCCCGAAGCGCATCCCCAATTTTGATACATATTTAATTAACGAAATCGCCGACAGCGGCAACGTTCGTTACTGTAACGAGAAATTCTGTTATGATTACGAGACTCTCTGCAATCCGGAATCCCTTTGTTAATCCCCCTTCCCCCCTACGTAATAACGAAAATAGCCCGCCTGTTGCAGCGTTCTCACAATTAACGCCGCCAATTTTTTTTTTCTTCTTTATAATGAGGAGGAGATATTGTGCATAACCTGCCGGGGAATTTAATTTAATTAAGGCGATGTTGTAGCGAAGTGAGTTCGACGGTGCCAACAAAGAAAGAAAAAAAAACAAAAGGGTCAACGCGCGCGCGGAATTCAAAATTCAAAAGCGCAGGACGTCAGATTTAAGCACGAGTTTAAATTTGACTTCCAGAAGAAGAAGAAGTCGTACTACGGACACACGAACTCTCATGAATATGAATTCGGAAGTTCGGGCGACAAAAACTAAATCCACCCCGCTATGATCCCGGCGCTCATTCGAAGGGAGGATTTAGTTCCGTCGTCCTTGGTTAATTTAACGCCCTTTCAAATCGGCCTTTAACATGCACGAGATAAGACGGGAAGATGTAGCGAATTTTTTTACGGGAGGTATTAAGTTGTCAACCGGAAAAGTTTGCTCGTTATATAAACGATCGTGTTTGTTAAAAACGATCGTTTTTTTTTCACCGATGATATCAAAATATTTTTATCGAGTGTTAAGAAAGGAAGAAAAAAGATTCACAACATTTCAAAGACGACGATTCGTCAAATGATGAACAAATCTTGAAAAACAGTTTTCTGTTGTCTATTGATTTTTATTGAGACATGACGAACAATCTATCCTGCTAGAACTTTCAACTGTTGAATAAATACCTAACGCAAGACAGAAAAAAATACCGAGTGTCTTTTAACGATTGAAAATTATTTTATTAGATTGGCAACACTTTTCAATGTTTATGTTGGTGTACTGGATTTTCAAATTCAAAATTTAAATTAGGTTAGTGCACTAGATCGACAAACTCAAATAAATTCGTTTATTGTCGAATCAAGAAAACCAAATAATTATCACAATTTATTACCAGAATGGTTTTGAGCACAGAACGAAATACATTTTTATTGATGGCTTATTTTCGAAGCGGAGTACAAGTTTCAAAATGAAAATGGTAATTAAATTTATTCACAGCAGCAGGCCTATAATGATTTTATTGAAATATACCTTGGGGTTCGTTCATAAAGACCATGGAGTTAACTCTAAACCGTTCATAAATTGCCCGAGTTAATAGAGTAAACCCTACTCACAGCGTTCATATTTCGAAGTTAAAATCACTCAAAGTTAACTTTTTCTGCTCATAATATGTAAATAACATTTTGCACACCATTTATGATAGAGTAGATATGCTATAACAGTTGCTTTTAACAATTTATGTAATTTATTCCAAACAGTTAGGTTAAGTGCATGTATGTTTAACTCTTATCGTTCAAAAACGTGCTTGTAATATTATAACTCCACAGAGTAATTCGTACTCAACATTAACTCGACTCTACTCTAACTCTACTCGAGGCAAACTTCCTGAACATACTTCAGAACAACAAATTGAGTTTCGTCTTTTTTCACAACACTGCGTTAGGATAATTAAATGTTTCTGCAAACCAGTAATATAGAAAAAGGAAAATTCACTGATCACCTCACTATAATAACACCCGATATTGTACAAAATGTTAATAACATTGTACAACAGAATCTCATGTTCCCTAAAAATCCACTCGGAAAATCTTGAAAGACATCTTCATTTCTGACATACAAACTTTCAACGGTTCAACAACTTCACCCACCCAATTTTCTTCAACGAATTCAGTTTTGTCAGTAGTATAGCAATAATTTGATAAATAATATTGACCAACAGGATATTTTTTTCTTCTCCGAGGAAGCCTGGTTTCGACTATCTGGGTTTATCAATTCACAAAATTTCATGGCTTGGTTGCACGAAATCCCTTTAATGTGATTGAAGTGCCCTTACATCCACTTAAAATTGGTGTTTGCGTGGCAATATCTCGGAGAAGAATTATTGGACTAATATTCTTCCGGGAAACAATTAACGCCCACAGATATTAGAGACTTATATTGGAACCATTTATAAATCAGTTAGACGACATTGAATTAGAGTTTTTCCCAGGGTGTTTAATCAGTAATGGTTGGTGAGAATTGTTAAAGCAGATCAAAATTACATGTACTAGCGACATCTATGTATGAGAGATGAAATAATAAAGAACATGGCCGAAGTGCGTGTGTTATTTATCAGGTTATGGACTCAGTTTTTTCACAAATAATTCTGTTTTATTCACGTTTCATTGCAAAAGTATGGCTGGAAATTATTTAGTGAACGTACCTAAACTGAAAGGTCGAGAAAATTATGATGATTGGACGTTTGCAGCAGAAAATTTTTTGATACTTGAGGGGTTAAACAAGTACATCAAGGAAGTAGCAAGCGGGGAATTAACGGAAACGGCTGCGGTAGAAGACGCCAAAGCAAAAGCGAAATTAATCCTGACAATAGATCCATCACTCTACGTTCACATAAAAGAAGCTAAAACAGCAAAAGATTTGTGGGACAAATTAAAATCACTCTTTGATGATTCAGGTTTCACAAGAAAAATCGGCTTGCTAAGAAACTTGATTGCAATAAAACTGGAGAACTGCGACTCAATGGTGAGTTACGTGAATCAAATGGTTGATACTAGTCAGAAATTAAGAGGCACGGGATTCAAAATCGATGATGAATGGATTGGTTCGTTGCTACTCGCTGGACTGCCTGAGAAATTTTCTCTAATGATTATGGCAATTGAACATTCAGGTATTACCATTACAACAGACACTATAAAAACAAAATTGCTAGACATGGATGGTGATGTCGGAAAAGCAGGAAGTGCATTTTCAAGTCTGCAACGTTACAAACACAGGTGCAGTGCTACCAACTCGACAAATCAGGTTGGATACACCGGCACTCTATCACAAGCGACAAATGTCAAGAAGAATGTGAAGTGTTACAAATGTAAACAGACAGGGCATTATAAAAACAAGTGTCCAAATTTGTTATCAGAAAGAAGCAGTGATGCAAAACCGAAAACATCAAATGCTTTTAGTGCTGTATTTTTAAATGGTGATTTTAATAAAACGGACTGGTATGTAGATTCTGGGGCGAGCATGCATCTGACAGTGAATTCAAATTGGATCATGAATGCAACACAGGCCAATTTACAAGAAATTATGGTTGCAAATAAAACGAAGATTCCAGTGTCATGTTCAGGTAATGTAAAGATTACAACAATTGCAGGTAAACACAAGTATGACATTACAGCAAAAAATGTGTTATGTGTGCCAGAATTAACGACAAATTTGTTGTCAGTAAGCCAGTTAATAAAACATGGCAATACTGTGAGTTTTGAAAGAAATTGTTGTAACATTTACAATAAGTAAAGAAAGTTTGTGGCTACTGCGAACTTAGTTGATGGAGTCTACAGATTAAACATTGAAAAGTCAGAAGATTGTTTGTTAGCAGCATCAGCAACGGTAACAGGTAGCACGTGGCATCGCAGACTTGGACACATCAATTGTAAGGATCTAAACAAGATGAAAAATGGAATTGTAAATGGACTTACATTTAATGGTGATCTTAAAGCTGGAAAACAAAACTATACAATTTGCTGTGAAGGTAAGCAGTCTAGATTACCTTTTTCACACAAAGGGACACGAGCTAAAATTGCACTGGAAGTTATACATGCAGACGTATGTGGTCCGATGGAGGTGCGGTCTATTGGAGGGTCCAAGTATTTCCTAGTTCTGGAAGATGATTTTACTCGAATGGCTTTTGTATACTTCTTAAAAAGAAAAGAGGAGGTATTTGAAAAGTTTAAAGCATTTAAATAGTTGAAAACCAGAGAAGTGATAAAATCAAGATTCTTAGGACAGATAATGGAGGAGAGTTTTGTAGTAATGAATTTGAAAATTTCCTAGAGAAAAATGGAATTATTCATCAAAGGACAAACCCCTATACTCCGGAGCAAAACGGTATGTCAGAAAGATTAAATCGTACTGTAGTTGAGAAAGCTAAATGTCTATTATTTGATGCTAATTTGGAAACAAAATTCTGGGCAGAAGCAGTAAATACTGCTGTATACTTACGAAATCGTTCAATAGCTTCAGGTTTACAAGACAGCACACCACATGAACTCTGGACTGGCCATAAACCCAATTTAAGTCATCTTAGATTATTTGGAAGCACAGTTATGGTACATATACCAAAAGAAAAAAGATTGAAGTGGGATAAAAAAGCTGAAAAGAGGATTTTGGTGGGCTATAGTGAAACTATTAAAGGATACAGAGTATACAATCCCGACAATAACACTGTAACAACTAGCAGAGATGTCATAGTAATGGAAAAGACAAGTGATACTGTTGATATAATGATAAACGATAAAACAGACAAGAGCAGAATAGCAGTTTCAGTGGGGGACAAAAAGAAAAATGATGAAGAGGATCAAGATGAATCTAGTTTTGAAAGAATTGAAGAGATTGAAAATGATGAAGTCAATGATGAAACTAAAGAAGTTCAAAATACACTGAGAAGGTCACAAAGACAACCTCAACCAAAAAGAATGGATGATTATGTGATGTACATGTGCACTAAAAATTTCAATTTAGAAAACGATCCTATCACATTGGAAGAAGCTTTATCAAGACCGGATAGCCAGAAATGGAGGCAGGCCATGATGGATGAGCTGGTAGCTAAAGGTTTTACGCAAATTCAAGGTGTAGACTATGATCAAACTTTTTCAGCAGTGGTTAGATACTCAACATTAAGACTGTTAATTGCTCTGTCAGTAAAATTAGACTTAGATATAACGCATCTAGATGTAACAACGGCCTTTTTGAACGGTTTTTTAAACGAAAATGTATTTATGCAACAACCTGAAGGTTTTGTTATACCGGGTAATGAAAACAAAATACTAAAATTAAAAAGGGCGATTTACGGACTGAAACAGTCATCTAGAGCTTGGTATGAAAGAGTAGAATGTTTGCTAACAGGTTTAGGTTATAAAAAATCTAAATTAGAACCATGCATGTTTATAAAAAATTTAGATGAATCTATGACTATTATTGCGTTATATGTAGACGATTTTTTCATTTTCTCGAATGATAAAGTAGAAACAGATAATTTGAAATATGAATTAAATTTAAAATTTAAGATAAAAGATTTAGGACAAGTTAAGAATTGTCTAGGAATGAGGGTAAACATTGATAAGGATAATGGCATAATAACGTTAGATCAGGAACATTATGTAAACTAATTACTTAAAAAATTTAGTATGCTAGAATGTAAGGCTGCTGGTACACCTATGAAGATGAATTTAAACTTGAACAAAGATGATAAGTGTAATGTTAAAATTCCATTCCAACAACTAATAGGTAGTCTAATGTATCTTGCAGTTTTAACTAGGCCCGACATTGCTTTCAGTGTTAGTTTCTTAAGTCAATTTAACAACTGTTACAATGAAAAGCATTGGAATTGTGCAAAAAGAATTTTAAGGTACTTACATGGAACTAAGAATTATGGCTTACGATTTGTAAAGGATAATGCGGAACTAGAAGGTTTTGTAGATGCCGATTGGGTGGGTAACACGTATGATAGAAAATCCTATGGTTTTTGTTTTAAACTGTCCGGTTCTGTAATTTCCTGGGAAAGTAACAAGCAGAAGACTGTAGCTTTATCTAGTACTGAAGCTGAATATATGGCTGTTTCTGAAGCTTCAAAGGAAGCAATATACTTGCGAAATTTACTTTCTGAATTGATAGGAGTGACAAATTGTATTACATTATTTAATGATAATCAAAGTGCACAAAAGTTGTCTGTAAACCCTATGTTCCGTAAAAGGTCTAAACATATCGATGTTCGTCATCATTTTATTAGGGAGAGCATTGCTAATGGATTAGTTAAATTACAATATTTACAGACAGCTAATATGCCCGCTGATATTCTGACTAAAGGCTTATCTTCAGTCAAACATTGTAAGTTTTTAGGACAATTAGGAGTTAAAGCAGTATTGTAATATTTTGATCTAGTGGGGGTGTTAAAGCAGATCAAAATTACATGTACTAGCGACATCTATGTATGAGAGATGAAATAATAAAGAACATGGCCGAAGTGCGTGTGTTATTTATCAAGAATTACAGCATGCAACTGAGCAGGCAATTGCAAATATCAGACCTGAAACGTTAATTAATGTATTCAATAATTTATCTCAAACGATTCAATGCTGCTTACGTGAAGGAGGCCAACATTTTGAACATTTGCTCTAATATTCTATTAAACCCGGACTTCTTATTTCCTTATTTAAATAATTTGGTGTTGAGAACACGTAGTAAACAATTTGGAAGAATTGCAGCAGGCAACCTGAAACATTAATAATGTCTTCAATAATTATCTCAAAGGATTCAGTGCTGCTTACGTAAAGGGGGCCAATATTTCCAGGTTCCGAATAATAATAATAATAATCTGTTAAACAATTTTCATCCTTACAGTAAACATCAACTTTAACCTATAACTACGCAATCGCGCCAATTGGGTACTGCCAATTCCTCAGTGTTCCCAACATACTAAATTTGCTTCAATCATTAAAAGTCTCATGTAGGTAGGTATATTATACTCGTTCAATGAGAGGCTATAATAAGCCTTCTTCAACTTGTATAATAATGTATGTATTATTATACAACGTGAGCATTCATGTTTTTAAATCAACAATCATCAAGTTAATAAATAATTAACGATTTTAGGATTTTGTGTTGCACGAACTAAAACGCGAAGTGATTTAGTTAGCTTCCACCAAATAAAATCGTCATTTGTATTCTCGCTCGGTACTTCCCCAATTATAAACGGGAGCTTCCGGACGGACTTATTTCCCAGCTTTATGCGGACGTAAAAACACAGAGATTCCGTGTGTACACGTACTACACGTATAATTTAAACACGAGGCAGGTTCGTACATACCGTGGAAGGTCCTTTCCTTCCCTCATTATGCATGTATATGTTAAATGCATTAATCATAAAGCCAGCCAGGCGGTCATCGTAGCCCTCGGGAACGGAAGGAACCACTTACTTTGCCAGAGTTAATATCTTATGGATTGCCACTGTGTATATGTTGGGGTTTGAAGCGAAAACCAAAGTCTACATGCTAATTGCTAATCGATGCTTAGACGTTTTGCTGCCTGCCTCTGGTCGATTAAAAGTCGAAAGAGGGAGGAAATTCTGTGTGAGGGAGCGACCGGCTAATTACGTTTTAATATGGAGTACATGTCTGGAATAATTTATGAACTTTTGAGTGCCTCTCGTAATTATTTATGCATGAATCTGATACTTCTGCATTATGTTACCATTGAAATTGTGTATGTAAGTACATTAATGTGTACGAAGATTGTTATAATAAATAATAAATGGTGAATGTAGAAAAAAAATTACAATATAAATACACAACACGACGAATGTAGTAGAAAAAAATAAAATAATAATTGTCTTCTTAACTCAGGAATATATGACGTGATATACCATGTGATCAAAAGAAATGACAGCTCTCAGTTTATTTACATAGCAACAATTGTTCTTGAAATACCGGGCCTTATTCCATTCATTTATTCGTGAAATAAATGGTCATTGGACAAATGGCCAAGAAAGTCATCGAACAACTTGTCGAAGAGATATCCCTTCAAATAAATTACATTGAACACGCCATTAAATATCAAGTCACGTCTACCTATATACATTCTGAATATTTGAAAAGCGAATAAAAACGTGAACACGAACGTATAGGGCGCCCAACAAAAAAAAAACACCCATAGAACAAGTAACATACGTTCGGACGGGCCCCCCAAAAAAAGCGGCGCAAAAACCGAAAGGAAAAGAGGTAATCAGATCTTACGTTGAGCTCAGCCCCGGCCGTGGCGAAGTATCTGAAGGGCGGCGTTCTCCCTTTAATGTACTGGAAGATTTTATTGCCACCTTTCTGCCATTCCACTTTGTAGAGTTGTTCTGGTGACACGCTGTGATCGCAAGTCATCACCACGTCGCCCCCTTTCAAGGCGTATCTCGGCATTATGAGATCTAATCTTTCGATAGTGGCGACAGTACCTGCAACAACACATTGACGTTTCGGTTAATCAATAGGGCGAGAGGAGAGACAGCTTTTATGCCGTCATGAAAACGTCAAGGGAAAAGGGGAAATAAGAAATAAATGAAGTCCCTAACTTTTATACTAGGTATTTTAATTTTTTTTAATCACTCTGTGGATTTACGTTTCGCTGTATGTATGTATGTACGTTTTAAAATTATTAATGAGCATTGTTACGGAGAAGTTCAACAACAGACGAGGAGCTAATTTAATATTTTTTTGATTCTTTTTATAAAGGTCGGTCTCGTCGATTTGTTCAAGCTAAATGCGAACATTTAAATAATGAACAGAACACAACTGTACCTCCCCAAAGTTAAAAATATGCGCGAGAACACTTTATATGCATGACGGGAATAAATTCAACCCTCGTTCCGCCCTTAAAGCCCCCCCATATAAGCACATTATGCGACGTTATTAGTCCCGCGAAGCTTTTAAAATTTTTAAACTATGCCCCTCGTAATTAAACACACACGCCCCGCAAAGTTGCAATTAAAATCTCCATTAAAGACTTCGGAACTCAGGAGAACATCGGCGCGACGCGTTAATTTTTAAACGCCATCCCGCGGCGGAGCGCGAACTAAAAAATCGCAGCGAGCGCGAGCGCCAGATTTGCATAATTCGGGGGATCTCCGCGTTGATGCGCTTTTTTTGTGCACTTTTGTGCTGGAAATCTGAATATGATTTTGTAAACGGGAATTCGATTTGCATATACATAATAAGCCGACGACGTCGGATTCTCGGATTCAAACCGAACACAATCTCGAAAGCTCGGAACCATCCCTCGAGCTTTTGATTGCATTGTTAACGAGCTTTTTTCAAAAAGGTCTGAAAACGTTAAGGGGGGATTTGAATTGGTAGAGACATCATCAAAACAATATTCTTCCACTTAACGATAATAAACCGAAACAAACAAAACTTTCAACCAAATTACTCACACTCAGCTTTACCTATACCTACTTATTAATTAATTAACTAAATTAAAGCTGGTTCTTGTCCGATGAAAATTGTATCACAAACTCTTTTAAACGGCGCACAAACACTTAACGTTTCGCAGTCGTTCGACGACACTGTTCTGACGAAGCTGTCGAACGACTGCGAAACGTTAAGTGTTTGTGCGCCGTTTAAAAGAGCTTGTGATATAATTAATTAACGTTGAGTGGCTTTCAAACTAAACTATGAGTATGTGTGTACACACTCGTGCCATCATCAATTAAATTGAAATCATTTTCAAAAAGAAAAACAAGCTCCCTTATTAAAGGAAGCTCTGGATTTAATTAAGGCATCCTCCCCATTCTCCGCGGAGCGCGGCCACACAAAAACCTTAATAAATCAGAACGCGTCGCCGCTCCGAAGTTTAAATATAAAGAAAACAGAAGTTTCCTTGAGCAAAACATTAAAGTTTCCCTGCATCTCATTGCCTTAATTCACGCGCTGCGCTGCAGAGCGCGCCGTTAATTGATCCCGAGTTCGTCACACGGCAAAACTTCTAAAACGGTTTCCACGGTAATTGCGCTTCCTTCCTTAAAGTGATTACCTGTAAGACGGTTGATCGCCAAGGCTGTCGGAATTGGACGCTTCAAATAATTGAAAACTACATATATTCTTTTTTCAGAAGTGGGATAAAGTACGGTGAAAAAAGAAAGTCGTAAGGTGGGTGGGCGGGGCTTAAGAGGTTGAGTGGGAGGTGTCGTTATTTTACATTTCTTTAAAATTTATTACAGAACTGTTATACTTGTGATGTAGGCGGGGCTTAAGAAATTGAGTGGGAGGTGCGTTATTTTACATTTCCTTGTTATCAAAATTTGCTACAGGACTGTGTTATACTTGTGATGTGGGCGGGGCTTAAGAAGTTGAGTGATGGGAGGTGCGTTATTTTACATCTCTTCGTTATCAAAATTTGCTACAGAACTGTGCGGTGAAAATAGAAGGTCTCTGGGTAAGGCGATTTTTCTTTGCCTTCTGTCAAAATTTGTATTGAACGTTAGGATTACTACTGACGTCATTAAACGACATTGAACGACAGAAACGTTTATATTTTGCAAATAACGTGCCCGGATTTAATTGTCCGCGACTGTACAACTTTAAAATAACAACGAGATAAATTCAAAGAAAATTGTGTAAGATCGTGTCCACTTGCGGATCCATGTTCATTATGATTTTTCTGTATATTTTGGGCCATATTACCCCCCACCCCACCCCACCCTTCAAGGTTCTTGACACTTTTCTTAACGCCCTGCTTATGCACCATTATAGAAGAGAAGAAAGTTGACAGCAGCCCGATGAAGATTACATAAAAATTGAAGTTGACCATCAAAAAAGAGAAGAAAGATGAATATCATTGATGCTCTTTCTTCTTCTTCTTCTCTTCAATGATGGTTGATTCCAATTTTTATTAATTCTTATCGATAAAGGAGAGAAGGATGACAAACATCAAAGATGGTTTCTCTTCTCTCCAAAGATGGTTGATTTCAATTTTATTTAAGTCTTGACGATAAAGAAGAGAAGAAAAAGTCCTCTTTCTTCTCTTAAATTGTGGTTGATTTCAATTTTTGTTAATTCTTGATGTTCCTTCTTCCAAAGTTTATTGGATTTTCTCTTCTTCTTTGCTTCTCTGGAATGGTGAATAAGTCATCTTAATTACACCCTGCTCTTGAATCCCTCAATTTCTGTTACACTTTCAGCTTCCTTCCTCCAATTTCTGTGGAGGTCTTCTCGTTTTTCTTTTCTCATTTCCGTTCTTTGTAGATATTCAAGCCATCTTAAATACACCAATTCTGGACTCCGCTTTTGGCTTCCTCCTTACAATTTTTTTATTTTTCTATTTGCTTTACTCTTTCATTTCTCATTGACTCTTTAATTTCTCTTACTCTTTTAGCTTTCTTCTTCTAAATTTTATGGGTGTCCGAATCTTAACTGTTCATACTCCCGATTCTTCTAATTTCTGCAACACTTTTAGTTTCCTTTCTCCAACGGTTACTGGGTCTTCTCATTTTTTCTTTTCCTGTTTGCCTCGCTTCACCACTTCTCATTCTTTGTAAATGCGCAAGTCGACTTAACTACACCTGCTCTTGACTTCCCTGATTTTAGTTAGCCTTTTACTCTTAGGCTTCCTTACTCTTTAATTTCTCATTCTTTGTAGATGTTCTAGTCATCTCAACCACCCCCTACCCTTGACTCCTCTAATTCCCCTTACTCTTCTATCCTCCTTCTTGTAATTTTTACGGGTACCTTCTCGGTTTCTTTTTCACATTTCTTCTGCTTCCCCCCGATCTTTTTTGTAGACGTTTAAGTCATCATGACCACTCCTGATCTTTCTTCTTCCCCAATGGTTAGTCGTGGGGTCTTCACGTTATTTCCCTTTCTTTTCTTATTCTCTGCAGACACTCAAGGTCATCTTAACTACCCTTGCTTTGACTCTCTTAACTCCTGTTACTTTTTATGGCTTCCTTCTTCCAATGGTTATGGGGAGTCTTCACGTTTCCTTCTATTCCTTCTTCCCTTGCTTCATCATTCTTTATTTCTCATTCTTCTCAAGTCATTTTAACTGCTCTCTTGTGGCTCGATATAAGAGGAAGAAGTAAAACAACAAAGGAACAAAAACACTTACACTTGTGATGTGGGCGGGGCTTAAGAAGTTCAGTGGGAGGAGCCTTAAACAAAACTATCATTACGCACTTCTTTGTTGTGAAAATCTGCTAAAGAACTGTACGGTGAAAAAAGAAAGTCCTAAGCTGGGGGGTTCGCTGATTAAGTTAAAGACAATTTCGCTGCAAGAAGTTTTTCTGTGTCAACTCTGATGGTACACTTTACTACAATTATAGTTGATTTGTAGCCTACTTACATATTTTTTTTTCACACGTCATTACAAGTTACAATTGCGGTAAAGTTTTTAACCTTCAACGCTTGCGTTTCATTCGCTACAATTACAGATGACTTGTTACACAATTTTTTGATCACAATAATTACATTAGGATTTGTAACCTACTTCAAACATTTTTCGATCACACGCTATTTTTTTTAATTGAGTTCTGATTATGTTAATGCTGATCTCGTTGCGGCAAAGTTTCTCTTTGCGTTCTCCGACTTTATTTACTATAATTGTAACCTACTTTACACTTTTTTTTGATTATACGTTTAGTTTTCATTACGTTCGATTAAATTAAGAACGATTTCGTTACGACAAAGTTTTTCTTTACTATTACCTCTGACACTTTTGATTTTATTCAAGGTTCTTACCACTAAAATTAATGCATTCTTTTTGGCTCTAAGTACATATTTAGTTACCACTTTGGACAAGAAACTACATAATTAGTTACCACTTTGGACAACAAACACTGTTAGTATGACTCCCTCCTGTTTATTCTTTACTAGTAGATAAAAACGGTGAAGATTATTAAATAATTTCTGGAGAATTCTTCAATTAAGATGTCAGTGGCGTTCCAACAATTGTTTGTCTGCTTTGCGCAGCAATGCTGCAATTAATGTCCTTCGGCCCTATAAGCCATTCCAGATAGTCACGAAGATATTATTAAGCTGGGTCAAAGTCATTAAACACCACAAACATCCATGGTTAATAGTAAGATTCGAACCTACGCCGCCGAGCGACACGACTTGCAAGTCGGCTAGGCTAGACCGCTAAGCCATCCGGCGACCCATTCCAATAATTAATTTGTATTCAAGACTTTTACCACTAAAATCAGTGTTCCCAACTAATTCATTCATTTTTACTCTAACTACATATTTAGTTATCACTTTGGACAAGAAACCACATATTTAGTTACCACTTTGCGCGACCACTTTGGACAATAAAAATAAATTTTTAAAATTATTTCCAAGCTTACCACTAATGTTATATTTTTGTAAAATTTCGATTATTTTAAATCTTTTGTTTCTCCTTGTGGTTCTCAGTTTTTCGTCTTTTTTTATTTACTTCATTTTTTATTGAAATAGTTGACTGTGGAAACAGGTAAGCCTGCGATTTTTGTCACTTTAAAAATTTTTAATCATTTAAATCTCGTTCGCCAAATAATCATGGTCTTTTATTTTTCCTTTTGCTCGACAGTCCTTCGATTTTTTTTTAAATATAAATTTTCTAAGAGAAAGTTGATTACGATTCTGACTGCCCGGCAAAATTAATCATCGTCCTTTGTTTTTTCATGAGACCGTAGAAACAGAGAAGCTTTGTTATTGTTCGTGAAATAATCAACAATCTTTTGTTTTTCCTATTGTTCTTGGTTTTTGGTTTTACTCAAGGCTTTTACCATTAAAATTAGTTCTCCCAACTATTTCATTCATTTTGGCTCTAACTATATATTTAGTTACCACTTTGAACAAGAAACTACAGTTGACGTTACCACTTTGGACAAAAAGACTAGACTCAGTTACCACTTTGGACAAGAACCTACAGACTCAGTTACCACGTTAGACAAGAAACTACAGACTCAGTTAGCACTTTGGACAAGAAACTACATAATTAGTTACCACTTTGGACAAGAAACTACAGACTCAATTACCACTTTAGACAAGAAACTACAGACTCAGTTACCACTTTGGACAAGAAACTACAGACTCAATTACCACTTTAGACAAGAAACTACAGACTCAGTTACCACTTTGGACAAGAAACTACATAATTAGTTACCACATTGCGATAAATCGCGGCATCTGGCAAGCCTGGCGACAAGTGGCAGCGAACTTAGCGAACGTTGCTAGATGCTACAACTTCACAGAGCTTTCTACGCATTTTATTCGCTACAATTATAGTCGACTGTAACCTACTTTACACAATTTTTTGAACGCACGTTATTTTTCACGAAAGGTCCTGATTAAATCAAGGCCCATTTCGTTACGATAAAGTTTTTATTTGTGATCTTCGACTCTTGCTCCTCACTCACTTTAACTGCATATGACCTGTAATCTACTTTAAACATTCTTTTTTAACCACACGTTATTTTTTTATTGAGTCCTAATGAAGTTAATGCTGATTTCGTTTGTCTTTGTGTTCTTCGATTTTATTTACTATAATTGTAATCTACTTTACAGTTTTTTTTGATAACACATTAGTTTTCATTACGTTTGATTAAATTAAAGCCGATTTCGTCGCAACAAAGTTTTTCTTAGCCATCTCTGTCACTTCTTGCATATCGATTGCTATATTTACAGATGACTTGTAACCTGCTTTACAATTTTCTTTGATCACACGTTAGTTTTCATTACGTTTGATTAAATCAAAGCCGATTTCGTCGCGACAAAATTTTTCTTAGCCATCTCTGACATTTCTTGCATGTCATTTGCTACAATTACAGATGACTTGTAACCTACTTTACACTTTTTTTTTGATCACACATTATTTTGTATTGAGTAAAAGCCGATTTCGTTGTGGAAAAGTTTTTCCTTGCGCTTTCCGACTTTATTTACCTTGTATTTGTAACCCGGATTACAATTTTTTTTGATCACTCGTTAGTTTTGCATTGTGTTTTGATTAAGTTAAAGCCGATTTAGTCGCGACAAAGTGTTAAGTTTGCGACCTCCGGCGCTCGTCAAACGCTTTTACGTTTTATTGCGATTTAGTGGAATTAATTTAAACGCGTCCCGCGATTTACGTGTTACGTAAGGGGTTATACGGCGTAATAAAGCCATTACCCACGGCCGAATTAAACGTGCCATCCACCCCTAAACCCTTCCTGTCAGCGCAGGTAATTCGCACTGCCTTAATATCGCGGAATTGCCGAGACACCCCACTTTATTGTCATTTATTTTTTGACGAATTGAGTCCGGGTTCGCTTTTATTTATTCACGGTGTAATAAAGGGCCAGGGTTTAGGGCACAGGTATAATCGACTTTATTTTACGTTGGTAACGGCCGTGCTGCGCCGTGTAATAACACGTTTGATGTTGTGATAAACATTTGCGTGTTTTGTTGAGACGGCCAGGCGAGGACTTTGTAAAAAGTTTAAGGCGAAAATTTATTTCTATGGCTCAATTTTAGTAATGAAAATGTTAATAAAGCACCGTAAGAATTATTATTAGCTGCGGCGAAACTAAAAAAAGTAAAAATCGATACGTCCCGCAGTTGTTGTCCATTACAAGTGTATGTGTGTGTGTGTTCTGAGTATAGCGATGGACGAAGTACATGCAACGGGGAAGCTTCAAGTTAAAGAATTTTTTTGATTAAATTGTTTTGAGGTAAAATTGTCTCATTAATATTGTCCATCATTGTACACAAAGAATTTTAAATTTATTGAAAATATTTTCCATCCTTTGAAAAGGTTGTTATTATTGAAGTTAGAAATTTCGATTTTCTATCTCCGTGGACGGCGATGGTGATGAACTGAGACAGAAGGGGCAAAATGATTTTCAATAAATTTAATTAAAAGCCCTCGGAAAAGCTCGAGCTCGGACCACAAAAGCCGCGCAAGATGAACGATCAAAGACTTTTCTTTTCCCTTGCAGCACAAATTCCAAACTTATCTTCCGAATTCTATTTGCGCGGGGGATGAAATTTATACGGTGGTGGAGGGGAGGTATTGCAGTTTTATTGTGCCAGGAATAACATGGAAAACGAAGTTTGTTTTAAGTAAAACAACTTGCAACGAAAACAATAATAAACTTTTGAAAAATATTTACACAGGGGAACTGACTGTCTTACTTTCAAGTAAATTATCATAATTATTGTTTTGCTTATGTTATTTAATAATAATTACAGAAAAGATTTTCTTGATTTTAATCTGCTATCTTGCAAATTTGCAAACATTTTTTTTCTACTTTGCGTTTACAATGAATTCATTGTGACACCAAAAACAGTTTCAAAATGCCAAAAGGTAAGTCAGTATAAAATCAACGAGGTTTCGAAATTTGCCCCACAGATGGCGCTGATTGTAGTATGATCAACGGAAAGTATATTCACAATCGTGTTTGTAAGAAAAAAGAAACAATTGCATACCGTTGAATGTTGCGATTTAAAATCAACATATTTCAAATTTCAAAATTATCCCCCTAGATGGCGCTGATTGTAAGAACAAAAAAATTCTCAGTTTCCAGATCGCAACAGAAGGTACATTCACGAACTTTTTTTTTAAGAAAAAAAAAGAGTTGCCTATCGTTGAATGTCCTCAAAGGTAACTCGATTTAAAATCAGTTTTCCCCCATAGATGGCGCTGATTATAAAATCAAAAATTCTCAGTTTCTAAATGATCGTAAGAGAAGGTATATTCACAATTGTTTTTGTTTTAGAAAAAAAAAAAAAAATTGCATATCTTGACTGTTGTCAAAGCTAATTCAATTTAAAATCAGCTTTTCTCAATAGATGGCGCTGATTGCAAAGTCAAAAATTTATCAAAGTTTACAAAAACAATTGCACATCAGTGTTGCCAAAGGTAACTCAATTAAAATTAACTCGTAAAATAAAACTTTGAAATTTCCGTCATAGATGGCGCTGATGTAAGATCAAAAATTCTCAGTGATTCCAAGATGACGTTAATTGCAATAATTCCTGAAAAAAAAAATAACGAAACTTTCTTCACAGATGGCGCTGGTTGTAGAATCAAAAATTCTCGCAACAGTCGCAGTCGGCGTCAATTGTAATCATTTTTCTAAAATAAAAAAAAAAAAACATTGCGAGGGCTGTTTCATGTCATTGAGTGTTGACAGACAAAGACAATTCAATTTAAAATGAGTTTGTAAAATTCAATTTCGAAATTTTCCTCCTCGATGGCGCTGAGCGTAAAATAAAAAAAAATCGAAATTTTCCTCACAGATGGCGCGGGTCATAAAATCAATAATTGCATATCTTGACTGTTGTCAAAGCTAATTCAACTTGAAATCAGCTTTTCCCCATAGATGGCGCTGATTGTAAAATCAAAAATTCTCAGTTTCTAGATCGCAAGAGAATTATTTAAAAAAAAAACAATTGTATATCGTTGACTGTTGTCAAAGCTAAATCAATTTAAAATCAGCTTTTCCCCATAGATGGTGCTGATTGTAAAATAAAAAACTCTCAGAGTTTACAGATCACATCAGAACGTGTAGTCAATTTGCTGTTAAGCAAAAAAAACAATTGCACATCAGTGTTGCCAAAGGTACCTAAGTCAATTAAAATTAGCTTGTAAAACAAAAACTTCATATTTTCTCCGTAGATGGCGCTGACCGTAAAATCAAAAATTCTCAGATCTTCCAGGTCGCAACAGTTATAGTAGTTCTTATATGGGGGGGGGGGAGACAATTGCCAGAATTGTTTCACATCGTTGGATGTTGTCTGAGGTAACTGTAAACAAAGTTTTCGAAACTTTGTTTACAGTTTCCCCACAGATGGCGCTGGTTGTAAGATCAACGGAAAGTATGTTCACAATCGTGTTTGTGAGGAAAAAAAAACAATTGCATGCCGTTGAATGTTATCAGATTTATTCGATTTAAAATCAGCTTGTTTCAACTTTTAAAATTATCCCTGTAGATGGCGCAGATTGTAAGCATAAAAAACTCTCAGTTTCCAGATCGCAACAGAACGTTTGTTTTTAAGAAAAGAAAAACAATCGCCT
The DNA here is from genome assembly GCA_958336345.1 of Dorcus parallelipipedus. Taxonomy (NCBI): domain Eukaryota; kingdom Metazoa; phylum Arthropoda; class Insecta; order Coleoptera; family Lucanidae; genus Dorcus; species Dorcus parallelipipedus. Next base: position 4,817,676 of record OY284478.1, on the reverse strand, counting down.
ATCGTTGAATGTTTCAAAGGTAACTCCATTTAATGTCAGTTTTTCCCCATAGATGGCGCTTCGCTTCGCTCGTCGTACCCCAACCACACTCGTGTTACAATAAGCCTTCTTGTGAAAGTATTATGATATTGTGTTCTGTCCTCGATTTTGTATATGACATAAGCACCAAAATTGTATTATGTGATGATTTTAATGTTGATGGATACAATGTAAATAATGATTTCAATACTTTATGTAATTTATTACTTGGTTACGATTTATTGCAAACTGTGGGGTGGCCGACTAGTTTAAAGGCGGCCACACATTACATGGTAAACCAGCCAGACATTTGTTATGTGTGAAGTTCGCCGAATAGTGTGTATGGTAGAGCATTTGCCAAACTCCTTTGCAACGTTTGCATTCGTCTACGTTCCGATAGATTTGGAAAACGTATTCATATTTTTTTCATATCTTCATCGTTTTGTTCAGTTTTCACGATTTGTTGTCATTATACATCCAACATGGAGTGGTCCAATAATTTGATTATAGAGTTTTTGACTCTTTATGACAAATACCCCATAATTTGGAACCCAAAACATGGAATCTGGAACACAAAACATGGAATTTGGAATCCATAACAGCACACATTATTAAAGCACTTGCAGCAATAATTATTGTATCGTCTTCACTGTCCTCCATCTTCACTCACTACTTTAAATATTATTTTTTAAATGTATGTAATACAAACGTGTGTGCTTTTCCCACTACGAATGTCAACACATCTGGCAACGCTGGTGTCGTTTTAAATTAGAGAAAAACGCAGTTAATTAAAAAAAAAGTATTTTCCTCTCAAGTTCCCATTAAAACAGGAATTTTCTGTACGTTTGGCAACATCGGTGTCATTTGAAAGAAAACGTGGAAAACGAAAAATAAAATAAAACTTCATCATTTTTAAATGTTTTAAATTTCGCGCCCAAATAAATGTAATTCCTCAACATTTAGATTCAATTTTTGTTGCCTCTAATAAATTCGAAGAAAAACAAAAGATGATTGACGGGACTTCCCCCGCTTGTAAAAATTACATTAATTGTGACAATCAGAAATAGCATTTATAAACTCAAGTCCCCCCCCCCTCCCCAGACAAGAACGGCTAATTACGCTTATGACTACTACCTTTTACTCGCCGTGAAATCTTGTTTTTCTTCTAATTTTTATTTCACACAGCGATATAAATAATATTGTACGGCGCCATCTATGTAAATCTTGTCGAATTACATTTGCTTGAGCGCGAAATTTAAAAAGAAAAAAACTCCGTTTTCCACACTTACTTTTTAACTTTTTTATCTTTCGATTTTTTATCTCTTTGCTGAAGGCTTATTTTATTATTTTCAATTATTTCAGTGAAACGTAAAAAACAACAAAATTATTGTATGGTGCCATCCATCTTTGTTGCCTTTTGATTTTTTAAATTATATAAACATCGCCGCAGAATCACCGATCTTTATCTGTCTTTGTTACATCTCACTCTTATTTTATAGAGACATTTACAAAATCGAAAATATAGGGCGCCATCTACGTGAATCTTATCACATTTTTTTGAAATGCCCTCTGTTTTTGTTACATCTCATTCGTATTTCTCACAACAACGTATGGAGACATTTAAAAAAATTTAAACATGAAGCGCCATCTTTGGAAATCTTATCGGACTACTTTTTTTAGGCGCGAAATTTGAAATGCCAAAAGAATTATTAATTTTTTTCGCAAATTTGAACACTTTTCCTCAGTTTCTTCTTTTGTTTTGTTTTTCTGTTCATCCTGGCTTTTCGACATTTTTAACACACCGCCGTAGAACCGTCGATCGTCCTCTGTTTTTGTTACAACTCATTCTTATTTGTAACATCAACGTATTGAAACATTTCAAAAAATTGAAAACAAAGCGCCATCTATGGAAATCTTATAGGACTACTTTTTTAGGCGCGAAATTTGAAATACCAAAAGAATTATTGAATTTGTTTCGTAAATCTGATCGCTTCTCTTCAGTTTCATCTATTGTTTTGCTGTTTTACTCGTCCTAGTTTCTCGATTTTCTTAAGACACCGCCACCGCCATACGAGCGACGATCTTCCTTTGTTTTTGTTACATCGATGAAATAATGAATATCATAAAGTCCAAAATCAAAGCTAAGAAGTCTTGTGGATACGAATTTCGAATTTGTCAAAATAAACTAACGCAGAGGTTTTTGTTTCGGAATGTACAATTATTTGACTTAGAATGAAGCAAATTAAAAAAAAAAGTAAAAGAGAGAAGGTGACAGAAAACAAAGGCAATAAAAAGACGAGTGAATAAATATCGGAAAAGTCGAAAGTGTGCCTTAAATACCAATATCAAATAAGAAGTGATCAAATAAAAAATGAATCGAGTTGAGTTGAATTAGAGTTGGTTATGCAACTAAACACGCATGTGTGCATTTAGTTCATCGAACGTTCCTCCAGTCCCTTTGACGTTTCTACCAAGCAAGAAAACTGTTTTATTTAAAAAAAAAAAACAAAAGCGCAAAATGACCACTGCCTACTGCATCAAGACACGTTTGAATAACGTTAAACAACATTTTCAGCGCGTTATTTGTGTTACAATTGATTAACAATTAGTATTAATGTGACGTCATCCAAGACATGCATTCCAACGCCCACCCTAATTCATTTTCATATTGATCGCTCGTTATTAATCTAAAAATTACTTTAACGATTATTTAAGTTGTTAAAGCGCAACATTTTGTCATGATAAGAATGGAATATAAGTATTTATGATTTATTATTCAAATGGTCACTAAATGTACAAACTTCGAATGAAAATGTAACATTAAACGCAGTAACTATGGCAACGGCGGAAGTTCAATTCAGAAGTATGTAGAGGGAGCCACACTAACGAGAGTTTTCGTAGAACAGACTTTTTTTCAAACGCAACCGGCCGGATAAAGCACCGTAGCTTCATTTATTCTAGGCGCAGTTGATAACAATAGATGACGTCTCAGCACTGATGCTTTCAATCACAAAATTTGCGTTGAAACAAAGAACATTGCCCAAATCTCCAGACGGATCTGAACATTGCGCAGGTGCGAGTATCGGCTGTTCTTTCAAAGTGTCAAAAGAAAAACGATCACTTTAAAAACAAAACTTGATGAGAACTAATGAAAAATCGTCTTATTTCCGTCGCGAAGCTTCTCAAAATCAAATAAAGTTTTCATTTGTTCATTTCGTACGTATTTCGACGTTGTCTGTTTCAGTACTTCTTTTGTTTTCTTCTCATGGCCGATTTCTTCACCACCTTATCTTAAGGTTAAATTTATCCTTCAGTTAGAATGTGAGACATAGTACGTATAAAGCAATCTGTGTGTCATATTCTAACTGACAGATAAATTTAAACTTAAGATAAGGCGGTGAAGAAATCGGCTATCAGTCTTGATTTTCAATTGTTATCGATCTTCTTTTGTTTCCTGTTTCTTCCGTATTTCATTGTTCTTTTTTTTTGATTTCTTATAATCGAATGAATTTTTCATATTACAATCGACACGTCAAACAGATTATTTTTTCTGTTGACGATTTGATTATTGCATGTTTCACCGTAAAATTGTCGATCTTCTCTTGTTCTTTTCGTCCAATGTTTTCTTCGTATTTCCACGGCGCCGGCGTTTATTTCTAGCGTTTTGTTTTATAATTCATTCTTGAAAATGAAGAATTTTTTTTGTAAAAGAAAATTACTGACAAGTGTTGGACATTTTTTAAAAGTATCTTTCGATGTTTTTTTTTAGCGCTTGATTCGCTTCGTTATGTAACGCATAATTCAAATTTGGTGCGCCTTTAAAAAAAAAAACTAATATAGTTTTCTATTAAATTACTTAATTGACCCGTATTCTCATGGTATGATTAATTTAATAACGTGTTTATTTCCCACGACAACACTCGTCTGTCTCTCTCTTTTACACATTAAATTGACATAAGGCTATGCCGTTTCTTGTTTATGGCAGTCACGACTTTAGTTAAACACGCCCTTAATTATAAGATGGGAATACGGGCCACTGTCAGTCTGACGTGACTTGGATATACATTATTGAAAGTACATATTTAATTATAAACTGAAAACAAAACTTGATTTTTCAGGCATTTAGTTTTAATGAAATACATTATAGTGAATTATTGTTTGCATTCGGTGATTTTTTAGTGGTCATTTATTTAGGTTAAATGTTCAGACTTTTTGTGAAAGCCTATTGGCAACCCTGCACATGCCTAACTTCAGTACAGTCACTAATGAAATGGCGACCAGTAAACCGAGTTTTCACGACGCATGCGCAATGTGTGTTGCTGGAACTAATAAAATAAAACATTGTTGAAACTTTCATTTCCACAATACACAAATGACAAAAAAAGGAAATCAAAAATAAGTTCTTTAAGCAATCAATATACAAAAAAATAAAGTGGCTTTTTTTTAAATTCCACCTCGTAGTTGACCGTGTTTCTTTAATATTGTTACGTAACTTGTAAGTAGCTTTTCATGGTAGTAAAACAAACAGTACCCATTTTTTAAATGCAACAGCAGCTCACATTAATTTACATACTACACCAATTTATATTTCACATTCCATAAATTAATTTCTCGGTAAGACATTTTACATTCTTAAATATATTGCATTTTTTTTTCTTCTCGCCGAACACATCACAGTAATTTCAGAATAATATACTACCTGTGCGATAGGATGTAAAATGATATTCTGAAACGCCGACAGTTCTCATTTTCCGACTTTCATCCCCGCGTTCGCCCCATTCGACTTCTTACCACCCTCCTCGCAAGAGGAAGAAAACGTACCTGCCACCTATATTATATCTCACTTCTCTCCTTCAAAATAAATTCTGTACGTCCAGCTTTTAATGCCGAACTAAGTTACGGCGGTCTTATCGTCTTTGTAAGTGTATCCGACAGTGTCCTAGTTTAAACCGGCCGTAAATCACACAGGAAAACTCCAAGAGAATTCAACTGCCCTCTCCTTAATCAACGACACCCCCCCGTCCACTTGGCCCAGAATAATTAATTTAATTTAAGCTTCGATTCTACTGTTGTAACGCTAATTACATTGAAGAAGGAAAAAAAAGGGTTTCATTATAAAAGCAAAAAAAAAGTGGAGTTTTACAGTCAATTGGTGCTTAATTTTTTTCTCTTTTTTTTTTCTTATAAAGATAATAACGGCGAGCTTTTAATTAAGACTCGTCTTCGACGCGCCTAAGATGTTTACATCGATCTTAATCGGGCGTGAAGGTGGACTTTTTCCGATGAAACTTTCAAATGCAGCCGCGTCGCGTTGGGCCCGAAAGAATCGCAGGGGCACAGAATTTTAATTAATGGCGGAGCCGAGCCGAGCCGGTAATAAATAAATTTGTCAGGGTGTTCCGATTTAATTACGCGATGGGGGTCGAAAGCGGGCGGATTAGTTTCAAACGGTTTTTCTTTCCAAGTTTTCAGAATAAAACTTCGGCAGGACAGTGATTAAGCACTTGCCAGTGTTGCCAGTGCTAATTCTGATATTTAATTTTGCATAAATTATTTATGATTACATATTACCGAGTGACTTTTAATGATTGAAGCAAATTAGTATGTTGGGAACACTGAGGAATTGGCATTACTTGAAAGTTCGTTAATTTTGCGGGAATGCGTAGCTATAGGTTAGAGTTGATGTTTACATTGATGATGAAAACTGTTTAACAGATTATTATTATTATTCAAGACCTGGAAATGTTAGCCCCCTTTGCGTAAGCAGCACCGAATCCTTTGAGATAAGTTATTGAAGACATTATTAACGTTTTAGGTTGTCTGATATTTGCAATTGCCTCTTCAATTGCCAGCTGCACAATTCATCCAAATTGTTTAATACGTATTCTGAACATCACATTATTGAAATGAGGAAATAAGAAGTTCAAATTTAATTGAATATTAGAGCAAATCATCAAGCCCCATTTGCGTAAGCAGTACCGAATCCTTTGAGATATGTTATTGAAGACATTATTAACGTTTTAGGTTGTCCGATATTTGCAGTTGCCTGCTGCAATTCTTCCAAATTGTTTAATACGTATTCTGAATACCAAATTATTGAAATAAGGAAGTAAGAAGTCCGGATTTAATTTAATATTAGAGCAATTAGGCGACCAACCAGCATTGATTAAACATCCTGGGAAAAACTCCTCTAAATAATTTATTGAGGTTCGTGCTGTGTGAGCAGTGGCGGAATCTTGTTGAAAGTAGCCATTTGCTAATTCAGTGTCGTCTAACTGGTTTATAAATGTATCCAATATAAGTCCCGGAAGAATATTGGTCCAATAATTCTTCAAGACATTGCCACCCAAACACCAATTTTAAGTGGATGTAGTGCCTTTACATCAATCACATTAAAGGGTTATGTTCCGACCAAGTCCTGAAATTTTGTGAATTGATAAACCCAGAGAGAAACCAGAAACCAGGCTTTATCAGCAAAGAAAGTTGTATCTTGTTGGTCACTATTATTTAGCAGATTATTGTTATACCACTGACAAAACTGAATTTATTGAAGAAAATCGAGTGGGTGAAGTTGTCGAACCATTGAAAATTTGTATGATTGGAAATGAAGGTGTTTTTTCAAGATCTTCCGAGTGGATTCGTATAGGAAACATGAGGATTCTGTTATGCAGTATCATTAACATTTTGTACAATATCGAGTGTTATTATAGTGGGGCGATCAATGAATTTTACTTTTTTTACATTACCGGTTTGCAAGAAATGTTCATTTATTAACCGATTTTGAACTGAACTGACTTTAAAGTGAATAGAGAGACTTATAAAAGGAATGATGTTTTGGAACTAAAATTAACATAACCTCAAAATACGTATGAAATCACATGAAACTGATAACTGATTTAGAAAACCAGCTTGATCAGTACGGTGTGCGGGATCACTTCCTTATCACTGGTCGCCAACTGAATAACTAAATGGAATGCAATCAATGATTTTTAAGTGAATTTGAATCGATTCGTGTTTGTTGTAAATGGAGGACGGCTATTCTAAAACAGTGTTGTGAAAAAAGACTAAACTCAATTTGTTGTTCAGGGTATATTTCAATGAAATCGTCATAGGCATGCTGTTGTGAATAAATTCAATTACTATTGGGCTGATTCAGCAGAACATATCAGTAACAGTTCCTGATCCAACAGTTGAGACTGAACACTTATTTCTGCTGAATGAAGTTCACTCATCGTAACATGTTCCAGTCAGGTAGCGGAGAAGTTACGCTACAAAAAATGGCGACCCCTCCAACTCATCAACCTCATGAGGTCGCATTCAGCAGAAATTTGTTCAACAGTTACACAACTTTCGGGTCTGCTGAATGTGCCCATTTTCATTTTGTACTCCGCTTCGAAAATAAGCCATTACTAAAAATGTATTTTATTCTGTGCTCAAAACCATTTTGGTAATAAATTGAGATAATTAAATATCTGATTTATTTGGTTTTCTTGATTCAACAATAAACGAATTTATTTGAGTTTGACAATCTAGTGCACTAACCTAAATCTATATTTTGAATTTGAAAATCCAGCACACCAACATAAAAATTGAAAAGTGTTGCCACTCTAATAAAATAAGTCTCAATCATTAAAAGTCACTCGGTAGATAATAATTAAATGAGTGACTTTTAATGATTGAAGCAAATTTAGTATGTTGGGAACACTGAGGAATTGGCAGTACCCAATTGGCGCGATTGCGTAGTTATAGGTTAGAGTTGATGTTGACTGTAAGGATGAAAATTGTTTAACAGATTATTATTATTATTATTCGGAACCTGGAAATATTGGCCCCCTTTACGTAAGCAGCACTGAATCCTTTGAGATAATTATTGAAGACATTATTAATGTTTCAGGTTGCCTGTTGCAATTCTTCCAAATTGTTTACTACGTGTTCTCAACACCACATTATTTAAATAAGGAAATAAGAAGTCCGGGTTTAATAGAATATTAGAGCAAATGTTCAAAATGTTGGCCTCCTTCACGTAAGCAGCATTGAATCCTTTGAGATAAATTATTGAATACATTAATTAACGTTCCAGGTCTGATATTTGCAATTGCCTGCTCAGTTGCATGCTGTAATTCTCACCAACCATTACTGATTAAACACCCTGGGAAAAACTCCTCTAATTCAATGTCACCTAACTGATTTATAAATGGTTCCAATATAAGTCTCTAATATCTGTGGGCGTTAATTGTTTCCCGGAAGAATATTAGTCCAATAATTCTTCTCCGAGATATTGCCCCGCAAACACCAATTTTAAGTGGATGTAAGGGCACTTCAATCACATTAAAGGAATTACATGCAACCAAGCCATGAAATTTTGAATTTGAATTTTGAATTGATAAACCCAGATAGTCGAAACCTCAGAGGAGAAAGTAATATCCTGTTGGTCAATATTATTTATCAAATTATTGCTATACCACTGACAAAACTGAATTCGTTGAAGAAAATTGGGTGGGTGAAGTTGTTGAACCGTTGAAAGTTTGTATGTCAGAAATGAAGATGTTTTTCAAGATCTTCCGAGTGGATTTTTAGGGAACGTGAGATTCTGTTGTACAATGTCATTAACATTTTGTACAATATCGGGTGTTATTATAGTGAGGCGATCAGTGAATTTTCCTTTTTCTACATTACCATCTTTAAATATTCCTTACAACAGCACTGCTGATTTTGGCATTCTAAACGACACATTTTTCATAACAAATGTCACCGATAATGATATTCTGGGGAGTATATCTAGAACTAAAAATAAGTTAAGTTCTGGTGAAGATCAAATACCCTCGTTTCTCATAAAAGACTTAGCCTTAAACACAAATACTTTTCCTACCATCTGGAAAGTTACTCGAATAAGTCCTATATATAAAAAAGGAGATCGCTCTGACGTACGAAATTATAGGCCAATATCCATACTGTCCAATATCTCTAAGGTGTTTAAGCAAATTATTTACACTAAAATGTATGTATGTACAGGTATGTTCGAAAATTTCTCCCGTTCAACATGGTTTCATGCATCGAAGATCGACCACCACTAATTTAGTCTGTTTAACGCAAGATATCAGCATTGCTCTCGATTCTTTGATGCAAGTGGATGTCATCTACACAGACTTTTCAAAAGCGTTCGATAAAATAGATCATAATCTTTTTATGCTAAAGCTGAAATCTTTTGATTTAAGTTCGAATCTCCTAGAGTTTATAAAGTCCTACCTCAGCAACCGAATAAACTTCGTGTTGTATAATGGATTTCGATCTGATGAGTTTGTTACTACTTCTGGGGTACCTCAAGTTCCAATCTTGGACCCTTATTGTTTATACTATTCGTAAATGATTTGTTCGATTCATTTGATTGCTCTTCTTTGGCCTATGCAGATGATGTCAAACTCTATCAATGTATAAATAATATCCAGGATGCTATAAATTTGCAAAACAATTTAAACTTACTAAATGATTGGTGCTTACGAAATAACTTGAAATTGAACGTAGATAAATGCTTTGTTGTACGTTATGGTAGGAAGAAGAATAAAATAGAATTTGCATACAATGTTGAAAATCAAGCTCTTTTACCATTGTCATCAATTAAAGACCTTGGGGTTACTTTTGACGATCATCTAAATTTTAATAATCATATCTCTTCAATCTGTCTCTCAGCCTCTAAAGTACTAGGTTTTCGAGTATTATACTCTTTATTATTCTTTAGTGCGTAGCAAGTTGGAATACGCCTTAGTAGTCTGGCAGCCTTTGTATACATGTCATCAGATACTGCTTGAGCGTGTTCAGAGACGTTTCCTGAAATATGTTTCTTACAAGAAGTATAACATATATCCCGAGCGAAATGTTCATTAATGCTTGAACATGGTTTTGAATCTTTGCAGGCATGTAGAGAGAAATTTGGGGCGATATTCTTACATAAGCTTATAAACTATAGAATTGATTGTTCGTACCTTCTTGGCCATATTAATTTTTTTGTGCCTCGTATTTCGTCTAGGAGTAATAATACTTTCTATAATAGAATATGTAGAACTAATGTTATGAAAAGGAGTCCTGTTGAACAAATGTGTTCGAATGCAGACAAATATTATGAAGATGTATTTGTGGGCCTCAGAAATTATTTGTGGTCCTCGTTTTTTTGATTATGATTATATAGGTATAATCCATTCACGATCTTTTTAGACTCAGAGTAGGCCATGTTAGGGTGACATTTTTGTTGGTACCTCCAAGTGAATATGTTCCATGTTAATTTGATGGTTATATTTTTGAAAACAGACGCCGAAAAACATTGATGATTTTTAGCATTTTGACTTAGTATTAAAAAGTCACAAGTAATTATTTGTTTTTATTTTACTTTCTTCATGGAATCGTAGAGTATAGGAAGCAATAGTCGATGGGACTGGCATTAAAGTGTCAGAAGTTTACATTTGTCACATTTTGAGTTCTATCAAAAATCATGTACATAACTTAACGAAAAAAAAGCATGGCCCTCTAGAGTCTAAAAAGACCGTGAATAGATTATATTGCATTTCTTACATTTAAGTTTAAATTTAAGCCAGTATTTGTTAGCTAACTTTGTTATTGTTGTTATTATTATTTTTCTTAGCACACATGTAATTGGATGTATTGTTGTTGTGTCTATTTGGTCTTACTGTTGGGCACAAATAAAGCATTATTATTATTATTATTATTATTATTATTATTATTATTATTATTATTATTATTATTATTATTATTATTATTATTATTATTATTATTACCGGTTTGCAGAAACATTTAATTATTCTAACACAGTGTTGTGAAAAAAGACGAATCTCAATTTGTTGTTCTGAAGTGCGTTCAGGAAGTTTGCCCCGAGTAGAGTTAGAGTAGAGTCGAGTTAATGTTGAGTACGAATTACTCTGTGGAGTTATAATATTACAAGCACGTTTTTGAACGATAAGAGTTAAACATACATACACTTAACCTAACTGTTTGGAATAAATTACATAAATTGTTAAAAGCAACTGTTATAGCACATCTACTCTATCATAAATGGTGTGCAAAATGTTATTTACATATTATGAGTAGAAAAAGTTAACTTTGAGTGATTTTAACTTCGAAATATGAACGCTGTGAGTAGGATTTACACTATTAACTCGGGCAATTTATGAACGGTTTAGAGTTAACTTCGAGTCTTTATGAACGAACCCCAGAGTATATTTCAATAAAATCATTATAGGCCTGGTGCTGTGAATAAATTTAATTACTATTTTCATTTTGAAACTTGTACTCCGCTTCGAAAATAAGCCATCAATAAAAATGTATTTCCTTCTGTGCTCAAAACGATTCTGGTAATAAATTGTGATAATTAAATACTTATTTGGTTTTCTTGATTCGACAATAAACGAATTTATTTGAGTTTGTCGATCTAGTGCACTAACCTAAATCTAAATTTTGAATTTGAAAATCCAGTGCACCAACATAAACATTGAAAAGTGTTGCCAATCTAATAAAATAATTTTCAATCATTAAAAGTCACTCGGTATTTGATTTACATTTTATCATTGAGAGTATGCAAGGGTGACAATAATTTATGATCACATGTTATTATAATAAATTGTTGAGGCCCAAAATGAAGATTAATTATTACGTAACACCCGCATTTCCGGATTATTTAAGTGGCGTAAAATTTCGTCTTCCAACACATTCCAACTTCACGAGGGAGGGGGGGATTCCCTCATCATCTAGGCAGTGTTCCTAAAGGCTTTATGAGAGCTCTCCCTTACGTCACGTGTACGGCTCCGGCTCGAGCACATCATTATAGCTAAGCATTTGAAATTTCGTTCCACCACGAACGCCACGCATCCGTTATTATTTTCCTCCTCCCTGGGTTATTTTCAAATGTGACGCAAGACCGCAGCTTCTGAACGTGCTCCAAACATAATGTGCTAGGCAAAGATTTGCGCTGTTTGCGAAGCAGCCCCGGCTGTTTACTTATCATATACCTGCCTGCCTGCTACCGGCGCGGCGGGTGGGGACTATCTCCTTCCCCCATTTTCAATCTATCACCATGCCATGCCATGACAGCTTTTAAAGTATTCTATTCAAACCTATTTATTGAATCCAGAAAGGATAGAAATCGATAGTGAAATTTCTTAGTTGTGACGAGCCGATGTACGTATCTTATTAGACATTTGTTTTTAATTTGGAAAAATCCGCTAGGGGGCGCTTTTTCAAGCCAGTTATACCACTTCATGTTGATGAACTCATTAACATTAAAAACAAAAACACCTTCGAGATCCCTGTTGATCTTTAATTGTATTCCGCATCAGGGGGAGTTTTTTTTTTTTTAATTTGAAAGAAGCTTCAATTGCTTCCAACAGGGGGCGCTTTAAAAATATTCCCGCCAAAATCCGTCACAGGACCTTATTTCCCAACGAATGCAAAAATATCGGAGGGGAAAATGATGGCTTCCGCTTTTTTTTTAATTTTCACCGAATTCAAAATAATGTTGCAACAATGTCGAGGAAAAAGCATGTTGCAAAAGCTGCTCGCAAAATACAGGGAAAGAAATAACGATCTTATAAAAATGTAACGCAAGTTTTAATTACTCAGAAATTGTATCTACAACAATAAAGAATCCCTTGATGTAAATAGTGCAGTTGCGCAACCTTGGCATTCTTTACTATTGTTATATTTCATATGCTCATAATTCGCAGGTGTGCAACCTTGATATTGTTTACTACTAACATTTGTGTATAAGAGTAATTGTCATCTTGCTAAAGCAGTCTTGGTGTTGTACACGCGCATAAAATAAGTCCAAATAAAGTCTATACTTATCACTCAATAAAGTTATTATACGGTGACTTTCCTAAAGTTCGTAACAGATGGGAAAAATTTTTATTATTGACTTTTGCGAAAAAAAAATTACTAGAGTTAGTTCGTGCATCAATCAAGATAAGAAACAACATAATTCCATCCAACCAGTCATTTAAAATATGGCTGAATAAATAATAAATAAAATAAAATCGATGATGATAATAATAATAATTTTTTTTAGTTTTTGTTAGTAATGTCACAGGTGATGTCTTGCACACGTCTTACAAACGTAAGACAAATAATAAATAATAATCTCTCGTATTTTTCTTTTCCTTGTCAAAAACAAAATTAAAATAAAATAATAAACGATTATAAGACGGTCACTTTTTCTTAATTACAAGGCAAGACAACACGGAAAACATAAGACTATCGACCGCACATAAGAAAACATCGAACACAAAATAAAATTAATAAGAGACTAATAATCTTTTGCATTTTCCTTTTTTCTAAAATTAAATTAAAAGAAAAAAATACTTCTCTGCAATTTTCTTTTAATTCCGTCTCGAAAATTGCTAAATATTAGGAAGCGGGGGGGGGGATCTCAACATTGTATTTTCATCAAAAAACGAAATTTGTAGCAGACTGCACTGAGAGTTATTCCCGCTTTTATTCTTTCATTAAAAGGTGTTTGTTTTGGAGTGAAAAAGTAAACGGATATATTGTCCGGATGTTAATTGTTTGCGGCGAGTCCCAGGCCTCTCCAAGCTTGCCCGTCGAATTTACGGCAGGTATGTTTTTAGAGTCACCTTAGGCGTCGCGTCGGTCGGTTCGTAAACCGTGTTTTCCTTTCATCTAGGTTTTATTTTTATTTGGTTCTTTTCCCCCCCTTATTTATTCCAAGACAACATGGAAAACAAAAGACTATCGACCGCACATAAGAAAACATCGAACATAAAAAAAATTAACAAGAGACTAATAATCTTTTGCATTTTCCTTTTTTCTAAAATTAAATTAAAAGAAAAAAATACTTCTCTGCAATTTTCTTTTAATTCCGTCTCGAAAATTGCTAAATATTAAGAAGTGGGGGGAGGGGGGATCTCAACATTGTATTTTCATCAAAAAACGAAATTTGTAGCAGACTGCATTGAGAGTTATTCCCGCTTTTATTCTTTCATTAAACGGTGTTTGTTTTGGAGTGAAAAAGTAAACGGATATATTGTCCGGATGTTAATTGTTTGCGGCGAGTCCCAGGCCTCTCCAAGCTTGCCCATCGAATTTACGGCAGGTATGTTTTTAGAGTCACACTGGGCGTCGCGTCGGTTCGTAAACCGTGTTTTCCTTTTATCTAGGTTTTATTTTTATTTGGTTCTTTTCCCCCCCTTATTTATTCCAAGACAACATGGAAAACAAAAGACTATCGACCGCACATAAGAAAACATCGAACATAAAAAAAAATTAACAAGACACTAATAATCTTTCGCATTTTCCTTTTTTTTAAATTAAATTAAAAGAAAAAAATACTTCTCTGCAATTTTCTTTTGATTCCGTCTCGAAAATTGCTAAATATTAGGAAGTGGGGGGGGGGGAATCTCAACATTGTATTTTCATCAAAAGACGAAATTTGTAGCAGACTGCATATTGAGAGTTATTCGCGCTTTTATTTTTTCATTAAACGGTGTTTGTTTTGGAGTGAAAAAGTAAACGGATATATTGTCCGGATGTTAATTGCTTGCGGCGAGTCCCAGGCCTCTCCAAGCTTGCCCATCGAATTTACGGCAGGTATGTTTTTAGAGTCACATTGGGCGTCGCGTCGGTCGGTTCGTAAACCGTGTTTTCCTTTTATCTAGGTTTTATTTTTAGTTATATTTTTTATTTTATTTTTTATTTAGGTTTTTTATTAACAAGAGACTAATAATCTTTCGCATTTTCCTTTTTTTAAATTAAATTAAAAGAAAAAAAAAATACTTCTCTGCAATTTTCTTTTAATTCCGTCTCGAAAATTGCTAAATATTAGGAAGTGGGGGGGGACAATCTCAACATTTTATTTTCATCAAAAGACGAAATTTGTAGCAGACTGCATTGAGAGTTATTCCCGCTTTTATTCTTTCATTAAACGGCGTTTGTTTTGGAGTGAAAAAGTAAACGGATATATTGTCCGGATGTTAATTGTTTGCGGCGAGTTCCAGGCCTCTCCAAGCTTGCCCGTCGAATTTACGGCGGGTATGTTTTTAGAGTCACATTGGGCGTCGCGTCGGTCGGTTCGTAAACCGTGTTTTCCTTTTATCTAGGTTTTATTTTTATTTGGTTCTTCTTCCCCCCTTATTTATTCCAAGACAACACGGAAAACAAAAGACTATCGACCGCACGTAAGAAAACATCGAACATAAAAAAAAATTAACAAGAGACTAATAATCTTTCGCATTTTTTTTAATTAAATTAAAAGAAAAAAATACTTCTCTGCAATTTTCTTTTAATTCCGTCTCGAAAATTGCTAAATATTAGGAAGTGGGGGGGGGAATCTCAATATTTTATTTTCATCAAAAGACGAAATTTGTAGCAGGCTGCATTGAGAGTTATTCCCGCTTTTATTTTTGCATTAAACGGCGTTTGTTTTGGAGTGAAAAAGTAAAGGGATATATTGTCCGGATGTTAATTGTTTGCGGCGAGTCCCAGGCCTCTCCAAGCTTGCCCGTCGAATTTACGGCAGGTATGTTTTTAATAAGTCACATTGGGCGTCGCGTCGGTCGGTTCGTAAACCGTGTTTTCCTTTTATCTAGGTTTATTTTTATTTGGTGCTTTTTCCCCCCTTATTTATTCCGGACGTTTCACAGGAGTTCCTCTAACTGGGAGTTGCCTGGCGATATCTTCTTCGTAGTGTCCTTGCTGAAAAATCTGATGGCGTCGTTGTAAATCGACCTTGGCCGTCCATCTTGGTGTTTAGTAATACGACGGTTCATCACGCCGCACATCGCAAAAAGTGGTCACTGAAGTTGACGCAAGTGGTATCACGAAAGTGGTTATACCGGACACGCATCCTGCTATTCGTGTCTCGAAGGTCTTGACGACCCCGGAATCAGCTGACATGCATTCACGATGGATGTTGAAGATCGGATCTTATTTTGTTATATTTCTTTTTTTTTCTGCACTGTCAGATTAACTGACTGCGCTTTGATTGCATTTTGTTTTCATTTATTTAACAAATTTTTGCGTGGAACTTGTTCACCCCTTTTTAACCGTCACTGTGAATTCTTTAAAACAAAAGAAGTCTATGAACGCTTCACAAAATTTCTTTTTAAAGTCGACGAAAACACCTAATTTTGTAAGCGTCAAAAAAGAAGAAATAAGAAAACGAAAAATAGAATGGGGAAGAAAATTACGTCAATTAAAATCCGGAGTGTTGTGAAAACAAAAGATGATCGTTTAAAAAATATATTTTAATCGTTTGAAATTAAATTTCGTAGGCGAGATTAACTGTAATTCTAAATATTTTAAAATAAAAGAAAATCGAAAACGTTTCCAAAAATTTTATTTTAAATTCAACAAAACACCAAATGCTGTAAATAAAAATCGAAACATAAAGAAAAAGAAAACTGGTCAAATTAAAACTTGAAACAACGTAGAATCAAAAGGTTAGAAAAAGAAATGAAAATAACAACGAAAGACGATCAAGTTAAATTTGTTTTTTTTTTTTTTTATTGAAACAGTCCGTAATTTTTTTACTTACGTGTGTAAAATAACACATGGAATATTTTCGGTTTTAAATAGCGTCGATCGTATTTTGTTTTTCGCATGCGTTCAATTTTTCTTGAAATTCACAATTTCTTCTCTTTAAATTATGGCTCTTTCTCTTTTTACGTGTTTATGAATTGCAATAAATTAATCATCTTCCGGAGTTAATTTTTTATTATCATCTAAATTTAAATGATTTTTTATCTCTAAAAAGGCCACTTAATTCAAATTAATTATTATTTTTTATTAACTTTCTTTGAACAACTTTTTTTTTTATTATTAAGTGAATTTTCAGTGAACTATATACGTAGTCCATGGCCATTTTTTTTCAAACGACTGCGACTGTACAAGAACTCAAACGAATAACTGAATTTATTTAATAATATAAAATATTAAAATTTATTAAAGGCCTCCCATGTATGCAACCAAACTTACACCGTTGCATATACAATGCATATACTCCAGCGTAATTGAAACTCCTCGTTAGGTTTTTAATTTCTTTTTATGTAAATGGGAAGTAAAAGGATTAATAATTTGAAGATTAAGACGAAAATAAACTCATTTAAATAATAACTTCTCCATAATTTCTCTTTAGAGATGTTTAGAATAAGAAGAGAATTTATTAACGAAGTCTATTATTATTCAAACATCGGTGGTTGTTGAGAATCGCATAGCAAATGCATAAATAAAAGTAACGTAGTTGGCAATAAAAAAATAATGATTGAACAATCGCGTGTAGACAGTCTGAAGTTATCGAGTCTATGACGGGTGTTACACGCTCAGTCTGGCATCAGTTCAGTCCACGACTGTGGTCAGAATGACGTCAAACTGATCACATAATATGTAGACTGACGGACTGATAAACCGAAATAACAAATAATTTTTAAATATTTTGATAATTTTCGTCAGTCCTGGTAAGACTGACAACAGATTGAAGTTGATTGAACTGACGCCAGACTGAACGTGTAACACCCGTCCACGACATAGAAGATAAAAGGTTCTAGAGATCAGAGATGTAGTGTTTGTTGAGAATGAAAAAGGTTACACTGCACCCCCCGTCGGTCACAAAGAAGAAGAATTTGATCACATTCAGATTAATGAAAAACATGTAGCCAATGAAGGTGAAGGTAGAAGAAAAACAGAATGTCCAGTTCTGCGACAGCCTGAAGAAAATGCATCAAATGAGATGGAACAAGAGAAAGAAAATTTAGTCCCAGACAACGCGAATACAAATGAAAACAAAGAACGAAGAGGAAGACGAAGAGGTGATACAAATGAAGTAATACGAGAAAGAAGGGAACAAGAAAGGAATGAAAATGAACAACAATTACAAGATCAGGGAGTGAGAAGATCGACAAGAGAAAGGAAACGAAATACGAAATATGTATGTACGTTATGAAGTACAGTTTATTCAAGAGAGAAGAATAAATGGAAAGAGGCGACGAATAAAGAATTAAAGACACTTGAGGATTATGAAACATGGGAAGTAGTGGATGGACCGAAAGATGAGAAAACAATCCGAAGCAAATGGGTTCTCGCGAAAAAATAAAACGGAGAAAATTTGAAATACAAAGCGCGGTTAGTAGCTGATGGATCTAGACAACGGTTGGAAGAAGATTACGAAAACTCATAACAAGTATCTAAATAAAAACCTGGTCAAGTGGGTTGTGATCGAGAATTTATCCATTGCATTTACATAGCAGATTTAATAAATATAGCCTACTTGACCAGGTTTTTATTTAGACACGAGTTACAATCCTGTAATGAAGAAAGAGAGTTCTCGAACATTATTAGCAATTGCGAGTATGAAAAATTACAAAGTTCGATTCATAGATGTATAGAGACGGCTTACTTGAATGGTGAATTGAATAGAAAGGTCTACAAGCAACCCCCAGATGATGTCGAGATTGAAGGAGAGAAGACATTACTTATGAAGAAGAGTCTGTATGGACTGCCCGGAGCAGGAACTACTTCATATTTTAAAGACAGCAGGATTAGAGACAACTAAGGCAGATCCTTGTGTTTTCATTAGAAAAAAAGAGAACGAATTTTTAGCAGTTAGATTTTATGTAGATGATTGTATTATTGTTGGTCAGAATGATGAAGTAATAGACCAGTTGCTGGAAAAAATGAAAAGAGAAGTAAAAATCAAAGAATTTAGGAATGATAACATATTTCTGGGAATAAGCATAGAAAGATTAGAGGATGGGTTCTTACTGGACCAGAGAAAATTTATTGAGGAGATTTTAGAGAAATTAAAAGGGAAAGATAACGTGTAAAATTAGGCCACAAAAGATGCCGAAATGTATATAATGGACACATTGTTTGCGGGAATAAACTTCATCTATAATACAATTTAAATTTAAATTGAAGAAAAATATACTAGGAATTCTTAACACGAAGATTTGAATTGCTTTCTTGTTGTGGTGATTTATTTGTTTACCTGTCAAAGTATGTTTCAAAGTTGTTATTCTTATTTTACACAATTTGTACGGAATAATTTACTTCAAGTGGTTTCCATGCATTTGTGAAGTAAATATTTTGGAGTTCGTATTTCATCTAGTCACGTCAATTCCATTCCATTTAAAACTAAAACACTTTTATGACTGTATTTATTTCACTCATCTGCTGCTCTCTTATGTATCATAAATCATTTTACAGATGGTATAATTATCAAGCAAGTAGAAGAAGCTTGAAGAAAATAAAAGAAAGAACCTTGAGCGGAGCAACTCAATCATTTTCAGAAATGAAAACAAAATATTATTGCCAGTGGAAAATAAATTTATTATTAAGAACACAATTTTATTTCACATGATATTATTAATTGTTACAACCCTGCCGCTTTTTCCCCAAATGATTTTTCTGATAAATTAAATTGAATCCACCGAGGAAAAATAAATAAAAACAAGTGTGCATTACTGGCGATTTTTATTTCATTCCGTGTAAATCCAAACCCCCGTATTGGGATTACGTATGATCCATCCAGCCCATTTCCACGAGTTAGCCGGTCGTGAGATGAACTTAATTTGCACATTTCAACATTTGTAACCAGGTAGGCCACATAAGCTCATGTTTTAGAAACTTAAATGTGCGCATGACATAAAAAAAGGTCCGGCTCTGAAATGTCCTAAGAAACACCGAAGTCGAACAATTGGCCGGACACTTCGTAAAATTGATATAAATTTCGATGTTTTTCTTTTACTTGCTTTTGTTTAATGTGAGTACATAAATCTCGCAGGGGTTAGGTCAAAATTCGGCCGCGCGATGTCGCCACTAAAAGCTATCCTTTCTAATTATTTATTATGGTGATTTGTTTCTCTTTTCTTGTTTTTTTTTTTTTTAAATTTTGAAAGCTGGTAAACGTTGGTACGGATTATTCGCGAAGAGTTTTGCCCGCGCAGTAGATTTTAATTAGCGTAATGTTACTGGAAATTAATTTGTCTTCCCTTTTTGATGTATTGTCACACCATGCCCGCTCGTCCTCGGCTCCTCTTGTAATCATTTTGTTGTCACCGTCGCTTTGAAGTTTTCAACGTTTTGTATCCGTGAATTAATTACGAACGTAATTAGAAATCCTAACTGCGTAACTAGCAGTTAAGCTCCCCGGCACCACGTTGATGGGAGATAAATGTAAATCAACACATACGTGTTAGGGTTGCAAGACATGCCCGATTATTTCCATATTAGTTGAATGTAATTACCATTGAGGCCGACAGCTGCGTCTGACTAATGATGAATTAATGCCAGGAATGTTACACATGTTTCTAAAATTATTGTTATCATAATTACAAATTTATTACATCTTACAGAAAAGCCTTGCTTTGTCAAGAGTGAAAAACCCATTAAGTTTCTAACAAAGATTCATAATTACCGTAGCTTTAGAGAAAGCATTCGCTTGGATTAATTACATACCAACGTTTCGCTGCTCTCTCATGATCATGATTAATATAAAGGGTACCACAAATTAAATATTCTTCTTCTAAATATTCTAAATTTAAATATGAGCAAGTGTTAATACATATTTTTTAGGCATTGAACTAATGACTTTAAATCATTCGCCTTCTTCCCCCAGTAATTTTTAGGTCAGATTGCCGTCGCGACGGCGCATCACCTCGCGCCCAAGAGTAAGAAGAAGTCGAGCACCGGAAGATAGGAAATAATTAACCCGCTTTAATTATTTTAGGTCATTAAAGTTTTTTGCCCCCGCGTTTTAGGTAATTAGCGCGAGTGGAGCCGCGCCGCGCCGCATCGATCTATGACCGGAAGGAAACGGGGCCCTTTAATTATTATAGTTTGAGAGCACCTTTTTGTCTCTCGAATGCCTTGCACTCGGCGATAATGATAATTCACCCGGTATGATTGAAATGCACCTTGCAAAGGGGGGATGCATTTATGAGACGAATTCATTTGTGTAATGGGGCGGGCGCGTTTTGTAATTTTTGTTCTCGTTGTTAGTCAAAGTGTTCCTGCGCTCAATATAAACGACGACAAAGTTTGCTTTCAATGTTATTAGGTTTGTTAAATTTCTGTTGTAACAGTTCATCGTAATCGACCTCCACTTCTGAAATTGAGACGACCTGAGGCGCATCCTTCGGCCATCATCAAGGTAGACAAGCCTTCTTTTTCCCAGGACAATACCTTGCGGTTAACGGAGCGTTCGGCTTACTATGTATGCAACCACAAAACACTGTTTGTAAAGTATCGGTTAATTAACCAAGTGCGAGGTGGAAATACCAAAGGTAAAAGGTTCCAGAACGAAACAGAAAATATCCGGAAGTATCCAAAAGCAAAAGATATCGGGACGAAACGCCTGGATTGAAAGAAACAACGTAATTAGTAACAAGATGGCGTTCAGCCGTTAGCCAAGCCTTGGACAGAGTAAAAGAAATCTTCCCTAAGCGTTAGCGGTGCCCTTGTGAGTTTTCCTAATCTTTTCAGCAGTTCACAGTTTATCCTAATCGACCTCCACTTCTGAAATTGAGACGACTTGAGGCGCACCCTTCGGCCATCATCAAGGTAGACAAGCCTTCTTTTTCCCAGGCCAATACCTAGCAGTTAACGGAGCGTTCGGTTTACTATGTATGCAACCACGAAACACTGCTTGTAAAGTATCGGTTAATTAACCAAGTGCAAGGTGGAAATACCAAAGATAAAAAGTTCCAGAACGAAAAAGAAAATATCCGGAAGAATCCAAAAGCAAAAGATATCGGGACGAAACGCCTGGATTGAAAGAAACAACGTAATTAGTAACAAGATGGCGTTCAGCCGTTAGCCAAGCCTTGGACAGGGTAAAAAAAATCTTCCCTAAGCGTTAGCGGTGCCCTTGTGAGTTTTCCTAATCTTTTCAGCAAAAACTTCGATAATTCAGACACAACGATACAAGCACCAAGCAAAGCGAAACGGAAAGTGACGCCTCGAAACAAAGCGAAGTAAGATGACGCAGAGTGATCGCAGATGTA
The DNA here is from genome assembly GCA_958336345.1 of Dorcus parallelipipedus. NCBI lineage: Eukaryota > Metazoa > Arthropoda > Insecta > Coleoptera > Lucanidae > Dorcus > Dorcus parallelipipedus. Next base: position 4,795,642 of record OY284478.1, on the reverse strand, counting down.
GTCAGCTTCGCCCAATAAAAATCGTTAGTATCGACTGATGCTTATAAAAAGGTGTTGGAACGACGATCAATAATCTCAAGGCTGCGCTCGGTGATGATCAGGGTTGCCACAATAAAGTCCTAAATATTGCTGATTTATTCGTACCATGATTTTGAACTGTAACAGGTATCTTTCTTGTTCTTTGCTTATTTCTCATCCTGTACGTTCCTCTTTGTCGCTTTGTTCTTCTCCAGTAATGTACTGCTCTTCTCCCTTAACCTTGCTGTTTTTTATCGGTTTTCTAGATGCGTGGCAAATCCATTTCAATTTACGTCCCCTCTTCTCTTTTCTTCCGTAATTTTTCGTTTAGATTTTTTCAGGTCAAAATATTGTACCCCTATGTCACAGAGACATCAGACTGTATTTTCTGGAAGAGTTGCCTTCCCAATGCTGCATAACCTCACAGATCTCCACCCAGGCTGCCTCTACCTACCGAACTTCTTGGTCAGCCACATGAAGATGTATTTCGTTTTGCATGGTATCGTTTTTTAATTTTTTAACTAGTTCGAAAATATCTTGAACACGAATAAATGTACCAAATTTTAAAATTGCCACTTAATAGTCATGGTACGTAAATACCCCTATAGATGGCGCCACTAAACATTTTACATTTTAATTTGTTTATTTTCTTGAAATGGAATTATCTGTGTTTTCCAATTAAATTAAGCAATTAAACTGAGATGGTCGCAGACGTGGTAGCACTTTTAAAGTTTGTAGTTTAATATGAGCTGAAACAAAAAATTGCTTTTTAATTTCGAACGGTTTCTTTTAAATTTGTATTATATTGTTTTAAACTTAAAAGATATTTCAGAAGGATAATCTAGTTGCTCCTTGCGTATTTAGTTAAATATAACAATAAATCTTGCTCTACAACAGATTCAACTATGTACATATTTATGAGCGATTATTACTTGTATTAATGATAAGCGTCACGGCATTAAAAAAAAGTCTCCAATGGAAACAAATTAAGTTGTCGCAGATTTTAAAATTGCCGCTTAAATTCCTGATTTGGGAATATCCTGGTAGATGGCACCAATAAAATTTTTGTATTTAATTTAATTTTTTTTTTTAATAAACTAGAGACAGAGAACGAGTTAAACAACATCTCAGCATTTGACACAAAAAAAAAACTATTTCTTACATTTTTCAATATTTTTCTTAATGAATAAAATATATCGATATCTTTAGAGTTTCATTTAATAAATGCCAAAATTTTGTTTTCAACTGTTTTTCTTTGATCTATTTCAATCTATTGCTGTAAGACTTGAAACCTCAAAGTGTTGTTAGAAATATGCAGTTTCCCTTGTTTATTCTTTTCGGCTCTAAATGTTTCTTAAATTAATAATTAAAATATTAGTTCGCAAATTTACTCGAGATTATTTTTAAAAGGAAGACTGAAAGATGGAAAAAAACTTTTACGGTTCTAAATTATAGCTTGAAATGTAAATGAAGGAAAGAAATATTTACGTATATAAAAATTTAAACATGGTGCTTTGACTAAAATTGTAATTACTACAAATACTCATAGATAACGCCAACGATACTTTTGGATTAATTAATGAACAAGAAAATTTACTTAACATACATACAGGGTGACTGTTAATTATACCGACAAAATAAAACCACGATAAGAAGTGAAGTCCGAGAGTATAGGAAAAATATTTTTAAAAAATTATTTCTACTTTAGTTTTCGAGAAATAATTAGTCAAAAATTAGCCCTAAAACGACGATACGCCCCTGCTTGAAAAGTAGAGGAGCAGACAAACGGAATAAATACTCTCATAAAAGTTTTTGTATAGTTTTATGATATGGCGCACGGCCTGCCTTCGTGAACTTGACCTTACAGTGGAATTTCACAACTCGGTTTTTAGGTCAATGCAGCAAATTACCTGAAATATTATGCCATGCAAAGAATAACAACACCTGATGAATAAATAAATCAGTCCTAAACTCTTTCGTAATCTGTTTCGAATGTTAATTATTATAATTTCGTTTTGTGTGTGAGGAATTACTATCACAAATCTATTAAAACTTTAACACATTCCAACATTTACAATTTCATGTCCTGTGTTTTTGGCGCACTAGTTGTAAATCGTCCCTCGTTCTACCGTACACATTCTTTTCACTTTGAATTCAATTCTTATTTAATTATGCATTATTCCTTAGAATTTTTTAAACGTCATTCCGTAATCTATTACATTCATTCAGTACGCTATTTAATTTAGAAACTGGACGCAGATCACCAACGTCGTTTTTAAAACAGCTGTACGTAATAAAATGTTTATAGTCGGCGATGAACTTCAGGTCTAATAAATCGTTTCACATTTTCAGAGAAAACCGATCCGTTTAAGCAATATTTTGCAAATGTAATTAAGTAATCATTCTTTTGTGGCAATAATTATTTATTATCAATTAGTATTACGCACAATAGTAGCGGCGCGACGTCTGGTACATTCCGCTCTAGTAAATAATCCGCACGAATTAACAAAAAATTATTTGCGAATTTATTATTCGTATTTCTTACTAATAATTAATAAAATCAATTGAGATGTGTGTCAAGGTGCATTGTGTGCAAGCGAGGTCAATAAAAATTTTGAGTCTCTATAAATCTGTTCTACATTTAGTGATAAATGCTGTGTTCCAAGAGAAACCTTAGAATTTTGACACATTTTGACAATTTTGAATATCAAAATCACGGAACTTGAGCTCTGCGTCATCACCGAAGTTACAACCGACAATTATTTCAGTATTATGTATTTCTTTGTTAACGTCGAATGAGAAAAAGGGATGGAGTTATGCTTCTTATGTCTGATGCGTTTTATTTATGACGCATAGCTCTTCTCTTATGAAAACAACTTTATGGTGCCGCATTTACAGAACGTTGTCGCTGTATTTCGTACGGAGTGCCGCAGCTTGATTTGGAGGTAATTTTTTAATTAATTATAAACTGTTCACATTTTTCCCGTAACCTGTGACATCGATTCTCTTATCCGTTTTTTTTTGTCGGTATAATTGAGGCGCTGATTTCAAAAACAACATAAATCCAAAAATGAAGTTTTGAAAAAATCGATAAAAACTATTTGTCTTAATAACTGTTAAACTTATAGTTTACAAACTTACAAGTGTAAGACCCGAAATTACGGGAAAGGGTGATTTAAATTTTGATAAAATGGCTTTTCAACAAATAACCAAAATTTTACAATTTGTCCCTCTTAGACTTTTCTCACCCTTTATTACCCAAAACTTTTTCAAGCCGAATCGAGACGCTAAAGGCGACCCCTTTGTCGGTAGCGTTCCTGGAATTAGTTGAAAAATAGCCAGAAGTCGTTCCGTCGCTCTCCTTGGACTCGGTATGAGTTTTGGCCCTTTCGATCTTCGGACTTACTACTTTGAAATTGTTGAATTTTTCTCCTCTCCTGGTTCGGTGTACTTATTTAATAAAAAGGTTCTCTAAATTCTACTCTGAATAATGAATGAAATTCGGAAAGTTTAACAAATATAATTATATTGTAAGAGAATTTGTACTGTAACACAACGAACGAACAACAAAAAAAAAATAAAATAATAATTTTACAATATCAGATTCAATAGAAACACAATTACTCGTCCAGGAGGGAAGATGGTGCGGTACGTTTAGAAAAATGCGTTTGGTTAGGAATTGTCAAACTTTTAAGTCGAAAGTCCGTGGAACTTCCCAGGGACGAAACTTAAATGATTTTTTCTCGTAACTTAGGAAAAACACTAACGATTTATATTGACGAATATTGATTCGTTAGCGAGCGAATTTATTTAAAAATAACTGACCCACAAAAAAAACTACACGGAAAAAGCTTCTGCTTTTTCTAACCGAAACCTAACAAACTTTGAAAGAATTTAAATCGAAATATGTGTCTATGTACACTACTTACACTGCGTCTCTCGTGTTTCTGTTTATAGCAATGTGTTACGTTCAAATCTCGCGCCAAAGAAAACGCGAAGGCAAAGTGATATATGAACCGCGTTTGGATACAGGTGGCTACCTTGCACCCCTCCTCTTTACTACTCGACGCTCATTCGTGTGACACACCACGTGACAGCCTTCTGGTTGGTTACCGTCCGTATTTTAGCGGCCATCACCATCTTCGAGCCGTCTCTATCGTCCTTTTGTGTTCAGACCTTGGTTGAGTGTTAACGTGTTTTACGTGTGTCGTGAAATTATCGGAGTTCTTGCTCTTTGGGGAGGAGTAACTCAATTGCGGCTGTGCCGGAAGTTCTCGTGACACCATCGAACACATTTGGGGCACTTTTAAGCCCCATACTAAGCCTGGAAATTTAGAAAATCGCAGGTAACGTAAAACGTGCAAGGGCGTGTACCTAACATGGCCGCTAACAAAAATCGTTTCTTCTATGTAGGCTTTTCTATTTGGGCGCAGGCTATTAGACCAGGCTTTTAGCCCTAATTCTCTGGTGGCGTTTCTACCCTGTGAATGTACCGTGGAAACCTGATCAGCCATCTTGACGATTCCAGCGGATCCAGTTTGATCCAGATTGTCGACGCTCCCCGCGATCGACAGAGGACGTCGTAACTACCCACCGGCTAAGGTCGCTGTATTTAGAAGGTACCGCCATTCATTTCCGCGGCTTCGTCCTCCAAATTAAAAAGGAGGCGATGAAACGCTAAAGAAGAAAAAGGATAGATACATAACAAGTTACTGTTTCTAAGGAGTTTATGAATGAATTTTATTAACTCCAAATTAAAAGAGATAGAAAGTTGGCGCTACCTTCTCGATGCAGTAACCTTACCACCGGCCACTGCGCTTCGGTTGGTAACGTTGACCCTGACGTTTGACTGGACGCGCTGTCACAAGGTTAGGTTTTTAATTTAATCTGACGTTTTGCGGACCGATCGGTTTATATTTTATTCTTTGCTCGTGAGTAGTAAACCGCGAGTAAGAATTTCGAACTACGTGTTGCGCTGCGTTTACCGTAGATAATTTAAGCATAAAGTAAGCAGCCAATTATAGTAGTGTAAAGTGTTGACTTGACTTTTTGGACGTTTGGAATCGAATTTTACTTTAAATTGAAATGTAAGTCCTAACAGAAGCACTTCTTTACCTCATTCATGTAATGGTAAGTATAATCTTTTGTTTACATTAAACAAGTCTCTAATCCTTAACCTCAAATTTCTGCTAAATACAACGGCTTTGTTTAGTGTTTTTCATTAAAACTTAAAATTATCGTTCCACTTCCGCACACTTAAAACACTTCACTCACTACAGACTATTCGCTAGTTTCAGGTTCTGTTGTAGCAGTTCAACGTAATATGAACTTTAATGTCTGCAATTTGAGACGCCCTTAGGCGCACTCTTCGGCCATCATCAGGGTAGACAAGTCTTTTTTTTCTTTCGGATTGGTTAGCCTGGACCGGCCAATGCCTTGCGGTTAACGGAGCGTTCGGCCACAGATTACTCAGACAGATGTGAAGGCTTTGATGTCGCATAGCAAAATACCGTGACCTTCGGCCATTTTTTAGGTGGTTCATAAGGTGTGTTGCAGTGTTCGATTTCTACATACCGTTTACATACACTTTTCTATTTTGGTCAATGAATAAAGATTAAAGAAATTAAAATATCACGAAGATACTGTGAAATCATTCGATTAACAGTACACTGTGTTTCATAACCTCATAACATAACATACTGTCTGACAGATAAACGAGCAAAGCAATGGCGGAATGAGAATCGGCGGGATGTCTAGCCTTCGCAACTGGTTAAAGGGTTAATCTGTGGTTTGGCTTTCTGTGAAACCGCTGCATACCTTTACAGAACTCTATATACCTAGGCCGCCTCCAAAAGTATCTCCTCCACACAACGAACTTCCTGGTTTGCCACTGTCACCAAATTTATAATTTAATTTACTAGCCTCGTACCTACCTTGATGGTGATCAAGTTCTGCTGATTGAACGTATCAGCTGTCCCCTCGACTAGCAAACAGTGGAGATAGGGGTGAGTTTAATTACGATGGTAAAAATTATTAAAGGGCGCCAGGAGATTGTAATTTACCAGCCAATCGTAAACAATCAGTCGACGTCTCCAATTGACCAAATCGGGCAGAAAAATCAAACGTAGATAGAGTTTTATTTACTCACTGGTATGTGAAGGAGCAAACACAAACGCAATAGCACAGGTCATCTTAAATTTAATTAAACGCAAATAAATAGGTTGTACAAAGGTACATTATAACATGTAATGAAAGGTTACACAAAGCCGAAACAGCAGCTTACGTGAAGTGAGCTTATTTAATACTAAAGCGATTTGCTCGTTATTTCAAAATGCATAAAGGGGCCGTAATTCGCTCTTAAAAATGCATACGCATATAGTCGGATAGCGATAAGTGATTCAATAAATTTAAATAGTTAACATACGACCGATCTGTCATTGTCATTGTACAGTTTACGCTGTGAAGTTGGCGATCATCGCGCCATCTGGTGGTCCTGGCCAAGCCGATAACTGGTCTAAGCTGGGTGGACAAAGGCTGCAAGATGGCGGACTCACACTTCTCGTAGAACGAGGTCGACTCGGTCGGAGTATAACTCGAACGGCCACAGAGGGAATTCGTCATGGCTCCAAGACTCAATACAAAACCAAACGGGAAACTTCGCGTGAAAGCTTGCGGGAATAAGAAAGAACCTGAATGTTAGCATCCATCATGGCGTCCGCCATTCCGCCATTGTGCTTCGTATACTTTACCCGAGAGCTAATAAGTTCCCAGGCTTGGAATTGGGATTAAAATTACCCCAAATAATAATAATAATACAATAATATTAATATTCGTTCGGTGGTGTTGACAGAAATGCCGGCAGCGCGGGTGTAGTAAATTGTGTTAACTTTAACTTCGAGTTTAATTTCTGCGTCCACACACACCAGTGAGTAAAGTCTCGCGTCTGTTTTGCTGTTGATTTATTTTCTGCCCGATTTGGTCGATTGGAGATTACGTTTTTAGCTTCTGGCGCCCTTAATAATTTTACCACCTTGATTAACCCGCCCCTTTCTTCACTGTTGCTAGCCTGGGGCACAGCTGATACGTTACGTCAGCAGAAGCTTGTCATCTTGTCAGTGGTAAGTAAGAGGCAAGTAAATTAAATTTAAAATTTGGTGACAATGTCGCCTTTTAAAATTTTAATTCTGTATTATCATAAGGCAAATAGCGTGTGATTTTTTAAATTTTAGATAAAGGGAGGCCGTGAAAGCAAAACGTATTTATTTAAAATTTATTCAAAATGATATTTACAAAACTTCAAAAGGCATTTATAATTGAAACATATTTTCGCAGTGGTGTTAACCAAAACGTACATATGAGTTAATTTAAGCTGTATGTTTTCCTCTTCACGGCCTCCCTTGATCTAAAATTTAAAAAATCATACGGTATTACAGCAATATGTATTTTATCCCTTCTCCAAACCAAAATTGTCCTTTATCGTACCCCCTGCGCAATTCACTCTCCCGTTTTATATTTCAATAGTCTCATTTAGTATTTCAATGATAATTCACCCGGTATGATTGAAATGCACCTTGCAAGGGGGGGGGGGGGTGCATTTATGAGCGCGCACAAGACGAATTCAATTTGCGTAATGGGGCGAGCGTGTTTTGTAATTTTTGTTTTCATTGTTAGTCAAAGTGTTCCGGGGCATAACATAAACGACGACAAAGTTTGCTTTGAATGTTATTAGCTTTGTTCTGTTTTGTTTTATGTACGTAATTGAGGTGCAAAAGAACTTTATAAAAAAATTACTCCAAGAAACTTTCCTAATGGCTCAAGAGTTGGCACTATTGGCAGACGTTTAAAACAGTGTCGTCGTGTAGAACTGGTTGGCGATTTTTCTTTAATTTTTGTTTTCATGGCCCCACGTTGGGCGCCAAATTATTGCTGTGTTACCTGGATTTTCGGTTTGGATTTCTTTTTTTAACATTTCTGTAACTCTGGTGTGAAGTTATTCTTCCCGAGGGCTTGGCCCCTTTCCTCCTCAGTACGTTTTTTTAAATATGTTTTAAATTTTCGTAACATTGGTTTATGCCTAAACTTCAAACTAATTTTTCGCGTTTGCACAATATGAAGAAACGACTCCCTCCTTTGTTTGACACATAGGAATATTTACATTGTATGTTCAAAGTTTAAAAAAACTCATGGTATATACGAGGGCGGTCCGAAAATTGAGTACCTGCCGAAGTGTTATTAAGTTTTTGTTTACAGAAGGTCAAACGCCGGCTGAAATTAAAAAACGTCTTGACAATGTGTATGGTGATTCTGCCCCTTCATATGCCATAGTAAAGAACTGGGTTGAAGATTTCGTCTGGAAGGTAAGAGCGAGACACCCACTCAAACGGACGGTATATATGAGACACCCGTATCTGGCAAGCAAGGGACTGGAGCCCGGTCAGGCGTGGAGCGCGTTAAGAGTCATGCACCGACAGACGAATGACTGGCTTAATACGCCCTCTCGGCGCGCTCATAAAAGCTTGCGAGTAAAAGGGAGCCCCACTCTGCTGGAACTCCCACCCAAAATATACTATATATTTATTCTGCGCATGGTAATAAATTACTATATACATTAAACACTCTAATTAAATATGTACAAAAATTAACCAAATTCGTAACAAAAAATAATAAAATTTCCAAATAACAAAATCGCTTTGTTGGAAAGTAACCAAGAACTGACGCGTTTCAGTTTTTTTTTTAACACAGCTTAATAATACGAGCGAAGTTCAATTGGTGGTGGAGTCTAATGAAATGCGCGAGGTTGAACGTTTCAGAGTTTTACAAAACACGCGAGTTTGAACATTTTGAGCTACGCTAGAAATTAATGCATTCAATTTAAAATACATAAGATGGAGTGAGAATAGACATTAGTTTAGTGTAAAAAAAAACTGTAAGGAACTGAACAAATCATTAATTTGATTTAACCCGATTTACGACTTCCTTTTAAAAGTAACGATAACAATTACGTCTTCAATTATTTTCAACTTTTTCAAAAAGATTACGCCCTGAATCTAAAAGAATTTATGTTTATAGACGAACGTGTACGATATTGAAAGATAAGGTAATATCGAATAACGTAGCAATATGTCCATAAGTTAATAGGGAGTTTTTGCAACATATGACAATAAAAATATTGTTACGTTAAAGGCTATGTTGCTTAGCAATGTTGCAACCTTATGGATCTAACCAATCACAAACAGAGTTTTAACGTTTAACGTACGTGAATTTTAACGGAACCTATTGCCAAGGACTCCCTATTATTATCCTTGTGACGTAAGAATAACTAAAAACTGTAGGTACAGTTTTGAATACTGCTGGTTATTTAAATCCAATATAAATAGAAGTGGCCCAAAAAAGCTCCTATGGGGCACACCAGGAATAACATCTCACGAGGTATCGTTGAATAGAATTAAAAATAGAGAGTTTTAGCCATTTTTACGGTATGGATAACGTTTTGTAGCATTTAGCGTAAACGTTATCCATACCGTAAAAATGGCTAAAACTCTCTAATAAGCTAAAACGCTGTACCTAGAGTTGCCATTCAATCGATTTCCGATTTTAAAATCTCCTCTGTTATTAATCAAATGCAAAACACTTGACTAGATGGATATAAAATTGATGAAAAGAAATTCTTACATAAAAAAGGAAGTCTTTAAAAATTGGTACAACATTGCCTATTCAGAAAGAGTATTGAAGCTAAAAGAGGAACGAAGAGTCAACAAGTTAAAAAGAAAAAGAAGCATGAATATAAAAAATCTTTACCGATTAGGCTCTTTCAGGACGTTAGTAAACGGATCACTTTTAGCAAATATTTCCACACGGCGAAATTTTGAATGGCTAATAAAATAGGAAGAACTATTTGGCAATAATTGTGTTAATGTATTATGGAGGCAACCGAAAATTATGGATTTTTTTTTAAGTCTCAACATTTAATATATTATTTTCCTCTGTTCACAATTGACGCAGTTTTTTGTCCAATGAATTTTTAGTAATTAATTATAATCCCTTAGTGCTACGAGTGATACGTCGATAATCCAGGCGATATAAAAGTTGTCTGTGTGCATTTCGTGCTTCATTAAACCGCATTTACACTCTTTTTTAATGTGTATAAACATAAGAAGCAAAAAAATGTTAAAAAAACAAAATATTAAACACACAAAAATTGATTGTTACGAGCAATTATAAAAACCGAATTTTTTTTAAATACTTTTTTCTTTATTTGTGCATTAGATATAAGGATGTAAGGACTATCCTTTTTTATTGAAGTTAATCGATAAAAAATAATCCAAATCGACGGTTGTGTAAAGCAATCAATAATTTTATAAAGTTTAAAAATTTTGATTTAAAATTATTTTTAAAATTAATTAAATGAATTAAATAAAATTTCTCATTTAAAATAAATCATATTGTTTAATTTCATAGAAATTCGATGTGTTTCAACAAGTTTTTTACATGTCAAAGATCACGGTAAATTTAGAAGGGCGCAGTCGGACTCGAAACGTCGCTGAATTAATTGCCGTGTACTTGAGCTTGATCGATCAAAAGGATTCAAAAGATCGCTCTTGTTCCAGCCTTGCCCTTGTGCTTTTATGCCCGTTGCCCTACCATTTCTTCCTGCGCGCTCAACTTTGCGATCGCCAACGAGGATTGCCGGTAATGCAACGACTCGCAGTTACATTTTTTTTAAAATTTTGTACGTTACAATCTTATTTTTCAAATTTTAAGTTGGCAAACATGTGCACTGGAAATGTCAGACATAAACAAGTGCCTCCACATTAGGTAGCCATACACCAGCATTCATTCATGTCATTCTTTCCTTCGACACTCTTTCCCTTCAAGAAATTGCAGTGACTACTTTCGTCAACTTCAGTGACCACTTTGGTCAACTTCAGTGACCACTTTGGTCAACTTCAGTGACCACTTTGGTCAACTTCAGTGAACACTTTGGTCAACTTCCACGTAGAGCCTCTTGTTTTCTGAAACCGGAACCCTCTTTTCTGTTACATATTTTTACTTAAATGTGCAGGGTGACACCGAACACGAGTCGTACATGTATTAACTTCTAAAAATATATCATGGGATTTTTACTTCTCTGAACAAACTTCTGTGTTCAGTTTTGAAAAAAAAAACCTTAATGAATGGCAATTTCAAGGCTGGATAATAGATGGCGCTCATTTTCACCCCATATATTGTATGTTCAAAGTTGAAAAAAAAAAAACTAATGCTATCACTGAATTCAAGTCCTATATATTTTTACTGCTTTAAAATATATAGGGTGTAACTGAACTCGAGTGTCATATATTTTTTGCTTCTTTAAAATATACAGGGCGTCACTGTATTCGAATCATACATACTTTCACTACTTTAAAATATATAGAGTGTCACTGGAATAGAGTGTCACTGGACTCGAGTCATACGCATTTTCTTACATTCTTTAAATATACATACAGGGCCTCACTCAATCCGAGTTGTTGGCGCTCATTTCAATATTATGTATATTGTTTGCGCAGTTCAATGATTTTTAAGGTTCCTTAAAAAAAAACTAACAAATTTGAATTTGAAAATTGTCGTCCTCCCTTTTGACGTTAATTTGCTTGTGTTTTTTCTAGTTTTTAAATAACTTCGTTTTTCAGTTTTTCAAATTACAATTTACAAATTAGTTGGACACGATAAACTCTTTCAGATTATTTGGTTTCCGTAATTTGAAGAAAGGAACTTCCTCGAATGGTCAGCAGTTGGCGCTTTTATATGTCAGTGGCGCAGATAGAAACTCGTTTGGGGGGAGGGGGGGGGAGGCGAACAAAAAAAATCTAACGAGTACGGCGGATTCTACTTAACAGTTTATTTATGAAATGTAAAACAGCGAACAAAAAATAACGCCATACGAAAAACTTCTTTTGTATGAATTGCGTTGAACATTATATTTTAGAAACATTTCGGGGGGGGGGGGGGCTCCGGGCCCCCTTATCTACGCCACTGTTTTATGTTAACCAATGTAGGTAATCCCGAGTTATCTTCATCATTTTTACATGTTCAAAATACATAGGTATATTATTTTCATTTAACACCTCGAATGCATAAATTTCATCTGTCATCGTCGTTTATTTAACCAGCGGCATGTGGCGTTAATAGATGGCGCTCGTTTTAATCTCAAGTTATTTCAAGATGATCAATGTTTCTCGGTATTCTGTGGTTGATTGTCTTTTTAATTTCCTAACGTCCGTAATTGGTCCTGCAGTGAACATTTTGTCGAGCAGGCTTGTTTTTAAATATTACCGAGTGCGGCTGCGACCAACTTACTAGATGTTTTTTCCCTACGTTCGGCATTCGTTTTATAAAAATTTAAGAAGACACAATTTGCTTTGTTAATTAACAGCGTTTCATACACTCTCGAATAGATGACGCAGGTCGCACAATTTATTTTAGCTAATTTTTTCATGTTTTTTTCGCTTTCTTGCTTATTTTATGTTACAAATATAAGACGATAAAGATTAATTTAGAATGAAGAAGCTATTCGGATAAAAAATGTTCCACAGTTCACACACGCGCGGATAGATGGCGCTGGGTGCTCATCGTAGAAACAATTTATTTTAGCGAATTTTCCAGTTTTTTTTTTTAATATTTTCCCCCCCAGTTTTTCGTTTTCTTGCTTATTTTATGTTACAAATTAACTATTGCGATAAAAATTAATTTAAAATAAAGAAGATATTCGGATTATAAAAAATGTTGTATGGTTCACATACGCGCGGATAGATGGCGCTAAGTGCTTACCATAGAAACAATTTATTTTAGTGGATTTTTCCAGTTTTTTTTCCAGTTTCTCGATTTCTTTCTTATTTTATGTTACAAATTATCTACTGCGATAAAAACTTGATTTAGGGCGAAGAAGATATTTGGAAAAAGAAGTTGTACAGTTCACACACGTGCGGATGGGCGCATTATTGTGTTAGTGGGTTAGAACAGGATTTGTTTCGTTTCAATTTCTTGAAGGGAAAGAGTGTCGAAGGAAAGAATGACATGAATGAATGCTGGTGTATGGTCACCTATTTTTTCAAAGTTTAGAATGAAATTTTACTTTGAATTGAAATGCAAGTACCAACAGAAGGACTTCTTTGCCTCAGTAAAGATGTTTGTTACATTTACATATTGGTTTGTTTACATTAAACAAATCTCCAGTTCCTAACCTCACATCTCTGCTTAGCACACTTTCAAAGCTCGTAATCTCATAAAATAAAAAGGAATTCTTAATTCGAAATCAAAAGCTTTGTTCAGTGTTTTTCATTAAGCAAAACTTAAAACTAACTTCACGTCATGTCAGAACATTTCAGAAACATTTTCACTCACTACAGTCTGTCTTCAGGTTCTGTTGTAACAGTTCATCGCAATCAACCTCAGTGTTGCCAACACATTGACAACGATTCCCCCGTCTGAGGTTTAAAAATCCCCCAAATGTTCCCCTAAAATTTATTTTCATTTAGACATCTTAAAGTGTATCTATTATATTTAAGAGTTGTTAAAAAATCTCATTTCAACATAGAAATCTCCTAATTTGTTACTAGATTCAGGAATAAATTAAAACAAAAAAATTCATTAAAAAATACATAAAGGTGGAAAAAACAAACAAAAGGCGGTATATTTTAATCAGTTGATTAATAATAAATTTAAAAAAAACGCAATTTAAAAAAATGAGGACAAAACAAAGAAAACAAAATAAGTGTTTAAAACGTAACGGCCCTATTATTATTAACGTATTGTTGTGTTCACTTTAATGCACTTTGTAAACGGATCCGTATTGTTGTGTTCACTTTAATGCACTTTGTAAACGGATCCGTAATTTAACTACCCTAGTTTAATTGTTAAACGTTAACCGTTAACTTGACATCCCAGTTTGTGTACTGGTTGTTTTCTTGTACAATCTATTAAGATTGTTAATTAGAATTTTTGATTTAATCATTGAATAAAGACAAGTGTGCATGACCGGTGATCGTTATTTCTTGTCGAATTATGTATTGGGATTACGTATAATCAAACTAATGGCTTTTGCGCTACAATTTGGTGGTAACGGTGGGATGTGTCGGTGGGATGTTTCTTTTCTTTATATAATTTTTTCTGTCACTTTTCTCTCGGGATTCGTCGACAATTTTGCTTGTAAACTAGGTGACGTCTCGAAGGTCCGAAATTTACCCAATTATCGCCGCTTGCACACGTTTTTTTTTTCTCGAAAGTTGAAAAGAGTTAAAAAGAAATTTTGGGTGAAATTAAAAGAGGATTAAAACACTGCCAGATTGAATGGTTGATGTACTTTTTATTTGTGAAAATATTTCGATAATTTTCTTTCTGTGACAGCTACTCAAGGGGGGTGGCGATTGGAGCAAATTACCACATACATTACGTGCACCCAGTCAAACACACACGTCCCCATTACACCCCACGTGCAAATTACGACCTCCCCACACTTGTACATTCACGACCAAACCTGCACGGTTACGTAACTGCGCCCAAAACACAAACAGGATTCCGGTGCGGCCCTCTGTGCGCTGTTGCAGACACTTTTGTGTGTAAACGTGACTTTAAATGCGCATTCCGTGTACAGTATACACATATTAACGTAGGATGTAATTTGCATGTAGGGAATCTCCGGCGAGTTCCGGCCCAATTTTAAACCTGGCCGCAACAACTGCGTTAAAATTAAGTGAATCCCCGGAGAAGCAACGCAACGAAAAAACAGTCGCTCGTCATCAGCGCCCTCTTCTTCAAACGGGCGCGCCCTGTAAAACAAAGGACCCATTTACATTTAGATTGTTGCCGTTAAGGTGAAAAATTCGTTTCGCGCTTTTTCTTTTTCAACTCGAAATGATTTATATTTTTTATTTTATTTATACTATTGAAATAAAAAAATTGGATAGTGAATTGCGCAGGGGGTACGATAAAGGACAATTTCAATTTGGAGAGGGGGTAAAATACGTATTTCTGCGATATTTGCCTTAGGTTAATGCAAAATTAAAATTTTAAAAAGCAAAACACGAGAGATACAGTATAGTGTACGCAGACAGTTTAGTTAAAAAATAGTTAAAGTCAACAGGTTCATTTGTTTGCCGGTTTTCTACAGCCACCTTAGACAAGTGTTCGTTTTAAAAGAAATAATTTAAATAGATCTGAAAATCTCAAAAAATATCGCAGATAGGTATAAGACATACTTAAGAAAAATGAAAGTACTTTATTAAACGAGGAATTTAGGATAGAAAAATATTTAAGAAAATTGTGTTTTGCCATTTTGAATTTTCTGAGATTTCGTTTATTACCATGACCACCCTGTAGCGATAAAAGTACATTTAATAACGGCTTACGATAAGCGTATGTATCAACTGCATCTGTGTCAAAAATCTTTTTCTTAGAGTTAAAATTAAATAAAATATCAGTAAATAGTATAGTGGCTGCAAATGGCAGTTTTTAGACAAAATGTTAAATACCTCAAGAACGGTTAGGTTTAGGTATAGGCAATGGTATACAGAAAATGTTTAGATTTTTATGGGCAATCCAAATTTGGTTTCATATATAGGGCATGCCATTTAAAATAAAAAAGTTGTGTCCCGCACCACTGTTTTGATTCACTCTGTATAGATGAAAACAATTTCGTGTTGTAGATCTCTTAAATTAAAAACGAAATTGTATGAAATTTCTTTTCTATCTTCAGTAGTTATGAAGATATGGCCCGAGAACACACTGTTGGGATACCCTGTATAAGTAAGCTTTGTTATGTATAACAATTATAAAAATAGTTTCGTTGAATAAACGTCATTGAATACAACTTCTTATATGGCGACGAGGTATACTTAAATAGATATAGGAAGATGTTCAGAATATCTAGAAGATATTTTCTTCTGAAAATATAACGACTGCTATAGGGAAGCCAGAATCCTTCAACGAATCATTAGAAGACATTAATACATACAGTGAGCCTCTAAAGCATGGAATAAAATTCGTAATAAAATTCGGAATAAAATTCGTAAAACCTACGTGGTCAGGTAGATATATTAATTTTCATTCGTATACATCTAAAAACTATAAAATTGCAACAATTATTTCTTTAACAGATCGAGCTGTTTTACTTTCAGATAAACTTTTCGTTTATGATAATTTAAATTTAATAAAGAAGACTCTTGTTCAAAATTCTTATCCAATAAATCTTATAGAATCAGTAATAAAAAATCGTGTTAAATATTTACAAAATTCAAAAATCCACAATAACAATAAACAAACTTCAAACAAAAAATACATATCATTACCTTACATTGTACCACTATATGACACATTTAAACACATATTCAAAAAAACACAATTTAATTTTAGCTAGCAAATCTGTAAATAATTTAAATAGTATTTTCTCAAATTTAAAAACCAAAACACCAAAACTAAAACAACCTAACGTAGTTTATGAAATTAAATGTTTAAATTGTAATTCGTGTTATATTGGAGAAACAAGCCAAAATGTAAAAACACGTCTAGACCAACATAAATATCATATCCAAAAAAATAATCAAAATCATTCAATGCTTGTAGAACATTCATTAGAAAATGACCATAATTTTGATTTTGAAAAACTAATATTTTATATTACGAGTCTAATATTTTCAAAAGACGTTTTATAGAAATGTGTAAAATAAAAATGTCGTCGAATTCTATTAATAAACGTACTGATTTTGCAAATTTAAACGATACATTTTGTAATATTCTCGATTCCTTAAATAGGAAATAAATAAATAGAAATCTGTCAATTTTTTAACATTTATAATGTTCAAATTATTTTTAGATAAAAAAAAAATCAAGTTACTTTTTCAGTTTCCGTTGACAACCTTGTTTATTTTGACAACATGTTTATATTTTTCACTTCTGACGAAGCTGTCGAACGACTGCGAAACGTTAAGTGTTTATGCGCCATTTAGTGTCCGTTTAAAAGAGTTTGTGATAAAAATATAAAGAAAAACAAAAGACAATCAGCGATCAATAGGTTTGTTCCAGCAGCATTTTCTGACTAATTTCTGACTAATTCGAAAAGCAGTCGCCCACCGAAATAATGAACGATTTTAACGGCGCGGCGCCGTCAAACGTCTAATTTTGATGTCTGTATGCTTTTGACGGTTTCGAACTAGTTACGAACTGTTTTTTGGAACGAACCTAATAGTGAACTTAAAAAACACATAAAGGACAATACAATTTAATAGATTAATAAATTAACAAAATAAAAATGAAAACAAATAACAAAATTTAAAAAAAAATTCGTAAACAAAAGAAAATCGATTTTACAGTACAATTTAATAGATTACATTTTTTTAATAAAAAGGACGATGAGAAGCAAAGAAAATGAATTGATAATATTTTTTAAAAATACAAAATAATAAAATTAAAAAAAAAAACAATAAAAACAAACTTTCGGCATGTCTCAATAGATGGCGCTGTCCAATCTGGTAACCAACCTCATGGAAACAAATGAAAAGAAGACTATCGGCAAGTTTCAACAGATGACGTTGTTGAACGTCTTACAATAACGCAATAAATAAGGGTCATTTTAGTGGACGCTTGAGAAGCTTCTAGGAGTATATTCGTATTATACAGGGTGCCCATTTCAAATCGTGACCCTTGAGGGTTTTAGAAAAGGCAACCCATCAATCAAGTCAGAAATAACTTCATGTTTTCATAACGTACTAAAATCACGGAGGTAGAATGGGTTGCCTATTTTCAATAAGACATTACGATTTAAAATGTATAATTATACAGGGTTTCCCAAATAGAGTGGCCTATTAAAAGTTTTCGGGGAAGGGAATATACAAACATTCTCAAAATTAGTACACTGCCCTAAGGGAAAGCGATCTTCCAGATTAAGATATTTTCACTTTTGTCTCACTTCCGGTTATACCGGAAGTCGCCGTCAACTTTCTTATTTTAAATGAGATGCTATATATAATTCTGATTCTGCACATTATTTTAAATAAAAAATGTTAAGACTTCCCTATACCTAAATGTATTCGATTTTGAGATATCTTCAAATTTATTTAAAAAATTGTTTTGATGACCTTTCATTCAAGGCAATGTATTTACGCCAATTTCAAATTTAAAGACTGAAGTGACATGTCGTTTAAAAGTATAATGTTCAGACTTTTAAATCACATCCTAATTATCCTTGAAAAATTCATAGGTTGGTCACAATATGGTGTCGAAAATCATTATGTTTAACTGCCCAAAACTCAATTTTCGTAAATGGAACAGCCTGTATATTTTTACATCATGAATCAACTTCTACATGGATTGATATTAGCATTCCCTATACCTATTTCTTTTAGTTTCCTTATTATCAATAATTGTTTATTATAACGACATATTTTGCTAGAATTATCGAAAATTTTCGCAGTAAGTGTCGACAAAATAAAAATATTTATTGAGTTATACCATTAACAGAGAAGTAGAAATAAATAAATAAGTTTCGACGAATGCTAATACACAAATTTCATTTGCTTCATTTGCCAGTTACAGGGGCAGATGAAGTTTTCTTTGCTCAGACGGTGCCACTTCTTAAAAAATACGTTCAAATTTTCTATATATTTTTTTTCTGTCATTGGCGGTAACTGCGGATACTTTTCATTAAATTTTCTGCTCGTCCTTCTAACCTTTTTATTGCACTCTCATTGAATGTACACTGCTCAAAATTTGAAGTGGGACACTTAGTTGTTGTTTGTAAAATTATGTTTAACTCGAAAATAAGAGGCAGAACTTTTATTATAACTTTAATTCTGGATTTAAGTACATGTTCATTAAGAAAAATGGCATTAAGTATAACAAAAGTTGAATAATTAGCATAAAAATGAAAACTGACATAATATTGCTTCGGAATAAAATTATTTCAAAATGTAATTCTGTTCTTCTTAAAACTTCCTGATCATTATTAATATCTAGTGGGACCTCCTCGAGACCGAATTAAAGCTTGACACCTTCTTGGCATACTTCTGATGAGAATGTCAATAGATTCTTGTGGCATTGCAAGCCATTCTTCTCTCAATGCACCATCCAATTTATTCAGTGTATTTGGCCGATGTGCCCGCTTTGACAACTGTCTTTGAAGGTATTCCCAGACATGTTCAATCGGGTTCATATCTGGCGAATTTGCTGGCCAGTCCATTCTGGTAATACGCCGTCTTTCAAGAGCTTGGTTTACAAGAGCGGCTCGATGTGGCCTAGCATTATCATCAACAAATACAAATTCTGGGCCCCTTCTGACCGCCAAAGGTAGTACAATGGACAAAATAATGTCGTCATGATATCTTTGCGCATTAACTGAACAATTTCGATAAATGATTAGTTCTGTGCGCCCTCCTAAAAAGATACCACTCCAAACCCTAATGGAGCCTCCTCCAAAAGCGACTCATGGGATCATACAATTTTCATCATATCTTTCACCTTCCCTCCTCCATACTCTTAATCTTCCATTTTGATGATTTAATAAAAATTTTGATTCATCGGCAAAAAGAAAATTCGTCCAGTGCTCAACTTGCCATTCAACATGTTCTCTCGCCCAATGATGTTGTGCAGTAAATAGAGAATGTTTTGCAGGTCTTCTTGCATTCATTCCAACCTCTTTCAGTCTATTTCTGACAGTTTGTGTGGAAATGTCTACACCAACTTCATTAAAAAAATAATTTCGCACCATTGTTGCATTAAGATGCCTGTTCATTACAACATTTCTTACCAATAATCTATCTTGAGCGGCAGTTGTTTTGCGCATTCTACCTCCTCCGTGTGTATATCTAGGCGAATTATTACGTTGAAGTCTTTGAGATACCCGATTCACCACACTTTTTGAAATTCCAAGCCTTCTGGAAATTTCTCTTTGAGAGGTTCCCATCTCTAACATTGTACTAATCCGGTACATATATTCATCAGTAAGTCGTTGATTAGGCATTTTTTAAACAAAATATCGGAAAATTAAATATAGCAGACTCCTTGTTGAAAATTACAGGACTTGCTAGTATCAGTAAGCAATATAAGCCATGACGCAACAATTAATAAAAAAGTTTTGACAGTTGTAATAAAGGGAGAAAATTGGCATAGGCGACTTGACTAATACGCAAAAAACTAGACAAATTATATTTATAAACATCCAGAAAAAAAGACGTTTAATTAGGAAGATATACAAAAATTATTAAGTGTCCCACTTCAAATTTTGAGCAGTATAAAATAAACTGTTTATTAGAATAAATAAAATTATTCATTATTACTTTTACCACTTTACCAATTGTAAGTATTGCTTTTGTTGTTTAATAAAAACGTTAAATTGACAAAAAAATTGTTTTTCAAAGCATGTTTAATTTTTAAAGACGCTCGCTTATGAAAAATGGTAAATTTACGGTAGGAATTTACCTAATAGCTTTATTCTATGATGTACGTCAAAATAATGTTATGGTTAGCAATTATTTATTTCTTAAAAAGTAACAGTTCAATATCTGCTTCTTTTTTCAAAGCTTGCTACGAATAAGTGCATTTATTTTATTCCATTAATTAACAGAATAAAATAAACAATCATTGATAATAAGAAAACTAAAAGATATAGGTATAGGGAGTGCTAATACCAATCGATGTAGAATTTGATTCTGCATCTCATGATATAAAAATATATAGGGTGTTCCATTTACGAAAATTGAGTTTTGGGCAGTTAAACATAATGATCTTCGACACCATATTGTGACCAGCCTATGAATTTTTCAGGGATAATTAGGATACGAAAGTCTGAACATTATACTTTTAAACGGCATGTCACTTCAATCTTTAAATTTGAAATTGTCTTAAATGAAAGGTCATCAAAACAATTTTTTAAATAAATTTGAAGATATCTCAAAATCGGTTACATTTAGGTATAGGGAAGCCTTAAAATTTTTTATTTAAAATCATGTGCAGAATCAGAATTTGCAATAAAAAGTATAGCATCCCATTTAAAATAAGAAAGTTGACGGCGACTTCCGGTATAACCGGAAGTGATATAAAAGTGAAAACATTTTAATCTGAAAGATCGCTTTTCCTTAGGGCAGTGTGCTAATTTTCAGAATTTTTGTATATTCCCTTCCCCGAGAACTTTTAATAGGTCACTCTATTTGGGAGACCCTGTATAATTATTTGGAAAATAATTTTTGAAATAATTTTTATGCTCTTCTTAATACTAACAGAGTAACAATTTCGGATCCCTGTACATACATACAGACATAAAGACTTTGAAAGAAGGGGTACACGTTCGATGCAATGGTCCTTAAAGTTTCAAGTTAGTTCGTTTTTTGACGTCTATATACAGGAGAGCTCACGTCTCCAATGATGCATGAATGCACTAAAGCTTGCGCCCTTCATTATGTCAGAGCATTAATCCGCGAGGTGTCCTCCTCAGAACAGTGCAATTGTGCAACGCGACATTGCACACCCCCCTCGGTTTCAATTATTAAAGGGCTCGGATGCATACTCTGAAAGCTCGGAAAATCAGAACCAGTGCCGGGAAAATTCAATAGGTCCCACCTACGAAGCAACTTTCTAATCATGTCCATAATTAAAGCGCGAGCACGAATTGGGTTTTGAAGGGGTTAAACGATATCTGAGGGTGTCACATCATAATCTGCCCCTTTTAGTCCGACGAATTTGTTGTGATACTTCAAAAAAAAAAAAATAATAATAATCCAGTTTAAGTCGAGAATTTTTTTTTAATGGACGGTTGTTTGCTTTAACGAGCGGTTCAGAAACTTATTATCCCTCGCGTCCATTAGGGGGCAATGTTTGAGGGCCACTCGACCCAAGACCCAAACAAACCGAATTAAAACTAAATACAGGGAGGGCGTAAGATACGCATGCAATTTGCGATAAAATTTCCGGAAACGTCCAGTAAGGGCTTATTTTAAAATTAAATTAAAGTTTACATAAAGCAACTCCATCGCATAGGAGGAGTTTTGAGTTCATACGCGGGCGACGTGTCTTCTTTATTAATCAATTTTGTTCGTATTTATAGATAAATTAACCATAAAGGATTCTTTATAACGCAATGAAGGCGAAGATGTGATTTTTATTCTCAGTCATTACTTGTATATGAGATGCCGAAAGCGTATTTTGCCTCGTAATAAGAGTTTTATTTATAAAAAAACGATCAAGCCATTACGTATACCCACGCGTCATATCAGGCTTACGTTATAAAATTCTCCTATTTAAAGTTAAAATTAAAAATTTGTTACCACGAAACTCTAAAATGAAATGCTCCTGTTTACTTACTCCGATCGGTAACAAGTCTTGCACTAGCTTTCCCTCGACTATCAACAGTGAAGGGGTGGGTAATTTGGTGTTAAAAAAAGGCGCCAGGGTGAACAAGGTGCCCAGCTGATCCGAAATAACCTTTGCAGCCTTCCCAAGCCGCCTCGGTTTTGCAACAACCAGGAGATGTTCGCACAAAACACAATAGCTAAATTAACAAATACTTTAATTAACGTCATTACGTCTCACTGATTAGACAGATGTAGGCGACAATCGAAACGCGTTAAATTCTAAATCACGCCGCGCCACTCAAACGAAGTTACATTGGTTAATTAAGCGCAAGATTAGTCGAAATTCGCTCTTTGGTAAAATGTGACGCGTCGAAGCAGTAAAAAAAAATACAAATTCACGGCACCCAGGGTGTGTTCAGAAGGTTGGAAGTCGCTTGTCAGTGCATTTTGGTGTATAAGGGCGCGCTTAGAGTTCAGTTCGCATCTTAACCTCATAATACATTAAATACGAGATGAAGATACCTGAGTGCGCATAAATGCAGCAAACGAAAGCGCTAATAAGTCACGTTAGGCAAAACACTACAACTGTTTGACAACTGTCGTCCGTTAAACGTCAGTCTGTTTAGAACGTGGTTTAGAAAGTCATCCCATTTTCACTCTATACAATACACTGGCCAGAAGCAGCAAAACTAAATGGTTTGCTTATAAATGAGCCAAACAGTAAATCTATCCGTTTGCAAGCAAGTCAACTAATAGATCAGTCAAGTTAGTAAATAATTTTCTTATAACTAAGCCGACCAATAGACTTTCTGGTTCGTAGACAAATCAACTAATAGATTTATTAAGCAGTTAATAATTCACAGAAGACATGAATGAGAATGGGTCTATTAGTTGTATGGAAAGACAAATTAGTTGGCAGTAAAGCAAACTAAAAGGTCTTCGCGTTCGTAGATAAATCAACTGATATACATATTAGTTGGTCAATAATTTACTGAACAAATAATAGGTTTGTTAGTTAATTGGAAGGATAAGTAACGAATTTATTAGTTTGTAGTCGTGCTGTAGTCGAGAATGGGTCTATTAGCTGTATGGAAAGACAAATTAGTTGGCAGTAAAGCAAACTAAAAGGTCTTCGCGTTCATAGACAAATCAACTGATATACATATTAGTTGGTCAATAATTTACTGAACAAATAATAGGTTTGTTAGTTAATTGGAAGGATAAGTAACGAATTTATTAGTTTGTAGTCGTGCTAGTTAATAATTGGCTTGTAAATAAGTCGAGCAATATGTGTGATACGTTTGTAGACGTGTCAACAAATCGATCTATTACTTGGACAGTAAATCACAGAACAAACTGATAGGTCTATTAGTTAAGCCAACCGTTCGTAGACAAATCAACTAATAGATCTATTAAGCAGTTAATAATTCACAGAAGAACTGAATGAGAATGGGTCTATTAGTTGTATGGGAAGACAAATTAGTTGGCAGTAAAGCAAACTAAAAGGGTTTCGCGTTCGTAGACAAATCAACTGATGTACATATTAGTTTGTTAATAATTTACTGAACAAATAATAAGTTTGTTAGTTAGTTGGAAGGATAAGTAACGAATTTATTAGTTTGTAGTCGTGCTAGTTAATAATTGGCTTGTAAATAAGTCGAGCAATATGTGTGATACGTTTGTAGACATGTCAACTGATCGATCTATTACTTGGACAGTAAATCACACAACAAACTGATAGGTCTATTAGTTAAGCCAACCGTTCGTAGACAAATCAACTGATAGATCTACTAAGCAGTTAATAATTCACAGAAGAAACTATTGGGTCTATTAGTTATTTGGAAATACAAGTAACAAATTTATTAACTGGCAGTCAAGTTAGTAAATAATTTGCTCATAACTAAGTCAGCTCGTTTGTAAGTAAATCAATTGACTTATCTACTGACCAACTTGGTTAGTAGATAATTCACAAAGCAAACTGAGGCAAAACGTCGCCCTGGATTGCTGGCTTATCGCTTGCAAAAAATACCAGGAATACGGACATGTGTTTGTTATTTTAAAACTAAACAGGTAATACGTAATTTTGTTTTGAAACAAGTTTAGCGAACGTTTATACAACGCAGCCTTAGAATTGCCATACTAGAATTTATTGATGACTCATAAACCTAAAAATCCGTGCTTTGACTATAACATTTCACCTCTGTAACTGTATTATTTCCGGATCAATAATCACAGGTGTTTTCTTCTTCTTGTGAAGTGTTATTTGGTTTGCGCCAGTTTGTTGTTGTTGTTATTAATTCGGTGTGTTCGTAGTAAACGACGACGATTAATAGCAACGTCCAAACTAAACCAATAAACGCATTCGTAAATGAATCGCTTTAACGAGACGGCTCCCGTTGTAAATTGGAGTGATATTAATTCCTTTGTAATTTGAAATCGATATCGGGCAGTGCCCACGTTGACGTGTACGAACTTTCAACATAATTTCGTATATCATCCTCCTATGTGGTGTATGTACATACGTAGGCACATACAATTTACACATTCGATTTTGCTGCACGAAAATGAAGCCGCGCGATTTTTCCCCGTAGGCTGTATAGGTAACATAATTATTTTTGTTAAATTTGAATGTGTACAGGGCGCGCGCCAGCTGGATAAATAAATTCTTGTTTGCCGTTCGATTACAGTTATTTATTTTGCTTACGCATCAAGCAACGAAGTTGTTCTTTTGTTTCGCATGTTATTAGCGCGGAATTTCTGAAACTTGTGAACTTATTACGATATTCTTGCGTTACTTAGATTAATAAAATCGAAGGGTTTTCGAGTAATTTTTTTTTTAAATTCATTGCTTTCAATATACAAAGAGATATCAGTATCGTAGATACTTATTTTCTCTATAGCGTATACAGCGTCTAACAATACTTGAGTCATTTATATGTAGAGTATCAGACTTTCTTCTTTATACTGTATACAGGGTGTAACAATACTTGAGTCATTGATGCGAAGAGTATTAAGTAGACCTTAATCTTCTTTATACTTTATATAGAATTTGAGTATATGAATAGCATCAAAGAGATTTTTTTCTTTTTATTGTACACAGGGTGTAACTGCACCTGAGACGTCCATACGAAGAATATCAAATAGACTTTTATTTTTATTAATACTGCATGCAAGGTGTAATTATATTTGAGTCATTTATACGAAGAGTGGTAAACAAAACTCTTTTTCTTTCTATTATATACGGGGTCTAACAATACTTGAGTCATTTATGCAAAGATTATCAAGTAGGCCTTAATTTTCTTTATACTTTATATAGAAGGTAACCATATTTGAGTATCTGAATAGCATCAAGGAGGCTTTATTTTCCTATTTACTGTACATAGGATGTAACTACACCTGAGTCGCTTATACGAAGAGTATCAAAAGGGATTTCACTTTTCTTAATATGTATACAGAGTGTAATTATATTTGAGTAATTTATATAAAGAGTGTTAAAGAAACTTTTTTCTTTATGTTGTATGTAGGGTCCAACAATACTTGAGTCATTGATGCGAAGAGTATTAAGTAGACCTTAATCTTCTTTATACTTTATATAGAATTTGAGTATATGAATAGCATCAGAGATTTTTTTCTTTTTATTGTACACAGGGTGTAACTGCACCTGAAACGTCCATACGAAGAATATCAAATAGACTTTTATTTTTATTAATACTGCATACAAGGTGTAATTATATTTGAGTCATTTATACGAAGAGTGTTAAACAAAACTCTTTTTCTTTCTATTATATACGGGGTCTAACAATACTTGAGTCATTTATGCAAAGATTATCAAGTAGGCCTTAATTTTCTTTATACTTTATATAGAAGGTAACCATATTTGAGTATCTGAATAGCATCAAGGAGGCTTTATTTTCCTTTTTACTGTACATAGGATGTAACTACACCTGAGTCGCTTATACGAAGAGTATCAAAAGGGATTTCACTTTTCTTAATATGTATACAGAGTGTAATTATATTTGAGTAATTTATATAAAGAGTGTTAAAGAAACTTTTTTCTTTATGTTGTATGTAGGGTCCAACAATACTTGAGTCATTGATGCGAAGAGTATTAAGTAGACCTTAATCTTCTTTATACTTTATATAGAATTTGAGTATATGAATAGCATCAGAGATTTTTTTCTTTTTATTGTACACAGGGTGTAACTGCACCTGAGACGTCCATACGAAGAATATCAAATAGATTTTTATTTTTATTAATACTGCATACAAGGTGTAATTATATTTGAGTCATTTATACGAAGAGTGTTAAACTAAACTCTTTTTCTTTCTATTATATACGGGGTCTAACAATACTTGAGTCATTTATGCAAAGATTATCAAGTGGGCCTTAAATTTCTTTATACTTTACATAGAAGGTAACCGTATTTGAGTATATGAATAGCATCAAGGAGGTTTTATTTTTCTTTTTACTGTACATAGGATGTAACTACACCTGAGTCGCTTATACGAAGAGTATCAAAAGGGATTTCACTTTTCTTAATATGTATACACAGTGTAATTATATTTGAGTAATTTATATGAAGAGTGTTGAACAAACTTTTTTCTTTATATTGTATATAGGGTCCAACAATACTTAAGTCATTTATGCGAAGAGTATCAAATGTAATTTTATTTTTGTTCAAACTGTGTACAGGGTGTAACTATACTTGGGTCATTTATGCGTAGAGTATCTTTATACATATTTTATATAGAATTAACTATATTTGAGTATGTGAATAGCAAGGTATAATTACGCTTGAGTCATTTATACGAAGAGTATCACATAAACTTTTATTTTTCATATTGTATACAGGGTGGAACTATAACTGTACTTGAGTCATTTATACGAAGATTAACAAACAGAGGCTTTATTTTTCTTTCTACTGTGTACAAGGTGTAACTACACGTAAGTCATTCATATGGATTTACACAGATGGCGACACATGATTTCCATTTTGTAGTCTTTACTTCAAATTTCATGCCAATCGGCATGATTCACACAGATGGCGCCACATGATTTCAATTTCGTAGTTTGCACTTCAAATTTAGTCCCTCATTAAATACATCAAAATTCCTTTGAAATATGTACAGTCAGTTTCAATTAAATCGATACCTCTATACGCTAATCAAGACACCAGGAAGGTGGTAACGAAAATTCTCGAGCGGCACCGATTTAGTTGATCGTGAATGTAAGTACGTAGAGCAAATCAAAATGTCTATTTTTACTTTAAAAAAAAATTCCTAACCATTCGATACTCCACATAAGAGCAATTTTCTTGACTAGAGTCGAAAGAGAAAAGACATGAAATTATGATAATGATCTATGAACATACACTAAAAAAAATTCATTCCTTTTTATACTCCGAATAAGAGCAATTTTCTTGGCTGGGGTCGAAAGATAAAAGACGAACTCATTAGACCCCTTCCGGGAATTTTCGATACTCTTCACAATAACTTCGGAAAAAATTATCAATCAAATCGACCCATGGACACGCATATAAAAAAATTCATAGCTGTTCGATACTGTGTGTAAGGGCGATTTTTTTGATTGGAGTAGAAAGAGAAAGGATGAAATCGTTAGACCCTTTCCGGGAATTTTCGATACTCTTGGCAATAACTTCGAAAAAAAATTATCAAATCGACCTATGAACACACATAGAAAAAAAAATCATAACCATTCGATACTTCGTACGTGAGCGATTTTTTTGACTACAGTCGAAAGAGAAACGACGAGGTCGTTAGATCCCGGGAATTTTCGATACTCTCGGCAATAACGTCGAAAAAGAATTATCGAATCGACCAAGGAACATGTATTTAAAAAAAAATTTTTTTTTTATTGGAGTCGAAAGAGAAAGGACCATCGACCTGTCAAATGGACTTTCGTTTTTCTTAATACTAATTGGTATTTCTTTTCGATTATACATTTTACGATCGCTCATTGAAGCTTATTCAATTGTTTCTGTAACATGACAAGAAATGAATAGATTGTGACGAAATAGAACAACTGTCAACCGAAACAGTTGCAAACGAAGGGGTGAAACAGGATTAAACGGAAATTCTCGGAGAGTTTTCCGAATGAAAACAATTATTAAGCAAATGATGATTAAATCATAAAATACTGGGGGAGCCGAAAATATGTATAAAGAAAACAAAAACGAAATTTGTAATTCAGATTTCGTGAGGAGGATCAAAGATAAATTCAGTGTTTTTGGATTCCTCTTTTGTGTAAGATTCTAGTGCCGTCCAAATGATTTCTGTAAAAGCGAAAAGTCACCGTTACACAGATTATTTATTACACAATGATTGCGTAACAAATTTTATTTTTTATCCCAAGTACATTTGTTACTTCAGCAAATGGCTCGAGTTCAGTTGAACACTGTATATTACATAAAATAGAATGGTTAGTTGAATGGTTAACGTTACGAGATAGTATGCTTTCTATTTCTTTATTTTGTACAGAATTTGCGCAGAGTTTTTATTATCTTCTTTTCCTTCTGTAAGATCCACGTCCTCCGAATGGCTTTTGTAAAAGCGAGAAAAATCTATTACAGAGATTAATTACAGACTCTTAGGCGATGGTTTCTTTTCCTCGAGTACATTTGTTGCTACAATGAATAGTTCATGTTCAGTTGCACCCTGTATATTATTTTAAGATAATATTTTTTCAATCTTTGACAGATTTTGTGGGGCTTATCAAAAGTAAATTCAGAATTTTTTCACACGAAAGTCAAAATATTTTGCAGTAAATTATTTGGGGGGTGACATTTTGTTGGGACGTCGAAAATTATTCATTCAGTATACGGGTGCGCTTTGATATTGATATTTGAACTGATGTTTGCTGACTTATTTGATGTAATTGTGATGTGATAGACGCATCATAACGTGTAATACATATACAGTGTGTACCGTAACTTTTGCATTACTGTACAGCGAAATCAGCGAATGAATCTCGCGAATGTGAACCTAAACAATGTGATTGTAATTACGAAATTGTTATACATAGAAGTGACTATAGTTGTTACATAATACGATCGATTTATGTAGTCTGCCATGAAACTAACTTTAAAAATATTATATTGGTAGCCAGAGCTGTCAGATGTCTGTATTGTTTTCCCCCAAATCAAATGTTAAATTCCCACAAATCAATCCGAAGTTTTTGGAAAATTGCCACAAATTAATTGTATTACAAACATAACCTCAACTGTCAAAACGTCGATAAAACAGAAAACGATGATTAGAAACTGTGTTACCGGCGGAGTTGCCAGATTGGGAGAAACAATGTTGTCTATATTGCTTTCCTCAAATCAAATGTTAAATTTCCATAAAACAGTTCGAAGTTTTTAAGAAATTACCCCAAATTGATTCTATTGCACACATAACGTCACATAACAGAGTCGCCAGATTGGAAGATTTTTCTCCGAATGTTTTCCACAATTTGAACAAAGATTCGGTGTTTGTTACAACGACAGGTCAACTGATATGTTAAAAAAAATATAACTTCAATTCTAAGAGAAAAAACGTCGATAAAATAGAAAACGATAATCAATAATCGAGATTTTTGTGGACATATCCTTTACTTTTAGAGAATTTTTCTTAAAAATATAGGTGAAATCTTAATAATTATTTATTGATTATCGCTTTTCGTTTTTCCGACGTTTTGTCTCTTACAGTCGAGGTTATGTTGTTTTTCTTTTTTAAATTACCATCGTTACAACAGACCCTGAATCTGTCTTAAAATTGTGAAAAACGTAAAACACAAAAAGTAAAATTCAATATCAGAACTTACTTTCATAGTGAGAAACACTTGTAAAATTTATTAAACCTAACCTATGTAAATGTCAAATTCCGATCTAAAACAGTGTTACCAACGCGCAAAAAGTGGAAATCCTCCGAGAGTTGCAAAAAAGTCGCTTTTCAACTCTTTAGGTAGAAAGGTGACAAAGCAAAGAAAACAAATGAACAAAATAATTTAAAAAAATGACAAAAATATTTAAAAATAAAAAATAAAAATAAATTTTAAAGTACAGTTCAGTAGATTCATTAATTAGAAAAGCAACCATTTGAAACAAATATTCATAAAATAAGAATTATTTGCCTTTCACTGAGCCAACAAATTATTTATTAAAAAAAACTGCAACAGATGGCGCTATTTCTTGTTACCATTCAGAAATGACTATCAGTTGAATTGCTCAACAGATGACGGTTTTTCAATATGACATAAAAGAACAAACTTTGAGCTGCCTAGGGGCTGTTAGATTCCAGTTTCTTTTACGAAATGAAATTTGAAAATCCCCTTCTTAGAACAAAAATCCTTTAATCCCTAACGTTTTGAAAAAAATCCCTTAAAAATGGATTCATCCCTTAAGTTGGCAACACTGATCTAACTTCAAGTCGTGGAAAACGTTTAAATAATACAAAAAGTAAAATTCAATATGAAAAGTTACGTACATAATGAGAAGAATTTGTCAAACGTATGAAACCTAACCTAGATCGCTTAATGTCAAATTCCGATCTAAAACAGTGTTACCAACGCGCAAAGAGCGGAAATCCTTCGAGAGTTGTCAAAAAATTCCCTTTCAACGTAGAAAATCCCCCAATTTGTTACTACGTATTCAGGAATAAATTTAAAAAAAATAAATAAAAAATTCATTAAAAATTAAATAAATTAAAAAGAAAAACAAATGTATTAAAAATACATAGTTAAAGAAAACAGAAACAAAAGACGGTCGATTTTACAACGTAATTCAGTATATTAGTGATAAATTTCAAAACGAAACAATTTGAAACAAAATAATTAAAATTTAAAATAATCAGAAAAGTAAGACTTTTTTTAATTAAAGGAACCGTGAGAAAACAAAAGAAATACTAGAATTTTTAAAGAATTCGAAATAAAAACAAAAGACAATCGATTTTACAGCACAATTCTGTAGATTAATGTACAAAGAAAAAACTCCTTGGGGCCAAAAGGTGACAAAACAAAGAAAACAAAAGAACAGAATTTTAAAAAATATATGACAATAATATTTAAAAAAATAAAAACAAACAAATTTTAGAGTACAGGTCAGTAGATTCATAAATTAAAAAAGAAACCATTTGAAACAATTTTTGACAGAGTTTGTGGGGCTTATCAAAGGTAAATTCAAAATTTTTTAACGCTTCCTCTTCCTTAGGATTCCGGTGGTGCTTGTAAAAGCGGAAAACATCTGTTATAGACCAGAGATTATTACAGATTTTTATCGATCGGTACATATAATGCTTCAATAAAAGACCCGAGTTCAGTTACACCCTGTAGATCATCCTGAATGGTTAATATTTATGTTTTACATCTTAAACAGATTTTGTAAGGCTGATAAAGGACTGCTCTTGAATTGTGTAAGTGAGGCGCTCCTTTTTTCGACTCTCGAGTACATATGCTGCTTCAATAAAAGACCCAAGTTCAGTTACATCCTGTATATCATCCTGAATGGTTAATATTTATGTTTTACATCTTAAACAGATTTTGTAAGGCTGATAAAAGACTACTCTTGAATTGTGTAAGTGAGGCGCTCCTTTTCTCGACTCTCGAGTACATATGCTGCTTCAATAAAAGACTCGAGTTCAGTTACACACTGTATATCATCCTGGATGGTCAATATTTATATTTTCCATCTTAAACAGATTTTGTAAGGCTGATAAAGGACTGCTCTTGAATTGTGTAAGTGAGGCGCTCCTTTTCTCGACTCTCGAGTACATATGCTGCTTCAATAAAAGACTCGAGTTCAGTTACACACTGTATATCATCCTGGATGGTCAATATTTATATTTTCCATCTTAAACAGATTTTGTAAGGCTGATAAAGGACTGCTCTTGAATTGTGTAAGTGAGGCGCTCCTTTTCTCGACTCTCGAGTACATATGCTGCTTCAATAAAAGACTCAAGTTCAGTTACACACTGTATATCATCCTGGATGGTCAATATTTATATTTTCCATCTTAAACAGATTTTGTAAAACTGTTAAAGGACTGCTCTTGAATTGTGTAAGTGGATAGAACAAACTGTTGCCAAGTGAATAAAGCATACGATCAATAAAGTCAATATACATACAATCCAGCATTACGTGAATGCTGCATTTCATGATGTGACACCCAATCAATAGCAGCATCCGAAGTGCCTAGTCTCTTTTGATTGGCCAAATAATTCCGGAAATTAAAACGGCCATTTTCGAAGCTTCGCAAACGCGCCGAATTAAGACGGTGGCGTTAGTGTTGATGCACCTGCATATACGAGTACTATGCATACATAGTCACGTGTTCATCATGCATGCAGACGGAATATAGTCTCCATATTCATTTTGCAGGTCTGTGTCGAACTAATTTGTGTCTTCGCACTTTGTTCACTTCGCAAACTTCGTCGACTGTGTCAGAGCGACAGAGAAATGAGTTCCGCAAACTGCAAAATGCGATGTCGACGAACTGTCGCAGAATCGCATCCGTTTGCTCAGATCTGTGCCTCGTCTGTCTCGTTTGTTTTCATCAAAAGGTAATTATTTTAAGTT
Organism: Dorcus parallelipipedus; assembly: GCA_958336345.1. NCBI lineage: Eukaryota > Metazoa > Arthropoda > Insecta > Coleoptera > Lucanidae > Dorcus > Dorcus parallelipipedus. The sequence continues at coordinate 4,762,738 of OY284478.1, read as the reverse complement.
GGTATTTGATTTTCATAAGGGGGAAGTTACACGAGCGTTTTTTCTGTTGCGTTTTGTTTCAATGAAATAAGATCCTCTCTTTGCAAATAAAATCTCCGGAGTGATTTCCCCGTTGCGGTTTGCTTCATCAAAACAAGATAGGCGTTCTCTCTCTCTCTCCCTCTCTCAGATAAATCACTTTCATTACTGTAATAAAAATAATAAAACAGAAGACGATCGATTAAACAAACTTGTTTTTCATTAGATGGTTCTTCCATGCATTTTTATGTACTGGGAATGTTAACATTTTCTGACAAATTTGTATGGAATGGAAACTGTAACAAAAATATTTAAATTCGAAACAAAACCAAAAAAAAAACAAAAGGCGCCATCGAATGAAGCAAATTCCTTTTATTGCAGTACAAAAGAATTGTTATTAAACAAATAATCTTTTTACGTCCTCGGGGTGTTTATGTTTAAATTTGTTTAGAATAAATTTAAATTTTTTTGATGAAATGTATAATTCGCATTAATTCGGATGTTTGGGACACCCTGTATGTAAACCCTTATTCTGGTTAATTCTAGTAAATATTTAGTTTAGAAGCTTATCCGACAGAGAGCGCCTCAATTGTCAAAAAAAAAAAATTCAAAACTAAGAAAAACAAAAGATATGTAGATACATACCCCGGTTTGTTTGTTTTACGATAGAGGGCATCACAACTACTGTTTCAATCCATTATTAGAGTTATTTAAAGTAATTATTAAAGTAATAAAGTAAAGCAATTTTAATTAGTGAGTCACTGAGCGCCACTTCGACGATAGTTCATTTCTAAAACAAGACTGTACGTATTGAGTTATTGAGTATCATAACCTAATTATTTTGACATGTAAGAAGCGCTTCGCAAAATGGTGGTGATAGCATGCTGGGTTGCCAGATTCAGTACTTGACAAAAGGGTAGAATGCAAACCGACATGTGTATTACATTTTTAGGTTTAGGCATTTAGGTTTGAAGGTTACAATCGTTCTCTGCAGTAGCTAATGCTAATAGATTAGCTACCCTTGTGAGTTGTCAAAAAATCTGAACGTTTTCAACATAGGAAATCGCAGAAGAATTCGTTACTAGATTCAGGGATCAATTAAAAAAAACATTAAATATTCATTTAAAACGCATAAAGTTAAAAAAAATAAACAAAAGACGATTGATTTTACAGCGCAATTTATTTGATTACGTGATGATGACAAAACGAAGAAAACAAATGATAAAAATTCAAAAAATGAAAACAAAAGACACAATTTAATAGACTAATATAATTTTACGAATTCAAAAATGAAAAGAACAATGAGATAGCAAAAGTGTGTAATAGAATTTTTAAAAAATTACAAAATAATAATATTTAAATAATAATGAAAACAAAAGACACTCGAAATAAAAGTCACCAACAAGATATGAAACTAAGTAAACTTTGTTTTCAAGCAAACGAACAAATTAGACTTTAACCGATAAGCAGATCTGCTCTTCGTTCACAAATAAAGCTTAAAAGTAATTAAAACGAAACATTTGATTAAAATAAAGGAAAGTAAAAATAATATATCAACGCCACGTTTAATGAGTCGACCAAAAAGATAATTGAAAGTAATTAATAATATTTGCGACCTTGTGGCCACGTAAAGACAAACAGTTGTCAGTGGTGAGAGAGCGCCCTCCAACGTCGGTAAGTGTTGCCAATGACGTAATTCGGCAAAGATGTTACGTCACCAAGAGGCGTCGCATCCACAGGTCAGGTCCACTTTCACGGGCGGGGCACTTATTCGTTTCAAACGCCGAATGCGGCCTTTTCTTTCACCCACAGGGATGTCGATTAATTCAACAGAGGTAAAACCACCACTAAACGCCTAGTAGAGGAAGGAGATACGCGTTACCACCAGAACATACGCACAAAATTTCCAACAAGACCTAATCGTTCTTTGTCCTAGAAACAGGCCTTAGAGAAGCTTAATAAGGAGCTTGAATTCACTCGGCGTGCTTTTAACAAAACTCGGAGTAGATTCCGTTTCAGGCTTCAATCACAAGACTCACATGAAAGAAGCACAAAGATTGTAATCACTAAAGTCCGGATTTTTAGGCAAATATTTAAAATTAAATCAAATTACTTCAGGGTTATTCACGAAAGAATTTCACGCTTTAATTGTTAATATAATCTTAAATAATCTTAGACGGCCCAAGCTACAAACTTTAGCCGAAATACTGACTCTTGTTTCTGCAAATAAAATAAAATATTATCGAATTTTTACAGGGAAGTCATAAAAGAAAATGATTTTTCATTGCTAATCCTTCAATTTACTAGCGTATTTAATTTTTTTATTTATTTCTCAAATTCACATTAATCTGATGTATGTACAGATTATTCATAAATGATTGAGAGGCGTTTGAATTTAGCGCCAGTGCTGCTTACGATAACTGTGTTCACCGGAAATAAACTGCTTGCTCTTAGCTGTTTCAGCGTTTACTTCGTAAGCGGTCATCTGATGGACGCGTAATAGATCAACGGTTCATCCCAACATTCTTGAACATGTTTATAAAGACTGTTTTCTTTTTAATCTGTCATCGAAGTTGGCCATGAAAATTTCATTGTGAACAATCATCATCATGACAGTTGTTAATTTGACGTTCAAGGTTTCGAACTCTACAGTACGATAGGACAACACGAGAGTGTAATCTATTGTAATAAACAGAAAATGACAGTACGAATGATGTCTGTTGTAACAATGAAAATAGACAATAAGAAAGTAACAATCGGATTATACTTGAAGCTGAATAGCGCCATCTATCTTCATTGGCGCCAAACATATAAAACGTTGGCGTTGTTATTTATTTTGAAAATGAACTTTCCTTCAAAAAAGTGGAATGGAAACAATTGCAGTTTTTTTTTACGGTTTTCGTCTCAACAAGGCAACAAATGACAGTCGACACTTTGTGCAACTAGAAGACTTGTGTTTACAAAACGTTTCGACGTTTCTGTTAATGAACAGTGCTCTTAAAGTTCACGGAAAGTTTTAAAATCGAACGGCGCCATCTCTCTGTGCAAGGGCCGTCCGTATTTCACAGCGCCATCTATCTTTGTAGCGTCGTACACATACAATTTACGTACTTTCACATGTTTTAAATGAAAATTGCCCCCTCCGAGGGAGGGACACTAGCTAACACGGTGATGCGGTGAAACAATATGACAGAATGAAAGTGAAACTTAAAAAAATTGATAATTGCTGCAACTTTCAACAGATGGCGCCACATCACCGCATGGAAAGGCCTTCTTGCTTGTGCATTATATTTGTAAATGTGTTCAAAGGACAAGCAATATGACAGTAGAATCATAAAATGTTTATAAATTTAAATGAATTGTTTTTTTTTGTCAAAAAAGTGATTCCTGATTGATAACTTCTAAAACCTTCAATAGGTGGCGCCATATCGCCTATTTTCACAAAAATAACGTTCAAGAGACAGCAGAATCATTTGTGAATTTGAATGAAAATATGTAATTCTTTAAAAAAAACAAAAAACTTGATGATTGCTGTGGCTTTCAATAGATGGCGCCACATCGCCTATTTTTACAGAAATAATGTTCAAAATATCGCGTGATTTTTAAAATTTTTTTAACTTTTGCCACTGATTCACTACAAAAAAGTAATCAAATTGTGGTGTTGTCCCTTCGTAATTATTATAAAATGTTTGCCTAATCCTTTATGTGAATAGAAGCTTCCCCATTATTAATTTCTTTGTTTAAATTTAAAAATTGTCATTTTTGCTTCTTCATTAGCTTTATCATCGACCCCTTTTTGCGAGTGGGTATTTCAACGTAAATAGTCCTGGTATGGGTGACTTGATAGTGTACGAAAAGAGGATCCTTTGCCCGTAGAAAAATAGAAAAGCCCTAAAAGGAAAAGCTGTGAAGAAGTACTTTGTTAGTAAGTCCTCGAACAACTCTATCAGGAAGGAAACAATCTTGTCTGGATTTTTTTACTTAAACCCCGATTGATGGCCCCTATTTAAAGCGTCTTCATACAATACATTCCTTACGGCGAATTAAGTGGCGCCGAACCCCGTGACACGGGGGGCAGAGTTATAGTGGATCCAAAATCCTCCTTGTCTCTATTTTCTTTACCCATTTTTTAAATTATCAACGTAATACAATAAACATTAAATTCACCATGAAAAGACTGAAGCGCTGTATCGTATCGTTTCAACGTCACTTGGTAGGGGCCAGAATAATTTGCGGGGAGGCCAAAAGTTCGTAAGAACCTCCCGCCGATTTCTTAATACATGAACACGTAACTAAAATAAGCATTAATATTACTTTTCTTATTATAAGACGACGACAAAAGATGAGAAATTATGTTTTAAACGCCTAAATTTTTTAGGCTGCTTTAAAGTGCGCCTATTTCTTAGACATTAACTGCCTAATTGTCTGCCTAATTCAGTTTTTTTTAAGTGCCTAAAAATTCGGGCTTTAGTAATCACCAACAAACGAAAGGTCAGCACGACAGGAGCTCTGTTGAAACGATGAGCGCGAAACCGAGGGCTGCGCTCTCTCCGACTATAGGGGTCGTTACGGGATGACATTAGTTTTAGCCGGGCGAAAGAGTGAAATAGACAGATACTGTAGGACTAAATAACAGCGTATGGTTTGGTGTTGTAATATTGAGAAATGTCACAAATGTCACAACTCTCGTTATGTAATATACTATTAAACAGTTCTTTTTGTAAATAGTTTTATCAGTGTCTCATTAAATTGGCATTCGTAAATTTTCCCATGTGCCGCCCATGGTAAATCAAACTGTATTTAGTACCAACTTTTAAAAATAAGCTACTGAGCGGAAAGTTCAAATGCCTCTCAATCAATTTCTTTTTTTTTGTAAATTTGCGCCTAGGAGCATATGTAGATTAAGATAATAATGATTCAATTAAGTATCAATAATTATGTGAATAATTATGATATAATTAATACAGTGATATGTCAATTTTGCAATATTAAAAACATTATTTTTTTCACAAGAGCAACACACAATGAATAAAAATCACCAGATGGGGACGCGGGACATTCAAACTGTCTTCAAGTATTTTCATTCATATTCATAGTTTTCTTAAAAAGTTAATTTTTTTTAAATCCTGGACGTCCTCGATTGCAATTCCTTGATGATTATGCAATTATTAATATCTGGTTAAATATTATTATGTACATATATCATATTTAAATTTTATTGTACTTGTTGTTGACAAGGCAATCAATAATAACTGTCCATGTCGTACTTACTACAATATTGCCACCTTTTAATACTGGAGGACTGCATTAGATCAGAATTATTTTAAATAACGAAATATGTTTTTATTGTGAAGGTTATTTGGTTTAAAGTAACTTTGTACAACAACGAAGTAAATAAACAAATATAAGAAATATCGTTAACGAATGCCATTGGACAGAAAGTGAATTAAGGCAAACTTCAGGTTATAGAGTTGACCAGGGTTGTCAGATGTGGCGCTTGCGGTGATCCGTTTGGCGCGCTATTTTTCAAGCTGGCGCTAAATTTTTTTTTGGCGGTTTAAGCCCAAATCTATATGTAAACTGGAGCTTTTGTAGAATTAGAAATTAATCACATAATATTTCAACTGTAGATGTGATTAATATTCATTGTTCTTAAAATATGTACCTATGTTGTGCCTATGTTTGATCGAATAAAAATAATGTCAACTATATAGCATCTAGCTTATCATGTACGAAACCGACTGTCAGTCAGACACACAACGCCGGTAAAGCAGAAAACGATAACTGTTGCTGTAGTAACGAAATTAATTTGACAAGCTAATTGTGTAACTATGATCACATTGCTATGGAATTGGCTAGAAGCTGAATTAGAAGTATCATTTATGCTAATAAAAAAAAGTTAAAATCAATAGTCCACTTGTCCCCATTTTTTATGTCGTCAGCGGTAGTACATATTCTTAAAGTAAGTATTATTAGGTGCTTTCCATTTGAGAGCGTAATGTTCGCGGTGCTTAGAATCCTGGGCTTCTCGGAGCTGCTCTGAATAGTTCGCAAATGGAACATAACTGTCACCTTCAGCATAACCAGTTTTATCAATTAAATTTGATTTTTAAATATTTTCCGCAAAAAACGAATAGCACAATTTTTAACTATTCAAATATTAGTATTTATGCGTCAGATAGAGCTTCATATAACCACAAAAATAAACAAAATTGTCGTTGGAGCTTCACGCCCCTAGTCAAAAGGTGGTCCTCGAGGGAAAGGGGTAGGAACTCGAACGAAACTTGACGCCACGTCGCATTTTTTAATGGAACAGAGGGCGTCGTGTCACAGAGCAGCTCGGAGCTGCCCAGGCAGGAAAATGGAAAGCACCTATTGTAGTATAATTAGCTGGTATTTGAAAATGGCGCTTTAAAGTAGTTGGTCTGGCGCATTAGTATCTGAAATATCTGGCAACCCTGGAGTTGACGTAACTTGAACCTAAACATTTATATAATCCTCCTTAGAAAGTAGTTTTTCAGACATTCTTTATTGATCGCGATGTATAATAACGTAACAACAAAAGACCAAGACAGACCGAGAATATTAGAAGGGAAGATGGAAGATGTCGAGGATATACAAGAGAGATATACGAAAGATATACAAAAAAGAATACTGACTCCTTATAATGGGCACTGAAATGAGAAACCTGATGGACGAGAAGGACCCAGATAGGTTCCCTAAAAGCTCAGAGATTAAAGCGATTTGGACGTATTCAAAAAGCTAGATGCAATAGTAAGCAAGATTGGGCGATCCATAGAAAATAGGCCAATAGGAAGACCCAAAGCTAAACGGAGAGACCGAGGACGTACGGAAAATGAGAATCAAATTTGGTAGGAAAAAATCAAAAGATAGATAAGAATGGAATTAATGAAAAAATCTTGTAACTACAGAGCGACCTTTAGCTACTCCGTAGAAACCTATAGTGCCTACACTTAATTTAGAATTTACTATAATTTATTCTGCCGAAGATCACTTTTTACTACTTTCTTAAGTAATTTAATAAATGACCAAATTCAGAACTTCGCGCCTGCTTTTGGATAATCTGTAGTTAAACGCGTTTCTACTGAAAATTTGGCGAGGAGAACATCCTCTGGTTCATACCAACCAAAGATTTGACGTCTGTACTGAAGATGGCAACGTAGCTGTCGAAATACGTATCTAAATACGGATATGAATTTAATGCGATAAGAAATATTTTTTTATTTAATTAGGTATTTCTTGAAAACTACATATACTTAAGTACAAGATCATTCTCATATGATTTATTCGTACCTTTATACTACATGTACTTCTTACATATTTTTACTTTATCAAAACAAATGAAATCTTAAAAAAAATTTACTTAAAAGAGTTTACCAACAGCACACATAAAAGCTCGATTTTTCAAATGGTTAAATGCAAAGTTCTGTTTAACAAGTAATTGCGGTTTGGCCCCTTATTTTCGCAATGCTTAATCGGTTAAGCCTTAACCGATCACGTCAGTGGATAAAACAAATGAGTAAATAATGACCCATTCATGCAGCAATCGCCTGCAAGTAATTACATGCTTAGCTAAAGTAGTAGTAGATTTTGTGCTTTGCCAAAATTGAAAACACAGATATTCGAGAGATAATGAATCCGCCGAGATGCGTAAGATCAAGTAACCATATAATGAAGTTAGCAGCATGAATTAGGCATCAAATTGCCGCCAACCTTATCTCGCAAAGCCCTCCGAACTTTAATAGTTAAAGTTCCAGGGCGAAATTAAAGATCCGGTTTCGATTAACTCCGCCGCGCGCTCCGGACGGATTCGTGCCGCCGTTTCTTTCGAACGATCAAAATTCCTCTTCTTCGACGGGGGCACGCAACGTCCGTCAAGTCGAGCTCGATGGTTAAGGTGTTAAAACGCGAATTAACCCGTTCGTTTTCATATTATGCCATTACTACTTATTCACAGCAGCTAAACTAAGTTGATGATAAACAGAGTTGGTAAACCTGCGATGTTATACGTTTAATCCGTTTGCAAACTTGCTGCTGCTTACCGAGAGTTTCTGTTAGAGGAAAATAATACGAAACGACGAAGCAAGAGCCGAAATATTATATCTACACAATTTACTATTAAAGATTTTGGAGATGGCAACGAGCCATAACAACATAAACTGAAAATAATTTTGCTTCCACCGCTCTGACGTGATGACGTCAAAATATGTTATTCCGGTCTCTGATAATTAATCTGAGATTTTATTTAAAACAAAAAAAAATTCGAGTTGTTTTATGAGACGCTGTTTACGAAGTAAAATCGGTGATTGATGAAGATGACGTCGCTCAGATTTCCCAATAAAAAAACTCACTTTAATTTACGCTTTTAAAGCTATGTCCCCATTTAAAACGAGCGGTTCTTGTTTTTTTTTTTGTTGTCGAGTTCGTTTAAGGGGGTTTAAATCGTTTCAAAGTGACGTCGGTGAAAACCCTCTCGTCGTCATTTGACACGGCGAGCATTTACATACATACACATCCAGGGAATGTCGAGGGATTTCTATGGGCTTAAACTATCTGTACAATAGAACAACGCGCGCGCTCTAATCCAGCGATCCCTTATTAAAATTACTCCGGGGTCAATGGGATTGAAAATCCGGGCCTAAATCTGCCCGTTTCCGTCCCGAAAAAGGCAGCAGCATCGCTGGAGAAGGGAACGCGAGAGGTAATGAAATTCGTAAAACAAGTTACACGTACACGAGGTGACGATGAAAGGGACGATCAATATTCATTGGGCCTTTGATATTTTATTCTGAGTGAGTTTTCGAGCGTTTCGTTTGAATTAATTTGAATTTAATTTGCTACGACCAAAAATTTGGAAATGCAAGATTCATCTTTTACAACTACTGTTTACATCGTCTTTGTAGACATTCTCATCCGATTTAGGTATTCACTGAAATGTCGTTCATCCAACTGTAAGATTCTGGTTCTGTCGTTAATTCAATGTATAACGGTTGAACTTGACTAGAGCAACAATTTAGATTGTTAAAATTCTAAATATTATATGAGAATGTTTAAAAAGATATTAGTTTTGGGGGAGGCGTCGTCAAATTCATCTCACACGTGTTTTATGGAACGGATACAGGTGTGCTTCGTTCTTTCGAAGGTCAGACGCGATGACGACGTGTCGACCGCTGCGACCTTACCTTTTTTTTTATAGAGGTTTGGAGAATCTTCATAGACATCGTCGGCGATAATCCGAGCATCAGATGTGCTGGATTCACCCTCGCCGTCGCCTTCATGGTTTCGCAGCTGCTGGTTTCTGGAATCCTGCGTCAGAAACTTCTACTACTATTCGGCAGCTAGCTTCTGGAAAACATCAGAAGCTTCGAGCGCTGTCAATTGTATTCTATTCTTTTTTCATGTTGTTTTTTTTTCCGAGTTCTTTCGTCTTGGGTTTTCGTTTCCACTGATTCTCGTTTTACTAAGTCCAAGGTCTCTCATCGACTCTACTTTTTTCATCCTTTGCCTTGCTCTCCATTATAGTGCGCAGGATGCAAGCGGCTGCATCCCAGCCCTCTGCGCCGCTGAGCAGGACTTCCGAGATGTTAATCTCCGCCCCACAGCGGAGAGCCACCCCCGTCTGCTCTACCTGCCATCTCGGGCAAAGGAAGACCGTGTGTTCCGCCGTGTCTTCTTCACCGCAATACCAATAGCACTGGTTGTTCGGTGCCTTTCCGATCTTGTGCAGATATTTTCCAAACTCGCCGTGTCCAGTCAACGTGTAAATTAAGTTCATCTCACGTCCGACTAACTCGTGGAAATGGGGTGGATCAAACGTAATTCCAATTCAAAGCCTTGAATTTAAAGAAAAGAAATAAAAATCACTAGTAATGCACACTTGTTTTTATTTAAGTCTCAAATGAAAAATTTAAATTAACAATCTGTATAAGAAATCAACCAGTACACAAAACTGGGAAGTCAAGTTAGCGTTAAAAATAAACTATAAAGTATTCAAATAAGGATCCGTTTACAAAACGCATTAAAGTGAACAACACAATTCGAAACTAATATGGCGTATCGACGCCGTTTGTCATTTAAACACTTAATATTAAAATGTGACTAAAATAAAATAAGAAAGGACAAATCCGATCTTTGATTGGCCAAAGAGCAAACGTCAAAGTGTCGTCCATCGAGGTTAGGCGTGTTACATGCGCAGTCTGGCGTCATCAATCAACTTCAATCACAATTATGTGATCAGTTTGACGTCAGTCTGGCCACAGTCATGAACTGAACTGATGATAGACTGAGCGTGTAACACCCTAAGAGGGGCGCCGGGTCATTCCAAATGACAGCTTGTCTTCAGTCCAACGAGTTAGGAATATGATGGGAGAAATGCTCCAGTTACCACTTTCGTGAACTTTAAGCGACCACTACAGTGACCACATTCGTTCCGAGGAGCACGTCCTCTGGTGATGTGCAACGTGAAGAATCGTCGTGTTACTAAACACCAAAATGGACGACCAAGGTCGATTCATAACAACGCCATTAAACCTTTCAACAAGGACACTACGAAGAATCGTCCGGAATTAATCGCGCGGGGGGGAGAACCAAATTATAAAATAAAAAAAGCCTAGATAAAAAGAAAACACGGATTACGAACCGACCACCCCAATGCGATTCTAACAGAACATACCTGCGAAGCCTCGAAGAAGACCCGGGCTCGCCGCAAACAAATTAACATCCGGATAACATACCCGTCTCCCTTTTCACTCCAAACAAACACCGTTTAATGAAAAATTTCACAGAAGCGAGAATAATTCTCAGTGCGATGTGGATGCAAGGCGAGTAGCAGTATAACATTATTTAGGGTTACGGTTGTTGTTTTTTTTTTAATTTGTAGGCTTACACTACTTTATTTGAAGTATTACAGTAAGTGTAAGTTTGGTTGCCTACTTTAGGTAATCACGTGGGACTGGGAAACAGTCAAAAGTACTCCTCAAAATTAAACCTGAGAAAGCTTTCGAGCGTATAGCAAAACGTCGATTATAAGACCTTTACAAAAGTTATCCGAATAATAATAGTGAACATGATAATAAACTAGAGCACTAGAAGGTATAAAAGAAAAGGGCGAGATTGATGTAAATTAAATAATCAAACTCACGACCTGTCTGTCAATACACGGTCGGGAATATCGCTGGTCTACGCTGTGAAGTTGGCGGTCGCAACTACACCTGCTGGTAGTATCCGAGCCGGTAACTGGTTTGAACCGCTGCGCAGGACTGCGAATATGGCGGACACACGCTTCTCGTAGACTCGGGATTGGCGTAGAGAAGGTACGCTCAAAGGTGGAATCGGCTCGGTCCGAGTCAGATCCAAACAGCACGGTAAAACTAGGCGGGAATCTGACGAAGCACTAAGGCTTGAAGTGAAACCAAACGTAAAAGCCTGAATAGAAAGAAAGAATAGACTCGTTAGCCTCCAAAATGGCGTTAGTCAATTCGCACGATTTTTACCTGAGATTTGTAGTTTTCTCAAGCTTGGAATGGGGCTAAAATACCCCAAAACTCAATCGGTGGTGCACTAATGAAATTCCGTCAATAAGCACTTCCCAATTCTCTGAGCAAGGCCACGATACAATTTTCTACGCGATGAAACGCGTCCGCACAGCACCACTTGTCGATGAGGGATGAACTCAAGCGCGAAAGCGAAACGGAAGGACGCCAAAGATGCAAACTCGCCATAAGCGATAGCCAATAGAATAATTATGACGCCAAAAGTTTTGAATAAAAGAACCAATGTGAAAACGAGAATTCAAATAGACGTTTCCGGCGCAGCTTACAGTGTTGTCGGATGTTCAGACAAGATATACATACAAGTGCGATGAAATTTGACTGTAACAAAATAGTTAACCAAAGAAAGCTTATTCGTTAAAAATTTGAAAATAATTTTTTTTCTCTGTTTCAAAGAATTTTGAATTGATGAAAACTTCCTTAGCTTTTGAAGAAGGAAGCAAAAACCATCGGAAATTGATGAATATACCACTTTGAACAGTTGTTATAAACATTCGTAAATTACTGTTCTTCCACACAGATATTATTCGGTGAGTGAGTGCGCCTTTGCATATTAGTCACGCTGCGATGTTTATTGCTACGACTAGTGAAGCAGGTTCCGTAAGTTTTTTGTTGTTTCATGACCGTCGAATAAGGGGCGGATAAAATAATTTTCCCCCGTTATGAATTTTTTTTTAATTTTTCCGTGTTCTATGTGCTCTCACGGTAATGTGGAGGCTTTCTAACGCAGGTCCGCGCCGGGACTCACTCATTCCCCTGCGTAATTCTACTGTCTTTCTTAACAACTCCCTTTGCAATGTTTATCCCTAAGTCTTGTTGCTTCTCGCTCGGCGTATGCCTCGTGTGTTTGTGCTCTTCCGCCATGTTGAGAAATTCACCAAACTGTTTTGTTGAAAATGAAGTTTGAACGGAGGATTTTACACCGGTTTATAAGGGCGTTTTTAAGCAACAAAAGGCATTCTTCTAGGCCTTTCGTAGCCTGAGCCAGCAACTTTGTGCGCAGTTCATGTCGTAACACGTGTTTTTCGATCAGTTATCTAGGCTTTTTGTTCCGGATGTTATACCGGAGGCTTTCTAACGGAGGTACGCTCTGGGAGTTCATTGGAACCTTGACTTGGAATTAACTTGGGCCGGAGGCTTTCGTTGCGTCCAGCCGATTTAGCGATCGAAAACCCCATTGCTTGGCAAAATTGCCGGGAGAGGGAACCGGTTCTCCGCAATCGCTGGATGACATACTAGACACTACCTCCCGGTTGTTTGATACTTTGAGGACGGTTGAGTTGACGTTTATTTTTGTTTGTGAGCGAAAAACGGATCCGTGCTTCGGATTTCGACTTTATTTAACCTGTCGTGTATTTAGTTGAACATTCAAACCCGTTTGGTTTAATTTATGTTTCTTTGACGTCAACTTACATCTTGTCAATAAAGACGAATGTGCAGTACTGGCGACTTTTATTTTCTTTTTTTAATTCAACCTTTGTTTTGCGGAGTACGCATGGATCCGATCCGTCTCGCTGAGATAGCCGGCAGTTGGGAACGTAACTTAATTTGCTCGCCCAACAAATTGGTACGTACCAAACTATTATTTAAAAAAAATTATAATTTTATATTATTATAAGATTATTTCTGCGAACCTCGAAAGACCACTTATCTAATTTTCAGTTAAAAATAAACAATCTTTGATAAGGTTTTTGTATACAACTTGGACGTTCGTTATCGTCGTCTAGCGTCGAATAAATATTTATTTTCAGTTGTCTGCATATCCAGAATTTCTTGTCTGACACTTGAAACTCAAATATCGCCCCGTTCCTTATCAGCCACACACTGGACCCCCTTATCAGCGCACACATTTCTGAGATATACGCCGCCGTCAATGTCTCACCTCCACGTTTCGATGAACAGTTGTTATAAACATTCGTAAAGTACTGTTCTTCCACACAGATATTATTCGGTGAGTGAGTGCGCCTTTGCATATTAGTCACGCCTGCTATGTTTATTGCCTACGATCAGCGAAGCAGGTTCCGTAAGTTTTTTGTTGTTTCATGACCGTCGTATAAGGGGCGGATAAAATAATTTTCCCCCCTGTTATGAATTTTTTTTAAAAATTTTTTCGTGTTCTATGTGCTCTCACGGTAATGTGGTTAAAAATCTTGCATTTATTTTATAAACACCCTGCATATAAGATTTCGAGTGAGAAAGAAAAAACAAAAGAAGATCGGAAGTTGATAAAGATCTCATAATATTTCGAATAAACAAAAGGCAATCGGAAATTGAGATAAGATTTCGAATTAAAAGAAAAAAAAAAACGAACGGAAATTGATGAAAATGTCATCATTTTCGATTAAAAAAAAAGACAATCGGAAATTGATGAATATCTCATAAGATTTCGAATAAAAAAAACAAAAGACGATCGAAAGTTGGTAAAAACGTCATAAGACTCGTAAGGTTTCAAATGAAAAAAAGAAGCAAGACAATCGGAAATTGATGAATACCTCATAAGACTTCGAATAAATAAAATAAAAGACGATCGGAAATTGATGAAAATGTCATAAGATTTCAAAAAATTAAAAACGGGTTATCGAAAATTGATAAAAATTTACCATACACGTCGTTTATGGAACGGATACAGTTGTGCTTCATACATTCGAAGGTCAAACGCGCTGACGCCGCCCCCTGTCGATCGCTTTACGAAACTTCTTTTTTCCTATTTAAAAATAAGCGTTTATGCTTTCAGTTTACTTAAGGTGAAACTTTAGGCGTTTTGACGCGTTGTAGATTTAAATGTAAAAGAGCCAGATTATTTTTCTTTTCGTAAGTAAATAGAATTAAAAAGAACGCGAAATAAAAACTGGATTAAATTTGATTGTCTCTGCGGTGAAAAAAAAAAAAAAAATCTAACGGAACTGCGTGTTCGCGTATAATGAGTATAAATACCTGTGGTCAGTGAAAAGGACGCGAAATAAATACACCCCCAGCGCTCGCCTCGAAATTACGGTAATTTCCCCCCGCTTGATTTATATCGATTGTCCTTCTTTCGTTTGACTAGCAGCCGGTAATAAAATAACGTGAGATACGGGAATCCCGCCGGAACTAAATCAAACTCAAACGCCCGCCCGGAGAAACTTTTTTTTTTTTCGCCCGGAATGTGTATGGATGGCGGGCATTTGCAGTCCGGTGAGGGGGCGAGAAACTCCGCGTGAATTCTGATCGAAGGTTTCAAGTTCATCTCTTCACGCGTTACAAATCGTGATTATCATTTTGACGAGTTGTTTTTTTCTCTTTTTTATATACGAGGCGCCGATAAATTATTTATTTGGGCGTTTAACGTCGAGAGTTCATAGATGGAAAATTTATTTACTCGAGTCTAGAAAACGATCACGTTTCTGGATTACCTACCACGAAATCCTACCGGAAAAAAATGGGGGATGGATATCATGAAAAATTTATTTATAACCCGAGTCCGTATCATCTTTAATGTAAAAATTATTATTATTATATGTAGTGAGTAATCCGGCTCTGTTCAGGTTGATGCTAAATTATTGAGTAGAACTAGAAACCTCCTGTCCTGTCAAAACTGAGATACGTGTACAACGACACAATGTTTCGATGTAAATCGTTCGTGTAGATATAACTCGTGTGGTTCAGTTCCCAGATTAAATATTTAGAACCGCTCTCGTACATAACGTTAACGGTGTTAAGCTGAAACGAGGACTAAACGCTTGTTGTAAACTCATTAAACTACAACGTTTATTATTTTCTTATTGAACTTTGGATACACACTTTAACATAGATTACAAGAAACAGCCATTGCTGGACTAGACAAAAAAATAATAAATTTTCTGCTCCTGTTGGTGTCTCATAAATAAACGGAGTAAGTTTTATTTTATTTTTTTGTCGAGTTACATAAATATTGGATTGGATACTTGATGAAAATTTATATCCATATTGATTAATTAATTAAACAAAATGTGTTTAGATTTTCACAGTTTATTACTTAACACGTAACAATTGTTTCAGTACACAGTACCTTCGTCAGATGTGAGCTTAAACTAACTAACATAAATGTAAAACATATTTATGTTAGTTAGTTTAAGCTCACATCTGACGAAGGTACTGTGTACTGAAACAATTGTTATGTGTTAAGTAATAAACTGTGAATATCTAAACACATTTTGTTTAATTAATTAATCAATTACGTAAATGTGCTTTATTTTTTCTGCATGGTTAGATTTTTATATCACAAATACTTTAAAACGGCCACTAAAAATGCGCCGCACTACCACTTAACGTTTCGCTATCGTTTGACAGCTTCGTTTGACCATTTAGAACGTTTCGCTATTGTTTGACAGCTTCTGATTTTTATATCACAAATTCTTTAAACACTGAAAATGCGTACTACCACTTAACTTTGCTCTATCGTTTGACAGCTTCGTTTGACCACTTAACGTTTCGCTATCGTTTCACAACTTCTGACGAAGCTTGACCACTAATTGCGCACTTTTGGTGTCCGTTTTGAAGAATTTGTGATACATAAATCAAGAGTGGCAAAAGAAATGTCAATTTGACAGTTAAGTTAACCTTAAAGTAAATTAAAAATGAAGACTTATAATAGGTTCTTGTCCGAATAAAATTGTATCACAAATTCTTTAAAACGGACACTGAAAATGCGTACTACCACTTAACCTTTCGCTGTCGTTTGACTACTTAACGTTTCGTTATCGTTTAACAGCTTCGTCAACTGTCAAATTGACATTTCTTTTGCCACTCTAGATTTTTAATTTATAGGTTAACTCCACTGTCAGTTTGACATTTCAGTCACCAACGTGTGAAAAGCAGAAATCCCTCAAGAATTACCAAAAAAATTCAGCAAAGAAAATTCCTAAATTTTGTTACTAAATTCGGGATATAAATTTAAAAAACGAAAACGTAAAAAAATCATTAAGAATACATAAAGTTAAAGAAAACAAAAACAATAGACGGTCGATTTTAATAATAATAATTATTATTATGTTTATTCGTCTGTTAGTCAATGTACGAGTATACAACGGAGTGTAAATCCATGACATTACATTTGTCAGTAGATTAAGAATAAATTAAAAAAAAACTTCTTTTCTGCTTACAAAAATAAACAAAAAAATTAATGAAACACAAAAAATACAAAGAAACAAATGATTTCATTCTTAAAAGCTTCGCTCCGGAATTCGTGGATTTTTAATTTGCTCTCAGCTTCTTTCTTTTACACAAAAAAATTTATTTAATTTTTTAATTTTTAGTTTACAGATGAACTGTCAAATTGACATTTAAGCGTCAACTTCAGTTTGACATTTCAGCCAGAGTAAAAACCAGAAATCTCTTTTTATCAAAAAAATCCCTAAATGTTGTTCCTAGATTCATACATAAAGTTGAAGAAAACAGAAACACAAGACGGTCGTTTTTACAGTAGATTAATAATAAAATAACAAAAGTGGGTATCTGTCGAAAGAAACAAATGACGATCGATCGAAGGAATGAAAAGACAAAACGATGAAAACAAAAGAAGGCGATGGATTCTTCGCGAAGTTAAAAATTGCTAAATTCTCCCTAGAGAGATAGATAACAAAAAGAATGCAAAACAAAATCTAATCGAAAAATAAAACGAAAACAAAAAAAGAAATTAATGTTTCGATAATAGAAAGACCGGCAAATTATGAAAGAAAATTAAAAAATTGATAACTGTCCAGAGAAACGAAGGACGACTAATCGGGCGATGAGAGTAAAAAAAATAGAAGAACAGAAGAAATCGAAATACATAGTGGAAGAAAAAAAAAAACAGAGATAAAGACGGAAATAAAAATTAAAAAGAAAACTACATACATAGTTGTATTTTCGTGGAAAAACAAAAAGTAAAGAAGAAAACAACTGGCGTTCTACCATAATAATAATAATATATTGTGTTGATGATGATAATCATAATCAGTGGACAAAAAATCATATCCAGCGAAAGTAAATTAAACAGTAAGAAAAGAATAACAATAATAATAAATTCAGTCCTGTTGATAGGAAGAAAAAGATACAGTTCTCACGAAATTGTCCTCTCCCAATCCAATTAGATCTCCTGTCCATCACTAACACAAGATTGTTTGATCATCGGCCAATAGGATGTCACGGATAGTTTATAAAGAGTCTCTATACAGGGTGGTCCCGAAAGAAGGTGCCAAAAAGAAATCAGTTATAGGCGATGATGAGTAAAACTTATATACAAAAATTTTTTCTAATAAAAGTCTTTTCGTTTTTGAGATAAAAATAATTGTTCAAAATTTGCAATACGCTAATGTTAATCTGGATTGAAAAAGTCATACTGGTTGTATGGCAACAATATTTGCATTTTTTTTAGCAACGGTACCTGTAGTATCTAAATTGATTAGCATACAGCAAATTTTCAATTATTTTTATCTCAAAAACGAAAAGACTTTTATTAGAAAAATTTTTTGTATATAAGTTTTACTCATCAGTAAAAATAATAAAAAAATAACTGTAACTTCTTAGGGGTGGCCGTCAGATGGCGCCACTAGAATTCGAATTTTTACTTTCCGTTTAGCTGTTCAGGCCCTGATGTTAATACGCAGTATTGTGAGAACATTTTTTTCAAATCTTATAGGAGTCGATGAGTTCTGTAATTGCTACGCAGTGTCCAATTTGTTTAACTGAATATTTCTAATAAAATTCTTTTGTAGCATTAACAACTTTGATCCCCCACACAGTGTGGTCGGTGTGTAAGTTAAGATTGAATTTCTTCTTTGCATCTTCACAGTTAATACATTTTTTCAAAGTATTTTTACAAGAGATGGTTTTGTGACGTTCTGAACATATGCCACATACACACATAAAAATTGATAATGGGATAAATTGTTATCCTCCTAATCGGTGTTGTAAAATACGAAAATATGGAGTTTTAAGTTGTAAAGCTCATCATGTTTAGTGATATTGTAATTTTTTCCTGATTAAAATGCGACTAAAAATAGGTGTTAAAAAATTATATTAATATACAGGGTGTTTGTAAAATAAGTGCAAAAATGTTCAACCACATTACCGTGAGAGCACATAGAAGACGGAAAATTTTTTAAAAAAATTTATAACGATGGAAAATTATTTTATCCGCCGCTTATACGACAGTCATGAAACAACAAAAAACTTACGGAACCTGCTTCGCTGATCGTAGGCAATAAACATCGCAGGCGTGACTAATATGCAAGGCAAAGTCCTAATACTGAGTACGGACTTGCCTTCCCTGACCTGCGCAATGGAGGGCATTTCGAACACTCGCTATATACATCACTGTAATTAATAACATAACAATCGCAGTCCAAAGACCTCAGCAATATGTGTCATTATGTTGAGCAGGTCAGTTTTATTATCGTTTTATAATCGAATTATCTTCACATTCGCTTACCTATGACCTATAGAGTTTATAAGCAAAACGGGACCATATTCCGATCGTAATTTCTTTGAAAAATTTCCCAAAAAAATTATCGAAGCAGACCAGTTTCGTTTACATTCGCGGACTCTATATGCACCATTGTGTTAGCCTTCGCATTATGGCCCCTTATTTACGGGACACGCTGTATAACCCAGGTCGGATTACTTAATGAGACCGTGAAATAGTAGAAACATAAAGAAATTATTGATATACTAAAACGAAAAAATTAAAAGTATAACATTTCAGAAAACGGTTACAACCTTTGCTCAAGATGGGTGCCCCCAACTTGCACACATATCCGACGACAATGTATTAATGTTTGTCTTGTGTGTTCAAAAAGTATCATAAAGTAATTATTAATTTCCGACCCTGGGTTATATAACAAAAATGGCTTACTTTAGTCTCATTTGCTTACCCTAGAAATTTGGCAATCGAATTTTTTTTTCAACACCCAATATCTTTCCAACTAATTTCGAGTTTATTTTGTACTACTATTTTATTTTTATTTTTTAACAATAGAACATCGATCGCGTTTTGCATTTCGTTTCCAATAAATTAAAAAAAAAAACAGACGACGAATATTATGAACAGAATTATGAACCCCAAAAAACAAATTACCAATTTTGATGCCAACTTATTTGTTTTTACAATATACATGAAGTTTCTGTGTATTTCTGTCATTTATTAATTACGGTTTTCAAAATGTAAATTAGAAGATAGAAAAGTCATAAACGGAAAACTGATACACCTCACAAGATAAGGTTATTTTGATATATTTTTTAACGCGTATATTTCGTGGCAATAATTAAATCAGTCGGTCGATGGTAACGTGTTCTGTGATGGTAACCACTTTGAAATCACCACCATAGTTTCCAGCGTGTATAGTCTACACGATAACGCACTCCAAAATATTAGCAAAGTTTCAGTCGGCCGGAGAGAGCATCAGGGATATTGATGAATCACCGCCCCAAGCGCTGTTTAATGTGTGTACTTGCGATTTATAGTTTTACAGTGCCCAGGCTGATTCAGTGCGGACGGAGGTGATGGGCATAAATTTTCCAAGAATCGATCGATCCCATCGCGATCAAAATTTCACCCGGCGAAATTCACACGTGCAGTGCTGGATGGTGCAACTTAAATTACTTATTTCCGTTCTCCAAAATTACCTAACTTCGTTTACGACTACTCTCGAGTTCGAAACGAAGAGATTTTCCGACAATAAAAATTATACTATAGTGTGTCATCAGGGGGGCCCGTTCAGGAATAACGCTCCGACTAAAAAAAGTGCGCTCTGGGTAATGTTCTTTCTCCCTCGTGTAAGTGATTTTGTGCATTTTGCTTTTCATTTTAAACGCCCAAAGTGCTCCCGCGATACAGTTTCTGAACGGTCCCCTGGGGTTGAAATAAACAACAATGGGTGTCACATTTTTTATAACATTAACGGTCACCGTTAATGTTTGAGGTTAATCAAATGTCAGATCGACAGTTAGGCCCAGTATTACAATGCTAGTTTAAATTTAAGCCGAAGCTTAAACCCTTAACGACGATTGTTGAGATAATCGCTGATATAGATTTAAACTTCAGCTTAAATTTCAAAATTGGGCCTAAATGTTAATTAGAGAAGGGGTTACTCCAACACCTCCCCAAGGGGGAGTCCTTGAAAAACCGGGTGATAGCTTTTGATTTACTTGCAGATTGAGCGCTAAGGCGGCAGGAATCACATACTTTGCCAAAAACATCTGACTAATTCATTAATTAACTCCATTAATTAAGTACACTGTCGTCCCACCAAGACACTTTGGGCGTTGGTTTATTAAATCAAACAAGTCTTTGAATACCAGCAGAGTTACAGAGGCTGTATTTCTTAAAATTGTGATTTTTTGATTAATTGTATTTATTTCAAACAACCAGGGTTTTTACACTCAATTTCTCTGATTCTATAGAAGAGGAGAAGCGGAGTTTTTTCCCTATCAATTTTATTACAATAAATAATTAATTAATTTTTAATTGTTGCGTTTTCATTATCAATCTGCCTATTTCCTTACTAAAGCTAATTGTACAATGAGGTTAATCAAATGTCAAATTGACAGAATTATGTCTGGCCATCTTTAATTATTTTTTTTTACTTAACTGTTGTGTATGGAAGCAATTGTTGAGTAAAGTTTTGCAACAAGTTTGCAGGCACAAACAAAAACTATCCATCACAAACAAAATCGGTCGTCCTTCACAGCACAGCTCGTCGAATTATGCATGCAAATTGCCCTCTCAAAGTACGTTAAAAGTTAGAAAATCCGAACGCGCCTCCGGCTTTTCAAAATTATGCACCAACATATTCCAATTTTCAGCAACAAACGAAGACAAAAAAAAAAAAGAAAACGGGGCCACCTCAAAGCACGCCGAAAAGCGGCTTCCCCAGCGGTCGGTGGTAAAACCCATCCGAAAGTTTCACTCTGTTGTTTCCCCCTTAAACTCAGTCATATTATTAAAAGTTTGTGGACCGGCAAAATATCGGCTCGGAGCGCTCATAGTCGATTCCATTGAATTGTGCCGGCATGCAAAAACGAAAATGGAACGCGCCGTTTGCGAGATTTTATCTTTTTTATGGGCGAGCGAATTTACGATATCTTCGGCGATGTGTTTATTTTCATCATGTGTGTTGTTCGCGGGGCTGGGGCGAGAAGCAGAAAATTTCCCTCACTTTTATTAAACGCACAAATATTTATTATCGCATCAAGACACTACAATAATACGACACGATAATAAAAATGTGGGGAAGCCTTTAGACATACATGCTAGTAAACACGTTTGATTTTGTTAATTTTCAAACTCTGTTAAAGCAACAAGAAACTTATTTGAAGCAAAGTTTCTTGACTTGTTTGATCTACAGATTAATTGAAAATTGTAAATACAGAGGGATATCTATATATTATATATACTATTATAAAATTAAATTCTTCAACAGGGCTGCAGTCAAGAGGGCGGTAATTAATACTCTTTTAAAGTTTAACCGAGCTTTCGGAAAATTTTATTTCCTTTTTCAAGGTTTCTACAAAAACATGGCACTAATTAACAATTCATTAATAATCAAAATTTTTACTTACTCCTTAATGAGCCCTGTTGAAGAATTTAATTTTCCTTAACTGATCAGTCGTGATCATACTGCACTTTTGTAGATATGGGATTTTACCAAGATATAAAGCACCTTTATGGAGAATATACGTGTAAACTACTAAAACGATGGGCATCACTTAACAACAAGTTATCTTCATTAGTTAATAGAAGAATTTTCCTTCTTGAATGTCGGAGGAATGAGATATTTCCAAATCATATCACCAATGGCATCAAGAATATCACTATGCTAATTCAAGCGGACAGCAACTTATCCGGACAGATCAACAACTTTAATATCAGGTTAAGGAAGAAAATTCTTAACATTGAAATTAAAATTACGTAATGAAATTTCTAAATTGAATCGACAGATGAAAACACTTTGTTCAGAAGTTAAAGATTTAATTCCAACAGAAACTTACTGTGAGTTTTCTCAATATCAAAATTCTTTTTACAATAAAAAATTTAACGAAATCAAGAGCAATAATATTCGAAAGTTCAATAAGTTGAAATCTGAACAAATACTTAAAATAAAAACTGAATCAAAATGGTTTAAAAATATAAGCTCTACTAATATTCAACCTGAATTTTCGAATTTTCTTGCACTTGGACCTAAATTTTGCATTTCTCCTTCACTTATTGACGTTCACATAAAGAAATTATTAGCAGAATTAGAATCAATTATTTCTTGTCATGAAGAGAAAGTTCGTAATGATCTTAGATCACTTTTTACAAATATAATAACTAATTTTGTACATAATAATCAAAATGTTAGATCAAACCTTAGGCAAGTTTATTATGAATGTAAAATTTTTTTAAAAGAAAACAATAACTTAATAATAATTCAATCTGATAAAGGTAATGTAACAGTTGCTGTAGATAAAGATGATTATAATAATAAATCTTTAGACTTATTAAATGATATTAATTATTATCAGATTTTAAAGAGAGACCCTACTAACACATTACAACAAAAAGCCAACAAAATTGTTTCTGAATTAAAAACTGCTGATATGATAGATACAGTGACAGCTAAATCACTGAAAAATTATTCTTCTTGTAGTCCAAGATATTATGGCTTACCAAAAATTCATAAGCCAACTTTGTCTTTACGGCCTATCATATCTTCAATTAATTCACCTAACAGTAATTTATCACAATTTCTTACTGAAATATTAACAAATGCCTATGATAAAAGTAATGAATATTATGTTCAAGATTCCTTTGAGTTTTCTGAGTTTGCTAATAACAGAATAGTTCCAATTAATTATGAAATTATTAGTCTAGATGTTGTCTCACTTTTTACCAATATATCTTTGGAATTGGTTTTGCAAAGTATTGAAAAAAACTGGGAACAAATAACTAAGGTATGTAATCTGTCTAAAGAAAAAATGATAATGATAATCAAATTCCTTTTCGATTCTACTTATTTTAAGTTTAATAATACTTTTTATAAACAAATCCTTGGAACACCTATGGGTGCAAATATATCTCCAATTATTGCCCAATATGTAATGGATGATTTATTAAATGATTGCATACCTCAGTTATCATTTGAAATACCTTGGCTTAAGAAATATGTTGATGACATTATTTGTGTAGTTCCTCAAGAAGGTATTGATGAGATTTTAACAGTCTTCAATAATTATAATCCTAATATTCAATTTACCATTGAAAGAGAAACAGACAGAAGTGTTCCTTTTTTGGACATGAAAGTTACACGCTCACAGAACAATACAATCATTATTGATTGGTATACTAAACCCATTAGTTCTGGACGTTATATAAACTTTCATTCCTGTCATCCACACAGAATAAAAATTAATATGATTTTAGGATTAAAAAACCGAATAGAAAAAATTTCTCATCCCTCCTTGTTGATAAAAAATTTTCATAAACCAAAAAACATTCTTTTAAAGAATAGTTATCCTAATGCAATGCTTAATAAATTAATTTTCAATACTCCGCAAAGAATAGAACCCCAATCACAAGATAATAATAATTCAAGATTAAATGATGGTAATAAAGTTTTCAGATCATTGTATACAATACTTAACAAAAATGAAAGTACTTTATTAAACGAAGAATTTAGGATAGAAAAATATAGGGCATGCTATTTAAGAAAATTGAGTTTTGTCATTTTGAAATTTCTGAGATTTTGTTTATTACAATGACCACCCTGTAGCGATAAAAGTACATTTAATAATGGCTTATGATAAGCTTATGTATCAACTGCATCTGTATCAAAAATCTTTTTCTTAGAGTTAAAAATAAATAAAATATGAATAGATAAAATAGTGGATGCAAATGGCAGTTTTTAGACAAAATGTTAAATATCTCAAGAACGATTAGGTTTAAGTATAGGCAATGGTATACAGAAAATGTGTAGAATTTTATGGGCAATCCAAAATTGGTTTCATATATAGGGCATGCCATTTGAAATAAAGAAGTTGTGTCCGGCACCAATGTTTTGATTCACTCTGTATAGATGAAAATAATTTTGTGTTGTAGATCTCTTGAATTAAAAAAGAAATTGTGTCGAAAATCTTTTTGTATCTTCAGTAGTTATGGAGATATGGCACGAGAACACACTGTTGGGACACCCTGTATATCGGAAAACGAATGAGTAACGCAGCTAGATGTTTTTGTTACATATTTGTTAATCAGATTTTTTTTTCAAAAATTACATTTACTTCGGATACGGACTCTTTCATTTTCAAATTTCTTTGACATCGATTCGTAAATGGAAACTATTATGAAGAACGAACAAGCGGCGTTGATCACCCATTATATTTTTAATGAAAAACTTAAATCGCGACATCCTGCCATCGCTTTTTGACCTAACATTGCATAAGGATTGACAAATTGAAGCCAGTTCACTACATAATAAGTCATCCGACACAAGGCGGCCATGCGTGCTGTTAAGCCATAATGAAAGTTTTAGAAATTTTGTTGCAAGTCGGTTTTGATTGCAGTGGATTCCTCGAGCATCCTCTGTATAGCCGTTTCGGCCCTATTTGGGACCTCGTCAGCGTAGCTCGAGTATTCCACTGCAAACCAAAACCGCATTTGCGATGTAAAAATAATGAAACGATTAAGGCTCGCTTTTTGACCTGACATTTCATTATGATTGACAAATTGAAGCCAGTTTGATAATAAGGCATCTCATACAAGGTGGCCATGCGTACTGTCAAAGCTTCAATTTGTCAATCCTTATGCAATGTTAGGTCAAAAAGCGATCGCAGGATGTCGCGATTTAAACTTAGCGAATAACCTAGGACAGGTCGGTTTGGCTTGCAGTGGAACTCTCGAGCTACGCTTCCGCTGGCGAGGCCCCAAAAAAGGCCGAAACAGCTGTACAGAGGATGCTCGTGGAATCCACTTGCAACAAAATTTTTATACTTTTACTAAATGAAAATCTTTCAGACTTGGTTACGTGACGGCTCATTTGTAATAAGGTAATTCACGTTAGTTTATTTATTTTTTAATAAAAACAAAAGAAAGCCAATAGTGTTCTTTGAAAAAGAAAGACAAAGAATATGGTCGACTTTCTGTGTCTTTCTTTAACAAATATGAAAAAAGAAACAACAAAAGGCGAGCATCGTGTAACAAAGATTTATAAGTTTTTTTTTCATCGGATGACAAGACAACGAAAAACAAAAGAAAATGGAAATAAAATTTAAAAAGAAAATCAAATAAAACCAACCGATCGTCTCTTGTTTTTGTTTCGCTCCTAACGAAAAAAGAGAAAAACTATCGTAAAACAAATGGAATTTTGTTCGCTCGTACTTTCTTGTACCTACAGTCAATCTTCTTTTGTTTTCCGCTTTTTTGTTTTCATCCGATGGAAAAAATCTTTGCTCGTCTTTTGTTTATTTTTACATTTGTTGAAGAAGGACAAAGAAAGTCGATCGAGTTGTTTGTTTTTTCTTTAACAAAGAATACGATCGACTTTCTTTTGTTTTCATTTAATAAAAAAATGAACCATTCCGAGTGAAACTTACCTTAATTTGTGCTGCCTTTTGTTTGCTTGTCGAAATCGAAATTATGATGAAATCGACTGATTTTGTTTTCTTCTTAAAAATAATAATGCAAAGGGCGAATGACTTTAGTTAGTGTTTTTTTCTTTGTCCGATAAAGATACGAAAACGGGAGGTTCCTTTATACACATACGATCGAGTGTCATTTGTTTCGGTTTTTTTCTTGTTTTTCGGTGACGTCACATTTTCTTCTTAATCTTTCATACAGTTTTATTCATTTTTTTTTGTTCTGATCTGATTTTTCAGATTTTTTTTTTCTTCTATTAAAATTTGTTTTTTTCTTTTCTTTTTTTTAGCACCTGCGTAAGATGTAGGTTCTAACATAAAATAATTATAATTTTTTTTCTAATTAACTTTCTTAAAAATTACATACAAAGAAAAGAACAGAACAACGTGCTGTCACGTGACCAACGTTGATTTTAATTTGGCTTCAGTAAAAATATACAGGGTGATCCACGCCGCTTGTTCATTCTTTTTTTTTTTAGTGCGTTCGACATTACGTTCGGCGTAAGCTCTGAGCGCAAGCTCTGAGCGGAAGTGTGAGGGAGAGCGAACGCGTTTCAGTGCACGCAAGAGTGAGATAAAGGAACACTCCGAGCGCTCCGAATATGCATTATGTCGAATGCACCCGGAATAGTTTCTGTTTACAAATCGTCGGAAAGGAAATTTGACAGTATACAGGGTTTATGGAGCACAACGTTGTCAGACTGTACACATTACAAAATTGTTTATATTATAAAATATTTCGTCATCCAACAAATTACTAACAGTTGATTTAATACATTATGAAAATTAAATTTATAATGGAGAAAAGTAAAACGTGGGAGATGTTAAAGACAGATAACGTTATGGGAGAATCGGGAAAGGTAATAAGTGACAGATACAGTCCATAAGAGACTGCGTTATTCATTTGTTTTCTGATTGTACTTTAAAAACACATATTTGACGTCAAAGAAATTTGAAGATCATGTACTTGCCATTTTTAAAAAGTATATCAGAACTTTACTCTACTTTAATTTTTGTAGAATTTTCAATGAAGTGACAAAAAAATTAACAATAGTAAAACCAGTAGAACAACACAGCAATTTACATGAAAAAAAAGGAGATTATATTACGAAATTTACAACCGTTGTAATATCCTTAAAGTCACTTTCTTGAAATGTAATTTCATTGACAACTGACAGCGACTTATCCGCTAGCGCCAGCGATCGCTACGCCACGCTGCGAGATTCAACTGAACTACTCAAAGTAGGTTTAAAAATCAGGTGACGGTACTTTACATAACGTAAAGCGAGAGCGTAGTTTAAATACAAAAAAAGTGCTGAAATATACGAAAATATCACGAGTTACGTCACTTGTCTGTAAGTGTCACTAACCTAACCCTACTTTAAGCGGTGATAGTAGCAGTGATTGCAGCGCCACCTATGGGGTTGGTGATAAAATAGCAAACTAAAGTGGCTTGCAATTCATTCGAATATATTCACATTTCAGTAAAATTAAAGTGATCTGAATTTTCATCATTTTTTTTTAGCTTCGCCCTCTCGCTCTCTTCCAATTCGACGATAAAGTAATACGTACAGGTATCGCAGATTGCGAATATATTTTATGCGCCGGATCCCGTAGGGAAATGCCTGATTTGAAACGCCGCCAATATACGCGGCACATTTCACCGAACGGAATAAAAGAAGGAAGCGTATTAAAATGAATATGGACGTGCGGAATCCTAGAAGAACATACTTTTTAAGCGAGGACTCCCGACATTGACGACGCTCTTTGCATACGAAACGCCGCTACATCGCGCGAATGTGCTTTTATGTATAAAACGAACGCAAACAAAATACCTCGCCGTTCAGCGGGGTGTAAATGAGGGGGTCGTTTTTCAAATGGGCGTCAGAAGAATAAAAGTTGACGTGCATAGTACACCCCCCCCCTCGGATTTTCTCAATTTGTCGTTGTGACGGTGGCCGGGGATTTGATGATATTGTCGCAAATATTGCGGCCAACGAAAAAAATCGTAAACACACTTCTTTCGCTGCTTTTCATTAGGTGGCGGCGGCGAGGGGTTCGTTTTCTGTTGTCTGTTTGTTCTTGCGTTGAAAGGTGTTATTAATAGCCCCCAATCGATACTCAACTGACAAAAGTTCAGGTTCGGCGTTTAAAATACGCGTTCGCTGCGTTTTCTGAATCGATAGGGGGGAAAAGCTAAACAACGAGGCCTCTTTTGTTTCAAAAAAAAAAAAAAACAGGAATTAAAATTAATCTCTAACAAATGAGAACGCAACAAAGAGCGATTATCCCTCCCATCTGCTAGCACTGTTGATAAAAATAGAACCTAGTCACAGTATAAGAATCTATTCAGTAGCGTCACTTTAACTGTCACATTTGCCATTTTGTTTGATACCTTCCGATTTGCAAATTTCATTACATTTCCATAAGGGTATCAAACAGTATGGCCGCTTTGTTTTGACACTGACTTTTAAGCAACGCTACTAGATAATTATTTATACTGTGGTCACAATTATACTCAAGTGTCCCTATTGTGTAGATTCGTAGATTCTTATACCGTGGCCTAGTCATAGTATAAGAATCACACAGTAGCGTCGCTGGAGTATAACTGTCACATTTGCTCTTTTGTTTGATACCTACCCAGCTGCAAATTACATTGCATTTCCACAAAGGTATCAAATAGAATGGCGTCTCTTTTTGACACTGATGTTTAAGTGACGCTACTGGGTAATTACTTACACTGTGGCCTAGTAGTCAGTGTTGCCAATAGTTTTGTCATAGATCTGGTGACTTTCTTTTGAAATTTCAGATTTCAGACATGTCGAAAATTTAGTGATTTCATGGCCGATTTAGTGCCAACTCCGGTGACTTTATTTGGAAACAATTATTAAAATTCGATTAATTTCCATCACTTCGTGTAACGCGTGCAGATTACTTCATTACCAACGAAAACAGTTTCTTTCGTCACTTTCAGTGTTGCCAACCGCTTGGGGTGAAATATCGCTACAATTGGAAACAAAAGTCGCTGATTTCGCAAACAAAACTGAAAAAGGTCGCTAAATTATCGCTACTTTCCTTTAATAATAAGAATTCACAAATAACGGCTTTTAACAATTTCCTTAAAAATAAAAATACACTTGTACCTAAATATTTAACGCGTTTGACATTAAATAAAATTGAAATAGAAGATAGGCAACCCGTTATACGGAAACAAGAAGTTATTTCTGATTTGATTGATGGGTTGCCTTTTCTAAAATCTTCAGGGGTCACGATTTAAAATTGGCACCCTGTATAATACGAATACGCTCCGCAAAATTTCTCAAAGTGTTTATTAAAATTGTGTGTGAAAAATAACAAATAGGAGTAGTAACTAACGAGCGTCTAAATAAAAACCTGGTCAAGTAGGTTGTGATCGAGAATTTTTCCATTGCATTTACATAACAGAATTACTAAATGTAGCCTACTTGACCAGGTTTTTATTTAGACACTTGTTAGTTTGCCGCCTAATAGTAATAAGTCAGCGGTCAAACAATGCTCTTGCAGTAAATTTGAAACTTTAGAAATTAATGAATTCCTCGGGACAGTTGTTTCGGCCCTATTTCGGGCCTCGTCAGCAGTAGAGTAGTTCGAGAGCTCCACTGCAATCTCACCGACCTGTCCTAATTATCTCAGAATCGAGCACATTAGTAATCGACAGTTTAGGTTGCGACATCTTGCAAGTGTGTGCTACTGCATTCGACTTAAGTGGGCGTACTAAGAGAAAACAAACGGAATGGGCAGCTCACGCCCTCTACCGCTAAATACATTTCACATGGAAGCTATTTATGTGCAGAATTAAAAAATAATTAAATTTCGTTGTTACGGGTGATGACATTTTACCCCTCTTAGACACGCCGGATAAATTATGTGATCTTAAAAAAAAGACTCAGTTTCTGTCAGGTGAGATCAAATGTGATTGTATAAAAGTTGAATTAGAATTGTATTCTCGTCGGCAGAAGAGTATATTTCATTAAAAAAATTGTATTTATCATTTTTGATCTATTTCGTATAATAATAAGAAAAAAATAGTCGAAAATTGCAATTGAATTTTATTAATTTATTTCGGAGTGATCTTTAAATTGTTTATTCAGTTTGGAAAGCTTTAATTGCTTGAAAAAAGAAAACAATTGTTCCAGCAAAATACTCTACGTATTAGACTCAATTTTCGATTTCTTAATTTTCTATAAAGTCGAAGCTCCTTTTTTTTTTTCAATTTAAGATTTTCTTTAATTTTGCAGTGGACTGTTTTTTTTTTTTTTCTTTTTGTGGTGAACTCCGCGAAGTAATTCGTTCAATTATGCAGCAGTAATTTATGTACTTCTTCAAAAATTGTTTGCCCTTTTTAGCTTTTACTTGACTTTTATACTCATGTTTTGTATTGTCCTTATTTTAGAAGGTGAGACGAATACGGGTGTGAACCGAGTCACCTCCTCGAAATCTAAAACTTTTCAATTCGCAATCGAAAACGTATATAAAAAAATATGTCGGTTTACTTACCATAAGTTAAAACTGTACTTAGGACCTGTTTGGGTAATGTCATGACTTCGCAATGCAAGGGCGAAAGAGAGGGGCGATAGTTATGTAGCTCATAGAGGGATTGGATCTAATGCCGGCTTCCCACGGTGTGTGTTTTCGCGGATAGTATCACGGATGGCGTACGACCGCGCACCACTTCAGACCGCGTCCTGGGTTCTTCCCATGGTGCGTAGAGGTCCGTGCTGGTATACGGTTTTTGTCATCCCAAAATTCCTAACGATAGAAGCCGCATCTTAATTGAGTTTTAATTCTGTTCTATGCATCGTATGTGTCATTTTTATTGTTGTGTTCCGCTGTGGAGAAGTTCCACAACGATGGTTCATTTTGATAAAATTAAAGAAATCGAAAATTAAGTCGTTTGCCCACTCCACACTGAAAACTACGCACATATACAATCATAAACGGCGACGACAAAATGAACAAGATACAAAGATACGTCATTTTGTCCGCATTGTGGCAGACGAACTCGGACGGCCGGCGCCGCGCACGAGCTCGCACCGCACCTTTGAAGTTACCGACTCACGGCGGAACGAACGCACCGCCATGCACAGCCCCGCACGATCACAGACGACACCCTTCCCACGGTGCGACGGTGCGGGCTCGTCCGCGAAAACACGCACCGTAGGAAGCCGGCATTATTATATAGCGAGAAAACAAATGAGCGTTTTTTCCACGCTGCGTTTTTCCTGTTGCGTTTTACTTCATTGAAAGCAATGAAGCAATAAAATGCCTTCGGAATCTCCATCTCCGTCTGCTTTTTCTGTTACGTTGTTTGTCGTTAAAGACATATTTAAACACGAGTCTCCCCCCCTCACGGCGAAATGCACTAGATTATGTTCGGTATATTTATATATTTTTATTATTTATATTTTATATTTAAAACACTTTTTATTAGATTCTTGCCACTGTTCAACTGTCGATCGCCTTTTGCCTTGTTTCTGTTTCTCTTTTTTACAATGACTGTAACTAGTGATTTACAGTTTAGGGTTGTAATGGGCCCAGTAATTACTGTTATTAATTAAGACTGACAAGTAAACAGGCAAATAGTTTCCGTAAGTAAACAATTAAATATATGTCACTGGAATTTACAAGTACGGTTTATGACTTCGAGAGGTTCGGCCGGATTACCTGCTAACGGCTTGCCTCTAACCGTTACAACCCCAGATGCTACTATCGTGAGTGGGTGACCCGAAGGAATGCACCCGGTGCCGGAATTATTTTCTTATGACCTAATTATGATCCAATTATCAATCGTAAATGGCCCTACGTTATGCTTTCCCCAGATTCTTTGTTTGGCGCGACTGTACCATTAGCTTTAGTAAGGAAATAGGCAGGTTGATAATGAAAACGCAACAATTAAAAATTAATTAATTACTTATTGTAATAAAATTGATAGGGAAAAAACTCCGCTTCTACTCTTCTATAGAATCAGA
The DNA here is from genome assembly GCA_958336345.1 of Dorcus parallelipipedus. Classification (NCBI taxonomy): domain Eukaryota; kingdom Metazoa; phylum Arthropoda; class Insecta; order Coleoptera; family Lucanidae; genus Dorcus; species Dorcus parallelipipedus. The sequence goes on along the minus strand of OY284478.1, from coordinate 4,730,532 downwards.
GAAATTGAGTGTAAAAACCCTGGTTGTTTGAAATAATTACAATTAATCAAAAAATCACGATTTTAAGAAATACAGTCTTAGTACAGCGTCTGTAACTCTGCTGGTATTCAAAGACTTGTTCGATTCAATAAACCAACGCCCAAAGTGTCTTGGTGGGATGACAGTGTACTTAATTAATGGAGTTAATTAATGAATTGGTCAGATGTTTTTGGCAAAGTATGTGATTCCTGCCGCCTTAGCGCTCAATCTGCAGGTAAATCAAAAGCAATCACCCGGTTTTTCAAGGACTCCCCCTTGGGGAGGTGTGCCAAATTGTCATTTTTAATGATACGACGCGATGCTCAATTTTGGACCAAACATTTCTACATATCTGTACTTTTAAAGTATGCAACACTTTTGAAAATCGAGCGATTATTAACTGCGGTACGATTCAGTTCGCGTATCGCAAGATTGGTCAATTTTTTCAAATGGAACACCCTATATATTATAATATTTTTGGATGGCCCTTTCTAAGAGCTTTTCATTGACACTACATTTTATGGGCTTATGATTGATAACATGTGAGTTGTTATCATCAATCGTAGGCCCATAAAATGTGGCATCAGTGGAAAGCTCCTAGAGAGGGCTTGTTGGGGTTGAAGTTGAGTTATTCATAATAATTGACAGTATTTATGCGGGAAGCCAAACTTCAGTATGCGTACGTGACTTGCCATGTTTCTCAATATTACGCCATAAAATTATACGCTGTTACTTAGTCCTGTAGTATCTTTCCATTTCACTCTGTCGCCCGGCTAAAACTGAATTCACTCGTAACGACTCCAGTCTTAGCGCATGCGTGTAGTTGGAGAGAACGCCGCCCTGGGCTTCGCGTCATTCTTACAATAGCGCTCGGGCCGTGCTGACCTTTTGTTTGTGTCGGTGATTAAAATCTTTGTGTTTCTCTCATGTGGATTTTGTGATTGAAACCTCAAAAACGGAATCTTCTCCGAGATTTGTTAAAGCACGCCGAGTGAATTTCAAGCTCGTTGAACAGCATTTCCAAAGTCTGTCTTTGGACTAAAGAACAGGTAGGTTCTACCGGCCATTTTGTGGGTTCGAGCTGCTTCGTAACCGTATCTTTCTTCTATTAGGCTTCCGGTGGTAGTTTTACCAATCTACTAAAACCCTAATGACCCTTGGGGGTGAAAGAAAAGGCTGGATATCGGATTTTGAAACAACTTTGAAGCCCCTGCAACACGACGCTACTGGATGACATAACCGCTTCACCGAATTACGGCGCTAACCACCGTGGGAGGGCGCTCCTAGACTGTTGACAGGCGACTGTCATTGCGCTGGATTTTTGGGTATCAGGTCGGAATTATTTCAATTATTTACGTTGACTTATTTTGACGACTCACTTTAACGCGGCGTTGTTATTAATTTTATTTCTTTTTTTGCTTTAAGGCGTAGTGTAAACGAGGGGCAGATATGCTCATCGGTTTGTTTCTAATCTGATTGTTCGCCTGATAACAAAGTTTATTTAATTACTTTTCGTGTTCGTTTCACTGGATGCCGTCTGGGTCATACTAAACTTTGTAATTTCATCATCTGTTTATCTTAACCAAATCTTTGAGCGTTTATAAATAAAAACAAGTGTGCTCAGCTGGTGATTTTACTTTATTCTGTTTGCTTACCTTTTATCCTATTTGCTTTGGGGTTTCGTCGAACCCTCCCATCTCCAAGAGTTTTGCCGAGCGGTGCTGGAGAAACGTCAGTCACTCGCACAATTTGCTGGCCATGAGGTAGGTAGCAGGCTATCCATACATGTTATAATATATAGGGTGTTCCATTTAAAAAATTTGTCTAATTTTGCAATACGCAAACTGAACCTTACTGTAGTTGTTACGTTTCAATTTTCCCGCCAAGAAAACGCGGAATCGAGACGATATCTGACCTGCTGTCTATATAGTTGGCAAGCCCGTATCCCTCCTTTGCTTTCTCGAAGTTTATTGGTGGTGATACACCACGTGACAGTCTTCGGATCCGTATCTTAGCAACCATCACCATCTACAATTTCGCCTCGATCGGGCTCTCTTGTTCGAAGCGAAAATAAATACTCAAAATAAGTAATGTTATATACATGGTGTTCTTCAAGTTCGTGCAAAAAAATTAATGGCGCATTTGGTAACAGATGCACCAAAATTAAAACGAAAAAAAAAATCAAAAAATTCATACCGACATCCGGCAATTATAATATGCATGAACGATGAACTAGGTTCGCCCGTCTAGCCGGTTGAAAAGTAAAACAATTGTCAGCGATGAATTGCAGGTATAATAAAGCGTTTCACATTTTCGGAAAAAACCGTTATGTTTAGGCGATTCCTTGAAAATGTCATCGTCCTGATAATTCCTTTAGTAATTTTACATTATACATCAATTTCTAAAGGGCTTTCAAATAAAAAAAATTCTCTAGCATGCCATGGAAAAATATGATGTCGAAAACGTACGTCTGCGCATGTGCCACGAGCAATAGGGAAATATAACCTTACTTTTGAAGAAAGAGGACTCTTCAGATATTGTTCATCACGAAAATCGGATTTAAACATAACATGCTGCTTTAACATGAAAACCATTTCACGGGACAGTACGACAGAAATTAAATTTTAACAACGCCAAAATCTATCTGTCAGTTTATAACGCAAACGTGTTATAAGCTAGTTTGTAGAGAAAAGGTAAAATGGCTGAGCGATAAGCTGTAAACTGAAAATGGAACGGGTAATTGTTCCTCACGAATAATTTGTCAAACAACAAAGTGCACAACTGACACAAAGGATCTGCTATTTGGCAAAGGGCGATCTGGGTAACGCTGTGCATACGAACGTCTTGCAGCCAACGAATTTTGAATTTGAATTTTAGTCTCTACTATCAACTGTCAACGTGTGTAGGGTTTTCTTTATTAACGCCCTGTATAAAGAGGAATTTTTGGACTAATTCGGAGGTTTGGGACACCCCGCACAAAAAGAAATACTTTTTTCCAAACTTGCCACTTTAATTTAATTTTTACACCCTCTTCAAACTGAAGGGTGTGGTGAAAACGACGTTCGGACATTCGGAAAAACTTTAATATTCCAAGAGACATAAATCATCGCACTCGTAAGTCATCATCAACTTTAAGAAAGCCTTCTAAATCTTCATCCTCACTTCAGCCCGGAGACTGCAACCACCGCCATCGGCTTCGGCCCCCGTTAATTGAAAGCACCAGGGGCGCAGGGGCGCCGATCAATAATCGCAAAAAGAAACCGCGATCGCTACCATTAATTTAATTTTTCGAGGCGATGCCCGGATTGCATAACGAACGAATCCGTGCAAATTGGGAATCGCTAACGACTTGTTGTATTCAAATGAGGAATCCGGCCAGAGGAATTCGGCGTATCCGATTTTCGGGTTTAATTAAAATTTCGCTGTTTAACGTCTCTGAGGTTTTGTTTTCGCTCCGGGAATAGTTTCGACCACCGACGTTTCCTTTTCACACCGCTTATCCTCTTAGGAATTATACATTATTTAATTGTTAGAAATTCCTATGGAAAAAAAATTGATTTGGTATCTCTTGAGGCCATTAATTTTTGTACCACCTCCAGAGATAATTCTCGTCCAATTTGTATAGGGAGACATCCCAAATGTCCTACGTCGCTTAATAACATGTCGTGGACGTAGAAAAAAAATTAACCCCCTTGTCTGCCCGGCCCGGCGGGATAATGAAATCCTTTCCCTGCTACGCAAAACGGAGATGAGAGCGTCTGGCTAGTCGTAAACTTTATCGACCTGAGCCATCGACTCACCTATAAGGGAAAAGCGTGTGTAAAACGAGCATCTGACGTGCCAGAAAAAACTACACAATAACGCGTCGAGGTGAAAACACATTTTCCGCCCCGCGGAGCGCCTCTAAAATATTTTGCGTGCGCCGGGAAGCGCGCGGGGGGGCGTCCGGAGTTTATCTTCCGCTGCAATCTGGGCGTTTATTGCTTCGTTTGAAGGGACGGGAAGTAAAGTGGAAGGATCCGGCCGTTTGTTTAATTATTGCTGGAAGGTCGCCGCAATTTCAAATACGAAACGCACGAGAGACAAATTAATTCGAATTTGAATTTTTAATGGGGTGGAAGGCGGGAAATATCGCTGCTTTCTGTATAGATCATAAAACAGGTATTTTTTTAACTTCTCGACTAAATTTGGCAACTGTTTTTTCAGCGGAAATAAAAGCGTCGATCACAACTTTATTTACTAACTTAGTCTATATTTACAGGTGTTTACAAATTGGAAAGTTTAAATTCCGGTAACAATACTCACGGCCTGGTAAACGAATGGTAAAGTTCCGGACGGCAATTTTGGGAACGATAATATACGGTGTGTCGCACGGACAATAATGTCAAACAAATGACCACGCACTGCGCATACGTTCCGGTACAGGCTCCGGGGATCGGATCGGTGGTATGGTTGTGAATGAAACTCCCACTCAGGATCAGGATGTGCGAAACGCCCGCACCAGGTAAGAAGGAGTGAAACTCCCGCTCTAGTATCGGGACGTGCGAAACGCCCGCACCAGGTAAGAAAGGGTGAAACTCCCACTCTAGGATCAGGACGTGCGAAACGCCCGCACCAGGTAAGAAAGAGTGAATCTCCCACTCTAGGATCGGGATAAGAGCAGGAGGAGCGGTTGCAGGTAACGCGAACGTAGCACAAGTTGTTAAACGCGTTTGAGTCAAAACATCGACGGACGAATGACTCCGCGAAAAACTGCATTCAAGCCAGCGCGTTTATAAAAGCTTGCGCGTGGTGGGGAGCCCTACTCTTTTGGAACTGCCTCCTAAATTGTGCTTTATAAATCTGCGCAATATACAGACTAATTAATATAATTATGTATACAACTCCTAACTAAATTTGTACAAAAACGGTCACTTCGTTACAAATCACTTGCTTGATTTATTTCTGATATTTTTGGTTTTTGTATTATTTAAAAATTGACAATTGCCTTTGGTCTTTCATTTGATTTTTCTTCATTCTAATTTTCTCCTCGTTATAATAATAATAAAAATACATATTTATTTTCAATAAAAACAATGACATACACCAGCGAAAGTCATTTGTTTTTCCTTCTTTTCATTTTTTATTTGCTTCCTCTTTGTTTCAATTGCTTTTCGATTTCTTCTCTACTCATCATTTACTTTCATTTTTCATTTGTTATATTTTCTATTTTAAATTTTGTTTCTCTTTTGTTTTTCATTTTTTCATTTCTTTTGTTTTTCTTTTCAAATTTTTCCTTTCCATTCAGTTTTTCATTTGCCTTTTGTCTTTCATTTAACTTCATTTCATTTCATATTTAAAAAGGAGGTGATTGTCAGTTGTTTAATTTTTAACTGCTCTTTGTTTTCGTTTTTCACTTTAACTTTCGGTTTTTTTAATCATTCCATCGTTTTCATATTTTTTAATGCTTATTTGCCTCTCTAAGCAAATTAATTTCGTTAATGTTTTAATGTCATTTCATATCTAATCACTTTTTTTAATTTGTTTTAATGTTTTTAGTTTAACTTTCAACTTTTTTCATTTTTTGTATTTCATTTGTTTTTTTAAACGGATTAGAAAAATAATTTCTACGCCATTTCGTCCCGTTAGGATTGCCGGAAGTATTCCATGTTTCCATTTCATATTTTTCAATTTTTTCAATACTATTTATTTTCAATAAAAACAATGACATACATCAGTGTTAGAAATTGAAAGTCATTTGTTTTTCTCTCTTTTCATTTTTTATTTGCTTCCTCTCGTTCCTTTTCAATTGTTTTTTCTATTCATTATTTACTTTCGTTTTTCATTTGTTTTGTATTCTATTTTAAATTTTGTTTGCTCTTTGTTTCTGATGTTTTCATTTTATTTCTGGTTTTTGTTTTTTTCCTTTACATTCAATTTTTTATTTGCCTTTGGCTTTTCTTCTTAATTTTCTCCTTGATTTTTACTTGTCTCTCTATTCGTCTTCTTTTTTTGTTTTTCAATTTATTTTCTTCAATTTTGTTTTTGTTTTCAATTTGCTTTCAATCTTAGTTACTTCGTTTTCTTTTCTTTGCCTTTTGCTTTTCATTTTTCCATTTCATTTTTTGTTTTTGTTTTACATTTGCTTTTTATTTTTCGAGGCAACTTGAGAATAAGTTCTGTGTAAGACAATTTTTGAACTGTTTTCGTAGTTATTTATCAAAATACATAAATTCAATTGTTTCAAAAATTATTCGTCGTTTCTTAAAACAATTGAAGTTAAGAGTTGAAAATTCAGGGATATCAATAAACAATCGACGATAACCAAACAAAGGCGATTGATCAAACACCGAAACAGTGTTGCCAACCATCTGAACGTTATTTTTCCTTTCAGTGACTAAAGAATTCGCCATAAATTTCCCGCCAACAAAATAAAATTAATAATAATTACTTTAAGATATTCATCTGTTTCTCTAGGAAATTCAATTATTTTTCATGGCAAACTTGGAATAAGTTTTGTGAGAGTTATTTATCAAAATAAATCCAATTGTTCCAAAATTTACTTGACATTTCTTAAAACAATTGAAGTTAGTTTTGTAAATTCAGAAACATTAATAAACGGTCAACGGCAACCAAACTTTTTGAGGTTTTTTAAAGTTATTCAACAAAATAAATTGCTTCACAATTTCTTAAAACAATTGAAGCTGAGACAGCAACAAACAATCAACGATGACGAAACACAATCGAGGTAACTTTAGAGTAAGTCTCGTAAAATAATCTTTTTGAATTTTTTAGTTATTTATCAAAACGGATTCGAGAATCACTGGACTTTCATAAAGCAATTGAAGTTAGATGCGCAAATTCAAAGATTGACGAAAGAAAAAAAAACCCAAAGGGAAATTTAAACTCCGTATAAAAAAGAAGAAAAAAAGTTGCTCCTTTTGCAAGCATCTGTTTCCCACGCGTCCAAAAATTGAATTAGCCAATCAGATAACGTTTTCAATCGCCGTAAAGAGAAACGAAAGAGGAAAAAGACCATCTCCCATCTTTGCTGCTTCACTAAAAACAAAAGCGCGCACATTCACATTCCTTCGGTGTTGCCAGATATGCTGGAAATTCCCGTCGTCGAATATGCGAGAAAAAAATAATTTAATTTCAAGTTGCGGAAAAATGCAGTTTTTACATTTTTTTTAAAAACCATGAAGTTTAAACTTAAGCGCTTCAATTCCATTTGTGAATTAGAATTATTTTGAAAGTAAGCAAATGATAAAAACAACTAAAAAACTAAAAGCAGTAATGACGTCATTGTAATCATAACCTCACAAACACCAGAAAGAGGCTTTGTTTTCGGTTTTGGAAGGATTGAAGGGAGAGGATGACCTTGAAACGTCGAGTTTAAAACCCACCTAGACAGCTCTGAACTGCTCTTTTATGTGAAAGGAGAGCTATGAATGGTTCATTTGAATTGATGGTGTGAGAAATTAGATTTGGTAACGATTTCTTTAACGTCAACGTTCACAAACAAGACGAACGCAATTTAGTGCCGCATTAAATTGAGGTAAATGAAATGAAACCGTAACAATCGTTATAAATTTTAAGAGCGGATAAATAACTACTTGGTTTCAGTGAGAGACGCACAGCGCCATCATTGTGAAACCACTATGCAATAAATGACTGAACAAGAAAGTGAAATGAAAATATCTACAAAATATTATGTGATTTTTAAAAACAATTTTTTCTTTCCTTCTAACTTTGCAAACGCCGCAAGCCCACCTAGTTCTGTGTGGTTCTTGTTCTTTCTTTAGACGTGCTACATACTGCGCATCTTCTTGAAATACTATCATTACTATGTACTGGCATGTGTTTTGCAGTTCTTTTGAAATACGAATTTTAAATTTGCTTATACCTAAATCTGCGAGAAAATTACTTGGACGGCCCACGATTCCTCTAACAGAGTTTTCACTAACAAGTTCAAACATTATACGCGGTTTATTATACGCATTTGTTTTTCTGATGTTGTCATAAAATCCAGCAGGAGAAGTCCTGAAGCTTTTCTAATTTAAGCTACCTCGTAAAAATTCAATGAATTGAAAAAGTTAGCTATTGTAGCGACTTCCCGTGAACACCCTGTATGGCACTAATTTTGTAACGGCATTGAAAGTGGCATTGCGCGCTAGACGATAGCTCGGCTGGCGGTTTTTAATACACATCAAACGGATTGCCGGCGTCGCCGGCGAACGTATCGCATAGTTGTGGCCATAGATAAAGAAATATATATATTGTTTTCACGAAAACAGCGCCATCTCGAGTCTTTAGTCACGTACCATCTTAATTTTGAATGCAGGTTTCTTTCAGTATTTCAAGTACTAATTTAAAATATAATTTTTGAATGTTAGGAAACGGAAAATGCTAAAATATTTTAATAGAACTCCTGTGATATTTGACATTTAAGATAAAGTTGCCAATATTCAAGTAAAATACCACTGCTGCAGCCGCTTCGGAGCGAAGTGTGGGACATATAATGACGTTAACCACCAATGTAAAACTTAGCGCATTAATTTTTCTCGCGTTAATTGTCGCGTTCTTGTCCGTTAGAATGCCGTTAGATGTTAACGCAGATGTGTCCGAAGCATAAGTGTGGCATAAGGGTTAACCGACTTTGTAGCTTTTATAATAACGAAGTTAGTAGTTAAGTTTGAACAGGTTGTATTGCAGACGGAACGTAAAGAGCAATTCCATCTCATTCTGGAAAGTTAATAAAATCAAAACATAGGTAAATTATTATAACAAAGCGTAGCTGTCAGTAGCTGCTGCGGATAAAACATTAGGACTCTAAATGCTTAGAAGCAGAATAATATCAGGCATCTGTTCCGCTCGTAATGGAGACGATTAATCCCCCGGCGTTAATTCACCACCGCCTTACGAAATACTAAATTCCACCGCCACATATTATAGTTAGCAGCAACTATCAAATGACTTTTGATTAGTTTCCCGCATGAAAGCAAAGTAATGCTGGCAGGTAAATTCCGAACGAATGTTAATGAGGGGTGTGTATGTGTGGGGAATGTAAATATTAGCCTGATTAATATTTATATACAATCAAACCGCTTAGAGCGTGCGTGGGAGGGGGGGGGGGGGTCGAGAGCTTTTTGAAATTCAAATGCGGACTGTATGTTAAAAATGTCGAGGAAATCTGAAAAGGTTCGTAAATGTCGTGTGATACAAATTTTTTTTATTGCGTAAAGCAGTGATTGAGGTCATGGGAAATTCTATTATGTATGTATTTATTTCTTCATATACAAAGAGTGAAACAATGCACGCGATACCTTGCAAGATAATGTACATATTTTTTATGTTTTGAATTAGTTAAGAAATGTACAGGCTGTCAATTGTAAATTGGATCAACTTATTAATTACAACTTTTTACGAACACACTCGTTCATTTCTAGTAGTTTTCGATTGACCGCTCTAGACCACTCTCGGAGTATTCTCATCTTATTTTAACCTCACGTAATAATAAGGGATGGAGATATTCTGAGAGTGCTCTAGAGCGGTCAATCGAAAACGCTATTAAATATACCGATATTACCTATCTGGTTGTTTGGATACTTTGGATATCTTGGTGGCGTCCGAAGAGAATCAACTCGCGTTGTCCGATGTGTTAAAAATTGAAATGAAGTGCAACTACACAAACACAATGCAAGCCAAGAGCCAAGATGGCGCTGATGTCATAGAGGTCTATTGTTGTTAAATAGTTATAAGTGTTCAGCTGTTCAGTCGTCAACTATAAAAATCGAGTTCTTCTTTACCAACGTAACCTATAAACTTATGTCCAATGTTGCTAACTTAGTGATTTTCTCACTAGACGTTATGATTTTCTGTTGAAATTTCAAATAAATTGTAATTGAATTAGTAAATTCAGACATAAATCGGTTTAGTGACATATCTAGTGATTTTTTCATTTAATAATAACTAATTTAATTATTGTTTTTTTTTTTAATTTTATCATAACTTTTGTCATAAAAACTAATGATATTCGTCAAGCATAGGAATCTAATTCTTCTTTACCAACATAACCTATAAATGTATGCCCAATGTTACCAATTTAGTGATTTTGTCACTAAGGCCGAATTTTACGATCGTGGAATAAGCTCTATTCGTCGAATAATAACCAGTCGCCGAACATTCTTCCATATCTACCTCACTATTATTCTTCGGCTATCTTTTTTTTAGTTTGGCGACCAAAAATACGTCGTCGGCGACTTGATTGGGCTACTGAAAGTAAAATTTGGCGATTTTTTAGGCGACCTAACGTACGCTACAGCGATTAGTTATCTGCATCTCTGATCTCTGATTATGTGTAATCTAACGTTCTAATGACTTAATGTCGAATCTCTGATCCCTGCGCGCTGTGCTTAGTTGTCAATTTAAAGTTTTAGGATCTCCAAATGTGTTCGAAGGTGTTACGTGATTTACCGGCACAGCCGCGATTAAGTTATTCCTCACAGAGACCAAAAAGTACGGTAATTGCACAACACACAAATTACGTCCGCCTTGTAACACAATCCGAACAAAAAAGGCCTTCAACGAAGCGAATTGGTGGTAAGTGGAGGTTGCTAGGATACCAAACCGAGAAACCAGTCACGTGGTGTGCCACTCGAATAAACGTTGAGCGGTAAAGAGAAGGGATGTAGGGGTACCAACTGTGTTAAAACGCAGCTGAATGTTGTTATATCGCCACGATATGTTAGCGGGAAATTTGAATGTAACAATTTATTGTCGTTATAAAAATGTATGGCGGCGGCAACAAGCTATTCATATTGGTATTTATAAACATCGTACCTATCACATTCTAAAAATAGTTGTCAGTGATACTCTAACGGTTTCAAGTTGGGATTCAAAAGCGTTAAGTTTTTGAAATGCTTCTGATAAGTTTATTTCTTGTAATTTCGTACTTGCGTAACCGTAGTAAATACACTACTAACGGGTCGGACACCTATTATGAATAACGCTGTACGTTTCTTTATTAAAACTGTTTTAATTGTTAGTCGATAAATAATACGTGACTTCGAGTTATTGTTTAGAATTTCACATCATGCCAAATTCCTTAATTCGGTTTGTGCTTGTTTTTACTTATTCCGAATATAGCTATTACACTTATGAATATATTGATAATAATTTCTTTGAAAAGAAAGAACGTTCCATATAAAGGAGGCACTGAGAGCAATAGCTGGCTAAAATAAGCTCAAACCAGAACGAAGATACAAACAAACTTGAGTCCTTTTTGGTTTAATTAAAACTTGTAAAATTGGTAAAAGAGTGAGGAGGGGAAGTGGAAATTGTTGATTATTGTGGAGTAAGTATTTTGTGAATTAAGACATAGAAAGGCGACCGACGCGACGTGACCTTCGATCATAATTACTGCTGGTTTAAAAAAATCACTTTTGGTTTCAAATCTCGGGATTTTTTTGTTTTGTCGGATATGACGACACTTCCAAAATTTCACTTCAACTTCCCATTCGTACTTTGACTTGCTAAATAATTAATTTAATCGGTCATCCATATACAGGGTGCCCCAAACTATAGCTGAGGCGCAATTTTACTTCTTTTTTAAATCGGAATTTTAATTAAATTTGACAATTGTACAGATTAAGATACCTAATAATTATGAAAGGCAATCGATGTGACCTTCGATTATAACTACTGCTGATTAAAAAAAATCACTTTTGGTTTCAAATCTTGTGATTTGTTTGTTTCTTTCGGATATGACGTCACTTCCGAAATTCCATTTCAACTTCCCATTTGAACTTTGAGGTTATAATTAATTTAATCGGTCATCCATGTACAGGATGCCCCAAATTGTAGCTGAGGTGCAATTTTATTTCTTTTTTTTTTTAATAGAAATTTCAATTAAATTTGACAATTATGCAGAGAAGACAATAATTATGAAAGGCGATCGACGTGACCTTCGATCGTAATTACGGCTGTCTTTAAAAAAATGCATTTTTCGTTCCAAATCTTGCGATTTTTTTTGTTTTTCGGGATACGACGTCACTTCCTAAACTTCAATTCAACTTCCCATTCGTACTTTGACAAGATAAACAATTAATTTACAGGGTGCCATATACAGGGTGTCCCAAAACTATAGCTGAGCCGCGATTTTATTTTTCTCTTAATCAGAATTTTAATGAAATTTGGCGATTATACAAGGAGGACAATAATCTGTTATTGAGATTGAAAATTGATTAACTTGTCAAGCTAGAGATGGCTCTCTCTTCGGAGCACAAGCCTGTCATTTCACAAAATTTCTTTGACGTTTAAAATCATAAGTAATATTAGCAAGTAATAAAGTTCCGCTATTGGTCAATAGATGTCACTGCCAATAATTTTTGTCATTCCGATAACATCCTAGTTTCTGTTCGATTAAAAAAAAGAAACAACGAAAATAAACGTCAACGTAATTTCAACAAAACTGCAACAACAAAAAAACGTTATTAGCCAACAGTTGACGCAGTATATTGTTTTTTCATTTCATAGTATGTACTTGTGAACTTGTCGGGCCAGACAGAGATGGCGCTCTTGAAAATGCACCAACAGTTATTAGCCAACAGTTGACGCAGTATATTGTTTTTTCATTTCATAGCATGTACTTGTGAACTTGTCGGGCCAGACAGAGATGGCGCTCTTGAAAATGCACCGGCCTGTCACTTGTCATTTCATAAAACGTCTTTTGCTTTCATTGAGGTGTCTCTCAAGGATCGGTTGTCTGGGCTCTATTGTTTTTAATTTATTTAAACGATCTCCCAGTCTTTCTGCCTGACTCAGACTGTACATTAACAGATGGCGTAGCATTGCTTTAATATGACATGTTCTTGAAAATTTTATTAAATGCAATTGATAATGTCAATTATTTTTGTCAAGTCGATGAAATTAGAAAGGAAAGAACAATCGCTGTTGGTCAACTCGTGACTTGTCGCAGTTGTTTCAATTTGCCTCAAATTGAAGCGCTGATGATGTCCACTACGGCGGACGAAACACGTGCCTGCTCTTTAAAAGTGTTCACAGAGGTGTGGCGGGGTGAACTGATTTGTGCAGCACAACGCTGATAATTATTACAATAGAAAAATTTGGGTGTTACGCAAAAGATGGTGCCACCAATATTTCAGATAAACTCGAATAACAACACAAGAGTTTCTATTTGCTCAAAAAAAAAAAAAAAATTAATAATCGCCGACTTCAACAAAACTATAACAAAAGAATCTCGTTTTAGCCAACAGATGGCGCAGCATTCTTATTTTTTTTTTTTTGAAATAATACGGATTGTGTTAGACAAAAGATGTCGCCCCACTTAAACTTGAATAATACTACAACATGGACTAATAGCATAAATTCCATAAGCATAATAGATGGCGCCCTTTTATTTTTAAAAATTGTTTTCAGTATTTACTGACGGTTTTGCAAAATCAAATAAACGAACAACGCAAGCTCATTTAACGACAAAAAATAATTTTGTTTCAAGCAAGCAAGGGAGTTTTCCTATTAGTCAATAGAGTCAGAGTTTAGGCGTAATAATAGAACTTCTCTCTCACACTCGTCGCGACGCGACGCCTAGAGAAACATAGTGTCTCGACGAGGCCTTGTGAAATTGATAAAGTTGAAAGCAAAGGATAATTCTAGAGCTGGCAACGGTTAACTGATTTTGGATATTCGCGGTGTACAGCATGTCACTCATGCAAATAGAGTTGCATAACTTAAGTGTGAATCTAAATGAAAAAAATTTTTTCATGCAACTCTATTTGCATGAGTGACATGCTGTACACCGCGAATATCCAAAATCGGTTAACCGTTGCCCAGCACTAGATAATTCATCTCCTTCCTATTATGATTTTTTAACCACCCGTTTCTCACAATAATAATAATGTTAAAACTGGCCATTTTTGTTTTAATTTCGATGTATTTATGCAATCTACGTGAGGTAGCTACACGATCCATCCATTTTAAATGGTGGGTCGTTTCTTCCCCCCCAAAAAAAAAACGAAACCGAAGCGTCGGTTTGCGTGCCCGTCGCGTTTAGCCACCCCATTAGGATCAGATTATTGGCTATGACAAGCCGAAATCATTTCGGTCGTATTAGCGGCCGCCATAATTTTTGTTTCGCTAATCTGAACGACCGCCGTATCGCACGCTTTCGTGACGTTGCTTTACGCTTGTACGTCGCGTTTAAATTTACACGAATAAAAGTCTTATCACGACAGGTTTTTTATTTGTTTTTGTTTCGGGGGACAACCGGCCGAGGGCGAACGTCTATGAAAAAACTACCAATAAACGTCAGAATTGAAATTTTAATTAAAAAAAAAAACATCGGAGATCATCCTCAAAATTAATTGAGACGGTTTAATTATTTTATATAAAATGATAAATAAAATAAGTTCAATTGAACTGTGAAATTCAAAACTCGTCCTTTTTGATCAATGATCATCAACGAAACAAAAAAAAAATTGTATTGCAAAGAAAGCTCTCAAAACGCTGATAAGTCTCACATCCGCCGGCATTTCATCGCGCATCTCTCTCATTTCCTGTCCTGAAAAATCGACCGGCTTCCGTTCCCCTCACGGAAGCAGTGGCGTTCGTCATAGATCGCTCGCTCTTTCATCACGTGCGGGGGTGTGTGTTTGCACGCGGGTTGGCGTTTCGGCACGACACAGACGAGATGACATGTTTATATTATATTTACAGGGGAAACCTTTGCGATAAGAATTCACAAAGGGGGCCTCAACGGGGAGGCGGTGGGTGGAGGGGGAGTTTTATCTATAAACAGGCGAACGCGATTTTTGTTCGCTTTTCTTCTGTGAACGTGAACCGCGAACGCGGGCCCTTTGAAATTTTTATTGAGTTTCAAATGCTAAGGGTATTTTGTTGTTGTATCGAAGCAATTCCTCGCTTTCGCTTTAAGTAACTCGAAAAAAAAATTACTTATAATAAATTGCATCATCAAAACTCAAATTGTGAATGTGAATAGCTAGAAACGTGCGGCGTAAATATCAGCGTATATGGGGTATAAAAGTCGGGGGGCGACAAAGATAAATAATTTACAGAATGTAGCTTTTTACAGGCGATAAATTTCACAATAAAGTTTTCCAGAAGTATTTTATCGAATTCTGGCGTGCGTCTCTGAGGGTGAAGGCGAGAATAAATATCGGAAACGGGAGGGAACGCGCGTGAAATTAAAGTTTCATATTCGTGAATGAATAAATAATTTAAGAATAATCTTCCTTATTACTACCATTTGTTTAATTTCTTATCCGTCGACGAACGAAATAATTAATTCGTAACATTAACTTTTTAATTACTAATTAATATGTGTATTAATAAGACTCGAGATTCGAACTCGAAGTTCGAAGACTCGAGTTCGAATCTCGAGTCTTCTGGTTACATGCCAGTTGCTTTACCAATTAAGCTATGGCGACCCAAAGTTCGAGTAACTTCACTTTGTTTTATCCCATATTAATTATAATTTGCATTACCATATCTTTAATATTCAATATTAATTAGGTTTGTCCTGGTTAAGGCAATATCATATTTACCATCCGATTCTGATTTATTTTAGACGATGCTGACCCGATCTTCGGGTCATTACAGCTTAATTGGTAACGCTGTAAGAAATCAGCATTTCGTAAATCGTTAAGTTCATTGCGTAAGTTAAAAATATCTAAAAAATAACGTAAACAAATGACTTCTTGCTTCTTGCCGTCGTGAGTCACGACTGACCTTTCCAATAAAACTGCCTTCGGAGAATTTCAGCTGCATATGTGACTCATCAAAGAAGCCGGCGTTATGCAAGCATAAGAGAGGATGGTTTAGGAAAACCACAGGTGACTCATAGGGCAAGTAGCTCCCATGCAAGATTTCTCTCAATCGGAATTTCCGGTATAAAACCATATAAAAGGCGACTGAGATATACATTTTTTTCTGTTAATGAGTAATTATTTTATTTATAATAAATTGAGCATAAATTAACTGACACTTCTCATTACATTAAATAAATTAACCAGCAATTTTAGTTACTTAAATATAAATAGACAATCAAGTAAAATAATCTTATAAAGTAACTAACACTTCTCGTTACATTAAATAAATAAAATCGTATAATTAACTTAAAATTTTCATAACATTGAATAAAAATAACATTGTAGAAATGAAATTGTTAATGGTATAAAGAAAACAATATCAATTTTCGTAATGTTGTGTGAGTAATATCGCAAAGCAAATAAAAAGAATCAAAGAAAATAATGAAGAATTTTTTAAAGACCTTGAGGCGATTTGAAGTGATTCACTATTTTTTTACATTTTATATTTTTGGTTTTCGTACGGCTGCACTACGATGTCAATCATATTTATTTTTCCCCCTTTTTAAATTTATTACCCGCGGAAACTTTTTTGTCCCTTTTCATAAATTATTACTGATTATATCGATTTCTTTTACAATCTTGACATATTGCTGTGAAATATATGCCCCACGTTGGGCGACAATTTTTATGCTGTGTAATCTGGACAGATTTTAGCATTCGTTGCTTTTCTCAGGGTAATTTTTGTCAATATTTTCTAAACCTTTGTTTTGTTTATAGTTAAAATCTTATTTGTTTATTGCTATTCTTAATTTGTTGATGTCTGTGTCGGCTCTTGCTCTGCTGATGTATTTTGCAGTGTATCTCGTAGGCTGGATTCTTCCTCGTGGAGTGTATTTATTATGTGATAAATTTTGGATGTAAATGGCACTCGCGAGCCCTCACATTCAAAATTATCTGCGTCAGTATACGTGTCGTGTGTGTGTGTGTGTGTGTGTGTATAAATCAAAAAGAATGCTCGTAGACGGTGACAGAAAACATCGCTTTATTAATTTCAAATTCTGAATTTTCGTACAAACAAATACCTATCGTAAAGGAGTTCAGAGAGTCGAAGTTTTATTTGTTCGCATGGTTTTTCGCAAAACCAGCGATTACTTACATTAGGTCCGAATTAAATTTCGCTTCTAACTTGAATGCCCGTAAACCGAAAGCATACTTACAATAGCTGTACGCGGCGCCCTCACCGATTCACTTTCCGAACTCCTCACTGCCGCTTACAGTTTCCTTCAAACGTCGGGTCGTCATGACATTATTAAATCAATTATTCTAAATATTACAATTCTGAGCTTAAATCTTACGTACTGCAACAAAAAAATGTTTAAATTGTTAAAGTGAAAAATGACGATTGATGTTTTGAGGTTAACCTCTTTTAGGCGGATATTTACAAGTGTAAAATTACATTACGTTTAAAAAAATGCACAAGTATAAGAACGTGCACAGTAATTTAGTTAAACTTATTCGCAGTTGAATCGACCTCTTCTTCTTAGTTATTTAGATGTTTGACTTACGCCATCTATTAGTGAGCAACCTCAACTTCGTTCTAGAACAAAAATGCTTGACAACTGTCAATTATTTCGAACGTAGTCCGTCTTGTACCTTTGTAAACTTTTACACGGTACATTTTATGAGACTTTAGTAATTAATTTGGAACCATTAATTAAAACCTTGACCAAAATATAGCGAAGTTACATAAGCATAAAAAATAAAATGACTGAAGTTCTGTTACACACTGTATCCTGAGAATTTTTATTAAAGAAAAATCTGGTATAAAATAGTTCTACTTTTGCAGCTTCGATCATAGAAGGCCCTGCAAAACTGTTATTGATTTTATATACACAAAATTCTCAAGTGGTAACTTCGCGCAAGAAGTTCGCTATTACGCTCATAGATGGCGCTGAAGTTTGCATATTCTTTTATAGCGTTATTGAAAATTTCAAGCAGCGTATCGTAAGTCTACTGCGGATTAGAAGTTTTTTCTTCTTGTTGATGAACACGGATT
This sequence comes from Dorcus parallelipipedus, assembly GCA_958336345.1. Taxonomy (NCBI): domain Eukaryota; kingdom Metazoa; phylum Arthropoda; class Insecta; order Coleoptera; family Lucanidae; genus Dorcus; species Dorcus parallelipipedus. Next base: position 4,712,631 of record OY284478.1, on the reverse strand, counting down.
GTCATTATTTAATTAGTTTTTATTTAAAGAAATGATAATTTTGAGTTTTTGTTTTTTCTTTATTTCAACTGAGATTTGTCACATTTTCGTAGTTTTTTGATTGCCTCCCTCTAGAATGTTTTTTCTTGAAATCATTATGTAATTAAATTCAAACTGCCCCCCGTCCGGATTAATCCGTGGGCATCGAAACAGAGAAGAACACATAATTTAAATTTGGGGCGTCAGTCAGTGCCACCAACTGTGTTTTCCGACAATCACGTCCGCTTGAATTTATAATTCATTTGATCTCCCCGTATGTTATGTGAAACAAAAATCAGGAAAATACAGACGTTCTCTCCCGGCCACAGTTATTAACAGAGATTACTCCTAAATCCCCTCTTGTTTTTCGATCACGCGATATTATAAAATCATCAACTCTACGTGAAAACCCCTTACGGTAAGAGGGATAATCTCCGAAAGCCCGGGGCCGCCGTTAAATAATTCCAAATAAAGTTATTGCCGGATTCCGGGTTTTCTATTTTCGCATCTACGCAGTCGTAAAAAAAAATAAACGGCGCAAGTATCCCCCCATTTGCCTTCCGATAATCAAATGTAGTCAGGTCGCATGGATTTAAGAGCCATTTATTCTGCATTAAGTGCGGAGGACTTTCCATATGTGCGCGGGGGTAGTTTTCGTTTTTCCTCCCCCCTTTTCTTTTTTCTTCGGGAAATGACCTTGGTCGGAATAACCGTCGGGTATTGAGCCTCCTCCGTCGATAATAATTTATGCGTCCGGCTAAACGCCGATAAATAATTCACGGATTTCGATGGGGAATGTCTCTAAATTAAAATTAATGAACGCCTCATAACTTTCCGGACGATCGGGGATGATAGCATCGATTCAATAGCAACGAGGAAAAAAAAAGAAACGTTTAAAAGTTATTTTTGACGTGTCTGTGTAGGTTTCTTCGCTGTAACGTTTGCAGGAAAATATCGAAATTTCTTTCTTAACTACTATATGAATATCTTATCAATAACTAATTAGGAGCAATAGTAGATTGTTAAATTAATAATTCTCTAATTGCCCACAGTCTCCTTGAAAACATTCAATAACAAGCTGCAGCACCTTTCTATTAAATAACACTTCTATTACTTATCGTTCTACACAATTGATTCAAATCGCGCGCCTGGTCTTACTTTTATACAGGTTTCATCTTTGGATAAACTTCGAGTATAATTTCAGCACCAGCTTAGAACTCATCTCTTGAAACTGCTACTTACGTGAAGGACAGCAAATTGTAGGAGGGCAATAATTTAAGATCTCCAACACAGCCGGCTAACTCGTGGAGATGGGTATGGGTCATACGTAACCCCAAAAATTTAAAGAGACCCGTGGCACCTTGTAGCTTCATGGGATAGGTCCTCAGCAAATTTGAGTTTGGGTGCCCCAAGTACCTACAGTTAAATTCAGATATTTTCTTCGCGGGAAATTTTTGGGGGAAACCCCCTTGATAACATCTTCTTGAATTCGACACTGCCAAAAACTGTACCAAGAAAAAACTATGCAAAAGAAACTAACGAACAATTTCAGATAAAGCGAAAAATACGAGGGTCGTTCGTGAAATTCTCGGATTTAAGTGACTTTAGAATATTCAATGATACGTTACGTGACGAAATTGATGTTTTTTTCTTCCCGTGAAAGTAATAGGGGGCAATTGTTTTTGATGTACTCCATTAAAAGAAAGCTAACGACACAGTAGCTATTACCGTTTGTTAAGTCCGCCGCTGTCGTAAATTACGGCCGCCATTAATCATTCGGCTCTATTAATTAATCATAAAAAGCTAGTGGAAAATGCTATTAAATTTTATGCTGAAACTAGATTATCGCATCCGCAGTTTACAAGCTCGCTAATACGTTTGTCGTTTAAGGCCGTGATTTATGGGGTTTTGCAAACTGAAGCTCGCGATGTGTTCTTCTCTGTTTCGATGCCCACGGATTAATCTGGACGGGGGGCAGTTTGAATTTAATAACATAATGATTTCAAGAAAAAACTTTCTAGAGGGAGGCAATCAAAGAACTACGAAAATGTGACAAATCTCAGTTGAAATAAAGAAAAAACAAAAACTCAAAATTATTATTTCTTTAAATAAAAACTAATTAAAATGACAATCCGTGTTCATCAACAAGAAGAAAAAACTTCTAATTCGCAGTAGACTTACGATACGCTGCTTGAAATTTTCAATAACGCTATAAAAGAATATGCAAACTTTAGCGCCATATATGAGCGTAATAGCGAACTTCTTGCGCGAAGTTACCACTTGAGAATTTTGTGTATATAAAATCAATAACAGTTTTGCAGCGCCTTCTATGAACGAAGTTGCAAAAGTAGAACTATTTTATACCAGATTTTTCTTTAATAAAAATTCTCAGGATACAGTGTGTAACAGAACTTCAGTCATTTTATTTTTTATGCTTATGTAACTTCGCTATATTTTGGTCAAGGTTTTTAATTAATAGTTCCAAATTAATTACTAAAGTCTCATAAAATGTACCGTGTAAAAGTTTACAAAGGTACAAGACGGACTACGTTCGAAATAAATGACAGTTGTCAAGCATTTTCGTTCTAGAACGAAGTTGAGGTTGCTCACTAATAGATGGCGTAAGTCAAACATCTAAATAACTAAGAAGAAGAGGTCGATTCAACTGCGAATAAGTCTAACTAAATTACTGTGCACGTTCTTATACTTGTGCATTTTTTAAAGATAATGTAATTTTACACTTGTAAAAAGAAGTTAACCTCAAAACATCAATCGTCATTTTTCACTTTAACAATTTAAACATTTTTTGTTGCAGTACAGAGGATGTTCGAGGAATCCACTGCAATAAAAACCGATTTGCAACAAAATTTTTAAAACTTTCATTTTGCTTTGACAGCACGCATGGCCGCCTTGTATGGGATGACTTATTATGTAGCGAACTGGCTTCAATTTGTCAATCCTAATGCAATGTCAGGTCAAAAAGCGATCGCAGGATGTCGCTACTTAAACCTTTCATTAACAATTTTAAGTTGACAATTTGACGTTTGAAGATTACTAAGATATTTAAAAAAATTAATATATTAATTTTTGTAATTAAAAATTTGGAGTAACAGAAAGTCGCTAATTAACAGTAATAACTATGTTTATTTGTACTGCTTGGAATTTCCTAAGAGCTGTCAAATTAAATTAACTGTCAAATTTTAAAATGTTTCACTTGAAATGTGCATACGGTCTTTTTCACCTAACTTTCCTCGTTTAAAATACTTTTAAGTTTTGCAACTTCGTTCATAGAAGGCGCCGCGAAAATTTTCTTGATTTTACACAAAATTCGCAAGTGGTAACTTCGCGCGCGCGAGACGTTCGCTATTATGTTCATAGTTGGCGCTATTATTTACATTTTCTAACACTCACTAAATAAATACACTACTGCAATCCATATGCTTAATGTGTAAGACAAAGAAACCACGTTTTTGACTTTTCTAGTGATTTTCTTTCCGGAAAGTTTGATGGTCGAATTTTCAAGTGAATTTCTTTCCGGCAAGTTTAATCAAAGTTAAGACCTTGTTACGGTTAATTTTCATGTGGCATCACTGTAAACCCGCTCATGAACGGTCATTTGAAATTCTGTCTTCGCATTGGGTCAGCATTCAAATATATTTACGTCACAATTTTCCCATTGGCTACGCCATTGTTTCTCGTGTAACCCCGGAAGTTTTCCGTCTAATCGGCCGTTTGTTGCTTGTCGGCAGGGTTGCCAATGTGCGGGCAATTACCCGAATTACGGGTATTTTAAGCAACCTTGCGGGTAAAAAAAATACGTGGGTAAAAATGGGTATTTTCAAGGAAGAAAAAAAACAGATAAATTTTTTATTGACGACTTGTTAGTGATGTTTCAGCTTTACTATTGGCAAGAAAGAAATCACTAAAGCCGAAAGCCGACAAAAACTAAAGTAACTAACTAACAGTCAAATCCACATTGTAGATCAGTGCTGCCAATTCTACCGATTTTAAACTCAACTCTTTTTAATTTTTATTTTTTTGTAATTTTATCAATTTTCTTTAGTTCTAGATCGTCTTTTGTTTTATCTTACGTCAAAAAATGCACAAATTTCAAATCTTAATTTTAGAAAGTTTTGTTTATTTAATGAGTAGGTATATTGTAATTTTTATAATTTTTTGTAATTTTATTTGTTTTTTTTATTTTTGTAATTTTTTTAAAAATTTTATTCAATGAGATTTTTTTTAATTTCATAAATTCGTCGATTGTCTTTTGTTTTATTTTACGCCAAAAAATGCCTAAAGTTCAAATCTTAATTTTAGAAAGTATTGTTTATTTCATAAGAATTTTTTAATTTTTATTTTTTTTGTAATTTTATTCAATGATTTTTTTTATATTTATTTTTTTAATTTTATAAATTTGCCGACTGTCTTTTGTTTTATTTTACGTCAAAAACTGCACAAATGTCAAATCTTAATTTTAGAAAGTTTTGTTTATTTGATAAAAAAAATTTAATTTAAATTTTTTGAAATTTTTATAATTTTTTTGTAATTTTATAGAAAGTAGAAAGTATTGTTTATTTAATGAAAATTTTTAAATTTTTTTTTTTTTTGAGAGGTCAACCCCTATAGGGATTCATTATATTGTCACGTCATTATTATTGTCAGAATAATTATAATCATAATCCAGTATAGCTTTTTTTTTATAATAATAATAATTTTATTTTCCCAATTCATCACAACTTATTACAACAAAATACAACAAATTAAACTACATTCTATAAATTACAACAATTAAATTACATTCTATAAAGAAAAAAACCAAACAAACAGAACTAAAAAATTCGTACATTATCAAAGAAATGCAAAAAATAATTTTATAAATTTTCTTTATTTCTCGATCGTCTTTTGTTTTATTTTACGTCAAAAATTGCACAAATGTCAAATCTTAATTTTAGAAAGTTTTATTTGATAAATAAATTTTGATTTATTTTTTTGGAAATTTTTATAATTTTTTGTAATTTTATAGAAAGTAGAAAGTATTGTTTATTTAATGAAAATTAAAATTTTTTTTTTTTAATTTTATAAGAATAATTTTATAAATTTTCTTTATTTCTCGATCGTCTCTTGTTTTATTTTACGCCAAAAATTGCCTAAAGTTCAAATCTTAATTTTAGAAAGTATTCTTTATTTAATAAGAATTTTTTAATTTTTTTTGTGATTTTATTTAATGACTTTTAAAAAAATTTTCTAATTTTATTCAATGAGATTTTTTTTATATTTATTTTTTTAATTTTATAAATTTGTCGACCGTCTTTTGTTTTATTTTACGTTAAAAACTGCACAAATGTCAAATCTTAATTTTAGACAGTTTTGTTTATTTGATGAAAAAATTTTAATTTAAATTTTTCTAAATGATTTTCAAACATAAAAATCGCCTGAATAAAATCAGTGATTTTAAACATGATTTTAATCAAGTGATTTAAATTAGCTCAACCGAAATTCAGAGACATCTATCGGAATTTTTCACAACGATCTTCCGAAATGCTTCGCTTGGTCGGTTGGCAGCACTGTTGTCGATTGCCGCCCACAGTCCCACATATACATAAGGTAAGTCCAATAATATTAAGTATTTAAATAAAATAGATTTTGTACCATTTCATTTATTCATTTTAATTTCATTACTCAAGCTGCGTTCGTTTATTAATAATCTATTCACTCTTTTCGCATTCTAAAGAGTGAGAGCGAGTAAATTTTAATATGTAAGAGTGAGACAAAATTGCGAAAAGAGTAAATAGAGTGAACGGAGTTGAATAAACGAACACAGCTTTAATGTGGGTAAGAGCGGATTTTTTCAAATTTGAAAAGGGTAATCGGCTTAGAGTGGATTGGCAACACTGCTTGTCGGTCACTTCTCGTTACAACAGCGGCCGGTGAACTCGTGAAAGTTTTCTCCCGAGAATAGTTGCAAAAATCTGTGCAATATTCAAAATTAAACGGTGCTACCCGAACTAAGGAAGTTCATCTCTTTTATCTCGCGTGGTCGTATTTTGTATTTTTTGTTTTCTCTTTGTATTTTTTTCAATTTCTAGCCCTTCATTTATCTATTTATTTGTTCTTTCTAATCAAATTCTAAATTTTGTTGCTTCACTTTTTCTCCAGAATGATCGTGTTTTGTTTTTTTCTTTTCGCCACCTTTCTCAGTCCACACTTTTTTCCGATGATCCTTAGCGCCTCATTTAATTTTTCTTTTGTAAGTAGCTAGAACTTGTCCCATCGCTTTTTTGTCCAGAATGATCGTGTTTTGTTTTTTTCTTGTGTGAATAATTTTTCCGTAAAGTGAATTTATACTTTGTTACGGTGAGATATTTCATTGCAAATAATGTCTAGCTTTCGGATCACCCTGTATATTGAAGAAGTTTGACCTTTGAAACTTGGACTGTTCCAAAAAGTCAGCTTTAAAACGCTAGACAAGCCCGGGTAACCCTATTCTTTGATAATGAGACTGTCCCATGTCGAAAGTGGTCTCTCATTGGCTCATTCGCCACTGGTCTCCATATTTCTCAATGTTGCACAACATTGCATCAGAAAGATCATACGCTGTTATCTAGTCCTACAGTATATCTCCATTTCACTGTGTCGTCCGGTTAAAAACTGATTCCATTCGTAACGACTTCCGTCAGCGATAATGGAAGAGTACGCCGCTCTTGTTCTCGCGGTCAGTCTTGCAATAGCGCTCCTGGAGTGCGTAACGTTTATTCGTGTCTTCAATCTTTGTGTTTCTTTCGTGGAGTTTTGTGATTGAAACCTGAGACGGAATCTTCTCCGAAATTTGTTAAAGCACGCCGAGTGAATTTCAAGCTCGTTTAACAGCTTTTCGAAAGCCTGCCTTTGAAACAAGGAACAGGTATGTTTTGTTGGCCATTTTGTGTGATGTTCTGTTGGTAACGCGTATCTTTCTCATCTATTAGGCTTTCAGTGGTAGTTTTAGCCATCAGCGAAAACCTTAGTCAAACCTTTTTCGGGCGAAGGAAAAGGCTGGAATCGGTGTTTGGAACTAGTTGAAGCCCCGGCAACACGGCTCACCCCCCGCCCGTTAAAGTGGACCTGACCCGTTGACTCGACGTCACTTGATGACGTAACATCGGCGTCGAATCGTTACCAACATTGTAGGGCGCTCCCTCACTGTTGACAGTTGGAGCTGACTGTCATTACGTCGGATCCTGGTTACAAGGTCGGAACTACTCTATTTATTATTTTTAATTACTCTATCGGCTTCATTTATCTTTCCGCGGCGTTGTAATATTTATTCTCATTTAGTTGTTAATCAAGTGAATTTCTTTAATCACCTTAAACGTTAATTGTAAACGAAGAACAGATCTGTTGATCGGATAAATTCTAACTTGTCAGTTTACTTAATTACATTTTACATTACGTTACAGTTTATTTAATTACTTTCCTATTCGTTAACTATTTTTGAGCGTTTTAAATAAAAACAAGTGTGCTTAGCTGGTGCTTTTATTTTATTCACTTTGCCCACCTTTTGCCTTGGGGTTCCGTCGAACCCTCCCATCTCCAAGAGCTTTGCCGAGCGGTGCTGGAGAAACGTCAAGTCACTCGCACAATTTGCTGGCCTTCAGGTAGGTAGCAACAGCTCTGAACTGCACCGCGTTTCGAGCCCGAAAGACGTGATGCTTATGAAAAGAAAGGAGCCCTTATCTCATTGGGCTGAAGCCATGCTGTCAATTGGAATGTCGCGGCGCTCCTGTTACGCATAACCTCGACGGACGACAATTTGACGTTTGCTCTTTGGGCAACTAAAGGTTGGGATTTGATATTTATTTTTATATTTAGTTTGTTCTATTAAGTAGTGATTTCTATATCATTGCAATATCGATCTTCCCTTAAGTATTTTATGATTAATTAGATCTTTCATTCAACACCTTTTTATGTTCAATTAGTCAGCACCATCTTAAGTAATAACTGTGATTATTACTCGTAAAATTAATGCAGCTTTAATTAACGATTGCACTGCAAGTTTATAGTTGTCATTAAAACGCTGATGAGACGGCGTTGAGTGGAGTACAATAAACGTCATCAAAATGCAAGGCTCGCTAATTTTAGTGTTTCCTGTTAATATTATTAAATTGAAGCGAAACTAAGTGAAAATTCATATTCAATCTCCAGCTAACTTATAAAGTTAGATTTATGGATGCACACGTTTAGTGCAGGGGAACCTTTGTCTTAATTAAGAAGCGCACCGAGCACGTACGCGTAGGAGAAATAATTTATGGGACAAGTTGTTTGTGCGAACAGGGGGGGCGCAAAGTAACTGCTCCAACACCGAATTATAACGTGGAAGTAATAGGGGGGCTCAGGAACAACTGTTAAACCTGCACGCCAACGCAGTGGGATTTCGCAAATCCACTGATCTCCGACCATTAATTAGCACAGCCCGATTTAAAACCGCCTCTTTCCCTCTCGATCGTTTATTTTCGTCTGTGTCATGTATAGACAAATCCGCCGAGACTTTTTCGAAACAAATTTAAACTTCCGACTTGCCGGAGTAATCTACATTAATTACGGCGAGGAAGCCACCTCTTCTTCCTCGTCCTCGTCTTCTTCTTCTTGTACTTCTGCCGCTACTCTGAAACGGAAGTTTTATTACGTCTGAAAATTGAATCAAACAAATCTCCGAACTTGCAGCGACGTTGATGTAGACATTTTTAATTTGATTAGAGGCGGATGTGTGCATTGCTTAACTTGATAGTTAATTTCCTAATTTTAACTAGCAAAGTGAAATGGGTGCAGTTGTCAAAGTTAAAAGTTTGGAAACCTTTCAAAATTGTACAATACAGAGGGAGGGGCGGGGGCGTATTTGATAAGTATTTGTTCCGCTGGTACACCAAGAAGCTAAAATATTTCAGAAAACTTTTAAAAACTGTTTAATTGTGAGAGAGTTTACGTCCAAACTCTTCTCACTCCTCACTCTTCGGACTCTAGGTGATGTACCCGACCATACGACTTGTAGCTGTATGACATTTATCGTAAAACTCGGGTCTCTTTTATATCGTTTTATATCGGAAATTCCGATTATGAATGGAACACTTGCTCTATGAGTCATCGTGATCACCTCGGCGGTTGTTTGATATTGCAATATTGTAACGTAATTATTTACATTACTAAAATAAGGGACGCAGCTCACTTAAACAATCCATTTATTAGGGGTAATAATGAGTAGACTTACATGGTTTTACACTACACTATGATATACAAGAGGAACTTCCCTCTGACTAGAATAACGCTCTAATGATTTTTAGGCGAATTTCCCGAGTATTTATTAGTGCTGGCAAAAACCGGAAAAAATTTAAACCGAATAATCGGTTTCTTTAAAAACCGGTTTCGGATATAATCGGCTATCCAAATAATGGTTAAAACCGATTATTCGATTATCCAAGAAACCGACTATTCGGATATCCAAAAACTGACTATTCGGATATTTGAAAAACCGATTATTCGAATATCCAAAAACGACTATTCGGATATCCAACAAATGACTATTCGGATATTCGAAAAACCGATTATTCAATTTTTGAATTATCCCAATTGATTAACCAGAAGCCGGGTAATTAGGACATATTAAAAAGAACTGATTTTTTTGTCACTACTCACAATAATATGTTTGTGCTTTTAAATAGGTAATAAAAATAAAAGTTTTATTCCTGATATAATTATTCTTGTTATATCTAATGAACAATGTTCAACAAATTATAAAACTAACGCAAATAGTTTCAGTTTGTGTACTTGAAATATTTCTACCGACATAATTTTAGCTCAAAAGGAATTTTCTTTAATTCCCTATTTATTAAAATAGTACTGCTGTTTCTAATAACAAAGATATTTTATAATTGTCTCTGTACAGCCGACAATAAAAATTTATCATTCATGCAAGGATTGTATAAAACACACAAATGTATCCTGAAAATTAAAGTTTTACTATTCCGTCCTAAATAACCACTTGTAAAGTGGCGCATTATCCTAAGAATTGAGCAAGGGATATGATATCCTACGAAAAGTTATTCTTTCCCTTATTCTATAATTGTAAACTTGGCCCTAAAAGATCAATTTCATATATTTATTTTAGTAAGAATAAAAAACTCGAAACAATTTTCAATTTTTTTTTATTAACATACATTTTATAAAATATTTAATATGATTACTTTTTGAAGTTGTTGTTTAGAAAAACTAACATATTTACAATTTTTCCTGTTAAGCAGCTTCTTTTAGCCGTGATAATGTTTCTAGCACTCGAAAATACTCGCTCTGAGGGGGTTGAAGTTGCTGGTGTAGCAAGATATTTCCTAGCTAAATTGCTGAGAAAGGGGAATCGGTGTTCATTTGTTTTCCACCATTGCAGTGGTGATGAATTTGTAGTGTTTTATAACTCTAAGATAACTTTTTATTAATTAATGTTTTTTATACATAACAACGTGTAAAACTCAAGTTACTAGATCGTCATCTGCTACAGTACTCCTCCCCCAGTATGTTAAATACGAAAACGCACTGGAAGGCGAACTTCTCTACCTTTGGCGGTAACCGTTTTCTGTGTAGATTTTTCTTGCAAACCAGATAAAGTTACAGAAACAGAATTGCTTGTTAAAAATGCTGGTTTAAGTCGATCAATAGATACTCTAACTTCCTTATTATTCAACTTAATTTTGTACACCTTATCAGATCGCTCTAATATTTCATAAGGACCAACGTATGGTTGTTGTAGCGACCTTTTAACGGTATCATCACGAAGAAAAACGTGTGTACATTTGTGAAGTTCTGGATGTATGAACGTTCCTTTTGTAGTATGTCTTGTTGTGGAAATTGGTCGAATTTGTCTCATCTGATTTCGTAATTGTGTGACAAAACCTGCAGGATCTTCTTCCGAACTTCGAGAACCATTTACGAAGAATTCACCTGGTAAACGTATTGTGGTACCAAATAGCATCTCAGCGGTGGTAGCTTTAAGATCTTCTTTATAAACAGCTCTCAGACCTAAAAGAACAGTTGGAAGAACTGCAATCCAATTTTGTGATTGATGGCACATTATGGCTGATTTCAAGGTGCGATGCCATCTTTCCAAGATTCCATTCGACTGAGGATGGTAAGCCGTTGTTCGTTGTCGTTTCATACCCATCATTTTCATTAACGATGATAGTAATGCAGATTCAAATTGTCGACCTTGGTCAGTAGTAATTACACGTGGTACTCCAAATCGAGCAATCCATGTTGAATAGAAAGCTCTTGCTACTTCTTCAGCTGTCATTTCTGTTATCGGCGTTGCTTCTGGCCAACGAGAAAAACGGTCGATCATAGTTAAGCAATACCGAAAACCTTGTGATGGTGGAAGAGGTCCGATGATGTCCAAATGCACCTGCTGAAAACGTTCATCAGGAATTTTAAAATCTTGTAATGGAGTTTTATTATGTCGATGAATTTTGGAGCGTTGACATTCACGTGACCACCTCTTAACATCTTTGTTAATTTCTGGCCACACAAAACGTTCGCGAACTAATCTGCAAGTGGCACGAATACTTGGATGTGCTAAATTATGCAGTTGTTCAAATATTGTTTTTCGCAATGATTTTGGAACATAGGGCCTGATTCTATTTGTTGATGTATCACAATAAAGCTGTTTGGTTTCGTTGGGTGGAGTATAGAGTTGAAGCTTAAGAGCGGTTTCGTTGGTCAATAAGTTATTTAAATCCATGTCACCTTCTTGTGCCTCGGCTAATTTAGAAGTATCAATGGCCGTTGGCATAATAATTGTTTCAATACGTGACAAGGCGTCTGCAACTACATTTTGCGATCCTGAGATGTGTATTATTTGTGTTGTAAACTGCCCAATGAAGTCCAATTGGCGAAATTGACGTGGTGTTGCTTTTTCAGATTTTTGATGAAAGGCATAAGTCAATGGTTTATGATCAGTCTTAATAATAAGATGTCTCGCTTCAACCATAAATCTAAAATATTTAACAGCTTCATAAGTGGCCAAAAGCTCTCGATCGTATGCGCTGTATTTTCGTTGTGCCGAATTCAATTTTTTTGAGAAAAATCCTAGAGGTTGCCATGTGTCTTCACAAAATTGTTCTAATACAGCACCTATTGCAACATCAGATGCATCCACTGTCAGTGCAAGATGAGCATTTTCTGCGGGGTGAACTAGGAGCGTTGCATTTTTTAGGTCGGTCTTGCAATCTTCGAATGCTTTTTCGCTTTCAGGTGTCCACTGAACGTTGCATTTTTCATTTCGGTGATTTTCTTTCAAAAATTCAGTCAGTAGTGATTGCTTTTCTGCTGAATTTTTCATAAAACGACGGTAGAAATTAAGCATTCCTAGAAAACGTCGTAATTGTTTGATATTGTTAGGTTTTGGAAAATTTTTAATAGCCTCAATTTTTGAGGGAAGTGGACTTGAACCTGTTGGTGTTATTAAATATCCCAAATATTCAATTTCTGCTGAACCAAAACTGCATTTTGCTTGATTAATAGCTAGACCGTATTGACGAAGACGTTTGAAAACTTCTTTTAAGTGCAAAATATGTTCTTCAGGTGAAGTTGAAGCTATCAATATATCATCTATGTAGACGAAACAAAAATCGAGCCCATAAAGAACCTCATGCATAAAGCGCTGGAAAGTTTGCGCAGCATTACGTAAACCAAAAGTCATTTTAGTAAATTCAAATAATCCAAATGGTGTAATTACTGCTGTTTTTGGAATATCTTCTTGAGATATCGGTATTTGATGATATGCTCGGACTAAATCTATTTTTGAGAAAATCTGCTGACCTTTAAGTTTTTGGGCAAAATCCTGAATGTGGGCAACAGGGTACCTATCTGGTATCGTTTTTGCATTTAAACGGCGATAATCTCCACACGGCCTCCAAATACCTGGTTCTTTCTTCGGTACCAGATGTAATGGACTGGCCCATGGGCTAGAAGACGGTCGACAAATTCCCTGCTGCATCATGTAGTCGAATTCCATCTTTGCAATTGCAAGTTTTTCAGGTGTTAGGCGTCGTGCTTTCTCAACAACTGGTGGGCCATTCGTAAAAATATGATATGTGAGATATTCGTTGCTGTAAGAGAGTTTCTTGTAATTTCAGGAAATTCTTTTAATAGTTCGGAATATTTACTGCCCGTTGCGACGGTAGTCACTTGTGGTATTTTGCAAAAAATGACTTGCCCTAACGTAGACAGTCCGGTGACATTGTCAATAAGACAGCGACGTTTAAGGTCTATAAGCAGATCGTATTTGTATAAGAAATCTGCTCCGATGATTGCATGAGCAACGTCCGCAATAATAAACCTCCAAGTAAATTGTCTTCTTAGTCCTAAATTAATACTTAACAATTTTGCACCGTAAGTTTTAATTTCGGCACCGTTTGCAGCATACAGTTTATTGTTTGTGGGAGCTAAAGTTTTTGTTAAGAAACGCGGAGGAATGACTGACACTACAGCACCTGAATCGATTAAGAAACGTAAACCTGTGGATTTATCCGTAATAAAGAGACGTTTTTGCGGTAGAGTCCCATCAGTTGACGTCTCACACAATGATGGTTTCACTAGTTTTCCTGTGTCCTGTTAAAAGTGCAGGGTGTTTGACACTTTCTGGCCTTTCTTCCAAACTTTTGGTGATAATAACAAAATTCTGCATTTAAATTTCTTTGCCAAGAAAGTGAGCGTCCTCTCTGTCTTGTGTTGTTCCAGCGTGTATGAGATTTTGACCTACTCCTGTTAATTCGAAGCTCTTCAACCATTTGGGTCAGCTCGGTTACTTGAAGCTCAAGTTTTTTGATTGAAGAGGGACTGGGATCTTCTTCCATTTGTACTGCTGCTCGTTTCTCTTCCGTATTTCCGTGAGAACATGACGCTATGCTTTGGTGAATGTGACTGCTGCTCACTTCTAAAATTTTGTCAGCAAAGTCTGCCATTTTTGACAAAGATAAATCACAACTGGCTGAAAGTACCACTTGCACTTGCGAAGGCAAACGTTGGAGCAATGTTCGCAAAAATTCTTCACTGATTTTTCCATCCCCTTGATTTTGCATTTCTCTGAGCAATTGAGACGGTTTCCTATCACCAAGTTTAGTACCTAATAAAAGCTTGCGAAAACGGACTTCTTGCGATTCAGTAAATCTTTCAATAAGACATGTTTTTAATGTTTCATATTTGTTCGTTTCAGGAGGAGCTGCCAAAAGATCCGAAATTTGTTCTAAAACTGTCGAATCCAGTGCGCTGATGACAGAATAATATTTGTTGACATCAGATCTAACTTTGTGAACATAAAATTGAGCATCCGTTTGTATAAACCAGAGTTTTGGGTTCGTTTGCCAGAATTTTGGAAGCTTTACGTTTTTAATTTCTGATAATTCTGTTTGGCTTTCGACTTCAGTTTCAGGATTTTCATGCATTGTCGGGGTCACCAATGTAGTGTTTTATAACTCTAAAGATAACTTTTTATTAATTAATGTTTTTTATACATAACAACGTGTAAAACTCAAGTTACTAGATCGTCATCTGCTACAAATTCTTCTCAATTGGCGATTCCTTTGAATAAAGCTCTATTTCCTTGTCCGTGGGATCTTGCAAAATATTAAACGGTTCTAGTTTTGTCGGAAATAAAAATTCTATGGCAGTTTGCGAAGTTGATGGAGTTGCAGCAGTTCTTTCAACATTTATATTTTGATTTATATTAGTTTCTATATGAAGCTGAAGCTCTTTAATTTTAGATTTGATTTTGACAATTATTCCAAAACTGCTTTCAGTAGTTTTATATCGAGGGTCCAAAAATGATGCAACGTCATGAAATTTGACTTGCTTACCTCTGCATATGCTAAGGTCTTCAGTTAAATTAAATCTGGATTTTAATTGTTCTGAAACGATTTCTTTAAAATATTTAATTTCTTTTAAATCGGCGACATCAACATTTAAAAAATTTTCTAATAAAGATTTCACGATTGGCAATACTATTGAAACAGTTGACGAATTTTCGGAACTCATTACAGCTGTAGTTAGTGCAAAAGGTTTAAACGTAGCTATTAACGCTTCCAACAGAGTCTGACTCTTTTAATTCAAAATTAATAGCATGAGACCTAGATGTTACACTGCGATTTTGAAGAACACTTACAACTGCTTGTCTTTGCTCCACAAGTCGGTCTACCATAAAATAAATGGAATTTCACATGCTGAATTAATTTGTGATTTGGAAGGTTAGCATAATTTTGAGCTTCTTTAAGGGCATTGGTGGCTACGTTAGAATGTTTGAAATGCCCCACAATGGAAGAACATTTTATGAGCAATTGTTGGAGACTTTCAACTTCAAGCCCTTTGTTTATACACAATTGCAAGGAATGAGCAAAGCAACAAATGCTTTCGATTCCTTCAGCTTCTGTTGATTGTCTGACTGCACTAACAATATTTGCTGCATTATCATGTACTATTGCATTCACTTTTCCCCGACAAATTCCATGCACCAATTATCTCTTCTAATTTGCCTCTTAAATTCAGAGCAGTGTGCCTGTTCTCCATATGTTCTGTTGTAAGTGTGTAATTTATCTGCTGCCAATCTTTTGTTACTGCATGTAATGTAACTGTAATATATGAATCAATATTTCGCGAAGACCAGCAATCTGTTGTTAATGATACCCATTCAAGATTTGCTACTTCATTCACGATTCTTTGTTTCTCGACATCATAAAGTAAACTAATTCTATTTTTAATGGTGTTTCGGCTGGGAATTTGATAGGTTGGCAAAATTTTCTTTACAAACTCAATAAAGCCTGTACCTTCCACAAATGAAAGAGGCAGCATATCTTTTATTATTAATTTAACAACTGCATCGGTCGTAGATTCTTGTTTTTTTAGCGCAACATTTTTCGGGAAAAAAATGTGATCAATTTGGGTTTGCGGCAACATTGTAGATGATGTAGCAAATGACGACGAGATTACAGATTGAACGTTCAGATCGAACGTCTGCTTCTGCGTCAGGCAAATCAGAATCAACAAACCGTTCGGTTTCATCTGCTTCCTCTAATAATGTGCTTTCTGATTGAGATGAGTGAGATGATCCAGGTTCTAAGACCATTAGTCTATAAGAATAAATTTTGAAAATATTAAAATAGTACGATGATAGATACCAAATACTTCATACTTTCTTTGAAAGTCATTTAAAACAGAGCATGATTTGTTGAGGCCCGCTCTGCTTTAAATTATTTTCAAGGAAAGTATGAAATATTCGGTATCAGCGTACCCTGAAAGAAGTTTTCTGTTGAACTAAGCTAAGGAGCACATGAGGTTTCATAAAAAAAATGAGTTACGACCTATTGAAAATTTGAAATGCTGTAAAACTTTAAAAAATCAAAATAATGATTTTCTCGAATTACTTGATTGCATTAGAACGAAAATACACGATTCATAGCATACTAGATTGAAAAACAAAAAGTTTTTTTTGTTGTCATGGAAATGTGTTCCATTTAAAATAAGAAAGTTGATAACACTCCGGAGAAACCGGAAGTCCTACTGTGCTCGATAGTATGTCGGAAAATTCCTTTTCTTGTTTAATTTATCCTTTCCAAATTTCATGTAAATCGATTAAAAAAAAATTCTAGAAGGGTGAGCACATGGCGTGGGACACCGGTATATATAAATGTCTTTTTAAGCTTTATTTTTAGAGTTATACATTTCTCTTTGTTTATACATATAATTGGGAATTTTATTGAATTGTAATAATTTCGGAAAAACTAATGTCCTGTCTTTAGGTTTGATTAATTTCATAATCGAAATGCAACGCGATCATAAAAAATAGAGAATTCCATTTAAAATATGTATTTGAAAACATTTATAAACAATTACAAATTTCTAAAATTATTTGTCACATATTTCCGATATTGCTAAGTAGGTAGTAAAAGTACGTAAAGTCGATTTTCGCTAATCCGTAGTTTATATTACTGCCAAGCAAATTTTTAATTGTTCTGATTGAATTGTCCACGATTATACCGAGGTTGCTTTTAATCAAATTATTTTCATCCTTAGGAATTGTGATTAAATAAATGACGATTTTTGTTACACCCGGTATGATAATTTAATTATAGGTACGTTTCAAATTTCAATTTTATCAAATAAGTACATATTGGTTAAATTTACCTCTGTTTTTTATTTTTGTTTAATCTTGCTCCAACATGCACATGTTGAGTTCTTAAGTGGTTCCACATATTAGAAGTCCCATTTGAATATTTAAATTTTTTTTTGCACATAACACATATTAAATAAGATTTGTCTTCGGTTTTTTTAAAATATTTCCAACATTCACTCATTATTATGTTATGTTATTTCTTATTTCGCTTTTAATAAATTTGTATTGTCTTAACTGCGTGAACGGTTGAAAACAATTAAAAAATTATAAATGACGCACGACCACAGGCCTAGTTTCGGTTCCGACAATTTTTTTGTCACATTATTAGGCAATAAACTGCACATCGACTGCGAGAGTAAATGTCAGCTTCCAAAAAAAATTATATACGAAGTAAATCACTAAATCACCATTATAAATATCCATATCTAAAAAAGTTGATAAAGTTATTAAAACAATATTACTGCAGTTTACTAAACTTGCATAATTTCTGCCACTGGGGTGGGTACCTACATTCCTGTTGCGAGACGACTTATACCTATTTAGAAAATGTAGAAAAAGCTTGCTATTGTAATTATTAATTATACATATGTAGAATTCGTCGAGATTAAATACACAAATACGTTATAATAAAAGCAATTAAGTAAATAAACATGTAACTATGTGTATGTACTTTTTTCTAATAAGTACTGAAGATCTTTAACAAACAAAACCCATTCTGATATCCAATTATTCAAATTTCCAGTTATTCGGATATCTGAATATCCGAATAACCTGTTATTCGATTTCCGATTATCCAAGAAACTGATAATATCCAAATATTGATAATATCTGATATCAAAAATTCGAATAACCGGTTTTCCGTATAACTGGATACTCGAATAACCGAGTTATCTGGATAACCGGTTTTCGGTTTTATCCAAAACCGGTTAACCGATTATCCAAAAAATCGATTTAGGTTGCCAGCACTAGTAGTTATAGCGTGATTGGGAAAGCTCCACCGAAGAGGAGGATGGTCATTTGTTTATATTACGCTTTTCCTGGACTTTTGCCAATCGTACAAATTACATTT
Source organism: Dorcus parallelipipedus (assembly GCA_958336345.1). Taxonomy (NCBI): domain Eukaryota; kingdom Metazoa; phylum Arthropoda; class Insecta; order Coleoptera; family Lucanidae; genus Dorcus; species Dorcus parallelipipedus. Next base: position 4,694,362 of record OY284478.1, on the reverse strand, counting down.
GGTTGAGTGTTATTCACGTTATGCGAAAAAAAAAATAACTTTCTTTCATTTTGTGAATTCGTAATACACGACACTCTGTACACGGAGAGAAACTCTGGTTAAATAGGACCTACGAATTTATTTAATTGAATTAAAACTACTTTACTTTTAATTCAAAATAGACTTATTCAAGTTAAGCAAGTCTCTTGTTGAATTAAATAAGTATTTGTTGAATCAAAAAAATATATTGTTCATTCAAATAAATAAATTCGTAGGTCCTATTTAACCACGAAAATGGTAAATTCAATGCAATTATTTTCTCCGTGTATATAAGCAAAGTTGCTTTAATAATAAGTCGTGGGACATTTAAGAACACATTTGTATTCGAACCTTTTATGCGTAATGAATAGTAAAAGAGCCGATCCGTCTACCATTGTGCGTGCACAAAGGAAAATGTGAGTTTCCCTACATAAAGCGAAGTGCTCTCTTTCTTTTTTCTTTCTGTTCAGAAGGCCCCCGCAGAAGTCGTCGGCGTGGGCGAATTATGCCTCGAAGTTTCCTCAACTCCTTAATTCAGCCCAGCAGAAAGACATTGAAATTTTCTCTCAAGTAGCACGCACTAATTTCCTCGCCGCGCCGCGCCGCCACCTGTCCATTCGAATCACGTCCATTTATTCGCTTTCGAAAGGGGGCGCCTTAATTCGTCGCATTTCAACAGGTTTTATGCAAATAGTTGATTGTTCGAGGGTTCACCGCACGCCCCTGCTTGCAGGTACCTACGAAAATTCGATATTTATTCGACGTGGTAACTCGATTGCGAACTGAATTACGCTGGTGCGCCTCCGAACGTTCCATTTAGCCTAGTTTCTAGTTTCCAACTCACGCCAAGGGTAATGTATGGAAAGAATTAAGTTTTTAATGCTGTATGAGCGAGGGGCAAGAAAGGGAAAAATTTCCGCTCTTAAAATATTTTACGAAATCAGCACTAGATAAAGGCAGCTTTATAGTTAGGCATCAAACACAAGGTTTTAATTTATTATTACTACCTATTACCAACACTGGATTCCATAAGGCATTGTACGCTTCGCTTGTTCATGCAGTTATCCGTTTACGGTCGCAATAAAGAACGCCAGATTTTCTTTTTCCGTCCGGAGTTCGCGCTTAAAAAAAAGCGCCGTTTCCGGGCGGCGAACAAGCGCAGTTTACGACGAGGCGTCTTCTTCGCGGAGGTTATTAAAATTTACCGGAGAACGAGCACGGTTAACTTCGACCGGTTTGTAATCACCCTTATAGTAGGCGAACTATTTAATTCATATTAGCCGAGATGCTTTAGCCGACGAGAAGCAGAGGGCGAGAGAGAATTACGGTTGCAGTCTCCTCGTGCCATAACCAAATTATAAAATTCATTCGCTTTTAATTAAATTATGATGGCGAAACAGATTTATTTAGGGTGACTGCCCCAGTAGTGGACACCCAAGAGAAAATCTCAATTTTAAAAACGTCCAAAAATTAAGATATTTTATTAAAACAAATATAATAATAATAATAATAATTTATTTGTCTATAATATGAAAATTACAAAATTTTACATATGTGAGACATGTCGTGGAGAAATAGGCAGAACAATAATAGGAAATAAATTAGAATACATTATAATACGTAAGTTGAAATAAATTAAATTAATTGACCTATATAAAATTAAGTAAAATAAAATTGAATAGAAGTAGATAGAATAGGTTACAATGAAATAAAATAAAGTTCATTGAAAAACAGTTAATCCAAATCAAAACAAAGTTAATTAATTTGCTAATGTGTTAGAGAAAATTAAGATTTAGTGATATGTCGTTAAATCAAGTTTGACCAATTTTCTTTCTTCATGTAATTTACATATTTACAAATTACACTAAATAACTTAAAGCCTTTTATCGTCTCTGGTATATCATGAGCCCAAAGGTTTAAAATTTTTTGTAGACTGCATACCAATAAACAAAGGGCCATTTTGACAAGTTGCTAGTCGATTAAATGGTAATCTAATGTCATTTCTTGCTCTTGCATAATGATCATGAAAGTTTTTATTATAAACAATATTTTCAGAAGTGATTGCGTACACTATTACTTCGTAAATGTATAGGGACGTAATCGTCATAATTTGATATTGAATAAAAAGCTCTTTGCAGGAAGTCCTTGTGGGAACATTTGCCATCAGCCTGATTATTTTTTTTTTTTGAAGTGTGAACACTTAATATTTCAGCACAGTTTCCCCAAAATATTATTCCACAGGACAGTACCGACTGAACCAAACCAAAATATAGCATTTTCAAAACATCATTAGACACTGTAGTCCTAAGGCGAAATATTAAGAACGCATGCGCACTTAGTTTTTTAACTATTTGGTCCACGTGTTGTTTCCACGTAAGTTTTGAGTCAAGCTCGAGTCCGAGAAATTTACAAGTTGGTATTATGGGAACTGATTGACCGTTATATCTTACTAGAGCTGACTTCTTTAAAGTGTGGTTTTTTGGCACAATCTGTACTATTTGTGATTTCTTTGCATTCATAATCAAACCGTTATTAAGGCACCACTGTGATAACTGTTCAACGCAAGCATTGGCGCTGACTATGGCTGTTTTCTCCATATTTTCAGATATGATAAAACTCGTATCATCAACATAGAGCGTAACTTGCGACGCCCAGTGCGAGAAACGACATAATTAGGTGGACAAAAATCGAATAATCAAACATTAATTGTCTCAAGTATTTTATAATAGCCTTAAAGTATATGAAACGTGTCATCATGTTTTTTATAGAAATTTTACGATTTACATCAACAATTACGTTGTAATGTTAGTTCAAACGTGGGGATCGAATTATGCACGTTTAGCTATTCTTGGATTATTTTCAATGTTAGTACAGTTATTTATGATTTATTTGCTAAAATAGCTTGCACGGACTGTATTTTAGTAAACTGTGGAATTATAAATACATATGCCATATTTTACCATATTTTTAAACGGATTCAAAGAACGCTTTAAAAGAGAAGTGTTTCAAAAAAAATGTCCACATATGTCCGTCTTGAATTTTAGCGCTAATGAATATTTGGACCTTTATGAGAAGAATGACATAAAAATCAGCTGCCCATTTAGCAGAAATTGAAAAATCTGTTAGGTCTCATATTGATATACTTATCCCATTGTTTTTTATTTATTTTTTATTTTTATTTTATTTATTTTTTTTCCCTTATATGTATACGTAATAACATTTATCCAAGTACATTGATATGCTGTTGATTTTAGTTTTTTTGTACCTAGAATCTTCCTTTTGCAGTAAAAGACTTAAAACTGATAAACTTCTAAATCATGCGTTTCGGAAATACTTTCACGCTGGATTTCACAAACGTCACTTAACTTTAATCATCGATTAAGAATAATCATTCCTATACCTTCAACACATGTAACCATGGCAACGTTTGCTGTTAACGGATGATTAAATTTAAGTAACGTTTGTGAAATCCGCCATCAATCTCTCATTTGGCTGTATAATTAAAAAAACCAACTATAACCTATGTAAAATAAATTTATTATAACAAATTACAATACTACCAACTAAAATGTCAGATTTTCATAGATAGTTCGAATTTGAAATAATTGTGAAAAGAGTTCTGGGTAGTAAGTAATCATTGCAGTAGGCTAGTGTAATTTCAAAATTAAATCCTTCTGTCACTTATTTACCTGTCGGTGGTTATTGTATGCGAACGAAAAGTGATAAATGGAGCTTTCTAAAACAGAAATGACCAGCTTGAAACGGAACGATCTTTTTGACGTGTGGTACAGAACTCAAACGAAGTTGAAAAAAAAGAGGTTTTCAAGTTTGTCTTCGATTCTTTAAATATTACAAATGAAGATCATGAAGTGATGGAAATCGTACGATTATTTTTGCTGAAGTTACATAAACGGTGGCGACAAAGTAATAGGACCCTTAGTACTTTTTTGAGCAGTAATGAAGAGTGGCTCAATACAGACATTTTGTTTCCCAAAAGAATAATTCCCGAGTGGAATCCTGGGAAACCAAGCACTAGTAAAGGTCGGCCACGAATACAGTTCTCAAATTCAAGCGCGAAAACACAAAAGCGCAAAATTCAATCACTGGTAAAGTCGTATTCCACAGCGGAACTAACAGTAGCTGTCGAAAGTAGTTTACGATCTAATGGAAAGCGTACAGCTGCTGATATTATAAAAGAAATTGCTAACCACCCAGAAGCCGCAGTTGAAATAAAAAGAACAAGAAATAAATTGGAAGCCAAACATCAACAATCTTTTGTTGACATGTGATGAAGTGATGAAGCTATAGCTTTAATGATTGACATGAAATTATCGGTCAATCAATATCGGATAATGCAAAACACTGCTAAAGAGAAAGGATTTGATATAACGAGTGTCTAAATAAAAATCTGGTCAAGTAGGTTGTGGTCGAAAATTTATCCACTGCATGTATGTCGCTTCTAAGTTCAACGGCTAACCTTTCAAGTGTAACGTCAAAATTGATACTGAATTATCATGTCCTTGTTAAAAGTGATTTTGCCGTAAAAGACGTGAAAACGTGAATTTAAAAACGTTTATTATAAAATATGCTGAATATGCCCGCCCCCTTCTTGGTAACATTTAATAATTCTGTTTTTAATTCCATTAACAACATTTTGCAGTAAATCCGGAGAGTTGTTGATTTCTTGACACTTATCAAATATACGTTCTCTAAGATCGTTCAGTTTGTCGAAATAATGCCACACTTCGATTTAAACACTCTAGAAATTGTTTATAATCAAAAACAATTTCTGGGAACTGGACAAGGAATTCCTCCAAACAGTCTTGAATTGAATAGGACCAGACACCGCTAATTTTGCGACCGTTTCGAAAGTAACTTTCAATCATAAATGTCTTTTCTTCAATTGAAAAGAGCATTTTTTTAGTAGTTTGTGAAAAGAAAAACTATTTTTAATGCAAAATCACTTTGACGTTACACTTGAAAGCTTAGCCGTTGAACTTAGAAACGACATGCATGCAAGGAAAAAATTTTCGACCACAACCTACTTGACCAGATTTTTATTTAGACACTCGTTATATCCTAGCTATGATAATATTAAACATGCAAAGAATTTGTGTTATCCAGATGCTGAAAGCATTCACATCACTGATGTATCAGCTCAAATTGATCTCCAGGCTTTATTAGATCATACATCTTCACGCCTTCTGAAGAGCGCATATATTTCGCCAAAAAAGGTATCCGTAGATTCATTGACACTAATTAGCAAATGAGGTTGTGATGGAAGCAGTGGACATAGCTTGTACAAGCAAACATTTGAGAACAACACTTCAACTGATGAATATGTATTCATACTGTCTTTGGTGCCGTTACAAATTCATACAAATGACGATGCAAAAATTATAATTTGGCAAAATTGCAAACCATCATCTACGTGTCTCTGCAGACCCATTCAATTCATTTTCGCCAAAGAGACTGTCAATCTTATCAAAGAGGAGAGTTGTGCTATAGAAACTCAAATTGCCAAAATAAAGCCAACTAATACAAAAATAGAAAGCAATGTTGTTCAAATACATCACAACCTTTTAATGACTATGATAGATGGCAAAGTATGTAATGTTCTCAGTGAGAACACGAGTTCCCAGAAATGTTATATTTGTGGGGCTTCAGCTAAAGAAATGAATACGGAAAAATCTGTATTAACCTTGATGCCAAAAGCGGACACTTATAGATTTGGTTTGTCAACATTACACTTGCGGATTCGTTGCTTTGAATTATTTTTACATATTGCGTACAAATTACCTTTTAAAAAGTGGCAACTTCGCGACCCAGCAGAAAAAAATGCAATGAATGAGAGAAAAAAAAATATACAAGAAAAGTTTCGTTCAGAAATGGGCTTGATCGTCGACAAGCCAAGGCCCGGATACGGAAACACTAACGATGGCAACACCGCCAGGATATTTTTAAAAAATGTAAAGAAAAGTGCCCAAATAACGGAATTAGATGAGACCCTCATTCACAGATTTTCTATATTATTAACTGCAATATCTTCTGGCCACGACATCAATATTCAAAAATTTCGACAATACACAGAGGAAACTCGAAAACAGTATCTGCAATTATACAGCTGGTATTACATGTCGGCCAGTGTACATAAATTATTGTGTCATAGTAGTGACATTATTCAGTGGTGCTTGTTACCTATTGGACAATTATCTGAAGAATGTCAGGAAGCGCGGAACAAAGACTTCCGAAAATTTCGTGAAAATTATGCAAGAAAATGTTCTCGTATCGCATTAAATCGGGATGTACTGCACCGACTATTATTATCCTCAGACCCAGTAATTTCTAGTTTAAGAAAAATACAGAACAAGTCGGAAACACCTTTACCAGAAGAAGTGTTGAGTCTCCTCGAGCGTTCTTATTCAGATAGATATAATAGTTTAGGCACCGATACTGATACAAATTCGTAAACTTATAAATACTTTGTTTCTGTTATTTAAATTACGTTACTATAATGTTAATAGCTCAGTATTAAGAATGTTATTATTATTAATAGGGGTCTAATTTTTGATTTACCTTGTATAATATTTGTTGAAAATTTAGAATACTACTTATTTATACTAAGTGTAACACACAAAATATAAAACCGTTGTAATATGTTACGAATTTCGGGAGGAATTATTTTTGTCCACCTAATTATGCCGTTTCTCAAACCGTGCGACGGTGTGGAACAACTGTTAGGAAGATCATTTATGAAAAGAGTGAAGAGTACAGGCCCAAGTATGGATCCTTGAGGGACACCAACATCAATGCATTGTTCACTTGATAAATGATTTTTAGTATTGATTTGTTGCGTTCTTTCACCAAGATAAGACTGTATCCAACGATTTGGTATACCTCTAATTCCCAATATCTCCAATTTGCAGGCTAGTAATCTTCTATTAACAGAATCAAAAGCCCTACTTAAATCAAAATATAGTGCATAAACTTTATTTTTTTTTATTTAATTCTTCTAGCATGTAGTTGTAAGCCCGTGCAGTTGCTAAGGTAGTAGACCTTCTAGCCCTGTATCCATATTGAGAATCGCTGTAAATATGGTATCTATTGATAAAAGAAATTAATCTTTTATTGAAAGCTTCTTCAAAAATGTTTCCTAGCTGATTCTGGATTGCTATTGGTCTATATGAAGCCGGTTTATTGCGTTCACCCTTATTTTTATAAACAGGTACAATTTTAGACTTCTTTAAAGCTGATGGATATTCACCCTCCTTGAAAGAATCATTGATGATATTGCTTAGTGGTTCATCAACTAAGTCAGAAACCTCTGTAATAATATTACCCGGAATACCATCAAGTCCAGAACTTCTTTTTACACATTTCTTTCTGATTATGTCTCTAATTTCATAGTTATTGGTAGGATCCAAGTACATACTTACTGGACAAAATTCTTCCGTGGGTTGGAGACAAGTGGGAATAGGCACATTCTTTGACAATTTTATAAAGTGGTTGTTCATTTCTTCGCATATGGAATTCATATGTGTAACTTCTTCACCGGCCTCATTAATAAGGTACCATTCATTTGCATCTTTATTCGACCTGCTTTCGTTAATAATTCTCCAGCTATCTCGAGAAATATTGGTAGTGTGTCGTAATCTGTCATCATTATATGTCTTTTTTGCAAGTTCCACTTTTTCTTTATATAGTTTTTTTTTAATTCTACATATGTCTTGTGGTAGAAGTCTGAATTTAAATGTTTGTCTAATTTATGCATATCGACACACATATTATGTAGTTCTTTTATTTCTTCATTGATCCAGGAGCAAGGATTGGCTGTAGTTTTAGATCTTTGTGGCAGTAGAGGAAAGGTGTCATTCAAATGAAAAAGAAAAGTGTTCAAAAATGCATTAAATTTACTGTTTACACTATCTTCTTTATAGACATCTTCCCAATTTTCCTTAGTCAGTAAATTTCGGAATATTTTAATATTTCGTTGATTAAAATTTCTTTTATACATCAGCTTCTTAACCGTAACCCTATCTTCTGTTGATAATTCTGCCGACTGATATGTATGGTCAGACAAACAGGTGTCACCGACGTGTATATCGCAATTAATATCTGCAAATATGTTGTCAATACAAGTTGTAGAATTGTCAGCACTAGTTCTTTCCCACTTTTTTAACACAAAGCAAATCCAGATTCGTCGCCATTGAATATCCGGCTGGGATCTAGAAGAACTGACTCCAAATCTTTTTCTTTTCTTTTTCTTTCCTTTAGACCTTGGATGTCTTTTTACAGATCCGCATAGGAAAAAAAGTCCTTTTCACTTGATTTTGTGTTTTTTTTTGTGATATTGCCCGAGAAGACACTGTTGAGACAGCCTGTATAAACTCGTAGGAATTTCCCTGTAATATTTTGTCTGTGCGAATAGACTCAACTGCTCCTCATATAACATCGTTTAAGAAGTTTACAGGGCACACAATTAAGTTCGGATTTAATTCGGCGCGCAAACAAACGTCTCGTTAATTAAAAGCCCCAAATTGTTCTTAAGCAGAATTGAAATTACACCGAGGCCGTAGGTAGGTGTGAATTCGACAAACATCCCGGGCGCGCGTAGGAGGGCGAAGGGCTGAACGCAAACAGGCCCTGATTAGAAAATCCAATTAGAGATATTACTAATTCATTTCAATTTTCGCGTATGAAATCGACGGACTAAAGAAGTTTCGCGTGCACAAAGGTTTCCACTTCAATAATGCAGCCTCGCAGATTAAATCGCCTTACAAGTTCCGACTTTAAAATTAATAAGCGAATGCAGCAGCTACGGGGGCTTTGATGCGAGAAAGATTTTTTTTTTTGGTTGATTTGCTTTCGGTGAAAAGATATCAAATGCAGAGAAAATCCTCTCGTATTTTTAGTTTAAATTTAGAGCTTCAGGTTATGAACGGGTTTTCTTTGAAATAATATTGTTACGTGTCACCCAATTTTAAATTAAATTTACTTGCCTCTATTTACCACGATTCAAGATGACAAGCTTCTGCCGATTCTACGATCAGCTGTGCCCCAGCTAGCAACAGTGTTAACTTAAGGTGGTAAACTTAGAAAGGGCGCCAGAAGACAATTGAATCAACTGAACATAATTCGACCGGCCGACGTCTCCAATCGACCAGATCGTGCAGAAAATGAAACTCTAATAATCAGAGGCGAAAATCTTACCCACTGGTGTGCGTGAAAGTTTAAACAAGAAAACTGTCCTATTAACTCATTTGCGATTAAAAACCATACCAGATTATGATTATATTTATTCTATCGTGACGGTATAATAGTGAATGCTTACAGCAATTCATTTTTGATTTACACATAAAAAAAATTAATGATTCCGGATGACATTTCACTACACTAATAATGTAACTGTAATTGCAAAAACATGGCCCCCAGCTGAAAAATGTTCCCCGGCAGAAAATCATATCTTGCTTCGTTTGATACGTCACGCAGCCGCAAAGCAAAACGACCATGTTTCGTTTCATCATTCCTTGTCTCTCGTTTTCTATCGCGTTTTCAGTTAGCCGAACGGCGCGCGATTTATCAACATCAGCTGCAAATACATCGGGAAATGATGAATAGGTCCTGGAACACCATCGTCCGGACGTAAACGCTTATTTTTAAAGCCCCGGAAGGCCTTTATTTTATTGACAAAAAAAAAAACACGTCGCATTCAATTCAACCGTTTTCTTAGGTATTTCTAAATTAATTTTTTTTCTTCTAGTAGTATGTAACGTATTAAGTGTGGTAGTAGTATCGACTGTACGAGAGTGTTAATTAAATACAGGGTGACTGACAGTTTTTTTTTTTATTAATTATAAACTTTCCTTTAAATTTTTAAATCATTTTTCTCTTAATCTGTAACATTCATTCTGGACGCGTTTTTTTTTTGGCGGAATAATAATTGTCAGTATCAGTAAAAAATATTAGATGTGGTGATTTTTTTCTAGTTGCAGACGTCCCATGTTAAGGTTAGCGACTAAACTTGAGGTCTTTGAACGGTGACCCTCATGTTTTATTGCATTTTTGAATTCGCGAGTCAAAACTAGCCTGAAGTCATGTGTCGCACTATAGGTCTAACGGGATTGGTTCTCGACCTGTAATTCATGTAACGCGCGGACAACTCCAGAACCAATCGAGTTAGACCCATGGTGCGACACATGAATTCAGGCTAAAATGAGCTGGCGAATTCGAAAATGCAACGAAATACAGGGTGTTCCACTTAAGAAAACACAATTTTGCTTCATATCTTGAAAATGTGATGTTGGATTAAATTTTCGCGAGCACCACGCGAAACTACAGGCGAGAATCTACAAATTTTATATGAAACATTTTCGTCTAATTTCAAAAATGCGCCAACCATTGGGCAATGAGAATATTCACCCTGCGTTTGTCTTAAGTTAAACATGACACTGACTGACGATTCAGTGCAATCAGCAAAAAATATTAGATGTGGTGATTTTTTTCTAGTTGCAGAAGTCCCATGTTAAGGTTAGAGACTAAACTTGAGGTTCTTGAACGGTGACCCTCATATTTTATTGCAATTTTGAATTCGCGAGTCAAAACTAGCCTGAAGTCATGTGTCGCACTATAGGTCTAGCGCGATTGGTTCTCGACTTGTAATTCATGTAACGCGCAGACAACTCCAGAACCAATCGAGTTAGACCCATGGTGCGACGCATGAATTCAGGCTAAAATGAGCTGGCGAATGCGAAAATGCAACGAAATACAGGGTGTTCCACTTAAAAAAACATAATTTTGCTTCGTATCTTGAAAATGTGATGTTGGATTAAATTTTCGCGAGCACCACGCGAAACTACAGGCGAGAATCTACAACTTTTATATGAATATATGAATATATTTACATGAATGAGAATATTCACCCTGCGTTTGTCTTAAGTTAAACATGACACTGATTGACGATACAGTGCAATCAGCAAAAAATATTAGATGTGGTGTTTTTTTTCTAGTTGCAGACGTCCCATGTTAAGGTTAGAGACTAAACTTGAGGTCTTTGAACGGTGACCCTCATATTTTATTGCATTTTTGAATTCGCGAGTCAAAACTAGCCTGAAGTCATGTGACGCACTAACGGTCTAACGGGATTGGTTCTCGACCTGTAATTCATGTAACGCGCAGACAACTCCAGAACCAATCGAGTTAGACCCATGGTGCGACACATGAATTCAGGCTAAAATGAGCTGGCGAATTCGAAAATGCAACGAAATACAGGGTGTTCCACTTAAAAAAAAAACATAATTTTGCTTCATATCTCGAAAACGTGTTGTTGGATTAGGTTTTTGTGAGGAAAACTACGCAAAACTACAGGCGAGAATCTATATATATATATATATACATATATATATATATTCTGTGTTTTTGGCGCACTGGCTGTAAATCGTACGCATTCTTTTCACTTTGAATTAAATTCTTAATTAATTATAAACTGTTCCTTAGAATTTTTTGATCACGATCCCGCAATCTATTACATTCATTCAGTACGCGATTTAATTAGAAACTGGGCGCATATCACCAACGACGTTCAAAACAGCTGTACATAATAAAGTTTTTATAGTCGGCGATGAACTTCAGGTTTAATAAATCGTTTCACATTTTCGGAGAAAACCGATTCGTTTAAGCAAAAATGTAATCAAGTGATCATTCTTTTGTGGCAACGTATTTAGTTCGTTTAATCTTTCAAGTTTATTCACCGACGCACCAAAAGAATTGGGTTACAACAACGTAAGGCCAGGGTTTACAGTGACGATCACGAGATTATAAATATTATCAGTTTATCGCGTATTCCGGAGGGTCGTTCAACCGTAAACACAATAGATAGGTCAATAGGTAGTCCTTTAGCGCCGGCCATAAATCTAGGTTGCTGTAGACTAGACGGGTGGGATAGCGCATTCCGAATTGCAGTAATAAACCGTTTGATATATGTAATTCTGAAGAACAGTCGACATTCATTTGTTTTTTGTTCCGGTACAACCGGCAGTTAGAAACGCTTAAAGACCTAAATAGTGCAGATGTACAAATCTAAAAAAAAAATCTCGAATTGACAAAACCACTTCAGACAGATTAAAAAATGTTATTTGAATCCATTTGGGCCTAGCAAAGAAAAGAAAGACGCTGCGTTGTAGTCCTCACAATAATATTTTTTTATTATTTTTATCGTGTTTTATGGTGAAAGCCTTCGTAAAGTTCATCTATGGAAAAGATTGGAAGGACGTAAAACTAAAAGCAATATAATATTCTTCTTATTCCGTACTGTCAGCAGTCATGGTCGTTTGTTTGTTTCCTTACAGGCAATTCCATCCAACAAACTCCGACTTGGCGACTTACAAAACGTTTCCAAACAGTTACTCAATTCCCCACACAGAGGGAGCTGTCGGCGGTTGACACTCCTCAAGCCGGAGGAGCTTGTAAAATTGAAAAGATGCGTCGGCGTGGCGTAGGCGGAGACCGACATGAAGCTAGCTGACTTTACGTTTCTGCCACCGGATTCGAATTGCGGAGATTTATTACCTCCACATGTCGTTTTTGGCTCGCCATTACAAGTCGTTACACGGTCGACAAGTGCTCCCGCGATAATTTCACCCCTAACGTTGCGCGTCTGACGTCCGCAGGATTTCCGCCCCGGGTTGGAAAGGAGCACACGTGGTCCCCGCGTTTTCCGTGCGAATTTCACTCGCCCCGATTTTAAAATAGACGCGATTAGTCTTTGTCAGATTTTAATGAAGAAATTGCATGATGTACATAATTGTAAATATAATGCGAAGCGAAATTCCACCACGGTTTTCTAATCGAGATGTCACAGCGCGCGATTCGACTTGGTAAAACTAGCGTGATACTTTTCATTGATTTTTCTTCCAATTTAGTTTACTAAACAGTCTTTCATTTTTTTTTTTTTTAGTTATTATAGTCGGAAACCCGAGTAAACCAAAAGGTTTTCGACTACAATAACTACAAAAAAATAAAATAAATGGAAAGCTATTTTCATAGCTTCTGATCTATTTTAGTCAAGTTTGCTATGAAACTGTCTTTAACTTAACATTGTTACCAATAGGCGCTCACAAAAAAATCTGTACGTTTAGCTTAAATTTAAATAATTCACAAAATTTCACTAGAAACAAATGTAGAAAAAAGCAGTCTGCGTTCTCATTTAATTGAATATACAGGGTGAGTATGAGTGGTCTCTGTCACTTGAAGTTGGTACGCTGCCTGGTTCACCTTAGTTCAGGTAGGTGGCGGCACTCGTTCAAGTGTTCTACATAGGCGTGGGTATTATGATTGGCAACACTGACCTCGCTTAAAAGACCGTTAAAAATACAAAAGAAAACGAGACTTGACCGTTTTGTTTAATATACAAACAAAAGACGATTGATCGTTTAACAAATGCAAGTGTGTATAAGAATGTAAACTACTTATGTATGAGAAAACCTTTCGTTTTCACTATTGCGTCAAAAAATAAATAAAAGCGATCACAAAAGACGTTCGAATATCTATCAAATTTCGATTCTTTTCTTCGTAAAAAAAATATATCAAAACGCAATCAGCTGTGAAACAATTGAACAAGTGTTTATGAGAATAATCGCGTTTCCTTCCTCGAAAGACCCAAAAAATAAAAAGTGGACACTTTTTTAAATGTCAATTTTATAATTCTAATGGCGGATTTCACAAACGTTACTTAAATTTAATCATCCATTAGAAGTAAACGTTGCCATGGTTACATGTGTTGAAGGTATAGGAACGATTATTCTTAATCGATGATTAAAGGTAAGTGACGTCTGTGAAATCCAGCGTGAAACTTTTGCTGGGTGATTGTAATTATGAGCTGATACTTACGGATGATAAACAATAAGTATTACTGTTTGTCATCCGTAAGTATCAACTCATAATTACAATCACCCAGCAAAAGTTTTAGTATTATAAAATTTAAAAAAGTATCTACTTTTTTTTGGCCGCGACTGTACATATATGTATTGTTGGTAAGGAGGAACTCGATTTTTATGCTTGATGAACAACGCTAATTATTTTATGACAGATGTCACCACAAACTGACAGATTCATAAAATAATAACTTATTTTAAACGGACTCTTAAATCTCAAATGAAAGTTGTCTGAAATATCAACAGAAAGTCACCAGAAGTAGTGAAAAATCACTAAATTGGCATTTGGTCTCTAAAAATTAAAAAAAAACGTCTAACTTATCGTAGCAAAAGAATAATCAAATCTTTATTTCAATTGTGAAAAATCAAAATAATGAAAAATGATTATCGTTCTCTGTTTTATCGACATTTTATGTCTTACAATTGAGGTTATGTTTTTTAGAAATTAAAAAAAGAAAGAACATCTAAGCAGTGGTAACAGAATAAATAAATCTTTATTTTAATTGAGAAAAATCTGAATAATCAAAATCGATTATCGTTGTCTATTTTATCGACATTTTATGCTTTACAATTGAGGTTATGTTTTTTAGAAATTTAAAAAAAAAAACGTCTAACCTATCGTAGCAAAAGAATAATCAAATTTTTATTTCAATTGTGAAAAATCAAAATAATGAAAAATGATTATCGTTCTCTATTTTATCGACATTTTATGTCTTACAATTGAGGTTATGTTTTTTAGAAATTAAAAAAAGAAAGAACATCTAAGCAGTGGTAACAGAATAAATAAATCTTTATTTTAATTGAGAAAAATCTGAATAATCAAAATCGATTATCGTTGTCTATTTTATCGACATTTTATGCTTTACAATTGAGGTTATGTTTTTTAGAAATTAAAAAAAAAAAACGTCTAACCTATCGTAGCAAAAGAATAATCAAATCTTTATTTCAATTGTGAAAAATCAAAATAATGAAAAATGATTATCGTTCTCTGTTTTATCGACATTTTATGTCTTACAATTGAGGTTGTTTTTTTAGAAATTAAAAAAAGAAAGAACATCTAAGCAGTGGCAACAGAATAAATAAATCTTTATTTTAATTGAGAAAAATCTGAATAATCAAAATCGATTATCGTTGTCTATTTTATCGACATTTTATGCTTTACAATTGAGGTTATGTTTTTTAGAAATTAAAAAAAAAGTCTAACCTATCGTAGCAAAAGAATAATCAAATCTTTATTTCAATTGTGAAAAATCAAAATAATGAAAAATGATTATCGTTATCTGTTTTATCGACATTTTATGTCTTACAATTGGGGTTATGTTTTTTAGAAATTAAAAAAAGAAAGAACATCTAAGCAGTGGTAACAGAATAAATAAATCTTTATTTTAATCGAGAAAAATCAGAATAATCAAAATCGATTATCGTTGTCTATTTTATCGACATTTTATGCTTTACAATTGAGGTTATGTTTTTTAGAAATTTAAAAAAAAAAAACGTCTAACCTATCGTAGCAAAAGAATAATCAAATCTTTATTTCAATTGTGAAAAATCAAAATAATGAAAAATGATTATCGTTATCTGTTTTATCGACATTTTGTGTCTTACAATTGAGGTTATGTTTTTTAGAAATTAAAAAAAGAAAGAACATCTAAGCAGTGGTAACAGAATAAATAAATCTTTATTTTAATTGAGAAAAATCAGAATAATCAAAATCGATTATCGTTGTCTATTTTATCGACAATTTATGCTTTACAATTGAGGTTATGTTTTTTAGAAATTAAAAAAAAAAAACGTCTAACCTATCGTAGCAAAAGAATAATCAAATCTTTATTTCAATTGTGAAAAATCAAAATAATGAAAAATGATTATCGTTCTCTGTTTTATCGACATTTTATGTCTTACAATTGAGGTTGTTTTTTTAGAAATTAAAAAAAGAAAGAACATCTAAGCAGTGGCAACAGAATAAATAAATCTTTATTTTAATTGAGAAAAATCAGAATAATCAAAATCGATTATCGTTGTCTATTTTATCGACAATTTATGCTTTACAATTGAGGTTATGTTTTTTAGAAATTAAAAAAAAAAAACGTCTAACCTATCGTAGCAAAAGAATAATCAAATCTTTATTTCAATTGTGAAAAATCAAAATAATGAAAAATGATTATCGTTCTCTGTTTTATCGACATTTTATGTCTTACAATTGAGGTTGTTTTTTTAGAAATTAAAAAAAGAAAGAACATCTAAGCAGTGGCAACAGAATAAATAAATCTTTATTTTAATTGAGAAAAATCTGAATAATCAAAATCGATTATCGTTGTCTATTTTATCGACATTTTATGCTTTACAATTGAGGTTGTTTTTTTAAAAATAATTTAAAAAAAAAACAACCTAACCTATAGTTGCAACAGAATAATTGAATCTTTATTCCAATTGTGAAAAATCAAAATAATGAAAAATGATTATCGTTCTCTGTTTTATCGACATTTTATGTCTTACAATTGAGGTTATGTTTTTTAGAAATTAGAAAAAGAAAGAACATCTAAGCAGTGGTAACAGAATAAATAAATCTTTATTTATTTATCTAACATCTAAGCAGTGGTAACAGAATAAATAAATCTTTATTTTAATTGAGAAAAATCAGAATAATCAAAATCGATTATCGTTGTCTATTTTATCGACATTTTATGCTTTACAATTGAGGTTGTTTTTTAAAAATAATAAAAAAAAACAACCTAACCTATGGGTGCAACAGAATAATTGAATCTTTATTCCAATTGTGAAAAATCAAAATAAAGAAACGTAAATGTCAAATTATGATCGAAAAGAATAAGCGCTGCCAACCCATTTTTTTAAGTCGTCAATTTCATGGCAAACTAGATAATTTTTCCGACCATTATCCTACAAGTTAATTCAGTAATAATTATTTATTAATAGTGCTTGAGTTAATTAACATTGCGCGTTTATAAATACCACACAAGGGAATATTAAATTTTATATCACGCAATTAACTTCCTTCCTCCCCCCCCCTCTTTCCTCGTAATGAATTTTTCAAACGGCGTTCAGGTCAAATCCAAACAAAGCGGGGCCCCGGAAACAATTCGAACATTGTCCCTCTCGTAGCTCTCAAATTTTTATTACGACGTACATACACGAGCGCCCCGTGAAATATTTAGATTTCGTCAGTAAGAGCGGCGGGGGGGGGAGACAGGGAGAAGGCAAAAGTCGAGCGCCGCAAAATAAAAACACGCGGGCTGAACGGGTCCGTAAATATTTGAAACGTTGTTTCGTGGAGCCCATTGTTTTCGGACGGAGTTGTCCGATGATTTATCGGGGCCACATCGAAAGGGGATGATTGAGTTAATTTAGTACCCCTATATCAACTTGAGCGCATTACGGTCGGCTCTAATGGACCCCATATATGCTGGGAAGCGGATATGTGGAGATCTCTGCGTGAATGGATGATGGGGTAAGGTCCACTCATCATGGGGACTACCTAAATGATTTTTTTCTTCCTCTAAATTTTTCTTCCTCTAACCAACTCTAATCTACTGATTATTTTATTTTATTCCTTCCAAAATTACTGGAGAGATAATTAATATCTAATGGAAATTCTGAAGAAACCGATGTCGTTTAGGTTTTAATGTAGCAACATGGCATGCCATCGAGGACGAGAAACTGCGATTAAAAATTTACCGAGTTACAAGCACGGGCGTTTCAGTTTTCGTTCCTTCCCATCCATCATAATGTATACATGACTTGCGTAACGTTACAAGACATCCAATCCGTCGTCCTGTTTGTTTTTTTGCCACCGGGGACTTTCTGCGTGTACGAGGGGAAAATATGCCCGAAAACCAAGTGGGCGTAAAGACGCGATGAAACATGTTCCCGGCAAACTTGTTTGCTCGCTCGCGTCTAAATAAGACGCGCAAGAATCTCTTCTTTGATTTCGCCGTCTTTTTGTCTCATCTTGGGATGAAATTTCACAATTTCGCAGTTGGTTTTTGTTGCCATGGCGAATGTAATCCTTCAAAGACAGTATAAGTGTAGTAATGAAAGTCAGCAAGAAAATTCCGAGGAAAATACATATAATATGTGATCTACAGACGTATGAGTATACAGGATGAATGACCATTATTTCGACAAAAAACGCATAATGTCACAAATTACAGGAAAAATGTTTAAATGTCTCACGGCGGCATTGCGTTCAAAATACACCACGTTCTGTCAATGCGTCTGTATAATTAATAGGACTATGAAGTTTTTTTTTATTGACTACTCGCTTGCACACAATGCGACCTTGACATACACATCTCAATTCGTCTTATTACACATTTAACAGCTGGGAACGGAAGTCTGAGTCGTTTCTTTTCGCGACGTAATTATTAGTAATTTGTTTATATACAAATTTTTAAATAATTGTCTAGATTGTCATGCAACACAAAACAAATTACGCCATGAATTCTCCTCTGTACAGAATATGCGATAATTTCAATAAATTGAATTCCGTTGATATCTTTTTTGATAATATGAGAAAATTTAGAGAATGTGTTTTAGAAAATCTGTCTGCCTATGTATAATTATTTACCCTCATAATTTATTGTTAATCTCATAGGTTGTCATTTACCTATTTACCATGTACTCATGTTGTGTATTGACCAGGGTTGCCAATGTGCGGGCAATTACCCGAATTACGGGTAATTTAAGCAACCTTGCGGGTAGAAAAAATACGTGGGTAAAAATGGGTATTTTCAAGGAAGAAACAAAAAAACAGATTAATTTTTAAATTTTTGATTGACGACTAGTTAGTGATGTTTCAGCTTTACAATTGGCAACAAAGAAATCACTAAAGCCGGAAACCGACAAAAACTAAGTAACTAACTAACAGCCAAATCCACATTGTCGATCAGCGCTGCCAACTCTACCGGTAGATCTACCGACTTTGAACTCACCTTTTTTTTAGTTTAATTTTTTTGTAATTTTATCAATTTCATTTATTTCTAGATCGTCTTTAGTTTTATTTTACGTCAAAAATTGCACAAATTTCAAATCTTAATTTTAAAAAGTTTTGTTTATTTAATGAGAATTTTTTTTAATTTTCGTTATTTTTCGTAATTTTATAAATTTTCTTTATTTCTCGATCTCTTCTTTTGTTTTTCATCAAAAAAATGCACAATGGTCAAATCTTAATTTTAGCAAGTATTGTTTGTTTAATGAGAATTTTTTAATTTTTATTTTTTGTCATTTTGTTTAATGAGATTTGTTTATTTTTGTTATTTTTTTCTAATTTTATTCAATGAGATTTTTTATTTTTATTTTTTTTTAAATTTTATGAATTTGTCGATTGTCTCTTGTTTAGAAAGTTTTGCTTATTTAATGAAAATTTTTTAATTTTAATTTTTAATTTTATAATTTTTTGTCATTTTATTTAATGTTTAATTTTTGTAATTTTTTTCTCTAATTTTATTCAGTGAGACTTTTTTAATTTTATAAATTTGTCGATTATCTTTTGTTTTATTTTACACCAAAAATTGCCTAAAGTTCAAATCTTAATTTTAGAAAGTTTTGTTTATTTAATGAGAATTTTCAAATTTTTGTGTTTTATAATTTTTTGTAATTTTATTTAATGAGAAATTTTTAATTTTATTTTTATTCAATGAGATTTTTTTTATTTTTATTTCCTTAAAATTTTATAAATTTGTCGATCGTCTTTTGTTTTATTTTACGTCAAAAATTGCACAAATTTCAAGTCTTAATTTTAGAAAGTTTTGTTTATTTAATAAAAAAAATTTAATTTTTATAATTTTTTAATTTTTATAATTTTTTAATTTTTATAATTTTTTAATTTTTATAATTTTCTGTAATTTTATAGACAGTATTGTTTATTTAATGAGAATTTTTTAATTTTTATTTTTTTGTAATTTTATTTAATGAAATTTCTTTTATTGTTATTATTTTTTTGTAATTTTATTCAATGAGATTTTCTTTATTTTTATTCTTTTAAATTTTATAATAATATTTAAAGTTGGTTCTTGTACGATGAAATTTTAATTTAAATATTTTGAAATTTTTATAATTTTTTGTAATTTTATAGAAAGTAGTATTGTTTATTTAATTGTATTGTTTATGTATATGTTATTGTTTATTGTATTGTTTATTTAATGAAAATTTTTAATTTTTTTTTTTAATTTTATAATAATAATTTTATAAATTTTCTTTATATCTCGATCGTCTTTTGTTTTATCTTACGTCAAAAATTGCACAAATGTCAAATCTTAATTTTAGAAAGTTTTGTTTATTTACTAAGAATTTTTTAATTTTATAAATTTTCTTTTATTTCTCGATTGTCTTTTGTTTTATTTAGCGTCGAAAATTGCACAACAACTGTCAAATGTCCTAATTTTAGAAATTTGGACCCAGTTTTGTTTATTTCATGAGAATTTTTTTAATTTTTTTTAAAATGATTTAAAAAAATAAAAATCGTCTGAATAAAACCAGTGATTTTTAATCAAGTGATTTAATTAGCTCAACCGAAATTCAGAGACATCTATCGGAATTTTTCACAACTATCTTTCGAAATGTTTCGCTTGGTCGGTTGGCAGCACCTACAGATAATTTTAACCTGAAATAATAAATATAAATAAAATAAATTTTGTACCATTTCATTCATTCATTTCAATTTCATTACTCAATGTGGGTAAGAGCGGGTTTTTTAAAATTTGAAAAGGGCAATCGGCTTAGAGTGGAATGGCAACACTGGTATTGACGCATGTTTTTCTTATGTATATTTTTTTCTTTGTAGCCTGTCATTGGCATTATGCTGTTGGTTACAATAAATAAATAAATTTCTAAAATAACTGCGAATTGCGTATGAAATAAGGATTAATTAATTCTTGCGGATTATTTACTAGAGCGGAATGTACCAGCTGCTTCGTCCACAAAAAAAATAGCAAATTAGCTACTAGAAAAGATATACAGCATGTGTATAAAAGTATCGTACAACATCAATAGGTATACAGGATGGTCGAAGGCATACTAACGATATAATCAATGTTGACTTATTTGCGAAAGAGTGCTTTTCAAGTAACAACAACCCCGTTGTATTTTATAAGGAACGAAGTAATAATGTTACGACTGGAAATGAAAATTTACTTCCGTTAAGATTTAAACTAGAAGATGTACGTCTTATAATTAAGAATAAAGAAGAAACATTATTTGTGTTGATTCAACTCACGTAACCAGTGGTTATGATTATGAATTGACATCTGTTCTTACAGTAGATAGCTTTGATGTGTTTTTTTTTTCAACTGGATGTTCATTACACTACTCATATAAATCTTCAAACTCGGCTACTGTGAGGCAAAGCATTGGATTATTGCGAGTTTGTTTTCATTTACCTTGGTAATTACGTCATCAACTAGATATTATCAGCGCATTCTATGTTATTATTGTTATCACTTTCTGCCTCTCTAATATTTCCTCTTCTTTGCTTTTCCACCTTGCTTCATTTATTCCTAATACGTTTATTCTATAGCTTTCCATTTTTCTGGTGTTTTGTTCTAGTTTTCTTTCTTGAGCTACTGTTCCTACATCTTCACTATTTTCTTTTTTCTACTGTCTTTGTAACCATATTTGGTCTACCTAGTAACTTTAAATTTAATGTCTTTCGTGTTCGTCGTGTTATGTATTTACAGAAAGGCACACATCTATTTAAGTATTTATTAATATAATAACTAATACGTGATGATTATTACATGTCGCAGCTTATGTTATCAACATAACTAACTGTATTGTTGCCAACCTTACACTACTTACGTAACATCCCCCATATTTATTTTTTAAACATAATCTTTTAAATAGGAGGGCTTGTTAATTATTCTACCCGACCGTGTTTGTTTATTGAAAGTACAGGAAGGTTGCAAAGATCTGCTAGATATGTTTTGTGTTTTTCTACAGTTCTATCTTGTCTGATTCCTTCTTCCTTTTCATTTTCAAAATCTACCGACTGTTTGATTTGTGTCTCATTTCTAGAACGTCTTAGGTGTGTGCTGTTCCTTCTGAAAATTGTTCCATTTTTATCTTGTACAATGTACGATCTTGGAGTATTGCTAAATTCATAAATATATCTGTTGGATAGAATTAAAGTAACTAAATTTGAAGCCAAGATGGCTGGCTGCAGTTTGCGATACTTTATAAAGGTTATGCCTAATTAATTATGAAATTCATAGAATAAAATCTTCTCTAAGTTTCTAAAGGCACAACAGAATTTACAGAGGCCAATAAATACAAAATCGTTTTGCGTTTCGGAAGAAGTTTCTTTTCTTAAACCAAACGCGTCGTTGCCTTCCACACAAACGCATACATATTCACGAAAAGAAAAAGCCTGTGGTTTTTGCACGCATTAGGGTAGAGAAATGCGACCCTTCTTTGACAATTTATCATTCCACAACAACTTGAGATATCGTTTTAAAACCAGATCGTGTCGACTCCTTTTGTTCAACTTTAACGAAAATGAAAGATAAACAATTAATTAAAATCTGCGTTTTCACATTTTTTTTTTTTGATAAATCTACTTGGCTTGCCAAAAACTGACAAAAACAACTAAGCTAAAACTGAAAATAGGTTGGTCGCAGCCGCAATGGGCTTGGCTCACGCCTCTCCGCGTACCTCAAAAAGCTTTAAGTACTCAGTTAAAATCGAATCACTAATTCGAAATTACTTTAAAATTTAGGTACATTTCACAGAAATGAAAAATAAGAAACGAAACTTACCCCAAACTTGTCCCAAAAATATGTAAAAACCGAAAGAATAAAAAGGCCGGGGCATGTAGTAAGAAGCAAAGAATACGATGGAATAAAATTCTTAACAAACTGAAGAGCAAAAGGAGACAGATAAAGAGGAAGTTCAAAGTTTGTAGACAGCTTTATAGCTAAATCGTATTGATTAATACAAGGTTATTTCTTTTAAAAACGGCTCAACAAAAATAAAAATAGATTTTTAATTGAGACACCGTGCGCATATACAGTGTGCAATCGAATAAGTTTAGAAATCACCTGTTTTTCAGGGACTCCCGTGGGAGGTGGTGGGATAACCCTATCTCTAGCTAACCTGATTAATAAGGTGGAGTGTAGGGAGCCTACTCGCTACTGCTACTCCTCTCACCAGAGCGTTTAATTGAGGTCGAAATAGTAGGAGCTTTTCTCGACTACTTTCGCCTTGCGTCGAGGGTGGTACTCTGTACCCGCTTGCCTGGGTTTCAGGTCCCTCTATTTGTCGCTCTTTCGCCGTCTAAACCTATCTAATTAATTTATAGCGCAAGAACCCAGTTTGACTATTTTTTTGGCACTACACTATGGGTGTTTTTGGCACTTTCAGTCTCTCGGCAATCACTTCTAATTAATCGGCAGTTCTCTCGGCAAGGCCCGCACACATACAGGGTGTGAAAGAAACTTTGTTAAGAAGGTGGCTATGAATATGAAGTTCAAATTGTTTGTTCGTAGAGACAATTTAATTGTCTTGATTTCTGAGTTAAATTGTGCTGGCACACGTGATTTCGGCGGCAGATATAACTTGCCTCAAGCCAGTGATTTAGATTGGCGATTTCCCTGTACAAATCGAAAACAGCCGTTAGCGTGCTTCCAATTTGGCAGAGAATATCTCCAAAGGAAGACGATTTCTAAAATACACTGTATATGAATTTACAGGTAGATTTGATGGATAGTTAACTGCTGCTGGTTGGTTAATCACGGAACTAATCTAATAATTAATGAGACAAAACTTTACCAAGTGAATGATATTTGTCGGAGTTTAAACTCTACTCAATGAAAATCAAATGGTTTAATTAAATTTATCTAAAGCAGTGGAATGACGGAAGTGTTAGACTCTCTAGTCACTAATTAATGCAATTTTAAATCATTCTCACTCAATTGACACCACCAAATCTGTGACGAAAGGATACAAAGAAAATGTAATTTACCTGTTCGAGTAATCCGCGGATCGCGTACACTCACGCACTTAGCACTCTTGGTTAAATACATCCACGTCGCGACGCGCAATTATTTGTTTTTAATTGCCCTTTTTATCAACACACTTTATTTACCCGTACCGGAATAAATGATGTAACTGTAAAATGAATAAAGACTACAAGCGCTTCAGGAAAAACAGCTAAGCCAAATTAGAATTGAACTGCACCGTTGTCGATAAAGCGTCAATTCTCTCTGCCTGTTTTTCGTGTTCCTATTTCGCAAGTAAAAATTAACAACACCCCCTCGGACTTGCCAGATAGATTTTTAAAAACCCACCGACCAATGGTAATCGTTGATTTGAATTCTAATACACGCCCTGAATGCATTTTCTCATAAACACCTATAAATTACGTGCTTCATACGGAGCGCGTCTGTACCTCACCATCTGCAGTTTGTTTTTCTCTACTGCACTCCAAGCGCATCTTGAGCTGACCCAGAATTATGACGCCAACTTTGAAAAGAAACAGACAAAACAAAACACTTTAACTTGAGCGTAATTCGATATGCTTTTTCCGCTAATGTACATGTATCTGCGATTTCAGCGCGACCAGCTTTTGTACAGAAATTCGAAATACAAAGATAAAGGTTACTCTGCTGACAGATTTACAGCTAGCGTCATTACTTGAAAGGGGACGGACGGCACGTCGCATCGCCCTGGATTGCTGGCTTATCGCTTGCAAGAAAAATACCAAGAATACGAACATGTGTTTGTTATTTTAAAACTAAACATGTAATACTTGATTTTGTTTTGAAACAAATTTAGCGAAATTTTACATTGTTAATAAATAATACATAGTCAGTCAATTGTTTGTGTTTCTTTAAAAAGACGTGAAGCATAATAAATGGTGTTAAGTCGCGTGCAGTATTGCCAACGCCCCGCATAAACATTTATGAGCTAGATATACACCGCTCAAAAAATAAAAGTAGTCGTTCTTGTTTGTTGACGTACGTTTAACAGGGTTGAGAATTGTAAAGTTGCCGACTTATGGCGCAATCACATTTGACATTCCTTAGGGACGAACACAGACCATCGCTTGAAGATGTCAACTTGACGAAACCGAGGATCACAATTAAAATATGTAACTCGAAAAATATTGTAGCAAAACGTCTTCTCTAGAAGCTCCTTGCGCATATTTCTTTATTTAGCTTTTTATTTATTGCCTACCCCTTTTCCGTCATCAAATTTTGACGTCGCGTCGTCTCTTTAGAAAATACTCCCCCCCGTCACTTTTGATTCATTAAGCCAATTCAACCCCAACCTTACTATATTTTAAACGGTCATAACTTCCTTCGTTTGTTTATAGCACTATTAAAAGTCCTTTTTTATTTACATACAGCAACGGCAAATTGTTGTTAACTAATTAGTAAATCACCCCTTGCATGAAGTAAAGTGTCCAATTTTAATTGGAAGCCGTTTTATCAAATTCGAATTCAATAAAACGTCGCCGCTCACTCATACTAATTTATAACAGTATTAATCTCGGGGCAAATATTAAGTGCCCGCTCCCCCCTCGTCTCCCTTGAGGTGCTCAATATCTAGAAGGTTTTGTGACAAAGCATCGATATCATCAGACCAAGGAAGATAGAGGAAAATCCGACAAGTAAGCCGCGTAACTTTTGCACGTCACAGCCTGCTAGATCAATACGGAACAGACCTGGAGAGCAGACCAACAGGTAGCGTGACGGCGCCGCCCCTTCACCGACGCCCCCCTCCCCACACCCGATCACCCCCGCCGTACGTCCCCGCCGAAAGCGTCCTCCGCAATCGTGATCTGTTTTTATTATGAGTTGTTTGAACGTCAACTGTTGCTGTCTTCATTTGTTTTCAGCGATCGCTTGATTGAGATTGCTTCACTTTTTGTCACGGCCTTTTATTTCTTTCGCCAGAAATCGCAAAGTTCTGCTGCGCCCTCCTTCCTTTTCTTTTCTCAACCGACATAAATTGCGTTTATATTAACGCCACCGAAAGGTCTTTTTTGTTTTCGTGGTGGCCGCCACTAATCAATTACGCCCGGCCTACGACGAGTAGTATACGAGTACGAAGTTTGTTGCGATATATAATCCCTTCTTACTCCCGGGGTATGATCGATAACAGGATAATCTTGCCGTTGGAAACTTCTTGATGCACTTAGTTTGGTGAACTACTTCACATAATAGAAACTATGTTTTTATTTGCTTCGGGGAAGCGAAAACAATGGAACTAGGAAGACTTAAAATATGTATGGGCAGATGGTTAAGTAAATGTTTCGTTATTATATACAAGGTGTAATCGAATAAGTTTCACTTATTAATACTGTAAGTTCTTCGTCACATAAGAGAATTAATTCTGCACTCGGTCAACGTCGCCCATAAACTATTCGATAACGGAAGAAAATTATAAATAATCCACTCGCGCTGATTACTGAATTAATTAAATTGTTATTAATTGTTAATACAATTTATAGCTACTGCTCATAAAAGTATTGTAATTGTAATCTTCGACTATCTGTTTCGGAAGTTTGTGTGTGTGTAGTCTGAACGTAGTAAAATAATAAATTAAGGGATGATGAGTATTCGGGCGTTTGTTTCCAATAATACTTTTAGAATGTGACCTCTAGTCAGTTAATTATAAATTAATTTTTTACTTAGTGTTAGGTATGATTCATGATTATTAGAAGCCGGATTTTAGGTGGAATGCCTTTGTTTAGTTCTTAAAGTTTTAAGTTCGTTTCATTAGAAATAGAGTCAAATTATTCGAAAGAGTCAAAACGAAGAGATATCTTTAAAACCTTAAGGTCTAAGCAAAGGCATTTCACCTAAAATACGGCCTCTAATGATTACAGTTTAAATAATTAAATAAATAAATTAATATTATTACGTATGAATTATTTTGTGAAAAATCTGCCTTTCTATTACTTTAATATTATACTAATAATAATAAATTACAATGTAAATGTTTCTTCATTATTTTCTTATTGCTTACGTATCACTAACTGCTAATCTTCGTATTCTTTCGTACGAAAGTCATAAGTGACCTGTTCCAGCAGCACATAATAGTAAATTTCACTAACCGCAACCACTATTAATACACAAGAAAAGAAGCGAGGTTGTGGCATACGTATAGGGAAAAAGTTAATAATAACTCGGGAAAAGTCTACGTTTATTTTTACAAAAAAAAAGTTTGAGAAGCACTGGATGTAATTTAAATGCTCCAGCTGAGTGAGATTTACTTGCAGATTGATCGCTGAAGGCGGCATTTTGTATCACATACGCCACCCGAACGTCTAATTGATTTATCCCACTAATTAAGTACAATGTAGACCCATTGTGTCACATGTACGTTGGTTGACTGAACAGAACGAGTTCTAACGTACGATTACAGTGACAAACACTAGTACCAAGACCAATTGAAATTGAATGCTAACTAATTGTTAATTTAATTGAGGAGCAGAGTTCTCCTCCGATTATCTGTGTGTTTCTAAACCACCAGTACTTGTGTACATTGTACTGTACTTGTGATCACTGTAAATTTTTCTTTGTTTCGTTGTATTGATTTCAAACGCAAGGGTTTTACGCTCACGATATCAGACCCCATAGAGGCTGATACCAGGAGTTTTTCCCATTTTTTTTTTTCAATAAATAATTAAATTTAATTGTTGCGTTTTTATTTAACGTATCTAATTCCTTTGTTCTGACGAGTTATTTACTTCTCGCACCAAAGAATCAGGTTATCACAACGTAATTACGGGTTTACATTGACGATTGACGATCGGGCCATAATCAGGAAATATTATAATTATTACCAGCTACTGCACGAATTCCGGAGGGCATTCATCGTAAGCCGAAGTAGGTGACTAACCCTTAAACCTTAGCGCCTGCCATAAAGCCTCAGGTAGAGACAGGATCGCATGCAGCTGTAGGGGCAATAAATTTCAATTGTCGGTTTGTTTGGTCAGTCTATTTATTGATTGTTTGCTTGTCCGGGAAGTAAACAAACAAAAGGGGGTAAGTGGGCGCGTTACATTTTGTTTTACCGAAATAATAATTAAAAAAAAAGAAATCGATGAATCTGTCCAATTTTCTATATATTTTTTTTTTAATCTAAAGTTCATTTTTTATTATATGCCGATCAGATAGATCCGACTTAAGAAAATATACGACGAAATGACATGACAAAAGCCGTAAGACTGTTTCACGAAAGTTAGAAGGAGATAACTACATAAAAGTTCTGTTACTTATCGATCGGCATATAATAAAAAATGTACTGTACCTAATCAATAAATTTGTAGAGTTTTGTAGGCATGCTTTGCAATTTTGAAAAAAAAAAGTAATTGACAATGACAGTTACATTTTGTGACATTTACAGGTTTATTTTTTGGTGCGATGACAATACACGAATTTTTCTAATAGCAAAATTTATATTTCTTTTTATGTAAGTATTACAAAACACTTATATTTTTATCGAATTAAAAAAATATCTGTCGTTTTTGTCATTTTTGGATTTATCCTATAAATTTGTAAAACGTCGGCAACATTGCGCGTGACTCATCAGCATTCTTCTCATTTTTGAAAAGAAAACAATAATTGACAGTGTCGATTTTAAGATATACTAGATTTCTTTTATTTATTACAAAATACTTATCATTGTTTTCATTGTTGGCATTTTTTAATTTATTTAATCGGATAAATTTATGAATCACTGGCAACAGTGGCAACACTGTGCGTAGCTCGTCACCATTCTTCTCTTTTTGAAAAGAAAACAATTGACAATGACATTTTAAGATATTTATGGATTTCTTTTCTTTTTTAATGCGATATCAAAATGACATTGACAACAACGCGCACGACTTTGTCAGCACTCTTCACAATTTTGCAAAAGAAAACAATTGACGTTGATGGTTAATTTTGTGACATTTAGTTTTTACTTTTGTTTTTTTTTTCGATATTTTTTCTTCTATTCCCTTATTTGAGCTCCAAAAAAAATCGAAAGCCGTTTTAAATTTGATCGTGTTTTGTCTTTTTTGTGCAATTAGAGAATAATAATTTGTTGACACTTCTAAGAAGAACGTTTTATTCTTCGAGTTGGAATTAAAAATGGTAATAAACAATAAAAAACAAAAAAGTAAGTGCTTAAAATTAAAAAAATACAGATTGACTTGGCTTTTCATTTTTATATTGTTACGGTAATAATTTAAGTAACATGAAATAAGGGTCGTAGCTCGGTATAACAAAACATTTATTAACAATTAATTACAACTAAAATTATTTTGGTCACTTACAGACAATTCAGACTACATGACACTCTGACTAGATGGTACGCTAACGTTCGGCTTGTCGCGTATTTATAGGGGTTTTGTTCCCGGGGTTGCCTTGACATTTGTCTTCGGATTTGCACACGGCACGACATTTAGCTTAATGTGTACACAAATGAGTCATACGCCTTGACATTTAGATTTGCACATGGGTATTACATAAATGCAAGTGAATCATACTTATGTTTATATTTCGCAGCTGCACATTCGTTGGTGGTCTTCTCATCCTAGTTACAATATAGGTATAGAAAAAAAACAAGTGACAATGACAGTGACATTTGCAAGTCTTCTTTTGTTTTTTTGTGAACGAAACCTATTTTGATGTTATTTCTTCTATTCCCTTATCTTAGCGGGAAGAAATCGAAAGCCGTTTTGAATTTGATCATGTTTTGTTTTTGTTTTTTTTGGTTGCCTTTTTGCAATTAAAGAATAATAATTTTTTGACATTTTTAAGAAGTACGTTATCTTTCGAATCGGAATTAAAAATGACAAAATACCAAAAAACAAGTGACATTGACAGTTAAATTTTGTGACATTTAGTTTTATTTTGTTTTTTTGAGAAAACAAAAAAGAAAATTAATGCAGAACCTAAGGTAATTCCGATGTTTTTTTTTTTAACAATTTTTAATGTGATCGTATTTTTTTTTTTGTACAATTGAAGTATGATTTTTTGAATTTTTTAATAAAATTTTTGTTCATCGAGTTGGAGTTAAAAAAAAAGACAAATGACAATGACAGTTATATTTTGTGACACTCACGGTTTTATTTTGTTTTTCTGAAAAATGCGTATTTTTTTATCACTTATTACATTACAAAACTTGTGATAATTTCGATGTTTTTTTTTTCTTTTCCTTTACCTTGAGGAAAAAATCGTAAATTGTTTTCAAATTGATCGTGTTTTGTTTTTTTTTTTTTGTAATTTGTTTGTGAAATTAAAGGATAACATTTTCTTGGATATTTTTGATAAAAACATTTATTCCTCGCGTTCTAAATTAAACA
The DNA here is from genome assembly GCA_958336345.1 of Dorcus parallelipipedus. Taxonomy (NCBI): domain Eukaryota; kingdom Metazoa; phylum Arthropoda; class Insecta; order Coleoptera; family Lucanidae; genus Dorcus; species Dorcus parallelipipedus. The sequence continues at coordinate 4,664,104 of OY284478.1, read as the reverse complement.
AAAAAAAAAAACAATGACAATAGAGCGTAGGGGCGAAGGGGTTAAATTTAAAGGGTTGTTAAGTTTTGTTAGCGCAATAATAGCCAATCATAAGACTCTGTTTTGAATTTTAACGTATCCTCAAATTTTAACAGCTTGTTAATAAGTTAGAGAATACGCCATAATGACAGTTAAATCTTTTGATATTGTTACGGTAATCTTTGAAGTAACATGAAATTAGGGACGTAGCTTAATATAACAAAACATTTATTATTAACTAATTAATTAACAATGATTACAATTTACTTACATCGTGTATATTGGGGCACTAAAAGACAACTAGTCTACATGACACTCTGAAGAGATTGGTTCTAATACTCTTCATAGCGTTTGCTCTAGCGGCTTTTTATAGGGGTTTTGTGACGTCAATTGTTGCCTTGAAGTTTGTACATACATGTAATTCCTGTAGATGAATCATAGTTTTTGCACACGACCCTCTGTGCAGGTGGTCCGTTTCCTGCAGCTGCATCTCGGATGAGTCATACGTTACATAATTTCGACGAAGGCAACTTTTGTTTATGTTATCTCTCCATGTTTACGTTATGGCCGACTGCATTTTCGCTGTACATCTTTGTTGGTGCTCTTATCCTAGTTACAATATTTATAGTTTTATTTTGTTTTTTGTTTTTTACTGAGACGCCAATATATTTTTCTGAAAGCAAAATGTGCACTATTTATTTTATTTTAAAAAAAAACTGAACGTGTTGCCTCTCTTGTAATTTTAAGGGATCACGATATAAAAAAGATCATTAAAAACCAAACCATGTAAATATTCAAACCAATAAAAAAAATAAGCAGGAGAAAATTAATACAAATACCAAAATAAAATGAAAAAAAAAAAAGATATTTCAGAAGAAATGTGTAAAATTATGCAAAAATTAATAAATACTGACTCGAAAATGTTTGGAGAAAAAAAAGTTTGACGTAGATAACAGAAAAAATATGAATGACATGGGAAACCTAAATTAAAAAAAAAAAAAAAACAAAGTGAAGAGGGTGCTCAAAAAGAATGTGGGTTGAAAAAATGTTAGTAGTATTAGATACTAATTAATAAAAACAGCAGGAGAATTTCATCAAAGAAAAAACAAACAAACTGGAACCTTCTACAGTGAAATCACAAATGATTTCAACCCACGTGACCCCGCCGTATAGGCAACACATTGTGCTCTGTTGGTAACAATGCAGTGCTGTATGTTAAATCGTTCGAGAATGTAATGCTTGCGATTTGCGAAGGCATCACCATCTGAGAATGCTTGGTTAAAGTGGTTAAATACAACAGAACACCTACAGTCACGAAAGTCAGTGACAAATCCACTCTAATTTGAAACAGTAACCTCACTTTTTTCAGTGTTGCCACTTCTAGAAAACAAAACCTAATTCCAATTGGTCACGTGGGTTGAAGTAATTTATGATTTCCCTGTATACTGAAAGCTAACTTGATTCCTGAAGAATCTATCAAAAACAGCGAAAATTTGAAAGTTCTGCTATTTTTATTTTAAGCTGTCCGTGACAAATTGTTATAAGTACAAACTTTATTCGGATAAGAGTCCAATTTAATTATTAATAAAAAAAATATATAGCTTATAAAATGGAAAACAAACCACACACGAATTAAATTGTACGTTTCTGGTTGCCTCTTTTCATTCACTTTCAGAAAATGCAAAAGTATACATTTATAAAAGAGAAAAGTTCTCGTCAAAGCAAACAACTCTTTCCTTTACATTTTTTAATATTCCTAATAATAAAAAGTTATAGCTTTTACAATTAAAAAAAGATCAACCACCTGTATACATTACAAATATTAAAAAAAACCATCACAAAAAATTGGCTTGCGTTGCTATAAAGTTTTCAACACACCATCTATTGAAAAAAGCAGAAAGTTCGTTTTTCGTTTGTTTTAATTTATAAATCTACTTGTGTATTGTTGACTTTTGTTTTAATTTATTATTTTTAATTTACTTAATTTAATTGTGCTGTAAAATCGATTGTCTTTTATTGAAAATTTTATTATTTCGTATATTTTGAAAATTTTGTAACTTCATTTTCTTTGCTTCCTTGTCGTTCTTTCGAGTTTTCTAAAAAAATTATTAATCTATTAAATTTTGTTGTAAAATCGATCTTCTTTATTTTTATTATTGTTGATAATTGTTATCGATATTGTTATTATTATTATTATTAATTTCGAAGCTTTTTCTTCTTTTCCTTTATCTTGATAAGAAAATCAAATGTTGCTTTTGAAATTGATCGTGTTTTATTTTTTATTTATTTATTTTTGTGCACTTAAAGAACATTAAAAAAAAAAACATCATTTCTCATTGTCTTCATAAGAGAAGAGCTCTGCGTCATAAATAAAACGCGTTCGGCGTTGCACCATCGTCAGACATAAAAGCATACATAATTCCATCCTTTTTCTTATTCACCGTTGACAAAGAAACAATACTAAAATATTTGTCGATTGATGAAGCAGAGCTTCCGCGAATTTGATAATAATTCTTCGCGTTGAAAATTAAAAAAAAAACGTATTGCAGAAAAAACTTTGGATTCTTGTTCCTGCTTTATCTTATTGCCAACTGTAAAATACTATTTTTTAACGTAAACATAGACTGCAGTATAAATCAGATCTATAATTGGGAATGATTGATACCCATAAGATTTTTTTTAATAGTTAAAGGGAATGGGAATTCTCGCGTTGACATCCCCCGTGATAAATAAATGAAGATGAACCGGCGAAATAATACTTTTTAAAAACGTTAACTACCTAAATCATTTGCGGGGCTTGCAAATATCAAATCCGCTCGCCAACTATAATAAATATAGTAGGCGAAAAAGAGGAAAATATCGTCTTCCGCCCGTGAAAAACGCGCCATGGAAGGGCGATAAAATAAATGGTGCATAAATTCTCAAGGTACATAAAGATAAAAATGAATATTAGCGCTATTTATTACGTTTTTCGAGTGCGGCGCTTTATTCGCTTTTAAATATTAGGTAATGCGTATAAATTTGTGGCCCTTTTTCATTTAGCCGGGCGCGATTCTTCATCCCCGGCAATTTCTTTATTGGACTAAACGCTTCTTCCTTTCTTTCCCTTACACTTTTTTTTTCATCGTAATCCTAATGCATAAATTATATTTAAGACTGGATTAAGCCGGTGTTAAAAAATTTAATCTCAAGCAGCGTTTTATGTAGATTAAACTGTCACGATTTTAATCATTCCGGACCTGTTTGTATCGTATGTACGTACACTAGTGGGATTGTTTTCAGAAAATGTACCTTCAAGTTTTTCGTACGTGATTTTTAACTTATTTTGCATTTAGCCCATCTCTTTCATGTAAAAGTATCTGAATGAAAAGCAATAAAATTGTTCGAATATGACCCTTTTGGTAAACTTCCATAGTGCCAGGCGGTCACGCCGGTCGTCCGAATACTTTTAAGCACCAGTATACATGTACCTATTTTATATACATACACAAACATTTTGAAATTAGCGCGTTATAAGCAGTGGGCGGAGCTTGGCATTGTAATGACGCATGACGAACCTAGAGCGTAGTTTTTGAACGCAACCCTTGTATTCGTTTTCCCTTATTCGAAGCAAAAAAAAAAAAATTCCCAACAAAAAAAAACTTATTTTTAACTGAAGGAGTGAGTGATCACGAACAGGCCAGAATTAGGGCTCGCATTATGGCCCGGATCTGCTCGTTATTGTACGAAAGTTTCGAGTGGAACGTGCTCGTTTATTTAATGATCAGGGAAATTATGAAAGTTAGATTGGACTAATTATTAGATTCGCACTATCACGTGGGTTTTTTTTTCGGAAAGGCTGATTATTATTCTTTTTCGTAAAAATTACATTCAAGTCCAAGTTCTGCCAATCGGTTCATCTCATCTGGATCTCTAACGGTATTTTTTATGAGACTTAAAAATTTAACGTAAAACAAAAAAATCTGCTGTCAATAAAATTTCAACAAAATTTTAAAAAGAATTTGAAAGCTCTTACAAATTATACCTATGTACTTACTGTATAAATATATAATATGTAGGTACTGAAAATTGTATAACAATAGTAACAACAATTGCAAACACTGACAAGGTCAATGTACAGGGTTTCTTTTTATATTCCATAGCCCTACCTACAGGCTTTATTTTTAGAGTTAAAAAAACATTAAATCCAAAAGTTTTAGGGTTTTATACGTATTATCTTTTAAAGTTATCACGCGTCGCAAAGTACAAAATAAATGCACTCTTTGTTTCTTTTTTAATGGAACACCCTATACAGGTTGTCTCATAAATAAAGGGCCATACGGCAGCAGTGGAATGGTGATCATATATAAAATCTTTCGTTCCTCTATCAAAATTACGAAAACGGCATCGTTTGGGAGATATATTAAAGCATAACACTAAATACGTGACCTGCGCAAATTTTCGTCGCCGTATGGAGGCATTTCGAACACTTGTTGGAAACATCGCGGTATCTTTTATAAGTTGTCACCAAATTTAAATTTAATTTACTTGCCTCTTACTTACCCCTGACAGATGACAAGCTTCTGCTGACGAAACGTATCAGCTGTTCCCCGGTCTAGCAACAGTGAAGAATGCGTTACCTGTTTCCTAACCTTTTGTTTCTATTTTGGCTTCAATTGTTACGGTTCGCTTTCGCTTTAACGATTTTATTTTAAGGAATGTTAATATTTTGTCTTCATTCAATGGTCTATTTGATAACAAACTCTAAAGTTCTGTTTTGGCTTCACCGATCGCTCTATTCTGAATTCAATCTAAAAGGGTTACCTTTTTGTTTCCTTTCTCGTGCGTGTAATTTCGGTTTTGGAACAAAAGGAAACGTGTTAGCGTTTGTTTGTTTGTTGATTCGAAAATAAAAACTAATATTAAAATCGCCATCTTAGTGTTCGTGACATTCCTGAGTGTAGGCCATTTTCGTTTGCTGTAGAAGCTAATTTATGTGATTTGTGCCAAATTCGACCACCTAGCAGTTAATGGGGATTTTGTACACTCAAGAAAGTTGATTGGAATATCGCCAAGGCTTAAGTAGCAGATAAAACTCACGTCACGAACTCCAACTTCAATCACACAAACAAATGGATGTGTCACAGGTTTCAATAGGTCCTTATTTTTAAACAAGGGCACGTTGTAACGTTGTACGGGGCAGTTTCACGTTGTACGGGGCAGTTTCACGTTGTATGAGGCAGTTTCACGTCATTCGGAGCAGTTTCACGTTATACGAGGCAAATTATGTATGTATGTAATACATAATTTGTATGTATGTAATACATAATTTGCCTCGTATAACGTGAAACTGCTCCGAATGACGTGAAACTGCCTCATACAACGTGAAACTGCCCCGTACAACGTGAAACTGCCCTGTACAACGTTACAACGTGCCCTTGTTTAAAAACAAGGACCTATTGAAACCTGTGACACATCCATTTGTTTGTGTGATTGAAGTTGGAGTTCGTGACGTGAGTTTTATCTGCTACTTAAGCCTTGGCGATATTCCAATCAACTTTCTTGAGTGTACAAAATCCAAAGCGCAAGAACTCCGATAATTTCACAACACACGTAAAACACGTTAACACTCAAGCAAGGTCTGAACACAAAAGGACGATAGAGACGACTTGAAGATGAATCAACGGCGTTACCAGAAGGCTGTCACGTGGTGTGCCACACGAATGAGCTTCGAGCAGTAAAGAGGAGGGATACAAGATTGCCAACTATGTCGACAGCGGGTCAGATATCGTCTAGACTCCGCGTTTTCTTTGGCGGGAGATTTGAACGTAACAAAGTAAAGACATAACTATCGGAGTCCAATGATCCCGTGTTATTATGTCGAGCAGGTCAGTTTTACTATTCGAATAGCGTTCGCTTTGAATCGCATCTCTAACCAATGACGCATAGAATTTATAAGCAAACAGGACTGTATTCCGTAATTACCATAACAAGCCATTTTCAAGCCAACGGCGTTACCAGAGGGCTGTCACGTGGTGTACCACACGAATGAGCTTCGAGCAGTAAAGAGGAGGGATACAAGATTGCCAACTATGTCGACAGCGGGTCAGATATCGTCTAGACTCCGCGTTTTCTTTGGCGGGAGATTTGAACGTAACAAAGTAAAGACATAACTATCGGAGTCCAATGATCCCGTGTTATTATGTCGAGCAGGTCGGTTTTACTATTCGAATAGCGTTCGCTTTGAATCGCATCTCTAACCAATGACGCATAGAATTTATAAGCAAACAGGACTGTATTCCGTAATTACCATAACAAGCCATTTTCAAGCCAACGGCGTTACCAGAGGGCTGTCACGTGGTGTACCACACGAATGAGCTTCGAGCAGTAAAGAGGAGGGATACAAGATTGCCAACTATGTCGACAGCGGGTCAGATATCGTCTAGACTCCGCGTTTTCTTTGGCGGGAGATTTGAACGTAACAAAGTAAAGACATAACTATCGGAGTCCAATGATCCCGTGTTATTATGTCGAGCAGGTCGGTTTTACTATTCGAATAGCGTTCGCTTTGAATCGCATCTCTAACCAATGACGCATAGAATTTATAAGCAAACAGTATTCCGTAATTACCATAACAAACCATTTTCATTTACATTCGCAGACACTTTACTTCAACATTTTTTTTGCTCATTTCAGAAATTCGTTTATATGATATGTTGACATTTGTTTCAATAAATTAATAATTAATATTAAGAATCTGTTACTACATTCAGAAATAAATTTAAAAACAAAAAATGTAAAAAAAAGTATTAAAATAAATAAAATTAAAGAAAACAGAAACGGAAGACGGACGATTCAGTAAATTACTAATTTAGGTTTAATTTAAAAAAAAGACAATTTGAAAAGAATCGTGACAAAACAAAAGAAAACAAAATAACAAAAATTCCGAAGCAAATTAAAAAAAAAACAAAAGAATAGATTTTACAACACAATTTGTAATAGAAATTCAAAACTAAGTACATAATCAAATCAAAAAAAGACTTAATCGATTTAACAACATAACTTTAAAAAAGTAAATAAAAAGAACGATGAGAAAGCAAAGAAAATGATAAAATTTAAAAAATAATAAAAGCAAAAGACAATCAACTTTACAACACAATTCAGTAGATTAATATATTTTTTTAAAAACTGTTTGAAAAAGGTGACGAAACAAAGAAAACAAATGTAAAATGTTTAAAAAAGATATACAAACATTAAAAAAATAATAATAAAAACAAAAGACACAACAAAGCACAATTCATAGATTCATAAACTATAACAGAAATGACTGACTCAATGTTCAATGGATGGTGGTTTTTGATATGTCTAACAATAAAACGTGTTGGTACCGTTCAAAATATAAACAAAAACCCTGTACATGTGTACATATATATACAGGGCGCTTGGAAAAATGTGCAATATTACAATAATGAACAAATCGTCGCGTGAATGAATTTAAAACGAAGTTTATTTTAATTTTCCTCCTTTTTGCATTTAACTATCAAAAGTGATTCTTCCTCGCCCGCTGCTATTTTGAATTAACGTCACCGACTATCGTCGGCAAGTAGGTACAGAAGTTCATTAATTTTCCTTACACCGCGTTAATTAATTCTGCGGGTTAGCTTGATCAAACATTTGTGTTCGCCGAAACCCGATTCAGGTTGACTTTTGCGATAATAACAAGTCGATACGTCGACCGCAAAGGCCCCGGCCGTTAAAACAGAACCGCAATTTTCTTTCGACCGAAAAAAAAAACGCGCGCGGTTCAAAGGCCTCCTCCTGACCTAACGTGAAGTTAAAAAAAAAAAACAGAATTTAAAATGCATTGGATTTTGCGCCTGAAATTACAGCGCGGGCGAGGAAGCAATTTCAGATTTAATTACAGCAAATATCATGTCATAGAAAATCGCGTTGGCTCCCCTGATTTATTAATTATTTATTTGTTTAACGCACGCGATCCATGTTTCAAGACATTTCCCTGGATATACCCAGCTAATACTTATTTGTTATTATAAGCTCAAGAAATACAATACGATTAAAAAAATGTTGTCTGGTTTTGTCATGAAATTGGATTTAAAAAAACTGTGTTGTCAGCACCGGTAACAGAATGGCCAATAGTCTGAATGTTTTGCTTAAACAATCACTATTTCAGAAATTCGTTTATATGATATGTTGACATATGTTGACGATCCTATACATTTGTATTATGTCTCTTGGAAAATAAATAAACTAAACTAAACTAAACTATGAAGGCACTAGAAGCAGGCAATTAAAATTTCACTAAAAACAAATGCCGAAAAATCCTACTTACAATTTCAGGAAGCATCTCAGAAAGCAAACTAAAGATGTTAAGTGTTTAATAAAGAAACAAAATACCATTAAAGACAAAACAGAAAAACTAGAATTTTATTTTTTGTACAAAAAAAGTTAATGACGATCGATTCCTGTTTGTTTTTTTGAACAAGAAAATAAAATTCCAGATTTTTTCAATCTTTAATCGAGAAAACAAAAACAAAAAAAATTAAAGATATTTTAACATTTTGCGAATATCGCCGATTATTTTATGACAAATGTCAACACTAAATGACAGAGTCATTGAGTTTTTTTTTAAGATTTTGTTTCTCATTTCGCGCCCTCTGTTAATGTTTACGTAAACGAAATGCGTCAAAATATCTCATTTGTAGGTTAGAAATGTAAAAAAAAGTACTTACTTTGGAAAAAAAATTGACATTTTGTTTCTCATTTGGCGCCCTCCGAGGGGTAGGACATCTCTTAAATAAGTGTACGAAGAGTTAAATATATATTTAAAAATAAATTTAAATCTACTTAATTATTTTTGCAATTTAAAATACGTTAATTACGGTATAAATATGTATAAGTACCTTAAATTAAATTAATTAACAGTAAATACTAGTAAATACGAATAAATACCATTCAAATAATAATAAATAATTTTAAGTTTTTGTTAAATACCATTAAGTTGAATTAAATACTAATAAATCCTTGCAATATGAATAACTGCAGTAACTTCAACGTGCCAAAATTTAATGATCACGAAGAAATTAAAAGTACATATAAGGAATAGGAAAAAACACAGAAGAAATTAAAGCTATAGAAGGAATAGAAAAACTCATATTCCAAAGATTTTTATAAAGAAGTACTTAGGGACTTTTTTATCTAAAAGAAAAAGAAAAAACTAATTTATTCCATTTTAAAAATTTAATTTATTTTCGACCCTTTTTTTGATAAAAAAATAGGATATTTGTCTGAAATGTTTTAATTTCTGGAATTAAAACTGACGTTTTGATTAACTGTGACGACCAAATTTTAATACTCGCGACTGTACATACGTAAAACAAACAAATTCATGTACTTTAGTCTAGTAAAATTAAACGCTAAATGAGTATTCTTCCTGTATTACACTTAATTCAGTTAATCACAGACATACATTTTCTTTGCACCACCTACTCCAATCTGATTGTTTTTCTATCACAAGATTTAGACATTCTGAGAAAATTTGTATGAATAATTTACCTGATTCTGATGGATTCTTAAATTCGACGGATTTTTTTGAATGCAAGATTACCTGTAGTAACAAAATAGAACAAGGGGATGGTAATTCGTGCGTAATTTTGAAATTCCCAAGAAATGCAAATTACTGATATATTCTAGAAGCCAGAGAAAAATTCGATCGCTAGTAAATTGTGCTTCAATACAGAAACATTTTTTATGTAAGTGCAAAAGAAGTAATTTATAAAGTATGAGTAAGTAGCTATCTTCTTTTTGAGAATTTGGCGATATTGGATATACCAAAATTCCCATTACATATTATTACAGAATTTTATTAGTTTAAACTGTTATATCGAGATTAATGCTCATTGTTATTGTTTTATGCTTTACGTAGAGACAGCAATAGGGCTTATTTTTTTAATTCAGCATTGTGTTGTGATGGATGCGGACAGTGCTGAAAGTGATTGGATTTCTGTCCAATCACTTTCACCTCTGTTAGATTATAATGAATTTTATATGTATAGGAATTTAGTGATAGTTTGATGAAAGAGTTGAACGCCATTCAACCTAAAAATATTATTGAATCATCAAGTGAAGGTTCATCATCGGAAGAAGAATTAATAGTATTGTACAAATTAATCAAAAAAACATTAAAAAATTTAGTTCAACTAGAATTCTTTCCATTTTTTCTTTTTTTAAGTTATGTCAAAATAAAAACGATGAAATAACATAAAAACGAACACAAGTTTGAAATTACAGTTCCCCACCCAAAATATCAGCTACAGGAACCAAGCAGATCCACCAATTTCTAAAAAGATGGAAAGAATTGATTTACTTTTGAGTCTATTACATTTCTGTTGAATTTAAAGACGTAATCTGATGCTTCATAAGAATTAAAAAACAGGCCCTAAAGAATAACTCTCTAAGTTGGTTGCTTCAAACTGACAAGCCAAGATTAAAAAGTTGCAGATTGTACTGAGTGTCCCAGCCAAGATTTTAACCCCTTATACCTTCGTTGTTTATGGATAGAAAAAAGCAAAATTTGGTAAGAATATAAATATTGATTACTGATGAATCTTTCTGCTACGTCAAATCTCTTGTGAATGCAAAATGTTATTTTTAAAAAGCTTTCTGTTGTTACAGAGTTGATGTTATTATACAAACACGATTATAAAAGAATCTAACTTGTGAAATAATAGTAGCAGTAATTAATTTATTTTCGGTAATATTAAAGATAAAAGTGTTCAAAATCTTAACATTTGTTCACATTTTTCTGCAATTCATAAAGAAAAAACCGTTTAAAAATAATACATTTTTATTGCAATGATGTTTGATGATACTGAAAGAATATTTAGTTTCTTAGTTTTTAATAACGGTAACTGCCAAATTTTAGCAAATTTCATCAATAAATAACAAAGACATTAGGGGTGAAAGTCTTGGCTGGGACACGTTGTATAATGCAGCAAAAATTTTTGAATTCAGATTTCACGCTTTGCAGTTCAGTTCTGCTTGGCGCGAAATGAATTTGTGCCAAATTTGACATCGAAAGTCTTCAAGGTGGCGAAATAATTGCAAGAAGAAATAAATCTGTGTGAGCAAAGTGATTTTCCTTTTGGATTTAAGGGGGGTTTACCAAATTCCAACATCCTTGGAAGAAAACGAAAATTGCGGAAAATTACTAATTATCCTAAATTATTCCAGTAGAGTTGTAAAACGTTAACACCCTTTATCTATTGAATAAAAAAGAAAACAGTTAAGTTATGTTCTAATATAGGTGGAGCATTATTTGAATAGTCATATTTTATTTGTATTTTGATCAATAAATAGATGACGCTAACGTCATAACTCTACTGAAATATTTATCAGTGATTTTCCGTAATTCTATTTTTCTTTCAAGAAGCATTTTATCTTACTAAAATTGTCTCCTAAATTTAAAAGAAAGAACTTTTGCCTGCACGGATTTATTTCTTATCGCATTAATTCCACCTTGAACACCTGGACGTCAAATTTGGCATAAATTCATTTCGCGCCAAGCACCACGATTTAATTCAGGGACACTGTGTATATACAAAGATATATCTAAAACAATAAAAATGTATTTTTTCTTTTTTTATATCGTTACACTTTACTTTTTTTAAGTTTTCGCATTAAAGGTACCTAAGAAAAATTATTTTCAAAGGAATGCATTATGTTAATTAACTGTTATAGTACTTATTTATTATTTTTAAACATTTTAAATATTTTTGAATATTTGAATAAATGTAAATTAATATAATTCTTAAAATACAATCAAATAAATGCATAAATACTTCAAAATTATGTTAAATACTTAATAAATAGTTTTAAATATACTGAAATATTTTAAATATGACAAAATACTTTAAATAAAATAAAATATTTTAAATGCAATTAAATCTTGTGTATTTATAAATAGGTGCACAAAATCCGAACGATGTCCTTCCCCTCGGCGCCCTCTATTGAAGACTACGTAAACGAGATCTGTCAAAACCTCTCACCTGCAGGTTAAAAATGTCAAAAAATTTCCCTGAAGGAAAAACATACTTTTAATTTTCAAGAAAAAAGAATAGTATATTGATTTATAAGTTTAGAAAAGTGATACTTTTCCAGTGAGTGTAAATGTTTGAATGCACAAGTGAGCGTAGCTCACGAGTGGATCAAACTTACACGAACATGGAAATTCACTTTTCTAACGTGTAGATCATGCTATTTTTTCGTGTAGTTGACGAAAATAACGCTAACATTATGAGAGTGTCGAGGAATAATAATATATCACGGTATGTCAAGCATTTGTTGACATAGTAACAAAACATCAATCAATCAAACTTCGACCTATGAAACGTCAACATAATAAATAAAATGAATGAAAAAAAGTGTTGCTAACTGAAATCGTGAAGAAAAGTGTTGCTAACGAGACAAGTCCCACTTTTCTTCACGATTTTTGATTAAACATCTAAATTAAACGTCTAATTATATATATAAATATATACAGGCTGTTTCAAATTCGACCCTCACCATTGGGATCTCCCTTATTTGAAGAGATAGACGGTAGGTTTAAATTTGGCAAAGTTGCTAAATTTTATGAGCAGTAATAATCCGCAGAGAAATAACTACTATGTTAACTCTTATCGAAATAATTTTTGTAAAAAATGAAAAATTGTCATGTTCTTATTTTTCCTCTATCTTCTTTATTTGAAGAGATATCAAAAAAATAAAAGTACTTTCTTAAGACACTTTTGAATTCTCTAGACACTGATGAATACCATTTTGCTATAAAATGTTTCGACAAATTGATATCATCATCAAGTTCATTTTTTCTTATGGGCGCCATATTGAAATTTGGTCGCAAAATAATCTACTCTTTCTGCTGATTACGCCAATATAGTACATGTTATCAAAATTATTTAAAATAAACATTGTGTCACTTTTCTGTCAACTACACGAAAAAACATTTTTTGGCATTTCATTTCCCATTTGGCGTCCTCTATTGATGATTACGTAAAAGGGATGTAAAATTCTCGTTTGCAGGTTGAAAAAAAGAAAAACATTTTTTGACATTTTATTTCTCACAGAGCGCCCTCTTTTGATAATCACGTAAGCGCGATCTGTAAAAACATTGACATTCTGTTTCTAATTTAGCGCCCTCTATTGATGTTTACGTAAACGAGATGTGTCAAAATCTCTTATTGTAGGTTAGAAATTGTCAACAAATTTTCCGACAGGAAAATACTTAATTTTTTTTTTTAATCTCATTTGGCGCTTTCAATTTTCAAAAAAATAATGTTGACATTTTGTTTCTCATTTGGCGCCCTCTATTAAATATTACGCAAACGAGATGAGTTGAAACTTCTTATTTGTATTTTAAAATTGTCAAAAAGTTCTCCGGAAGGAGAAAAGACTTACAGTTTTGAAAAAGAAAACATTTTTGACATTTCATTTATCATCTGACGCCCACTTTTGATGATTACGTAAACGAGATGTGACAAAACCTCTCATTTGCAGGTTAAAAACGTCCAAAAGTTTCGTTTCTCATTTGGCGCCCTCTACTGATGACTACGTAAAAGGAATGTGTCAAAACTCTCATTTGCAGGTTGAAAGTAAAAACATTTCTTGATATATTGTTAAATACAGTACCGGAATCCATATGCTTAATATGTAAGACAAAGAAATCACGTTCTTGCACTAAAATGACCGACTTTTCTTTCCGGTAAGTTTAATCAAACTTAACGCATGTCAAATAAAATGCCCAAGTGTGTCGTTGTTAGCGTTAGACATTTAAATTTCCCGCCAATATTTTGCACTAAAATGGCGGCTGATTGCAGTACCGTAATTATTTAGTGACGGTAATATTGTTTTTCACTGGGCGCCCTCTTTTGATGAAGGGTTGTGGGAAGGAAAATAATTATAATTTTGAAGAAGAAAAAATATTTTTTGATATTTTGACTCTCATTTCGCGCCCTCTATTAATGATTATGTAAGGAGATGTGTTGATTGATGTTGATTGTTTTCTTTGTTTTAATTAAATCAGTAGTTTCAAAATAAATGTTGTCTATAGCGTTTTTTGGCTTACTTGGCAAATCACTTGGAATTTGGCAATTATTTCTATTTATAAAAATTATACCTTGAATGGTTTGGTTAAAATTATATTCAAGTGAAATCACTAGATTTGTCACTAAGCCAGTCATGAAAGCACTAAATTTTCAACAGGTCTGAATTCACTGAAACTTGTCTGAAATTTCAACAGAAAGTTATCAGATCTAGTGTCAAAAGTCACTAAATTGGCAACACTGATCGCTTATACTTTTCGATTAGAATTTGACGTTTAACCTTCTAAGGTTATATTTACTGCATTTTCCGACTTTTCCTCGTTTAGAAAATAATTTTCAACATTTTTCATAATTTGAATAAAAATTCAATTTCCGTAGCAATAACATGTTGTTTAAAAAAAAACCAACCTCAATTGTAGAAAAAAAAAATTTCGTAATAAACGCAGAAAACGATAGTCGATAATTGTGCTTTCTTTTTGAGAGTTAAATTAGTATCATTAATAAAAAAAATCCGAAACTCCTTTGCCTATCACACGCAAACCTGCGGACGATATACAGGGTGAACATTAAATACTCCGATAAAAATTAAGAACCACCCTTAGAACCAAAGTATATTCGTTTATCACGCGTTGAACTTGCGGACGACATACAGGGCGATCCTTAAATACTCTAACAAAATTAAGAACTATCCTCAGAACCGAAACATATTTGCCTAGCACACGCAAACTCGCAGACTTGCGTACAGGGTGATTCTTATTTTTACGGTTCAAAAATTTTAAATGTTTTATTGCTTGTTTTGATCGTTTTAAAGACCGCCTATTTTGATAAATCTTACCTGTACAGTGTACACGAAGGAAGTCTCAATTTATTATTAATTTATTATTATTATTAGTATTCTTATCTTATCATTAAAAGTCGTGATTAAAATAAACAAGAAACGATGCAGCTTCATGTCAATTTAATGATGATGAGAGAGTGATGGACGAGCGTTGCCATGGGAAATAAACACGTTGTCAAATTAATCATAAGAAGAGAATACGGGCCAATGTCATAGTAAACTAGATATAACTTTTTTTTCAGGATCGCGATCGTAGTGATTCTTTCTTCGTCCTTTTTATTCCACTGCATCAATTAATGCAACAAATATGTTGTAATTAAATTTGATATTGTGTTATTTGATGTCCTAGTAGAAAACTGCGTTGGCTTCTCAATTTATTATGTATTTATTTATGCACGCATAGTTTTTTTTAGGCCCCCTAAGAGAATACCTACATACCATACGTTTGAAGAAGATTTTAGAATAGGCAACCAATCAATCAAAACAGAAATACCTTCGCGTTTTCATGATGCACTGAAAGCACGCGGAAGTAGAATGTGTTGCCTATTTTCGGATTTTAAGGGGACCATCTATATGTAATTTTAAGTACGCAAATATTTAAACCATTCGATTCTTTCTTCTGTTTTCCGCGCAGGTTTTCGTTCGGATGCCGCCGCGCCGGGGCGGGCGGGCGGGGGGGTTGAATAAGTCATTTTTCAGGGACGTCACGCTCGCATTACGTATTATTAATAGTAATACGATGCTTTAGCGGAATTAGGGGGAGCAAGTCAGCAAGCTTGGGGAAACGTGGCGTGAATAGAGCGAGTTCATCAAATATTCAACCTGCAGCCCTTATCGAGTTAGATGAAATATGCACCGGGCTTGCTTGTGCTCTGGTGTTGGGGGTTGGCGGGAATGCAATTAACAGGGTGTATGGAAATTTTTGTGCACGGCTCAATTGAATTTTCCACGTCGTTATTACGTATTAGCTCACAACAAATTTATTATTTATTTAACCGATAAGAATTGCAAGTTCAATTTATATTGTTACGACAAATGTGAATTGACCAATTAAATTTATAAATTTCTATTAGATACTTGTACATATTGTTACGGTAATATTTGGAGTAACATGAAATTAGGGACGTAGCTTAATATAACAAAACATTTATTATCAACAAATTAACTAACAGTCATTACAACTTACATTTTGTGTATTGGGGCACTAAAAAGACAACTAGTCTACATGACACTCTGAAGAGATTTCTTCTAATACTAATTCTAGCGTAAGCTCTATCGGCTTTTTATAGGGGTTTTGTTTCCGGGGTGTGACGTCAATTGTTGCCTTGAAATGTGACGCTGGATTTGTGCCTGTAGACGAATCATAGTTTTTGCACACGACCCTCTGTGCAGGTGGTCTGTCTTCCGCACTTCGGGTGAGTCATACGTTACATAATTTCAACGAAGGCGGCTTTTGTTTATGTTATCGCTCCATGTTTACGTTATGCCCGACTGCATTTCCGCTGCACGTCCTTGCTGGTGCTCTTATCCTAGTTGTATATTAATTGGTTTTTTTTTTTTTTAATAATAATCAACCGTTTATATGCAAATCTAAAAATGCAGCAATAAACAAACACAGGCGAATGTTTTTCTTGCTTGGTCGAAAGCACAAACACTTAATAAATTGATTACAGATGTTTTTATTGTAAGGGTGGAATTTGAGTATATTCGGTACGTGCCGGAGGAGAGCAATCAACATGTGAAAAGTAAACAGGGAGATCCTTCAACCCTCCAGGAATACGCGGCGCGGCCACCCAAATTTAACGCGGCCGATAAAACGCGAAAGGGCATCCTGGGGTCGACGCAGAATTATTGCTTTTGTGATTAACCGGGGCAGCAAATTAATGTTTCGTTTTTGTGGAAAATTAAATTTTCCAACGAGCAGATATAATCGCCGCTTATTGGTGAACTTTTCGGCAAGCCGACTGTATTAAGGCAACCAATTAACTTTTAAAATGGCATTAAGGAACACGACCGAATCAGATCTTTAGTTTAGGTTTAAACGATAATGACTTGCTCGCTTGAAATTTTAATCATCTGGAAATTTGGCGTTAACAACTTTATTGTGAGAATTTAATTGTGTCTGACGATAAAATCCATAATACCCTATAATTTCGCAAATTCAAAATCAATATGCAAAGTACGTTCATTTTATGGATAAAATTTTTGCATCTGTGACAACAACATATTTTAGTGGTTTGTTACTTATTCAACTCCACTTCAACATTTTTCAATTTTGTATGCAATGTTTTTCTGAGGCTTTTCACAGGGTTATAGATTCTTTTAATTAAGAAAGATTTGTTTGAAAAATTTTGTGTACGTGTAATTTTTTTTTATTTATAGAAATACCAAGATTTTTAAATAAATTGTTTACGATCTTTGCGAATCGTCTATAATTTACTCGTTAACTGAATATTTTCTAATTAATTTTCTTCAGTCGGTTTAAATACCTCGACTACGATCTTTGCGAATCGTCGTCAAAATATTCTTTGATTGAATTAAATTTTTCTTCATTTTATAAAAACCTGTTCAATAGGTTTGAATGCCTTAACCATGATCTTTGCGAATCGTTTTTAAATAAGCATTCATTAATTGATGCAGCTTTTTGTTGAGTGTCAGATGTTGCTGTCAATTACTTGTCACAATTTCAATTTATATACGTATAGTCTTTCTACAAAATTATCTGTTCTTTTATATACTGTGACATCCTTGAAATTAAATTCAGTTGGGATATGTTGAAATAATTTTTTTTTTAAAACTATAACTGTTATAAACCTTAAAAAAATTCGTGTAACGGAACGAAGAACTATTGAAAGGAATGAAGGAAAGTAAATGAAATATTGTCGACATGAGAGGCACATTTTCTAATCGTGAAAGGTTTCTTTACAACTCTCATAAATATTTTTCACCATGTCGACCACCATCTTTAGGGCAACCATTACTTTTTCTAAACTTTTTCCACCGTACACATAATATTGCGTTCAAAAATTATACGTCGGACGCATCTGGAGTATATGATCTCATCCTTCTCACTCACGATTTTTAACCTATTTTGTATCTCGCTCATCCGTTTAAAAAAATCTCGTGTTTATATTATTTCCATGACAACTTGCGATCTTTTCACATCCCACATTTAAGTAGGGTATGAAAAGATCGCCTATGGTTATGGAAACAATATAAACACGAGATTTTTTAGCAGACGAGCGAGATACAAAATATGTTAAAAATCGTGAGTGAGATCATACGCTCCAGATACATACGACGTATGTACGCAACAACAATATTTACCACCGAGAGTGTCTTGGGCGTCTTTCTCACTCACGATTTTTAACATATTTTGCGTCTCGCTCATCCATTTTAAAACGTCTTGTGTTTACATTATTTCCATGACAACGGGTGCACTTTTCACAGCCCACTTGTAATGCTGCGATGACTGAACCAGAGCTTTCAGATCGCGGTGGAAAATTTGACATTTGTCACAAGCTTTGTTAGGTTATATTTGGCGGGGAAAACCTTATATTTGGCGTGCTGTGTTCCACGAAAAACTTATCGATATTTTCAAGATTATGTTTGTGGTACTGTCTCAGTTTTAATAATAATGTTATGAGTGATTATGTAAATTATGATAGAATTTCAGTTATGAATGATTCTTTTCTAGGACGATTTCAAATGTTGTTGGCAGTTGTTGCAAATTGTTTAAATTGAACTTACAGTAATTTCCACAAAATTTTCGTTCTTTTCCAGAATATCAACTGGATCTTCTTCACCGAGACTGTCATTGTAGAAAACTTCCTCTATAACATTTATTTTATTTATTTACACTTAAATTAATATGGGAATACATTCTTCCTTGGTAATTTTGAGGTTATATTAGTTTGACGTTATTTCAAATTTTTACCCGAATTGCTCTAATACGGTCTTTTAATCGCTGGTTACACTGAATGCTCACTGACCACATGATCGATCAAATATCTACTTCACACCTACTCGCTCTGATATTCAATCTGGAGGCAATTCTGGAACGCAGCATAATTACGAGTATTACGACGCTTATGCCCGATTTTTTCACCTCCAGTTAACCTTATCTGACGGTTTATTCCCATAGTAACAATTGTGATCACAATCGTTACTATGGGAATTAATCGCCAGATAAAGAACAGGAGGTGAAAAAATCGGGCCTTAGGGCAGATAGTATAAAGGCAAGTTAGCTTTAACTATCGGTATGGTAACAATTGTGTCCACAATTGTTATTATGGCAGTAAACTGGAAGTTAAAGTTAACTTGCTTTTATATACCGGGGCTTAGAGTGCGTCCGTTGTTATGGAAATAACGTAAACATAAGTCGTTTTAAAACGGATGAGCGAGACGCAAAATATGTTAAAAATCGTGAGTGAGAAAGACGCGCTGGCACGTCCAAGACGCTCTCAGAGGTAAAGATAGTGAACGCACTCCTATCATTACATATTACTCGAATATCATAATTTTAACTTTTACATCTGACATGTGCATCTTCTTGTGTAATTTTGTTGCAAAACAATAATTTCCTTATAATCTAAACATTTCGTAAGTATAATTTTAACATAATTTTACATAATAATATTCAACATTTGAAGACAATGAATTTAATAAATCCTAAAAAAAATTATTTGACAATTATAATTTCAAATGTTCTTTCAGAAGCTCTATGTAGTTCACCTGGACGTCCTCTGCCTGTGACCTCTTCACTTTTACTCGTCTCCCGTCTGCCAAGTATACGAGTCGTCTCTTTCTGCTGTTCTTGGGAGGTTTCACCGGCCAGTTCCTTGCTGTCAAAGGGTGGTTTATTTTTCCTTGAATCCTGTTCAGGAATTCCAAAAACTCTATCCAACTCATTTTGTTTTGGCTGTCCTGGAGCCAAGCAACTTCTTCATCTGATGATCTCTTCCTCGCTGTTCGTTCTTTAAAGGATTGTTGATTTCAATTAGATTTTTGTAACTAATTTTGCCCTCTCAATTTTACTTTCGTACCCTTTTTCAATTTTCAAGTTTGAGTTTTACTTTGTATGACTTTTGTAATATATTTCAATTTTCAGATAATGTTTTTGGTGTTTGTATTGTTGGCTGCTTTATGGAATATGATTCAAAATTTAATAAATTTTTGAAAAATGGATTCCTCTCTTTGTTTCTCTTCCCCTTGTTCTTTAAAAATACTGGAACCATAGTTAATATCACAACAATAGGTACATCAAGAAAAGCAAAGTAAAACAACTTATTTTTAATTTTTAATAGGCGAGTGCAATTACGGAGGGAGGGTAACCGACAAGGACAGGAGGTTCCTCAATGCGTTGCTGTGCATCTTCTACAATCCGGATGTTATTAACAAACCCCTGAAATGGTTTTTTTTGTGTGGCCTAAAGTCTTTGAAGTTAACTTTTGTAGATATACATAAGTTTCGGGTCAGCGGAATTTATTATATACCTGAAGACACTTCTTACGAGGGTTGGATGAATTACATAAAAGCTCTTCCGTTGATACTCGCTCCGGAAGTGTATGGCTTTCATGAGAACGCTGATATAACTAAAGACAATCAAGAAACTTTAATGGTTTGTTTAACGTAGCAAGGGTTTCGATGGCACAGTGGTTAGTGCTAGTACTTCACCAGTTCAAAGCAGTCATTTGTAATGTAAGAGCATCGGTGGCGCAGTGGTTAGTACAACAGGGCTGTGTTCATAAAAGACACTCTAGAGTTACTCTCGGCTAATATTGCAGTCCCTCTCGCATAAATGAGTTTATGTATTTTGTATCTCATCTAAGTATCATAAAAAGACTTATATCAGTCGTGGTTTCCATAGTAACAAATACATTTTCTACACTCTACTTAAAAGTGGGTTGTGAAAAGTGCGACAGTTGTCATGGAAATAATGTAAACCCAAGACTTCTTGTAACAAAAGAGCGAGACGAAAAATAAGTTAAACATCGAGGGTGAGAGAGATGCGAATACACGTCCAAGATTCACTCGAAGGTATAGATTTCGAACGCGCCCCTGGCTTAATCGAAAAAAATCGAGAACCGTCAGAATATACTTTTTTTCAGCAATTCAGAAGCGCCTGAAACAAACACCTAAAAACAAAAGGTAAAGTGATACCTTCTTTGAAAAGAAGTGACATTTGCCCAATCTTGAAATTGTGTTCAAATTAAAAAGCAGCTCTGTAAAACATTTGATTTGCAAACAATTGACGTCAGACAATTTAATTTTTTTTTGACGGACTTTTATAAATTTTATAGATTTTCTTTATTTCTCGATCGTCTCTTGTTTTGTTTGTCATCAAAAAATGCACAATTGTCAAATCTTAATTTTATAAAGCTTTGTTTATTTAATGAGAATTTCTTAATTTTTATCTTTCTTAATTTTATTTAATGTGATTCTTTTAATTTTTGTTATTTTTTGTAATTTTATTCAATGAGATGTTTTTTTATATTTACACATTTTTTTAAATTTTATAAATTTGTCGATCGTTTTATTTTTCGTCAAAAATTGCACAAATATCAAATCTTAATTTTAGAAAGTTTTGTTTATTTAATGAGAATTTTTTAATTTTTATAATTTTTTGTAATTTTATTTAACGAGTTTTTTTAATTTTTATAATTTTTTGTAATTTTATTTAACGAGTTTTTTTACTTTTGTAATTTTTTTCTAATTTTATTCAATGAGATTTTTTTAAATTTTATAAATTCGACGATCGCCTTTTGTTATATTTTACGCCAAAAATTGCCTAAAGTTCAAATCTTAATTTTAGAAAGTTTTGTTCATTTAATGAGAATTTTTTAATTTTTATAATTTTTTGTAATTTTTATAATTTTTTGTAATTTTATAGAAAGTAGAAAGTATTGTTTATTTAATGAGAATTTTTTAATTTTTATTTTTTTATAATTTGATTTAATGAGATTTTTTAATTTTTTTTTTCTAATTTTATTCAATGAGATTTTCTTATAGTAATTTTTTTTTAAATTTTATAAATTTGTCGATCGTCTTTTGTTTTATTTTACGTCAAGAATTGCACAAATGTCAAATCTTAATTTTTGAAAGTTTTGTTCATTTAATAAAAAATCTTTAATTTTTATATTTTTTTAAATTTTTATGATTTTTTGTAATTTTTTGTAGTTTTATAGAAAGTAGAAAGTATTGTTTATTTAATCAGAATTTTTTAATTTTTATTTTTTTCACTTTATTTAATGAGATTTCTTTTATTTTTATTATTTTTTTCTAATTTTGTTCAATGAAATTTTTTTATTTTTATTTTTTTAATTTTATAATAATAATAATAATGATAATTTTATAAATTTACTTTATTTCTCGATCGTCTTTTGTTATATTTTACGCCTAAAATTGCACAAGTGCTAAGTCTTAATTTTAGAAAGTTTTGTTTTTTTACTAAGAATTTTTAAATATAAATTTTCTTTATTTCTCGATCGTCTTTTGTTTTATTTAGCGTCAAGAATTGCACAATAACTGTCAAATGTCTTAATTTTAAAAATTTGGATACAGTTTTATTTCATGACAATTTTCTAAAAATTTTTTTAATGATTTGCAAAAATAAAAATCGCCTGAATAAAATCAGTGATTTTAAATAGGATTTTAATCAAGTGATTCAAATTTTAAATTAGCTGAACCGAAATTCAGGGACATCTAGCGGAATTTTTCACAAATATATTCCGAAATGCTTCGCTTGGTCGGTTGGCAGTACTGCTGCTGTCCACAGTCGCACAGTCCCATATAAGTCCCACATAAGATGATTTTAACCTGAAAAATCTGTCGTGCATCGTCCATGTGTGTAAGGTAAGTCCAATAATATTAGGTATTTAAATAAAATAAATTTTGTACCATTTCATTCATTCATTTCAATTTCATTACTCAATGTGGGCAGATGTGGGTAAGAGCGATATTTTTTTTTAATTTGAAAAGGGTAATCGGCTTAGATTGGATTGGCAACACTGCTTATTGCTCCTATGTGATACGTACGCAGACCTCAGCGCCCACTAATATATTCTTAAAGTGAGTGGACTATTCACGACCTAGTTGTCATTGCGAGAAGTCTCTGTTAATTGCAATATGGCCGATAAAAGGGTGAACAACATTGCAGTTGCGTGTTTGATTGGTGCATGTTTTCAATATTAAACCAATCCGTCAAATGTTGTTCACTCTCTTGATGGTATCAATATTGACCATCAGAGGTCGCCTAGTTCATTTGATTTCGCGAATAGAGTTATCGAACTCTTAAGACAGCCATGTTGGGTTTGAGTTAAATTTTGACAGTGAAGAAACTCATAGGTTAGTTGTCACTTTGACAGTTACATTTTGAAGTCATAGCTACATACAATGTTGCAAGGTGTGTGGAAGTTTTAGCTTTTAGTAGAAGTTGCTGCACGATTTTGTAATAAGCTTCCTTATAAAATAATAATTTTTTTTTATTTACTTCAGTTTAATAACAGGGAATTTTGTTGTTTAGTTGTTACTTTGACAACTTGACTTCTTACATACAATGTTGCAAGGTGTGTGGATATTACCTCACACTTGAGAAATTCTCTTGCGTTTGCGCAACAAAAGGAGTTTTATCGGAAACCTTTTTCGATTTAGTTCAGTTAAATGTCAATGTCAATTTTGACAATTAAAAAATCAACAACAGTATGAAATTAAAAGATGAAGAGGTTCCAAATAGGGCCGAAATAGCTGTCCAGAATACTGATCAGTAGAATATACGAAGATTGGGAGATATTTAAAAGAATTGACGCTCGATAATATTCAAAATGATAAAGAATTTTTCCGTTGAACACAATTGATACTCGACAATCTTCAATCGTTTGAAATTTAAAAATTATAAATGGGCATTTGCTGTATATGTATACCGGCAATAGGGATTTCACATACTACTAGTTTTTATCATCCCAAGACAAAATACGATAGACGTCTTTGATTCTCTTGGAGAATATAAGGACCCCTATGTACAGTATATACAGGGACATTCCAAAAATAGGTAGTTCAATAATAGCAACAGTTTAACACTTGAATAAAAATATTGATCGACGGAATTATAAAGAATTAAGGAAACAATTGAAAGGTTTATTGCCGTGCTTAACAGAAAAAGTAGATGCGCGTAAAAATTGGGTCAAACACGACATCGTCGTCAACTCGAGATACGTTATCGCAAGTGTTTTTCTGGCGCGCTCATTTCACGTTCCGCTCAGCAACTATCGCTCCTATTATTGCCGCGACTTCGTCTCTGTCGCATTTGCAACGCTGGAAAATCGAGGAAAAGGGGCCACTAAGCGTGGCACCGTAAGACCTTTTCCTTCCACCCGAGTATTATCAGAAAATGCTCGCGCGCCGGAATATCATAAGAGGACGCGCGCGCGATCTTCGTTATGTGTTCCGTTGGATTTTACCGCCTGCTTGTAACGGGCGGTTATTACCGTTCATTACGGAATTAAGTTCGAGTTTGGGGATTATTGCGTTTCACGTCTGGCAGTGCTTAAGCTGCTGCTTCGACGGCGCGACGCCATGTCGGCGTGCAAATCAATCAAAGTGCTGCCTGCTCCTTCGTTCCCAGAGAAAAACTATTTATTGAAAATGAAATCTTCCAAAGAAGAATCCATCAATTCCGTCTTTGTAATTCAATAAGATACTGTGTAAGAAACCAGCATTTCATAAATCATTAAGCGCCTTACGTAGGTTCAATTCGACACAACGTCGCCTACGCGACCGCGGGAAAATTCACCCACCTAAAAATTATGTACACATGTATATGTATATGATGTACACATCACCAGAGTCCGAAGGTGTAATTAACGTTCAAAAGAATGTCCTAGTCCTAGTGTGTTAACAAACTCCGAAAATCCGTTTTCGTCTTTCTTTCTGTATCTAGTACACCCGTCGACAAAAGTAATGCCCAGGCCAAGGCAAAACAATGTAGAAAAATTCATTCAATCTCGAGGTAAATTTTATTATGTATTTAGGGTCAGTTACCTGCGAAGGCAACGGCGTAAACCCCCATATCAGTGCAGAATTTTAAGGGCTGTCCAATAGCTACTGATGCACCAGCGCCACTAACCTGGGCTTTACTTTTGTCGGCGGGGCATACCATGGTTTGGGTGAGAAAACATTAATTTATTTGCCAATGTTATTAGAAACTTATAACTGTTTTATTTGATTTACAAAATACTAGTTATAAAATATTTTGAGTTTGATTTGCATTGTTTCGTATGATACGTCATATTGAATTAATCTGTATTTACATTTTAATATTAGGGTCAATTGGGGTAAATGTAAATTGGGGTAATTGTAAACGCACCTTTGGTATCAAATGTGACATCGCGTTATTACTTTTTGAAATATAGCGCGAATCAGGGGCTGCGAATTTCTCAAAGTTGGAAACGTTCTGCTCTCACAGATGTTACAACGTTTTTGATATTGTAACTAGGATGAGAAGAGCACCAACGAATATGCAGCTGCCAAACATAAACATAAGTATGATTCACTTGCATTTATGTAATACCCGTGTGCAAATCTAATTGTCAAGTGTAAGCAGATCTGAAGGCAAAAGTCGAGCCGTGTGCAAATCCAAAGACAAATGTCAAGGCAACAATTTACGCAATACCCCGGGAACAAAACCCTCATAAAAAGGTGGCGGCAAGCCGAACGTTAGAGCCATTAGAGTACCATCTAGTCAGAGTGTCATGTAGTCTGAATTGTCTGTAAGTGACCAAAATAAGATGTAAGTAATTGTAGTTGTAATTAATTATTAATAAACGTTTTGTTATACTGAGCTACGACCCTTATTTCATGTTACTTAAATTATTACCGTAACAATATGTTATGTGTGCTTAATTTAAGGCAGGAAGCGCGAGGAATTCTGTGTGTCCGAAATGACATCGTGTTTTTTTCTTGTTTTTTATTGTTTATCATTAAGAAGTTTCTTTTCCTTTTTTTTAAAATTCTTTGTGAATTTCTGTTAATTATTATGTCCTAAATGTGTATTATTATTATTATTATCGGTGAGTAATATAGCTGGCGGGATCCTGGGACACTTCGATGGCCTGTCCATCCGAAGTGACTACCGTTGAAGGTCATCCCCGTGTGTCCTTTATACTGAAAAAGTAATTTAGGGGTGGTTTTTCGTGCAGACGAAGTAACCCCTTGGTTCTTGTATCTGAAGACCCGTCGACAATGACGTAATTTCACCAGAGGTGGTTGTTGACAATGGCCGGAGGTGATGCTAGTTCAGTTTTCCGTGTTTCCTTTTCTTTTCTTTTATTATAATTGTCATTTTTATTCTTTGTGAATTTCAGATTATTATTATTATGCCTTAAATGTTATTATTATTATCATCATCGGTGAGTAGTATAGCTGGCGGGATCCTGGAACACCTCTATGGCTTGTTCATCAGAAGTGACCACCGTTGAAGATCATCCCCATGGTTAGGGGTTGTCTTTTGTGCTGAAGAAGTAATTTAGGGGTGATTTTTCGTGCAGACGAAGTAATCCCATTGGTTCTTGTATCTGAAGAACCGTCGACAATGACGTAATTTTACCAGAAGTGGTTGTTAACAATGGCCTAGTTCAGTTTTCCGTGTTTCTTTTTCTTTTTTTTTATTATAATTGTCATTTGTCTTCCTTTTTTATTCTTTGTGAATTTCAGATTATTATTATTATTATGTATATTATTACATATTTTTAATTTTAAATCTACAAATCGTTTTGGATTTTTTAAAATTTTATTATGATCGTTATTTATTTTTCTTACTTTCTCCGGTTTCTTGGTTTCTCGATTGTCCTTAATTTTTTTTTTTAGTGTACCTACCATTCTTCAGAAATTAAATATTCAGAAATTTATTTTCAATTTTTTGCGTTTCTTTTTCTTTCGTAAATGTTGCGATTATGCTTTATTTTCCTCTTGTTACGAAATATTACATATTGTTTTTGTTTAATGCGGAATTTTTTGTGCCTTTGTGACATTTCGCTCGACGGGACGCTTTGTACGCCCCTTTTTTTTAATTTCTATATCTTCCAGAACTTACCCCCTTTTACCGTTTCCTTTCGGGACGGATCATATCGGAACTGAACCGACTGGTAAGCAGGATTCTCTCTCCTGTTGGGGGAAATCCTCGATTGCAAGTTGTTGCGATCTTCAACAGGTGGCGCCCCTTTTCGAACTTACAGTTACCTGTGCGAAACCGTTTGCTTTGCCCACGACCATCTCCACTGACACGGGATTTTGGTCTCGGTAATAGCCCAACCATCGGGCGATCCAGGTGGGGTTCGTTTGTATCCGTTTCGGTTTTTTTTTTTTTATTGTTTTTCGCCATGTTTTTCGTTTGTTTTGGTATTAGTTCAATTTAGGGTTTCGTTATATTTGGTGAGAGTGTGCGCGACAGTGGATTAAAATTTTGACAAGTCAAAGTGACAGAAAAAGATTTCAGACAATTTTTAAGTCCCTTGAAGTGAGACACGAAACTAAAATAAATAAATTTGCTTGAAAGGACACATTTCGCTGCCTTGGAGTTATAAGGTTCTATGTTATGCATGATTGATATATAACATAGAACCTTATAACTCTAAGGCAGCGATTTACTTCACATTTACTTATCCTAGTTGACATTTGCGGTAAATTAAACCATACTTTTTATGTTAATCAATTGTCTATGTACAGGGTGGAAGTTACTTGACTGTAGATATTTCACGAAGTAGTAGTTTATATCAGAGCCGGCAAAAATGATCGATATACCGATATTATAGATAATATTAAAAAATGATTTTTCTTTTCGATTATCGATACGTATCATCAGACTTCGGACATTTCGGAGCGTTGCCATGGTTACGCAATACGAGGATCAATGAAAAGTGTCCATTCATTGCGTAGCCATAGCAACGCTTCGAAATGTCCGAAGTCTGCATATCATTAACCATAAACATAATTTCTTTGTAGCTTTGTATCATTCACAATTGTTCCTGTTTATTTTACTTTATCGATAAATATTGATATTTTGAAGCTAACGATAACCGATATTTAAAATCTGATATTGCGCGTCACTAGTTTGGATCAAAAGAAAAAAAAAATAGTGACATGGTTTCTTAAAGTTCACTGTTTTCGAGAAAATTATTGAAAACTTCAAACATTCACACCACAATGGGAGCTTGTGTATGCAATGTAGTGTTTCTGTTGTCTAATTATCAAACTATTACGTCAGCTTGTAAAAATTAATTTTAATTAAAACTTCGTGTAAATGAAGAAATGAACGACCTGCCACACCCCACGTGGCCAAAAGTTTTTATTTCTTCGTTAACATTTAGTAATGTTACATTACGTGACGCAAATTCTATTTTTAGAATGGCCAGGCCATTTATGAGCCAGCCAAAGATTCCAGTGCTTTCCAGACGCGCCCTAGAGTGCGTTCACAATTTTTATCTCCGGAAGCGTTTTGCGCGTGTAATCGCGTCTTTCTTTCTCACGATTTTTAAGATATTTTGCGTCTCGCTCATCCGTTTCAAAACGTCTTGTGTTTACATTATCTCCATGACAACGAGCGCACTCTAAGCGTCCTACTTATAATTGGGATGTGAAAAGTGCGCCCGTTGTCATGGAAATAATGTAAACACAAGACGTTTTAAAACGGACGAGCGAGACGCAAAATATGTTAAAAATCGTAAGTGAGAGAGACGCGAATATAAGGCCAAGACGCTCTCGGAAGTAAAGATTCTGAACGCACTCCTAGATGATGAATTTGCTATCTTTTCGCCGCTATTCTCGAAAAAGTTAATTACTATATAAGTGAGAAGCAGTGCACTTTTTAAATCAGTTTTATTTCGAAAGCGATATGTCTGTATCTAGCGAATTAGTAGAACGGTTAAGTGTTATTTGTTATATTAGTGTTGCAACGATACTATTTGTGCTTTGATTGTGTTAAGCGATCGTAGATATTAAAGTGATTTTAAAATAAACGACGATTATAATTTGTGAACCCCGAAGTCATAACAGTAATAATAGTTAGTTTGGTTGAGGGTTGTTGACAATATAGTCTACATCTGACAACTATTATTGTTGTACATGGAGAATTCTTAGGAAATTTAATTATTATTCTATATTATAATTTTAGAGGACGTCAGTTTTTTTTTTCATAGATAATTGTGTACGTATTTTATTTCCTAACAAATTAGATAGAACTGTCATTATTGAAAATGTTAACCGTCAACTTGTTTATAAATATTTTTGCTTCGCTACAGCGCAGCAGTGTTGTCCCAATCATGTAACGTAACGTCAACATCTTTATTGCCTACGTTTACACATTTCGTAAGGTTTATTTTGATCCAAGTTACCACTGCATGATATTAATGTACTCTAAGGTCCCTAACACCCTGTATAATGTACAGTGGCTTTGTAAGTTTTTAAAATTCTGAAACAACCTCTAGTATAACAGCTATAGATTACAAAATAAATTGCAAATAAAATTGTATATAAATAAAGTAAATACTAAAATTTCTAGCTCAAGAAATAAATTTTAGTTTCCATTTAGGGTTTTAAATAACGCAAGTCGGAAAGTTTCGTTTTATTAGATTATAACATACCTAGCTCTCTTTATGGCTTATGCTGTCGTTACCTTCAATGACATGGCAACATTTGTAAACAAATTTTAAAATGGTCGCCAATTTACCGCCAAAATGGAAGCTAACTTGCGGTATTTTAATATCTAGTGACTTTAATTTTTTATTATTTTTCCCGTGCAACGCACGTAAGCTACACTAATCTCGCCTCCAATTGTTGAATAAACGAAAAATGTACTGAATTAGCGGTTGAATGAAAGCCATTTTCATAATAAATGAATAATAGAAACAAGTAAACAATTAATTTAAAATTTTTAACAAAATTTAACAATAAATGAATAATAAGGTAGAAACAAGTAATACAATTTATTTTAAATTTTTGTTAAATTTTGTTAGAAATTTAACAAAAATACAAAATTTAAGAAGAATAAAAGTAATTTTAACAATAAATGGATAACAGAAATAAGTAAATTCAACTTATTTTAAATTTCTGTTAAAAAATTAATAAAATTCTTGTTAAAAATTTAACGAAAATATAAAATTTAAGAAGAACGAAAACCCTGTTTTTTATTTATATAAAAAAAAGAACATTAATGACAGCTGTAGTTCTTGCCAAATGAAAAAAAAAAAAGAACGTTAAATGAAGAACAGAAACGGGTAAATACAATTTGCTTTGAAATTTTGTTAAATTCTTAACAAAATTTAACAAAGGTATAAAATTGAAGAAGAATAAAAGCCATTTTAACAATAAATAGATAACAGAAATAAAAAAAATACAATTTATTTAAAATTTTTGTTCTTTCTTGTTAAAAATTAATAACATTTTAATGAAAAGTTTAAATCCCGACATCCTGCGATCGCTTTTTGACCTAACATTGCAACAAAATTAATAAAATTTTGAATGAACATCGTGTTTTCAATTTACTATATTACTATATAAAAAAACAATAAATGAATAACAGAAACGAGTCAATACAATTTAGTTTAAAATTTTTAACAAAATTTAAAAAATAATTTAAGTTTAAAATTTAAGAAGAACGAAAATCCTTTAACGATAAATGAATGACAGAAACAAGTAAATGTAATTTATTTAAATAATGTTTGTTAAATTTTATTAAAAATCTAATAAGTTTTTTGTTAAAAATTTAAGAATATAAAATTCAACGAGAATGAAAGCCGCGTTAGTAATAAATGAGTAACAGAAACAAAACTAAGTACGTACAATTTACTTTAAATTTTTGTTAAATTTTGTTAAAAATTCAATAAAATACTTGTTAAAATTTTTAATTAAGTTTTGTCAAAGATTTTTGTTAAATATTTAAGAAGAATGAGGCTCAATTTAACAACAAATGAATAACAGAAGCAAGTAAATACAATTCACTTTAAATTTCAGTTAAATTTTGTTCACAATTTAAATAAAATTTTTGATAAATTTTTTAAAACATTCAATTATGCTTTGATAGCAGTCGCTTTATGTATTGAGCATCAAATTGATTGCTATTTGTCCATTTTCGCACAAAATAAAATTAATAATTTAACAAAAATATAAAATTTAAGAAAAATGAAGGCCGTGTTAAGATTGTTAATAATATATGAATAACAGTAACAAGAATTTACAAAAACTTGAACACTAAATGAATAACGAAAGAAAGTAAATACAATTTATTGTATTTTTTAAAATTTAACAACCATTTAAAATTTCTTAACAAAAAATGAATTACAGAAAAATTTATTGCAAATTTTGGTTATACTTTACTAAAAATTTAACAAAATTTTTGGAACATTTTGTTAAAAATTTAACACAAATATAAAACTTAAAAAGAATGAAAACCATCTCAACAATCAATGAATTAATAGGAACAAGTAAACTGCCATTTAAAAGCCATTTAAAAACTTATTAGCTTTAAGTTATCTTTTTAAATTTAAAAAATCTGTTGCAGTTTATTATTAGATTATTATTAGATTACTTTATCGATATTCGTAATATCGATAAAGTAATCGATGGAAATATTCGTCATTGTAATCGAATAGATTCTTTTTTCTTTTGTTTAAAGTTATCTCCACTTCTCTTGTTTTATTTTTGATAAAGTTCGATGTTGATTTGAGCACGTCGAACCTTTCGGCTGCAATTTATGTATCTTTGGAAAGTCGAGTTTCGTAACTTAGTTTCCGACGTTCGTTCGCATTAAGAACATCCGTCCCGGGTTTGTTTCTTTTTGCAAAACACACACACACACATACGCTTAGCGTCGCAGGGCAGGACGACTGTTCCCCAACATGACAAGTTAATTTACAATAAATAATCCTCGGATGTAGAACGCCTTGTTCGTTCCAGCAACAACAACATCTGCGTTTTGCTCGCCCGTTTCCCGGCCGCCGCATTATTCCGCACAGAAACTTCGGGCGGCGCATCCTTAATCCTGGCGCTTTTGTGCGGCGCTCGTCCTTTGATTGTTTTGTGTAATGCCTGCCGCTAATCAAACTTGTGATTAATTGAATTTTAAGCGGCGAATCTATTATTCGCATTTGTTTTCGGCCCGATTGAAATCTCCCGCCTCGTTTCTTCCCGGCGATGATGATGATGGTGTTTTCTTTGTTGCGGAAGAAGCTCGAAAACTTTTGGCGGCCCCATTCGCACAGAGGAACCTTAATTTCAAGTTAATCCGTGTTATTCAATTTTCCAACTTTGGAAAAGAGATTCATATCTCTAGTTCGCTAGAAAAATTTTGTAAAATCCAAATTTCGTTTCTTAATTGTTTCTGTTGTATTCTTTTTTCATTTCTGACTCATTCTTCTTCCTATTATACTTAATATCTCTTTCGCCACCTCCTTCGCTTCTCCAAGTATTACACCATCGATTTTCGCAATCCTAATTCACCTAATTTACGTTCCTTAATTAATTTTGACTCTTTAGCAATCACTTGTGTTCATTCTTTTCTCATTGTTAAGTCCGAAATATTATATAAAAAAAAAAAAAACTTATTACACTCAACGTCCTGATAGGTGTCAGTTTTTCCTGTTGCTGTTTTTTTTTGTCTTTTCCCATTACCATCATCTTTTAATTCACTCATCTTCGCAGTACTATTCATCCATATGTCGATACCTTAGTTATGTTTCTCATTTAATTTAGTCCCTTTGGGAATCGATTTTTTTAAATATACTCGTATCATTTTCCATTTGGAAGCTCACCTTTCTTGTTTTGTAGCTATTTTAAAGCTTTATATTTCCCTCCAATCTTTCATCCCCAAGTCAACGATTACGAACTGTATTTTCCATCTTTTATCTGTAAGTTATCGAATTATCTACATACTGTCATGTTCACAAGGACACACAGTTTTCGGATTCTTCAAATAAGCAGAGAGTTACTTCCAATCTTCACATGCAAAGGAAATTCTTCACCTACGACAATAAAACAAAGATCTAAATATTTATTTTACAAATAAAATGTAACATACCTTAATTTTATGTGTATTCTTTGAACCATACAGAAATTTCTTAAGAATACCATTTTTCTTACTTCCAACACGAGCATTAGATGAAAAACTTAAACTAAAACAGAAACAGAGGGGCAATTTAAGTATATATTAAAAATTATACTAATTAAATTATATCTTACAGTGTCTGATCCAGAATCTTCAATTTTGTTGTTAAATTCACCAACACAAGAAGCATGGGTTGACAATAATATAAGAAGCTTCTGTAACTGGCTCGAGGAACAGGCTAGGGAGTTGGCAGACAGGAAACAAGATGCGCAGCAGAACGTTTCTGGACGTAGTCTTGATGTGCCGATGTTGAAGGTCCAAGATAATGTTCTGGTGACAGCTGTCATGTCGACTCATAAAAAGCAGGGAAATGATATGAAGTTCAGGCATAGAAACGGCCGATTGAGAAAGTTTTTAGTTAAATTGCCAAACGGAACAAATCTAAGAATAAAAAAACACGAGGCAATAAAATTAGGTTTTATTAATTAATATTTTGTTATGTTTAAAAGAATTAAAGTTTGATATTGAGTAATAGTTTAATCTAATGTTTTAACTTACCAGGAATTGTTCAAAATGATGAAAAAACCACATAATTTGACAATCATTGACACAAACATGTACGTCGTTGTGACAAATAACAAGATGACGGGATAATCTCGAACTAGGTAGGATTCGTGACGTCATTTAGCCTCGAACCCCTATTTTTAGTTTCAAATTTAAGAAAATCAAAGGCAAAGTTAAAATATTTTATTATGAAATCTTAAATAGAAAATTATTTTATGATTGACGAAACAAACGGACAAAAGATTCACTGAAAATTTATGGAATAAAAATCAAAGGAAAAATAAAATAAATCATTGGCTTTTCAAAAATAAAAAACTAGCACCGACGTAGTGGGGAGGAGCCTATATAAAACGCTTCGAACTGACGTTCGCTCTCATTCATCTGACAACCACCACGGAGTGATTAATTCTAAACAATCAAACTTCCTCCACAAAAAGTAATTAACATTGAGCGATTAGCTTATTACATAAACTCTCATTCATCTGACAACCCTCACGGAGTGATTAACTCGAGACAATCAAACTTCCTCCACAAAAAGTAATTAACATTGAGCGATTAGCTCATTACATTTATTATATGAACACGTATCATTGAGCGATTAGCTTATTATAGTTATTACACTTATCATTGAGCGATTAGCTTATTACAGTTAACACTTATTATTGATTGACTGATTTATACAATTTATAATAAATAATAAAATAATAGATAAAATTTATTTAAAAAGATATGATATTTGAAACAAAAATAAAAGAAATATATTTGAATTAATAATCGTTATCGATACTATTGTTATTAACATCATTGTTTTTATAAAACATTTAAAAATTTGAATGAAATAAAAAAGTTTGAACATAAGTCTAGCATTTTTATTTATCTCTACTGTTGCTCTTTCTACATAGTCCCACTTTATTTACATACAAAAGATAATTATAAAAAGAAAAATTGCTACTAAGTAAACCACAAGACTAATGAAATAGTTAAAAGATAAACTTTTGACACATCAAAAGTCTGGTAATAACCAGTGGTTATACGTCATAGCAATACGTATGATCTGTATCCTTTCTGGTGCAGAAAAAATCACAACTCAAACTTGCCAAATCGGTATTCAAGTCGTCAAGCCCACGCTTAGTTTGGAAAACTTGCCCAATTTTATTTCCTGGGAAAATCGTTCTAGCTTGCACCCATTTGGTCAAATCGTGTCAAATACGAATTTTGAATCGATTCTGGTTAATGTAAAATTAGTTCCGGCAATTCTTCTCTATATAAACATGTTTCTATTGCTTTTAACATCAGTTTCCTTGTTTGTACTGAAAAAAGCAGTAAAGTTTAGAGGGTCATTGATATGTGCGACAACAAAGAATCTCTTTATGTAAATAGCGCAGGTGTGCAACCTTGGCCTTTGTTACGAATATGATTCATAACTTGCAGCTGCGCAAATCTTGATCTTGTTTACTAATAACATGTGTATGTAAGAGAGTAATTGTCATCTTGCTACAGTGTCCACGTATAAAATAATTCTTAATAAAGCTTGTACTTTTCATCATCATCAAGTTTTTATATATTTATATTTATATTATAATTTAGAAGTATCTACATTCTACAATTATTGATGCGTAATAACATTGTTGTAAACATTCTATAATAATAAATGAGTTACCCAATACTGGTATATACATTTCTGCTATTGCTTCAGTACATCTGAGTTATTGTTTGGGTATTTGCAATTATGCAATTACATATATCTATCTCCTCAAAGTAAGTTTTCAATATACATATATCTAATATCTATATAAATTATTGAAAGTTCTCCTCAACAGTAAATCTTATTAAATTTCTTTGTGGTTACTTTCACCAGCTCAGTCATCCTAGGTTTAAAAGGATAAAACAAATTTCCTTCGTTATAAAGTTAATACTTTTTTGTCATCGATGCCTGACCGTCCGCTTGTCATAATGGTCAGAACGAATTATAAGCACATTTATGTTTTATTGAGGAGACATTATTTTAAATTCTTGCTGTACATTTGTATGTGTGTAAAAATAAATAAAATATCTAACACTAAAAATACACACAAATTAGTGCGTAAAAATTACGCAGATGTAAATATTTTATTCTTGACATAATTGTGAATGTATTTTTAAAAAATGCATACGTTTGATTAACGTAAGTAATGACGACGATCGAATTCCTTGAAACGTTAACTATTTTTTACTTTGCTAATATTTATACAACTGTATGGCATCTAAACATCCTCGTAAAGTCTTACTTTATTTTAATATCAAATTTATTTTGCTATTAACTGATTTTCATGAATATAATTAATTCGATAATTTTGCCAGCTGCGGTAGAATAATAAGTTCTTTTCTGTAATTGTTATTAACTATTGTTAATTTCTGTCAATCTCTCCTTAAAATGTTACTAATATTGTAATTTAGTTACTAATTAGTTCATGAGTAGGATGAAACTATTACGTTCAATAAGAAACCTATTCTATTATTTTTTTTGTGTTTACTTTAAAATCTGTAACACATTAAACATTAGGTTCTATCATGAAATGAAAATAAAAGAAATTCTAAAAAATGAAACCAACAAAAGCCCAATTTTTTTTACACAACCACAAATGAGATGTCAATTAAATAATAAACGTTTTCATTACAAACTCGCTTAATCTTTCTCAACTGACATCACTAGGTTTGCAGTTGTTTTTCGTAAAATGTTCTTTTTAACGTCTCCCTAAATGCTGCAAGAACTTCTGGAACGAAACCACAAATTTAGGGACATGTTGATGCATATCGAACTCTAAGTAATACTACTCAAGTACTCCCTTACTCTAACTGCCAAGTAATTCATTTTTTGTTTTCATAGATTACAAAGAAAATGTCTGATACTGATGGTCATTTTTGTATTTGCGTGGGAATCTTTATTTTCTTAAAAAGTGATAACATAATTTGATGATTATAACAACTGAACTGTTTATCGTTTTTTTTTACAATAATGATGCCTACTTCTTTTTTAATTGAATTAAATACACAACATTTCTTCCCTCCTTAAAGAATGGGAAACAATGTAATCAAAATTATTTTATAT
The DNA here is from genome assembly GCA_958336345.1 of Dorcus parallelipipedus. Lineage (NCBI taxonomy): Eukaryota > Metazoa > Arthropoda > Insecta > Coleoptera > Lucanidae > Dorcus > Dorcus parallelipipedus. The sequence continues at coordinate 4,627,412 of OY284478.1, read as the reverse complement.
TTTTATAAATATTGTTGTTTCTGCGAATAAATAAAATTGTTTTGGAAGCTGCTCTGTCGCGAAATATAACTGGTCTAGAAAGCTGCGAATTTTATTTCTGTTAGTAGTAAAGTTTAGAGAGTTACTGATATCTACGACAACAAAGAATCTCTGTAAGCAGCGCAACCTTGGCCTTGTTTACGAATATCATATTTCATGTGTACATAACTTGCAGCTGCGCAAACTCTGATCTTATTTACTAATAACATGTCAATACAAATTACAATAATTATCATCTTGCTTACAGTAGTCTTGTGTTGCACACACATATGAAATAAGTCCTAATAAAGTTTGTACTTATCGATCAATAAAGTTGTTATACAGGGAGGTCAAAATTGATTGTCTTGATCCTACAGTAGTTCTCGTGAGCTTGATATCAATATTTACATGTATCACATGAAGGTTAGAACAAAAAGCAATGCGTGCACAGAACCTAACCTAATTAATAAAGAATATAAAATTATTGTTTAATCAGATTGCTATTACAATGAAGTAAACCATTTTTCATCAATTAACGGAAATGAACTGTTAACAAAATCTTGGGATATCTAGTAACTTCCCTAGATCTCCCTATGTTGCTAACTTCATTTTAATAATTGGATGTAAAGCTCGTGGAAAGCAGTGTAGGACCAGGACAATCAATTTTGATCGCCCTGTATATTCATATTATTCAAATAGTATTGTTTCGTGAATAAATAAAATTGTTTTAAAAACTGCGCAGTCGCGAAATATAACTGGTCTAGGAAGCTACGAATTTTATTTCTGAAAAGTTTCTTTTGGCAATGTTTACATTTTTCTTTATTACTAGTATGTCACATAGTTTGCTTTTACAACGCCATCTGTTGTTCACCGACCGAAGTAATAATTTCATTCATTCACCATTTTAGTAAATTTAGTATATTAGTAGTAATACAATATTAAGGTATAACAAAAATTGAACGCCTTAAGTATCAAGTTGAATTCAAAAAGGCACAAATGGAGACCTCAAAAGTTTTAAAGTAGTTTCTTTTACAGCGCCATCTGTAGATCACCAACTGAAGCAGTCGATTGTTTTATCGTTGACCATTTCGGTATCACTAAATTTAAAAATTTATCACTAAAAATTCAAAAATGCACGAATAGAGAAGTTTTAAAGTAGTTTATTTTAACAGCGCCATCTGTTGGTCACCGACCGAAGCAACTTATTGTTTTATTCGTCTAGCATTTTAGTATAAAAACTAAATTTGAAGTTTTAATCAAAAATTAAACGCCTTACGTAAAAGTTATATTAAGAAATGCGCAAATAGGGAATTCAAAATTAGTCTTAAAGTAGTTTGTTTTTACAGCGCCAACTGTTGATCACCAAGTGAAGCAATTGATTGTTTTATTTATCATTTTGGTATAAAAATACAAAATTAACGTATAATCAGAAATTGAACGTCTCAAGTAAAGTTAAATTCAAAAATATTCAAATAAAGCACACAAAGTTTTACAGCGCCATCTGTTGATCACCAAGTAAAGCAGTTGATTGTTTTGTTCGTTTATCATTTTACTATAATAATATAATATTAAGGTGCAATTAAAATTTGAACGTCTTAAATGAAGTTCAATTTATAAATATAAATGTTTTAAAGCCGTTTGTTTTTACAGCGCCATCTGTTAATCGCCGACCGAAGCAACCATTCATTTATTATTTTAGTATAATAATACGACATTAACGTATAATCAAGAATTGAACGTCTTAAGTAAAGTTAAATTCATAAATATACAAACACAAATGTTTTAAAGCAGTTTGTTTTTACGGCGCCATCTGTTGATCACCAAGTAAAGCAATTATTTTATTATCATATTAGTATAACAATACAATATTAAGGTACAATTAAAAATTGAACGTCTTAAGTGAAGTTAAATTCATAAATATATAAACATAAAAGTTTTAAAGCAGTTTGTTTTTACAGCGCCATCTGTTGATCACCAACCGAAGCAATCGATGGTTTTATTCGTTTACAATTTCAGTATAATAACGCAACATTAAGGTATAATCAACTAAATAAAAAAATGCACAAATTGAAAACTTAAAAGCTTTAAAGTAGATTGATTTTATGGCGCCATCTGTTGATCATCAGGTGAAGCAATCGATTGTTTTATTCATTTACGATTTTAGTACAGAAACACAGTTTTAACCAAAAATTAGACGCCTTAAGTAAAGTTAAATTCAAAAATGCACAAATAGACAACTCAAAAGTCTTAAAGTAGTTTGTTTTTCCAGCGCCATCTGTTGATCACCGACAGAAACAATTTATTGTTTTATTCATTACAATATTAACGTTTCATTAAAAATTAAACGTCTTGAGTAAAGTTAAATTCAAAAATGCACAAATAGAGAACTCAAGAGTCTTAAAACAGTAGTTTGTTTTTACAGCGACATCTGTTAACAACAGACCGAAGCAATTGATTGTTTTATTGATTTGCCATGTTAAGGTAGAATAATACGATGTTAAGACGTAATCAAAAATCGAACGTCTCAAGTAAAGTTAAATTCAAAAATATACAAATAGAGAATACAAAGTTTTACAGCGCCACCTGTTTGTTGATCACCAAGTAAAGCAGTTATCATTTTACTATGTATAATAAATACAATATTAAGGCACAATTAAATATTGAACTTCTTAAGCAAATTCATAAAAACTACACAAACAAAATTGTTTTAAAGCAGTTTGTTTTTACAGCGCCATCTGTTGATCACCAAATGGAGCAATCGATTATTTTATTAATTTATCATTTTAGTATAAAAACACAACTCTAAGCTTTAATCAAAAGTTAAACGTCTTAAGTAAAGTTAAATTCAAAGATGCACAAATGAAGAGCACAACAGTTTTAAAGCAGTTTGTTTTTACAGCACCATCTGTTGATCATCAAGTGAAGTAATCGATTGTTTCATTTATTTATCATTTTAGTGTAACAATACATTATTAAGGTACAATTAAAAAACTGAAGGTCTTAAGTAAAGTTAAATTAATAAATATACAGATATAAAAGTTTTAAAGTAGTTTATTTTTACACCGCCATCTGTTGATCGTCGACTTAAGCAATCGATTGTTTTATCGTTTACCATTCTAGTGTAACCGCGCAACGTTAAGGTTTAATCAAAAATTAAACTACTCAAGTAAATTAAATTCAAAAATGCACAAATAGGTAAGTTTTACAACAGTTTATTTTAACACCGCCATCTATTGATCACCGATCGAAGCAATTGATTGTTTTCATTCATTTACGTTAAGGTATAATCAAGAATTAAAATAAAAAAATGTACCAAATGGAGAACACAAAAGTTTTAAAGCATTTTGTTTTTACAGCGCCATCTGTTGATCACCAAATGAAGCATCTGATAGTTTTATGCTAAATTTGAGGTTATGTTTTCTTTTTTAATTGACAGCCTTATCTGCTACTGCAAAACGAATTCTCACTCAGCTATGTATACGTATAGAATGGAATTGAAAATTCCTTACTGAAAATGAAAAAGCAGTAATGGCATATTTCAAACATAACCTCAAACCGTACAACGCAAACTGGCAATCGAAAACAATAAACACGAGAGGTGTTATGTGCTGCCAAAAAAAAACTTTTTTTAAATAAATCTGAAGGCCTCCTAAGCGACTCTTTCCTCGACTTTTCACACTTAAACTAATCGGCAAAGTTAATTGTCACGGATATTAAAAACAAATGCCAACATTTTTACGAATATTTCAGGAATTGATTGTATCCATCACCCCATTCGAATCTCCCGATGTTGGCGCATATTTCATTTGCGCATGTCACGTCGCCTTTTACTAGTTTCATGTGCGTAAATGACATTACTTTTGGTTGTGATTGTACATGTTAGGCAATTGAATTTTATTTATCCTGGTTACTGCTCTCTCGGCTGTTTTGAGTACGAAGCAAGGGTTCTGCATTCTCGTTGTAGGTAGATACTAAGGATTTAATAAAAATTAAACGAAACGTTCGTAATTAAAAAAATTTATTTTGCTAGTACTTTAAATTATTTATTGTACAAAAATATCTTACTCTGCTATCACATTCCTGCACTAACTTTAATCCTCTTAAATTATGTATTTATTTCTTTAAATTAAGCCCATATGTACACTTTTATTAAATACTTACACGACTCTATGTATTTACAGTATGTACATACATAAATAAAATATTACAACGGATTCGAGCGTTATTAATTTGGCACCAAAGCTTCAAGATAAATCGTCAGGTTCTCTTTTTGTTTTTTAAATCCCAACGTTGACTCAAAAGATTATTCCACACATTCCATTTTCCTTAAATCTTATAAGTTGCTTCATGTTATGAAAAATTCTAATTCAGATTCACAACGCCATCTTTTAGAGAATAATAGTAGTACCTACGTTAACGTCGACCGACTTACTGTTGTGAGCAATAATAAAAATATTTTCACTAATATTAATTAATTTAAAAACGATTAACTAAAACAATGAATACTTGTGTTTCATTATAATTCATCTCGTTTCATTCTACTTCTTTCTCCCTTGTAAATATGTTTAACAAGAAGCGGAAAAATCATCTCCACCGCTACAAAACGTTTTCATCGATTTCGTTCAGACCACTTTCCTTTAAATTGGACCACTCTGTGTAATACAAGATCCTGATGTTTTACAGGAGAGAAAAATAAGACCGCTTCGTACAGTTACAAAGAGTATAGGGTAACGAGTTTATGGTGTAGAACAGGAACCATGACACAACCGCGATGTGGTTAACGTGGAATCAAGTTAACTTGCCCAATTATTGAGACGTGTACTCTACTATGTATATTACATGAGAAGTTCGGATGATGATGATGTAAGATAAATCCTAACTTCGAAACTTCGATATTGAAATTTTGAATTGTTTGTAAGTAGGTATTTAGGTATTAATAATTACATAGAGCTTGTACAAATCCGTTGGAAATAGAGAGAATATATACATACAATAAGTAACAATGATGAGACTTCTGCCTAATATAGGCGAGCCGAATTCTGCTTGGGACAAACAGAACTAAGAAGGGGGCAAAGGCTTAGAAAAGCGGGCGTTACTACAGTTTTATTTATGTGTAATGGGTCGTCTTTCTCTCTCTGGTGTTGTTTCCTTTGCTCTGCTCGACATTGGTCACCGTAAATAAAAACACTTAGCAACACAAATTTATTCACAGTAAACTTTATACTTACACATTTACAACTTGGAGAGTTGCCGATTTAAATATGACTAAAACTAAAACATTTAACGGTACGGTTCGAGCTCCAGGAATCGGACGGTATCCGTGTCTTGAAGGTAAGAGCGAGACACCCACTCAAAAAGATGGTATATATGAGACATCCGTATCTGGTAGGTATCAGCGAGATACCCACTCAAAGCGACGGTATATACGAAACACCCGTATCTGGTAGGTAAGGGACTGGAGCCAGTGATTTATTATTATTTTTTAATTAAAAGTTTTTCTAATTTCTGTCAAATTAAATTGATAAACTGTTGGGTACAAATAAATAATAATTGGCGTTATTTTTGAAATATTACGACATGTTAAAAGACGTCCTTTATTTAATTTTCGCGTTAAACATTACCAACAATTCCGTAGGGTGAATATATCATCGTGTCGCAGAACTTTGTTGCATGTATGTATGTTTAATTTGTGAATTTTAAACACAAGCGAATTTCTCTCTGCTTCTAAAGTTCTTCCGAAAGGGGACGTCCGTGTGTGTTCCTAAAGTTTGTTTCCACCTACACTGAAGTTTCAACGAACTGTGTTACTTAAAAATTATTAAAAGTACGAAATAATCGCCGCGACTTAATTCAGAATGGTAGTTACCAACTTCTAGATCTCACTTGGTCGACAAGAACAGAAAAAAAATGTAACAAAATCGCCGCCGATGATAATGAAAGCTAAAAATAAAGAAGGACTAGGAGAAAGGGCATGGGCTTCCCAAATTAAATAAAGTAAACCTTACTTAGACATTAATAACTTTCTTAAAGAAAATGTAATCAAATCGTACTCAATAATAATGAAGGTTAAAAAGAAAGAAGGACTGGGAGCAAGTGAAAGCTGTTGGGTTGCATAAGCTTCCCACATGGTCAACAAGAAAAGAAGAAAACGTAATCAAATCGCCGCCGATGATAATGAAAGCTAAAAAGAAAGAAGGACTGGGAGCAAGTGAGAACTGTTGGATTACTGGAAAACAAAACATACACTTTTTTATACTTATCAACAAAAACAAAAGAAAGTTATAATGTTAATAAATTACGACACCGCATCCTCGACCTCGCATGACGTCAATCTGAGGTTAAGGACTGTACCAATAAGAGAGCGCGAAACTTAAAATCTATAATATAAACTCATTATCGATTATAACTCTTTCAGTCCACATCTTTATATTACTACTATTTACACTATTTATCTGTATGGTTTCAATAAAAAGATCCTGATTATCATTACTTTGAACAATCTCATTTACATTATCTCTATTCTTATAATTAGATTTAAAGTTTCTATTAGTCATACTTTTGTTCTGTTCTTTAAATTTCTTACAACCTACAGCAAAATGCCCTATTTTCTTACACTTATTGCATTCTTTACCATAAGCAAAACATTTACCTCTTACGTGTTTTCTTCCACACTTCAAACAATCATACGTACTTTCATTATTTCTATTGTCTGTAGCTTTGACTTTATTTACTAAACCTTTTTGTGATGACGCCTTCCTTACTGCATCTACTTCTTCACCACGTGATCCTTTACTTTGCAGTTTCGTAGTTTCCGTTGCCCTGCACATTTGTTCTGCGGTCTCCAGCTTCAAATTGTCCTTGCTTAATAGCCTTTCTTGCAATTGCAGATCTTGCACACCTAATATGATTCTGTCTCTGATCAGGCTTTCCTCTTGATCCCCAAAATTGCACAGTTTAGCCAGTATTTTAAGTTCTTTGATCAAATGTTCCACGCTTTCACCTTCGGTTTGACTTCTTGACAAAAATTTGAATCTGTCGTACGTTTCATTATTTCTTGGCTTACAGTACTCATCAAACGCAGCAATAACATTATCATAACTCTTCTTCTGTTCATTTGTTAACTTAAATTTATTAAATACATCAATTGCTTCATCTCCCGCAGCATTTAAGAATATAGCAATTTTTCTTTCATCAGTTTCCTGAGCCATCACAGATGCTGCTAAGTAGATTTCAAATCTTTGCTTAAATTTCTTGTAGTTTTTACTAATATTTTGGCCAAATATTAGAGCTGGTGGTATCTTAATATCCATGTTTCCCTCCATTTATTGAATTCCTAACCTTACTTTTTCTTATATGAATTACTTCGATTTAACACTACTATTTACTATCTTCTTATTTTTAGAGTTTACACGTGGTTTACACCTGACACCATGTTACATCTTAAGAGTATTTATTAGGTGCTCAATACAATAAACATGCACAACACATTATACACATTTATTAGATAGCTTCCATCTTAATACCAGTGTTGCCAATACACCCTGAGCCGATTACTCTTTTCAAATTAAAAAAAAACCCGCTCTTACCCACATCTGCCCACATTGAGTAATGAAATTGAAATGGTACAAAATTTATTTTATTTAAATACCTAATATTATTGGACTTACCTTAAACACATTGACGTCGCACGACAGATTTTTCAGATTAAAATCATCTTATGTGGTACTGTGGGTGGCAACAGTGCTGCCAACCGACCAAACGAAGCATTTCGGAAGATAGTTGTGAAAAATTCCGATAGATGTCCCTGAATTTCGGTTGAGCTAATTTAAATCACTTGATTAAAATCATATTTAAAATCACTGATTTTATTCAAGCGATTTTTATTTTTGAAAATCTTTAAAAAAATTGTCATGAAATAAACAAAACTAGTGTGCAATTTTTGACGCTAAATAAAACAAAAAACGATCGAGAAATAAAGAAAATATTCTTAGTAAATAAAATTTTTAAAATTAAGATTTGGCATTTGTGCAATTTTTGACGTAAAATAAAACAAAAGACGAAGCTGTCGAACGACGGCGAAACGTTAAGTGTTTGTGCTCTATCTAGTGTCCGTGTTGTGATATAAAATTATTATTATTATTATTATAAAATTGAAAAAAATTTCGTTGAATAAAATTAGAAAAAAATAATCAAAATAAAAAAAATCTCGTTAAATAAAATGACAAAAGGATAAAAAATAAAAAAATTCTTATTAAATAAACAATACTTTCTACTTTGTATAAAATTACAAAAAATTATAAAAATTACAAAAAATCATAAAAATTTAAAAAAAAACTATAAAAATTAAAAACTCTTTATTGAATGAACAAAACTTTCCAAAATTAAGATTTGACATTTGCGCAATTTTTGACTTAAAATAAAACGATCGACAAATTTATAAAATTAAAAAAAATAAATATTAAAAAAATCTCATTGAATAAAATTAGAGAATAAAAAAATATCTCATTAAATAAAATTACAAAAAAAATAAAAATTAAAAAATTCTCATTAAATAAATAATACTTTCTACTTTCTATAAAATTACGAAAAATTATAAAAATTTAAAAATTCTCATTAAATAAACAAAACTTTCTAAAGTTAAGATTTGAGCTTTAGGCATATTTTGGCGTAAAATAAAACAAAAGAGGATTGACGAATTTATAAAAATAAAAAAACTCATTGAATAAAATTAGAAAACAAAAACAAGAGACGATCGAGAAATAAAGAAAATTCATAAAATTACGAAAAATAACGAAAATTAAAAAAATTCGCATTAAATAAGCAAAACTTTCTAAAATTAAGATTTGACATTTGTGCAATTTTTGACGTAAAATAAAACAAAATACGATCGAGAGACAAAGACAATTTATAAAATTACGAAAATTAAAAAATTTTCGTTAAACAAAACTTTCTAAAATTAAGATTTGAAATTTGTGCAATTTTTGACGTAAAATAAAACAAAAGACGATCTAGAAATAAAGGAAATTGATAAAATTACAAAAAAAATAAAAATTAAAAATAAAGTTGAGTTCAAAATTGGTAGATCTAGCAATTAGTTACTTTAGTTTTTGTCGGCGTCCGGCTTTAGTGATTTCTTTAGTAAAGAAACGTCTGAAACATCACTAACAAGTCGTCAATCAAAAATTTAAAAATAAATCTGTTTTTTTTTCTTCTTTGAAAACACCCATTTTTACCCACGTATTTTTTTTAACCGCAAGGTTGCTTAAATTACCCGTAATTCGGATAATTGCCCGCACATTGGCAACCCTGCTTAACACATTTAACACAGTATTGCCAACATACTACAATTACATCTGTAATAACAGCTGACATTAGGTAAAGCAATTAAAAAGTTAACGACAGCTGTAGTTCTTGCCAAATGAAATTGTAATTAAATTGATTTGTTTAATTGGCAGTATTAGAGAAATAGAATATCTTATAAATCACGTGAATTATTTCAGCCTGATTGGGCCTCATCAGAGATATGTACTAAAAAATTACTTTTTGAAAGGATAATAATTAAATTATACACTTACATATTTTTGAATTTCCAATAACCCAAAAACAAACCCTGAAAGAAAACTTTTTGAAAAACCGTCTATTATCTTGCAAAATTGAAAGGAACAGTTACGTTTCATCATTCAAAAAGCAAAATGTGACAGTAATATAAACAACGTAAGTAACTATGGAAACATTATAATAAACAAGATAATAGACGGTTTTTCAAAAAGTTTTCTTTCAGGGTTTGTTTTTGGGTTATTGGAAATTCAAAAATATGTAAGTGTATAATTTAATTATTATCCTTTCAAAAAGTAATTTTTTAGTACATATCTCTGATGAGGCCCAATCAGGCTGAAATAATTCACGTGATTTATAAGATATTCTATTTCTCTAATACTGCCAATTAAACAAATCAATTTAATTAAAAAGTTAACGGTCTGGTTTATTTTTGAAAAAAAGAGTACATTTACCGCAAAGAAAAGAAAAAGAATGATCCGTGTCAAAAGAGAAGACACATTCTCTTTAAAAGAAACATCTGGCCACTCTACCGTTTCGAACGAACAGAACCAAGGAGAGAGAGAGAGAGGGGCAATATTACATCCTAGTGGATAGGTCACCCATTTACTAAAAGGACGAACAGAACCAAGGAGGGACAAAGTTATAATCTGGTAAATAGGCCACCCACATACCAGAGGACGATGACTTTATGAGAAGCGAAAAGTTGATGTAACAGTACTCTTCCTACAACACTTATTACGTAATACACTTTAAAATAATAATTATTTATTAGTGATCCTGAATATTCTCAAAACGCGAAACGTCGACTTACAACTACCCGATCACTTATAATAACATATTTTGTCATAAAATAATTGTTGATAATAATTAACGCTTCAGTTAATTTTTCCAATACATGCCGATCGATCGATCGATAAGTCAAGGAACTTTTAAACAGCTATCTCCTTCTAACTTTCGTGTCATGTCATTTCGTCGTATATGATCGGCATACAGTACAGATTATTTTACAATACATGCCGATCGTTAAGAAAATATACGACGAAATGACGTGACTTGACAAGAGCGAGAAGGCTGTTTCACGAAAGTTAGAAGGAGGTAGCTACATAAAAATTCTTTGACTTATCGATCGATCGGACGGCATATAGAGAAATAAAAATGAACTGTACAAACATATACAATATTTCCAATTACGAGTCAAGTGTGCTCTGTGATGTCATGTAGTACTTGAGTGCATTTGCCGCCTTCATGAACAGAGGACATGCGTTAGATTACACTTTGTCAGGCTACATATATTTCGGAAGATAGATACACAAAACAAGAACAACTCTGGCCTTGAAAAATACTTTTCCCTACAATAGCACAAACAGAAATTGAAGATACACAAAAATACACGAAGTTTTAAGCAAAAGGCGAAATCGTTAAATGCAAGTCAATGACATTTGCATTTGACAGATGACAGAAGAGTATCTATTAGTTATAGAAACAATATGAACAAGGTGGCACATTAAAATTGAATTTCATAACCACTTTGACCCTGAAACATATATAAACTTATTGTACAGAAGCGGACAATAAAATTCGGACACGTTTTTTTGTAAAATGTAAACCTTACTTTAATTTTTTTTGACGTTTAATACATAAGGGGCATTTAACAAACAAATCGATTGATTACAATCAGATTGAATCGATTCATGAAAACACTGAACGGTGGCGAGGCCGGTATATAATATTTGGTATTTAACTATTCAACAACAGCAATATAACAATATTAGCTGTGCGGTTAAATTATTTCTCTAATAGATCTTTGAAATAATCAATACACTGTTATAAACAACACGCACATATGATACAAATCATATTTAATCGCAGTTGAATCGCAAAATTTTTACGATGGACAATTTCACGATCGATGTTGAATCGATTCAGATGCGTTGAACGCTAAACCGTATGCAATCATATATCGATTGTGAATCGATTGTGTCCGTTGAATGCCTCTACATACAAATACAAATTTTATTGTTAATAGTTTGTGTTTATTTTATATTTTAAAAAAGCCTTGCTTAAGTTCCGCTTAAAAGTAAGACCCAATTGTACAATTTCAGTTTCACTTTAAGCCAAACCTTAAACACTTAACAACAATTGTTAAAATAATCGTTGTTATGCTTCAGCTTAAATTTAAACTGGCATTGTACATACAATCTGGTCTAAGTGTATTAATTGTAATGACCTTACCAGGTGAAGTTTGGACAGAAAGAAGAGTTGCTGTACGCAGGTAAACTCGATGGAATAACTCGAAAAGTATTCACGCCAACCCCATGGTGCGACCCATCAGCGCGGGCTAGAATTCGCTGGGGAATCCAAAAATGCAATAATATACAGGGTGTTTCATTAAACAAACGGTAACTTTGGGTTGTATCTTGAAAACGCGATGCTCTATTGTTTTTTCGTGGACGCCGTTGAAAACTACTGAAAAATGCGCGCAACTTTCGTATTTAACATTTTTTTCTAATTTCGAAAATAACCGAGTTGTGGCGCGGAGAGTCGTTGCTACTTGCGCCGGTAAACCGGACGGAATAGCTCGAAAAGTATTCGCGCCAACCCTATGGTGCGACCCATGAATTCAGGCTAGAATTCGCTGGGGAATCAAAAAATGCAACAATATACAGGGTGTTCCATTAAAAAAACGATAACTTTGGGTTGTATCTTGAAAACGCGATGCTCTATTGTTTTTTCGTGGACGCCGTTGAAATCTACTGAAAAATGCGCGCAACTTTCGTATTTAACATTTTTTTCTAATTTCGAAAATAACCGAGTTGTGGCGCGGAGAGTCGTTGCTACTTGCGCCGGTAAACCGGACGGAATAGCTCGAAAAGTATTCGCGCCAACCCTATGGTGCGACCCATGAATTCAGGCTAGAATTCGCTGGGGAATCAAAAAATGCAACAATATACAGGGTGTTCCATTAAAAAAACGATAACTTTGGGTTGTATCTTGAAAACGCGATGCTCTATTGTTTTTTCGTGGACGCCGTTGAAAACTACTGAAAAATGCGCGCAACTTTCGTATTTAACATTTTTTTCTAATTTCGAAAATAATCGAGTTGTGGCGCGGAGAGTCATTGCTACTTGCGCCGGTAAACCGGACGGAATAACTCGAAAAGTATTCGCGTCAGCCCTATGGTGCGACCCATGAATTCAGGCTAGAATTCGCTGGAGAATCCAAAAATGCAACAATATACAGGGTGTTCCATTAAAAAAACGATAACTTTGGGTTGTATCTTGAAAACGCGATGCTCTATTGTTTTTTCGTGGACGCCGTTGAAAACTACTGAAAAATGCGCGCGACTTTCGTACTTAGCATTTTTTTCTAATTTAAAAAATAACCGAGTTGTGGCGCGGAGAATCGTTGCTACGTACGCAGGTTAACTCGATGGAATAACTCGAAAAGTATTCACACCAGCCCCATGGTGCGACTCATCAATTCAGGCTAGAATTCGCTGGGGAATCCAAAAATGCAATAATATACCTAGCGTTTCATTAATCGTAATGACCTTACCAGGTGAAGTTTGGACAGAAAGAAGAGTTGCTGCGCTTAACATTTCAAATCTTTTTTTACGTTTTGACAGAAACACGACCACAATAAAAGCCTGACTTACCAAATTTATGTAAATACGTATGGTATGTCAAAACCTTACCCGGATTTTATTATCCGCTACTGCACATACATACAAAATAATGTTTATGTTATTAATGTTCTATGACACCACATTTTATGGGCGTATGATTGATAACTTGTGAGTTATTATCATCAATCGTAAGCGCATAAAATGTGATATCAATGGAAAGCTCGTAAAGAGGGCTATCCATACATGTTATAATATATGGGGTGTTCCATCTGAAAAAATTGATTGATTTTGCAATACGCGTACTGAACCATGCTGTCTGTCATGCTGTGTAGTTGATAGTCACTCGATTTTAAAAAATGTTGAATATTTTAAAAGTACAGACACGTAAAAATATTTTGGTCCAAAATTCAAAATTCATCAAAAATGGCAACCGATCGAATATAACCGAATTTTTGCATAAAAGTAAAAATACTCAAAACATGTAAGTAGATATATTGCTATATTATTTTCATTAGCTCTTCAAGAGCTAACCAAAACTACATAGTGTTCCATTTAAAAAATGACAAGTTAGGTCCGTAACTTTTAAATGAATCTTCCTGTATAGTTCGAAATAATTTTAAGTTATGCGGAATGGAAACCTACACAACTTTCATTCAGAATCTTTTTTGATAGAATTTATATAAAAGAGCATCTTTACACTAATTCGGAGGTTTGGGGCACCCTGTACAAAAGAATGTTCTCATGGCTCAGATCGCTTGGATTGGGGTTTACCCTGTTTATAGGATGAACGTCGAAGAAGATGTAAATATTTAGTAAGTCGGTCGCAGCCCGCCCCATCGACCACGCTGATTACAAATTGTGATTCATTCCACCAACATCATCCACGTGTTTCTTTGTTTTACAAGAAAGTTGAAAATCCCTCCCCCCTTTCAATTTTAAATTAATTTCATAACAATATTTTTTGAAGTGTAATAGAACAATATTTCATATATCAGATAGACGTCATTAATTTCTTCACCCCCCATCTATTCACATCCATCGGATATTAATTTGCGTGCCTTCATATCGAAAGGGTAAACTATGCAAAAGCGTCACAATAATAAATCGCTTGTCCACGACGAAGTAACAACAGGAGGGACAGTGAGGGTGTGCGCGTGATGGGGGTGTGAGAGAGAGAGAGAAAGAGAGAGAGACGGGCTCTCTCTCTCTCTAAAATGCCACAATAGATTCTCAATCCCACTTAAACCGTCTGACCCTTCGGTCCCCGGAAACACAAAAAAAAGGCAGGCGGTGATCCTCGCCGGAGGAATTATCCTTAACCCCCGCATTAGCTCAATTATAAGCAATCTTGCGGACCGTTCAATAAAAACGAGATGTCTGTGAGATTTCGACGAGGGCGAAACAAGGAAGACGACGGCCACGTCCCCGTCGACAATAAAACCAAGACGCGCTCGCTCCTCGAGCTCTCCTTCCTCTTCGTTAGAGAGTTGGCCCGGGCCGACGTCTAAAAGTAACAAAAATACTCGCCAGCTCCGGGAAGATAAATCACCGGCGAAGTGGGTAATCGCGTATGAAAATTAATTTAAGGGATGAAGTGAGTGCATGTAATAGGCATGTAAGTGTGCGAGCATGCATGACGATTGAGAAATGGCGGCGCGTTTTTAAATATTCCCCGAGTTTCTAATTTACGTCGCCAAATTTGAATATTTTATTTTTATTGCCGCCAGATTAAACCGTTTCAGACAGTCGCGCGCCAAATTTATGAACAATAAACGTTGAGAGCGTGTGTGTGTGTGTCCGTGTGCTAATGCCCGCTGTAATAAATTACTTTTTAAAACAATAAAATAAATTAATTTTACTGCGCCGATTTTAATATCATCCCCGATTGCTCGCAGCAACAGCTAACTCAATTTTTTCCATCCTTGGTTTCATGTTTTACTGAAAAAGAACTCTGCGACTCAGTTTCTGTTGAACAATTTTTTTTAATACTTTCTCGAACGTTTTTTTTGATAGATCTAAAAGCCCCAATATTTTTGTTTATTTACGTTTAGGGGAAACAACGGCGCGCCCTCCAATGAAAGAGATGCAATTTTCTTTCTGAATATCAGCAAAAATAAAATAAACTAAAAGAAGTCCTTTTTGCAGATCTAAAGGCCCGAATATAGTCGTTTATTTAGTTTTAGTTAGGAATTTTATTGCCATTGTAAGAAACCGGCATTCCGTCCAGAGATTTGTTTCTTTTAAATGGAACGAAATTATGAACGAAACATGTCGCAAGCGAACTAATTCGCTCGACTCTGTAACGTGTCCGTTTCAGAACACGTGTGCGATGAGTAAACTATTTGATTCACGGTGGATTTCACAAACGTCACTTAACTTTAATCATCGATTAAGAATAATCATTCCTATACCTCCAACACATGTAACCATGGCAACGTTTACTATTAACGGATGATTAAATTTAAGTAACGTTTGTGAAATCCACCATTAATCTTGCAGATTTTGAAACTAGCCACCTACCTGAAGGCTGCAACATTATGGGAGAACAAACTAAGATCGTCCTAAATCCCGGCTAACTCAATGGGACGGGCGAGGTCGTACGTAACCCCAAAGTAAAAGGGCAGTAAATTAAAAATAAATTAGATCAAAGTCACCAGCCATTACACAATTGTCTTTATTAGCGTAACGGTTTTGCATGTAACAAAACTAAAACAACGCAGGACTAAATTAAATGAACGATAAACATGAACAACGTGGAACTTTAAGTAATGTTAAAACACGAAGCACGGATCCGCTTTTCGTTTACAGAAATATCCAAATAAATTTGCAAACCAATTAATACTTCTTCGCTTTGCGCAGCAATGTTGCATTTTGTCACCAAAGTTTAAATTTAATTTACTCTACTTACCACGGTTCGGATGACAAGCTTCTGCGGATGTTTCGATCAGCTGAGGGGCGGGTTAATTAAAGGTGGTAAACTTATAAAGGGCGCCAGAAGACAATTGTTCAACTAAACGTAATTCGATCAGCCGACGTCTCCAATCGACCAAATCGTGCAGAAAATTGAATCAATAATGCATAAGTAATTTTATTGTCTAGGCACAAAGTCTGTAGAAAATAGTTATGGGAAATAGATGAAGAGTTCATCAAGTGAATCGACGACATCCGGTCACGTGTTAAGCACCATTAATACGTAAATGTCATTTAAATTCAGTTGGAGCATTCACAAATGATTTAAACGCATATAGCTTATTTTTACAAGTTGGTACTAAACATTGTACTTTTTTACACCTTAATATTTTGAATAAAAGTAATCCAATGTTAGTTATTAACAATTCAACGAAAATTTGGAAATGACAATGTAAACAACAACACGCTGAGACCCTGCGTCCAATTACCTTGGCACAACTGTACTTTAAAACAACTTCAATCATTTAAAAAATAATTACAGTCATACAGTTACGAGAGTTATACTGCAAGTCCCCTGAAGCCACAAGGAAGAAAGAAGAAATCAAAATTGGCAACTGAACAATAACAACTGAGAAAAAAGAACCCTAGATTAAACAATGTGCAAATTATGCAAATGAAGAATGACTTGACAAACGAGTTAACGTACAATAACCAAAAGAAAAGCCACGTGAAATTGAAGGACAGTCAGCTAGTACCACCCTTAGATGGAAATTGAACACGAAACAACCAACAGAACACATAACGATTGATCAAATTGATAGAACCATAATCAAACGAAAAAAAAATACGCCCACTGTTATTTTGAAACGTAACCCAAGCTTTTCGATAAAGTTTGGTAAGGACTCAAGCAATTAGCTAGAGTATTGCAGGCAGAATGTTTTGGGTCAAACAAGAAGTGCATTCCAGCATGAAAGAAACTGCTAGAAGTACCGGAAGGCAACGTCTTCAGACCAATACTTTACTTGCTCTATTGACGAATGTTAAATGAAAGACACTCTGTGGTGGAAGTCCAAACCAACCAATCAAGCAAACGAATTCTAACAAGGAGATGGACGAAGTGTTTCAAGTAAAATTGCGTACAAATAGTTTGAAAGTATGCAATGTAAATTTCAGCTCAAAAAATAGTTTATAACTCTTCAAAATCAACGAGTATCTAATTGTTGACTAAACTTCTTGTCTTTGATGATCCACTTTTTTCAACCTTCAAAGAATACCGACAGCAAACGTGGATAAACGTATCATTATTTAGTCAGCTGCAACTCGTTAACAATTGCAAGCAAATAAATGTGACATTCTACGAACAGAAATGGTCCTACTAGCCACATTAACTTATAATAATAAATAATTGTTTATTTGTTTGATCGATCGCGCAAGCGATATAGAACACGTCACATGTTATCAAGTAACAATTCAAATGTGTATAAAAGTCTAAAATTAAAAAGTAACAAGTAAGTCAAAGAACATATAAAACAAGATATCAAAAGACAAATTACCCTAGACTGAATTAATTATTTTTGCACTCCTTAAAGTATTTAGCCAATGAGTAAAAGCATTTATCAATCAGCCACAATTTAAGTTTATTTTTAAACGTAGATATGGAACATGGAAAAACAACCAATCAGATGTGTTTCTGACTAAGGAAGGACTGCGACAAGGCGGAGGCTTAAGGCCATTGCTTTTTATTATATTTATGGATGACATAATCAGAAGCTAAATGTATAGAATACAAGAACTTACAAATGGTTAAAATATCTGAAGGGGCATTTGCGGATGACGTGATGGTGATTACAGATACTGAGCAAAATCTACAAAATAACATGAAAATTTGGAGCGAAATACTGAAAGAATCCGGAATGACAATGAACAAGGCTAACACGAAATGCATGAGAATAGGAGACCAACGAGAAAAGAATATACAAGTAGAAGGCATCAAAATTGAACAAGTCGATATAATTTCAATATCTAAGAGTACCGATTGAGAATAGAGATCACAAGATGCAGAAATTAACAACAGAATGATAACGCAATGAAAACCTATTATGCCGTGAATAAAGCCTTGATAAGAAAGAAGGAAGTGTCACGGAAAACAAAGATAAAGGTCTACAAAACGATTTACAGACCAATATTGACTTTCAGCTGTGAGACATGGGTCCTAACTAGCAGACAGCAAAGTAAACTACAAGCAGCAGAAGATCAAAGGTGTCACCAAAAAAGACACACAGACACGAAAAGAACTGAATATAGAACCATTAGCTACATACATCGAGGAAAAGCAATTGAGTTGGTGGGGACACCTGCAACGTATGAGAGGTGAAAGACAAGTTTTAGACGTATGGAAAGCAAGAATATATAAGAAGAGGAAGAAGGGTAGACCGAAAAAGACATGGAACAACATTATAACTGAGTTGCTGGCGAAGAAAGAAAGCACATGTGAAGAAGCTAAACGAAAAGCGCAGGACAGGAAAGAATGGTCCAAATTCGTCTACCAATGATGGTATTGTAACCACACACCCTAACTGGTAGAAGTGGGCTTTGATTATATATATTTTTATAAACGTAGGCAGTTTAGAGGTTTCCCTAAAAAAGATGGAAGATCTTTATGCAACTATATTGTGGTCCTTTTTCAAAACAGTCCTTTTCCAAAACAATGAAGAGGAAAGTTTAAGTTTTTACTCCATTGGGTAAGATATCATTGCTGTATGTATTCATTCATGATAGATAGTCATGGGTTTTTCCTTACAAATACCGAGCATTCATAAATAAATAAGTCAAAAATAGTTAAAACAGCAAGTCTCTGAAATAGAGGCTTGCAATGAACAAACACAGCTCTCTTAATAATAGGCATAAAGGCATAGAGCTTTAACAAAAAGATTTGAATCAAAAAAGAAAGCAAGAAGACTGCATTAAAGCAAAACTTCAAACAACATTATCAACATTCCGTGTAGCAGCACAGTATTTAGGAAGTCCTGCTTCAATCCAATGAAAAGCGCATGTCAAAAAGAATAAGTGTTAAAACCCATCTGTATCTTTGGGATTCAATTTTGGGGATAGGCCAAAGATTGACATAATAAAAAAAATATCAACAAATCTTCCAAAATTAATAAAGTTTCAGAAGCAATGTGGACAGACCTTGGTACTTCCGCCACCTAGACAGAAATTTAAAAATTTCTGCAGTCAAGCCACATCAAGTAGGAGACACTGAGGTTCTGTAAGTTCTGGATTACGTCGACTTAAAGGGGAAAATTTCAAAGGTGCAAAAGCGCAAAAAAATTCTAACGTTCTTTCGAACATTAAGGTCTGTTCCTATAAAGTGTAGAGAGTGAAGACCAACTGTTACAGAAGCGAAACTTTACTCACTGGTGAGCGTGAATGTAGAAATTAAAATCGTAGCGAAAGTTAACACAATTTATTACACAATTAAAAAAGGAAAACACATTATACTCTTAATAAACTATTACAATTGGCTGCTTACTTTAGGTTTAAATTAACTACCGTAAGCGCAGCGCAATACGTAGTTCGAAATTCGTACTCGCGGTTTACTACTCACGAGCCAAGAGTAAAATTTAAAAACCGATCGTAAACCGTAAAACGTCAGATTAAATTGAGAACCTAACCTTGAAACAGCGGTGCCAACCGAAGCGCAGAATCTGCCCCAAATTTATTATCAATAGTGCTCAAAAGATGGCGCTAAAACAACTACTCGCTTACAGTCACTAAATATAAATACAGTACCGCATTCCATATGCTTAATGTGTAAGATGAAGAAATCACGTTTTTGCACTAAAATGGCCGACTTTCCATTTTCGTCAACTTTAGTGACCACATTCGTCAATTCAGTGACCATATTGGTCAATTTAGTGACCACTTTGGTCAACTTCAGTGACCACATTGGCCAACTTCACTGACCACTTTCGTCAACCCCAGTGACCACTTTCGTCAATTTTAGTGACCATTTTCGCTCATGTGTAAGATAAAGAAAATGTTTTTGCACTAAAATGACCGCCTTTTCTAGTTATTTTCTTTCCGCAACGCTTATATGGTCGACATTTCTAGTGATTTTGTTTCCGACATGTTTAAATTGCCGACATTTCTAGTGATTTTCTTTCCGGTAAGTTTAAACAAATTTAACGCCTGTCAAATAAAAGTTTAAAATGTCCGAGTGTGTCGTTGTTAGGATTAGATGTTTAAATTTCCCGCCAATATTTTGCACTAAAATGGCGGCCGGTTGGGGTACTGTCATCATTTAGTGACGGTATACTCGCTTTATAGTAATGTAATCAAAGAATAGTGATTTTCGATTGTTTATTTTATTTTATTTTTTTCATACTTATTATTAAAAATACTTGGCAACTCTTCTCACTTCTTTGGAGGACGCCCCAGTTTCTGGCTGAACGTAAATAAACGAAAATATTCGGGCTTTTAGATCTGCGTGGAAAAAATTTTCGGGAAGCTTTCAAAGTTCGACAAAGTTTTAAAACGAAAATTGTTCAACAGAGACTGAGTCGCTGGGGTTCTTTTTCCAGCAAACGTGAAACTAAGGAAGGAAAAAATTAAATTAGGGGTTGGCTACATGACGATCGCGAATATAGGGACATCGAAAGAAAAAATAATTTACTCGAGCCCTAAATAAATAATTTCAAAACTTACCTTTTTTTGTTCTTTGTGTTTAAAAAACAAATTGTGAGATGATGTCCCTGTGAATCTCAGGCCCGTTTGTTTGTACGTTTTTGGAATCGCTCTCAGCGTCCTTCTTATACGGAATAAAGTTTTAGCCCTTTTATAAGAATTTTAGATGTTCAAAATAGAGAAAAACAATTAGATATTAAGACAAGAAAATTAGCATAAAGTAAAATTCAAAACAATAACTTAAAATCATGTATCTTTAAATAACATTAAAAATTAAGGAAACTTTTAAAAAAAGGAAAACAATATGTATTGATAATAAATTGTAAAATTTAAATGTAATTGGAGAATGATATTTTTGGTCCAACTGTCAAGAATATGTGATTAGTTACCAAATAAAGATAAACTACGAGAAAAATTCGCACTTAGGAACTTTCGACAACTAACAGGTATTCGACAGTTGATAGTGTTGGTACTACGGAGGGAGTTAACTAAGTGACAGATTTGACATTGACATTGGTGGAAGTGTGCTCCGCTTTCCCGCTATTTTCATCTTTCTTTTCGACACCTTCAAATAGTAGTTAAGTTTTTCAAGAGAGGACACTCTGTATCAACTCGTTTGATCTTTTCCGAGTAGTTTCTATGACCTTGAAACAGTTGAAAAGTCGTGTGACGAAATACGCAGGAAACGAATCGCACAATGGCATTGACGTAGCGTACAGTTTTCATCAATTAGATTATCTGCCCTTTGTCGCTATCACATCTAATTTTTGTCTGCAAACACTCAATACACGAAAGGACATTTAAATTGGCGTAAATCTTTTTTTTTTTTAATTTGCACTTGTTTGTTCGAATGTCTTCTCTTGTATAAGTTAACTACTCTTATGTTGTTCTCTTAAGTGTATGCATTTGAAAGGGAAACGAACGGGGATTTATTCCGCGATTTGATAAGAAGCACTCTACGTGAACGACAAGCATCTTTTATTGCTCTTCGAAGCCTGATCACCAGGTATTTATTGCAAGCGAATCCTGTGCATGGTTTGGATCGTAACGTTGCTTTTCATTCTTTTAATTAGGCTTTCAATTGGGGTTCACCCTGCTGACGTACTTCGGTGTCGCATCACAGAGTTATTCTGGTTTCAGCAATGCTTTTATAAGCCGACCGGACGCTATTCCGCCAACCAGTTATATGATGTGGTACTATTGCTATCATAAAAAACTAGGACAAGACTTTTTAAGCTGTGTAGAAGTGCTACCGACTATAAATTCAAAAATATTTGAAATGGTCACTCACTGTCAATCATACCTACAGTAAATATTGTTTTAAAAGCTAGGATACTGCTTGCATAGAAAAGGGTGTCACAATTAGACAAATTGCACAGAATTTCAGCGTTAAAAAAATACAGTTACTGACTTGACAGCAAAGTAAGATTCAATATAATAAAATAATGGAAACGCATGGCTACTGGATTTAAAAGTTGTCCTAGTTTTTTATGATATCGATAGTAGAGCTGGCAACGGTTAACCGATTTTGGATATTTTGGATATTCGCAGTGTACAGCATGTCACTTATGCAAATAGAGTTGCATAACTCAAGTGTGAATCTAAATGAAAACATTTTCTTCATGCAACTCTGTTTGCATGAGTGACATGCTGTACACCGCGAATATCCAAAATATCCAAAATCGGTTATCCGTTGCCAGCACTAATCGATAGTACTTTAGGCAGTGTATGAAAAAAAAAACAGTTATGGAATAAAATAAGTCAGACTTGTTAGAGCATATCCCACCTGCAGTAATGTTGCTCGTCATAAGTTTAGACGCCACACTACGGCGTCTTCATTTCGGCATTTGCAATTGGTTGTTGGACTTGAGGTCGTGGAAACGCCCCGCCCCTCAGCCAATCATTTCACGACTAACTATTTGGTGGTTTACATTTATTCTTTAAATACGCTCTTTGACTGCAATTGGCGGTTGATCTAGAAGTCAACAAGGTTTTGCAGAAACGCCCCGCCCCTCAGCCAATCATTTTACAGTTTACAATTTATTGGTTGTCAGATAATCGCTTCGTTAGTACTGGTCGACGATCTTGATAGTTTATACGCAACGCTATTGCGTCATTCGTTTCTGCATTTGCAATTGGTAGTTGGTCTTGAGGTCGCAAAAACGCGCCCCGCCCCTCAGCCAATCATTTTACGACTAACTACTTGGCAATTCACGTTCATCATTTAATATACTCTTTATCTTATTTTTTATTTAATTAATTTATTGGTTGTCAGTTGTTATTAATCGCTTCGTTATTACTGGTCGATGATCTTGATAGTTTCGACGCCACGCTACGGAGTCTTCATTTCCGCGTTTTCAATTGGTTGTTGGACCTGAGGTCGCGGAAACGCCCCGCCCCTCAGGCAATCATTTTACGACTAACTATTTGGCAGTTTACGTTTATTATTTAATACACTCTTTATCTCATTTTCTATTTAATTAATTTATTGGTTGTCAGTTGTTACTAATCGCTTCGTTGTTACTGGTCGATGATCTTGACAGTTTAGACGCCACGCTACGGCGTCTTCATTTCTGCTTTTGCAATTGGTTGTTGGACTTGAGGTCGCGGAAACGCCCCGCCCCTCAGCCAATCATTTCACGACTAACTATTTGGCGGTTTACATTTATTATTTAAATACGCTCTTTGTCTCATTTTTTATTTAATTAATTTATTGTCAGTTGTTATTAATCGTTTCGTTATTACTTGCCAAATTATACGCCATGCTTCTACGTCATTCGTTTCTGCGTCTGCAATTGGTTGTTGGTCTTGAGCAGTTCCGCAGAGACGCCCCGCCCCCAGCCAATCATTTTATTGTTTTTCATTTTTTATTTGTTTAATTTCTTAGCTGATGATCTTGACAGTTTATACGCCATGCGCAGAGACATTTCACCCCCCACATTTTACTGTTTTTCATTATTTTCTAAATCGTCAATCTTTTAAATAATCGCTTTGTTGATAATCTTGACAGTTTATACGCCATAGTATTGCGTCATTCGTTTCTGCATCTGCAATTAGTAGTTGCTATTGAAGTCGTAGAGACGTGCCCCGCCCCCAGCCAATCATTTTACTTTTTCTAATTTTTTACTTCATTAATTTCTTAGTTGTCGTCATTTTTTAATAATCGCTCTGTTGTTATTGGTCAACCTTTCTGAGATTTCAGCCGTCATTCTGCGTCGCTCGATTCTGTTTGTAATTGGCCGCCGGCTTTGAAATCTGCCAAGATGCCCCGCCCCTCGGCCAATATCTCACGGCCGCTTAACTATTTAAGAATTCGTCACTTTTGTTCCCAGTTTAAAAGCGCTCTTCCCCCCATCCATTATTTATTTCATTAATTTCTGAGTTGACGGTTTTTTAATGCATACTTATTGGCCCCGCCCCTCAACCAATCATGTCACAACTAACTGTTTAACACCGTTTAGAAACCTCATTCTGTCATTGTTTCCAGCAGTAGTTTCAGACCCGCGCTGTTACTTCATTTGTTTCTGAAATCGACCGACATTTTGGCAGAGATGCCCCCACCTCTCAACCAATTATCTCACGACTAATAGCTCATTTTATCAATGATCGCTTCGCGAATTTCTCGATCGTCAGTTACGCATTATTTCACAACATTACGCAATATTACATAGTATTACGCAATAGTATACTGTGTGCTATTATGTATTAGTTCAAAAACTAGAGCCAATCTAGCAACACTGAAGGCAGATTCGGAATCAGCGACACAAAATCGTTAAAATATTATTGACAATAAAATTATTAATATTCCTCAACGTTATGTATTTAAATAATGTATAAGATCGATTAAACGAATCGTTCTTTTCTCTTCGTTTTAATTGCGCTGCAGCGCGGAACGATCACAACACTATTTATTTGAATAAAATCGGCCTTCTTTTTCTTGCTTTGCTACCTTTTTTATATTGAATTGAATTGAATTCAATGCCCCTTCCCATTAGATTGTCAAGAGATACGTAAAATTGTCCTACATCATTAATTTTATTTACACACCTAAAAACTACACAGAAGTTGTATCTACGGCAACAAAGAATCGCTTTACGTAAATGGTGCAGTTGTGCAACCTTGACCTTGTTTACTAACATCATATTTCAGGTGTTCATAACTTGCAGTTAAACAAACCTTGATCTTGTTTACTAATATCGTACTTCATGGTGTATATAATAGTAACTGTCATCTTTCTAAAAATGAAACTGATAATAATCAATCCAAAACAAAAGACAATCGAGTACAACAAAAGCCTAGTTCATTTTTTTCATTCCCGCTCTCTCTTAACGTCTTTCTATGCCCCAAGCTTACCATAAGTTAAAAATGAAAGGAAAAAATAAACTATTGGCAGAATAAAGAAGCAAAGTTTCAAAAAGAAGTAAAGAATGAAAGTGAATGAGAGGATATGAGAAGGGAAGTATGTATGCACATATAAAATACAGTACAAAATAAGAGAGAAAAAAAGAAAGAAAACAAAATGGACTCTTACGCATCTGTAGGAGCTACCTTATTTGAATGACAAAGAGAAACAAAAGAGAAAAGAATAATTGACACGTAAGTGCCCAGTGATGCCAGGTTAAAAGGCAGAAAGAAAAAAATGAAAAGAAAAAGAAAACAGAATGGATTCATATGCACTCACCGACACTGCATGCCGGGAGAAAACACAGAAGAGGAAGAAACAAAATAGATTCACAATTGCAAGTGAACAAATGAAAAAAGAAAGGATTATGGACTCATAATGTTTAAGTCTGACAGAAAAAATAAAAGCGACAAAAAGGGGAAAAGATAAATAAAAAAGATTAACTACGTTAATGGAAAAAAAGATGGAGAAAGAAAAAATAAAAAACAATATGGACACGAGCAACATTAATTTAAATGAGAAAGAAACAGGGAAAAAAATAAAGAAAGAAAATTATTATTTAAAATTATTTAAAAGGGCAAAACTTAAATTTAACGATAAAACTCTAACCAGAAGTTCACCTAATATCATTTTCTATCGACTCAAGCAGAGCCATCTCTTGGCTGCTAAAAAAAAATATGTTTTAAATGTTCTAGTTTAAATAGTGACGTTTTTCCTTTTCATTTCTGAACTTTTACAAAATTGAAAACAAACAGCCCTTTTACATCGAATCAAGCAGCGCCATCTCTGGACTGGTAAGAAAATCATATTTTAAATGTTGTACATTGTAACGTTCACATTTTTCGCTGTCCGTTACATTATCTTTATACGTATTTTCTCGTTATTTTGCTGCTAAAATTTGAGTAAAAACTGTTTCGTTCGTTTAATTAATTTCGTATTTATGACTTTCACGCCTCTATCTCTCAGGATTTGTGTTTTAATTTCAGATAGTAATGCGGATTTCTATTTCTTCTTAAAGTCATTTGTTTTTTTCGGAAATTAATCTGTAGATGTCGTACATGGTCTTTTGGTCGATTTTATTGATCGATATTTCTTGATGACGTATTGCGGAAATTGCGTAGAAAATCTTTGACGAGTTTCCGTCCTCTTCGATTATCGTACGATTACTGCGTGCGAGTACGCCATTGCAGATGTTTGGTTTGCGTCTTCAAATTTTTGTGGTTTTGTGAAACTGAACGGCTTGAGATATTCCAGTTTGGCAAATATCACGTCTCTATTCTCGTAAGCCCAACTGTGTCAGTTTGCTGTTTGTTTTTTTGCCACAAAACGCTACCGTTCCGCTACCGTATTCGAGCACGTGTTGCTTTAAGGTTCTCGATCAGGAAAAAACTAACAGAAGATTGTAAGTACCCTAGTTGTTTAGGAGAATATTTTCTAAGGTTCTTTTTCTCTTTATGTAGAGTTTTTTTTGGACTTCCGAAATTGTGTTGAACATTTGAAGATTAGTTTTTTGGATTCCCGAAATTGTGTTGAGTTACCGAGGCCGAAGCTTTCCTCCTACCGCACGAGTTTTTATGGGAAAATTCCTTGCTGTTATTGCGAAGTCGTTTGAAGATATAATTCAACGGACTCGTAAATGGAACCAAGGTCAAGTCTTTGCGTAGTCGTTTGAAGATATAATTCAACGGTGTCGTTTAGATAGAATTCAGGTCAAGCTATCGTGAGGATTGCGTAAGAAACAACCATTTGTATTAGTATCGTATCGTATCGACAAAACTGTCAGTATCGCTTCGTATGGACAAACTTATCGTATCGTATCGTTTAGAGAAAATTATCGTATCGTATCGTTTAGAGAAAACTATCGTACCGTATCGTATCGTAGTGAATTAACTATCGTACCGTATCGTATTGAAGAAACTACCGTATCGTGCCGTATCGTTTTGGAAACATTATCGTACCGTATGGAAATAATCCATAAATTTTATTTTGATTGTCAGTGGACAATAATTATAGTATATTGGGTCACCTTCGTATTTATTTAGTGCTATATTACATTTATTTGTATGGGTCATTTATATATAGTTTGCATCATATTAATTTTTTCTACTTTAAGTTTTTTTTGTACACATGTTAGTATATATATTTTGTTTGATCAAATTACCTTTTATGTTAAATCGTTACATAATTTATCAATTATATTATTTTTCATTTTCAAACATTCTTTTTCATTTTCTGTTACGATTAAAGACTAATTTCTTTAAAATAAATTTGCGTAATCTAAAAATCTGTTTCGAGTTCATTAGTTTGGTTCCGGACTGTTTTAGTAATTACAGTTTAAAGAGATTACTTGGCGCTCAACAGCTTTCGTTTTGTCATCTACCGTCTACTATTTTTTTATGAATTACGCAAGTTATGTTTTTAAGAATATAGTTCGAAGAATTATCCTTCCGAATCCACCTCAGCCTCCGACTATGGCAACCAAACAGGTGAGAATCTACTTAAAAAAAAAGTATGTCACAACATGTAACTTAAATACTGACCCTTTTTCTTTCAATTTCTGAACTTTTACAAAATTGAAAACAGCCATTTTACATTGAATCACGCAGCACCATCTCTTGGCTCGTGGGAAAATCATATCTTAAATGTTGTAGCTACATGTAGTTTAAATACTGACTCTTTTTCTTTTCATTTCTGAACTTTTACAAAATTGAAAACAAACAGCCACTTTACGTGGATTCAAGCAGCGCCATCTCTTGGCTGGTAGGAAATTTTTTTTTTCTTTTAATTTCTGAACTTTTAAAATTTTATATTGATGCGTTCTGTATTGATTCAATCAGCGCCATCTCTTAGTTGATAACAACGACATGTTTTAAATATTCTAGTTTAAACAGCGATCTGCTCCCTTTAAATTTTTGAACTTTTACCAAATTAAGAACAAACAGCATTCAATGTCGATTCAAACAGCGCCATCTCTTGGCTAGTTTGACTAGTAAGGACAAACATGTTTTATATTGTAGTGTAGTTTTTTCAATTTCTGAACTTTTACAAAATTTTTAACTTTTTTCTTTAAATTTTTGAACTTACAAACTTAAAGCAAACATCATTTAATATCTATTCAAACAGCGCCATCTCTTGGCTGATAAGGAAAAAATGTTTTAACTGTTGCAGTTTAAAGATTGACCTTTTTTGTTTTAGCTTCTAAATTTTTACTAAGTTAAAAAAACAGCATTTTATATCGATTCAAGTATTGCCATCTTTTGGCTAGTTTGAGTAATGAGAAAAAACATATTTTAAATATTATAGTGTAAATACTGACCTCTTTTCTTCAATTTCTGGGCATTTACAAAATTTAAAACTACCAGCATCTTACACCGATTCAAGCAGCGCCATCTCTTGGCTGCGGCTGGTGAGAAAAAATGTTTTTTCTGCACAAAGTAATTTAAATACATACTAATCTTTTCTTGTCTTGGTACAACTCACATGTATAAAATAATTCTCGATAAAGTTTTTTCACCTTTTTTCTAATAATATTTCCTTGGTGATCCCAAGGACTCGAGCCCTGCACGTTTCATAAAATATGGATAACGTTCGACACGCATTATCCCATATTTTCACCGAGGAAATCAAAACAAGAGAATTCCGTCCGCCGAATATCAAGAGAGAAGAAACGTCGCCGATCGATATCGCAACGTCTAACGTTGCCACTACACTTTCGGCCTTTATTGCATGCAATTTAGGGACTGGCAGTAATTACATTACAGCTGAAAGCTTCGACGTCGATTTGATGTAACAGAAGCGAAAAAAAGGGGCGGCGATAAATTCGATGTTGGTAGATGGTAGTATACGAACCGAAGAGTTTTAGTTGTTCATGTATGTATATGCTTTCCAGACGGATTAACGACCAAAATATGCATACTTTAATTTACATATCTTAAAGCCTAACGCCGAATTCCGGGCGGCGATTCATTTCCGGGGGGAGCTCCGGAAGGAATTCGCTTTTTTGTGCTGGTTTCATTGGACTTATTTAGAATTTTAAATTTCGCCGTACTCCGGGCAACTTGCATATTTATTTAAGCGGAATTGGGCACGTATTGCAGTTCCATGGGATTTTATGGGCTCTCCGAAGTTTTTACAATTGTATTATTGGCCGACGTTAAACTAAAGTGACTCCGCATGCTAAATGTCGCCTCAGTGGAATCTCGCCTTTAAAACAAAAAAGAAGTAACCCCATTTTTTATTTTTTTTAGTGAAAGAACTAAATGGCATAATAATGGGTATACAACAAAGTATCTAATATTTCCATTTGTTTTTTTTTTTTGCTATAAAAGGTGAGTTTATTACGTCGTAAACAAGCCACCTCATAATTCAATTTTGTTGCGAAACGCTAATTAAATAAAGTAGCCATAACATGTCTGATATATGAAACATCCTTACCGACTCGTACTTTTTTTAGTGTGAAAGACAACGTCAAAACACAACGAACGAAGTTAGTTTTTGTCGTAATTACATTTTAATACACATCGGCATCGATAAGGTTCATTTAAAATTAACGAGGACCACATGGGACTCCCCCGCCATATTATAACTCGTGTCTAAATAAAAACCTGGTCTAGTAGGCTACATTTAGTAATTCTGCTATGTAAATGCAATGGATAAATTTTCAATCACAACCCACTTGACCAGGTTGTTATTTAGACGCTCGTTATTATACAATTATGGCGTTTTAATAATGAATTGATTGCGACAACTAATAAAAATATTAACGTGAGCGCTTTTGCGGCGGCAAAC
Organism: Dorcus parallelipipedus; assembly: GCA_958336345.1. Lineage (NCBI taxonomy): Eukaryota > Metazoa > Arthropoda > Insecta > Coleoptera > Lucanidae > Dorcus > Dorcus parallelipipedus. The sequence goes on along the minus strand of OY284478.1, from coordinate 4,597,425 downwards.
TTAATTATAAAAATCTCCGCATATTCCCCTGTGCGTGACATCAAATCACAAATACAGGACAATTTCGCCTCGTGTAATCTATTTGTTCATAAAATAGAAACAAAAGAAAACTAGTGGCAAAATGCACGATGACGTTTTATATTGCGGTTTAATTGAAAAATCAGCGCCATCTGTCGAAATACATTGACATCAAGTAAAATTTTTTATTCATCATCAGGTTTGCCAATGTGCGGGCAATTACCCGAATTACGGGTAATTTAAGAAACCTTGCGGGTAAAAAAAATACGTGGGTAAAAATGGGTATTTTCAAGGAAGAAAAGATTAATTTTTAAATTTTTGATTGACGACTAGTTAGTGATGTTTCAGCTTTACTATTGGCAACAAAGAAATCAGCCAAATCCACATTGTCGATCAGTGCTGCCAACTCTACCGATGATTCGGTAGATCTACCGACTTTGAACTTTTTTTTTTAATTTTTATTTTCTTGTAATTTTATCAATTTACTTTGTTTCTCGATCGTCTTTTGTTTTATTCTACATCAAAAATTGCACAAATATCTAATCTTAATTTTAGAAAGTTTTGTTTATTTAATGAGATTTTTTTTATTTTATTTCTTTTTGTAATCTTACTTAATGATTTTTTTATTTTTAGTTTTTTGTAATTTGACTTAATGAGTTCTTTATTTTTGTTATTTTTTCTATTTTATAAATTTGTCGATCGTCTTTTGTTTTATTTTACGCCAAAAATTGCCTAAAGTTCAAATCTTAATTTTAGAAAGTTTGTTTATTTAATAAGAATTTTTTAATTTTTATAACTTTTTGTAACTTTTACAATTTTTTGTTCTATTTTACATCAAAAATTGCACAAATGTCAAATCTTAATTTTAGAAAGTTTTGTTTATTTAATTAAAGAAAAAAATTTAAATTTTTGTTTTTTTTTTGTAATTTTATAGAGTATAAAGTATTTTTCATTTAATGAGAATTTTTTAATTTTTTTTTTGTAATTTTTAATGAAATTTCTTTTATTTTTATTATTTTTTTCTAATTTTATTCAATGAGATTTTCTTTATTTTTATTTTTTAAATTTTATAATAATAATAATTTTATAAATTTTCTTTATTTCTCGATCGACTTTTGTTTTATTTTACGTCAAAAATTGCCTAAAGTTCAAATCTTAATTTTAGAAAGTTTGTTTATTTAATGAGAATTTTTTAATTTTTATAATTTTTTGTAATTTTTACAATTTTTTGTAATTTTATAGAAAGTATTGTTTATATAATGAGAATTTTTTAATTTTAATTTTCTTGTAATTTTATTTAGAGATTTTTTAATTTTTGTTATTTTTTTCTAATTTTATTCAATAACATTTTTTTTGTATGTTTTTTTTAATTTTATAAATTTGTCTATAGTCTTTTGTTCTATTTTACATCAAAAATTGCAGAAATGTCAAATCTTAATTTTAGAGTTTTGTTTATTTAATAAAAAAAAAATTTTAATTTTTGTTTTTTTGTAATCTTTATAATTTTTTGTAATTTTATAGAAAGTAGAAAGTATTTTTTATTTAATGAGAATTTTTTAATTTTTTTTGTAATTTTTTTTAATGAAATTTCTTTTATTTTTATTATTTTTTTCTAATTTTATTCAATGAGATTTTTTTTATTTTTATATTTTAAATTTTATAATAATAATAATTTTATAAATTTTCTTTATTTCTCGATCGACTTTTGTTTTATTTTACGTCAAAAATTGCACAAATGTCAAATCATAATTTTAGAAAGTTTTGTTCATTTACTAAGAATTTTTTAATTTTTAATTTCATAAATTTTCTTTATTTCTCGATCGTATTTTGCTTTATTTAGCGTCAAAAAGTACACAATAACTGTCAAATGTCTTAATTTTAGAAATTTGGACCCAGTTTTGTTTATTTCATGAGAATTTTTTAAACTTTTTTTTAAACATGATTTTAATCAAGTGTTTTAAATTAAAGAAAAACGACGGTGTCGCTCTGCATAAAATTTTTGATTTAAATTAGCTCAACTAATAGCGTTTTCGATTGACCGCACTAGTGCGCACTCAGAATATCTTCATCTCGTATTATTACATAAGGTTAAAAGAAGATGCAAATACATTGAGTGCAACCAGTGCAAGTGAATCGAAAACGCTATAAGGTTACTGTATTTAGAAGGTACCGCCATTCATTTCCGCGGCTTCGTCCCCCAAATTAAAAAGGAAGCGATGAAACGCTAAAGAAGAAAAAGTATAGATACATAACAAGTTACTGTTGCTAAGGAGTTTATGAATGAATTTGATTAACCCCCAAATTAAAAGAGATAGAAAGTTGGCGCTACCTTCTCCATACAGTAACCTTAAGCTCAACCGAAATTCTGAGACATCTATCGGAATTCTTCACAACTATCTTCCGAAATGCTTCGCTTGGTCGGTTGGCAGAACTGTTACCGATTGCCGCCCACAGTCCCACATATAGATGATTTTAACCTGAAAAATTTGTCGTGCAACGTCCATGCGTGTAAGGTAAGTCCAATAATATTAGGTATTTAAATAAAATAAATTTTGTACCATTTCAATTTCATTACTCAATATGGGTAAGAGCGGGTTTTTTAAAATTTAAAAAGGGTAATTGGCTTAGAGTGGATTGGTAACCCTGTTCATCATCATGTATATTTTAAGTTGGTTCTCGTCCGATGAAATTTGCTTCTCTGATGAAGCTGTCGAACGATGGTGAAACGTTAAGTGTATAGTGCGCGATTTAGTGTCCGGTTAAAAGATTTTGTGATATCATCATGTAATAAAATATAGAGTTGAAAGGAACGTCGAAAGGATCTGTCGAAATACTTTAGTATTAATTGATAGAGATATTCTGTGATGTCACACAATCAGAGTTGCCAACTTGAAGGATTTGTCCCTTTTTGGAGATTTTTTTGATTAAAAACGATTATTTTGAGAAACTTTTGGAAGCTCTGTGGCCTTATTCTCGAAACGAGAGAGAGGGTTCGTTTTGCAGGAGTGACGTCAAAAAGACGTAGTCCCTCGTATAAAACTATACACACGTTTTCAGAAATGCATCATTTTGACGTCATTTTCGGGAGCGATCGCTTCTCTCCAGTTCGAGAATAACCCCCCTGGAGTCTTGTATTTTTTTGCAATGAGACAATCATCAGATTTGTCATTGTTGTTTTACTTTATAGAACAGGAATAGGATTGTCGGTAAAACAGTTTCCGTCATGTCTTTAGTGCACGCGTTCTCTAAAGAAAAATCAATTTTCGCACATTTTTCTACATTGTGAGTATTGTGACATTCGTTTCACGTTACCAGTGCTGCCAAATAGGAGGTTTTACCCTTTTTCGTTTTTTAAAGACAAAAAGGGAAAAGTACTCCTTTTTAGACAAACAATTTTTACAGGCGGGTTGAGGTCATATTTTGAAAGAGAAATTAATTTTGTTTTGTTTGATGAGAAAATTTTCACAACGAAAGCGATGGGAGACCCTGTATACAAAGAAATTTATTTTGAATCATCCTGTATAAAGTTTTACAGAGAGAGGATGATTTAGTTTCTGGAGAAAGTGGCAGTATGTACAGAAACCACTAACCTATTCAACACAGAGATCGACCCTTATTTAATTTGGTAAAAATTAAATCACGCAAATGAATAAGTTTTTATTATCACGTTCTATACATCTGTAAATAGCATGAAAATTTCGCACATAAAAGAGAAACATCAAAAAATTCCCCGCCCCTCTAATTCACGTCGAATAGGGCTCATTACGTGCGTCGCGACGAAACAGCGCTCAAAAAAAAAAAAAAAACAAGGCAAATTTAGATTTATGTAAAACGTAATTAGAAGCTGCTACATTTGTTTCGTGTTTTTTTTTTGTTTCGACTAGAATTATTAGGAGAGTTAATTAGCGCTCGGAATGGCTAATAAGTTTCGTGACGCGCGTCATTTTTAAACTAAAAAAAAAAAAAGGTAATAACCGAATATTTGCATATAAATTGTGAGGTCCAAAACCGACGCGGCTGCTACATATATAACATCGGAAGTAGGTACGTCTACGTAAAGACTAATGCATTTGAAATGAATGGGAAAAGCTTTCAGCTCTCTCGGATATGTGAATATGTTATAAACCGCAAGCGCATTTCGGAACACCCAGAAATGAATGAAATTCGCTTCGAAATGAGTAATTTTCTTTTTAATGCGGAAAGAATATTTTAAACACAAAATTGCTAATTACGCATTTTTCATTATTTATTTTAAACCATTTTCAGTCGTTTCTATTTGTATTCGAAGGGAACAGCGTCCCGTTGCGTTGGCCCGCCCGTCCCTTAAACCGGGACTGTTTCCGCAGCTTATCATTACACATGTGAACATTTACTACAAAGGTGAAATTGCAATTTTCCACTTTCAAACAATGTCGACGAGCACGAAATCGTTTATTTCGTCCCGATTTTTACAACTCGCGCGGCGCAAATTGGAAAAACCTCGTCCTTGCGCAGGCAAACAGGATTTCATGAATAAATATCCCTAATACCCCCGAACGACGCTGATTTTCAGGAACTATATTTAACCGTATCTATAATTCATGCGCGTTCGGAAACTAACTTTCAAGGTTTCCCGCTGATGGACGCCTTTAAATTAATTTTCCCCCCGGCAACGGCAATTCGTAAAAAGTGAATTAATTTAGAATTAAAATTACATTTTCGAAGTACTTCACAAAACAAAAACAAAAAAGGAACGCATTACAAAAGTGTGGCGTAAATATAAAACATGAACGCAAGAAAATTAAAAGAACCGTGAAACCGAAATTCAACTGTCTTGCTGGAACACGAACTGGAAAATTATGCAAAACAAAGGACGACGATTGCCTCACTGAGAAATTGTAATTGTTTAGAAAAAAGAAAAAGAAAGAAAGAGCGGATTCAGATTTAAATTATTTCAACTAATCAAGGTGGGAGGTCGAAATCTCAATTCAAACTCACTTGTTCATGCTAGCGGAAATGACGTTTATCTGATCTGAGGTGAGATTTGTGGTAAAGGGAAAGCACCTAATGTCTTTTAGTAGTAAGTATAAACTATCACTGTAACTGAGAGTTTTGTCAGTGACATCTGTGTACAGTTTTTCGAAGTAATCAATGAGACTACCAACGCCATCTGGCCGTAAAGGCCGACCTAGGCCTAAACCTAGACCACAAGACGATTCCAATACAATCTAGTCCTTAGGTTTAAGCCGTCACTCTAATTAAAAGATTTTGTCAAAGTCGTCTGTATATAAAGACTTTACCGAAGTAATCAGTAAGACTTCACTGACGCCATCTGATTCCAAAAACTCCATAACAAAAGAGTCAAGATTTTGTCAGTACCATCTTCGTACAGTTTTTCGAAGTAATCAGTGGAACTACCAGCGCCATCTGCCTGTAAAGGATGACCTAGCGCTAAGCCTAGACCACACGACGATTCTAATACGATATGGTCTTTAGATCTAAGCCGTCACCGTAACTGAGAGATTTTGTCAACGCCATCTGTGGACAGTTTACCAAAGTAATCAGCGAGACATTATTAGCGCCATCTTTAAAGTCTTCAAAGTCTACACTTTAAAATAGCGTTGCTTTAAATATCGATTCTAATACAATATGGTCTTTAGGTCTAAGCCGTCACTGTAACTGAGAAATTTTGTCAACGCCATCTGTGGACAGTTTTCCGAAATAATCAGCGCCAACTTTAAAGTCTTTAGAGTCTACACTTTAAAATAGCGTTGCTTTAAATACCAGGCCTTGGTGAAAACAAAGATTATTCTCTAACTTTCATTGTGAAATTTTATCAGCGCCATCTGGTTACAACTTTTCGAACTAATCAGTGAGACTTTGCTAATGCCATCTCGCCGCAAAAGTCTTGTGGTTAGAGTCTACACTGAAAAATAATGACGTGACGTTTCAAATATCAGGGGTCAATGGAACGAATCAGTATTTCAAAAGGCCACTACTATCTATTGTTTACAATGAGGAATTTGTTGGCGCCATCTATTGTCAGTTTTTCGAAATAATTTAGAAATTACAAAAAAAATCTATTCATTTGGAATCTGAAATTTCTCCTTCGTTTTGGCAGATTTTCTTGCACTGCACTGGTAATGTTTTCCAAGTCTTATGCCCGTTTTATACGGTATCAAATTTATTACGAAGTGAGTGAGAAGTGCCAATTCATCCAATCAACGTTCACTGTGGTAGCTTATCTCTCTCACGTCGTAATAAATTTCATACAAAAATATGACCGTCTAAAACAGGCATTACTAGAAAACAGAAAATGAGATTCAAATGAGGATTCTCCAGATTTTATCAGCGCCATCTATGTACAGTCTTTCTTCGAAGTAAGCAGTTTGAGTTAAGATTTAAGTGATTTAAATCAACTTTAATCTGAAATTATGACCCTATTTCATCGCATTTGCAACTTTTTTAAATGTGACTTTAAAATAGGGAAAATATTCAGACTAGAGACAGACTCATCGTAATAAGATGTAATAAATATATCAAATATCAAATAAATTGACCGCCTAAATTTGGAATGAAAACGGCTACAGTTTGCGGTACTTTACATTATTCTTGCGATGTTATTCGAACGAAATTAATTTCGTTGTATAACTTTAGATTAAATTAAAGGAAACAAATTTAAATTAAGGCAGAAAAAAAAGTCGCTTTCCTCGAATTTTCCGTACCATAAATCGTTTACAGATAGAAACTTGATTTTTCAATTTCGAATGTGCCTTTTATATTTGATTCGCGTAGTATTCAGGAACGACTCGATGTTACTACGGTTCAATTAATGTAAAAGCTTAAAAGCAACAAGTAGTACCTACAGTAAAAAGGGAACGAGCAAAAAAGAGATTGATGAATGTAAATGAACCGTACAGTTGGCGAAATAAAATTCGTGAGAGTCGCTCCGATAAATCGGCAAACTTTCGTGAACCGCTATCGTAAAATCTTATATAAGGACCTTCTAAAACAATTTACAAGCAATTTTCCGGGGAAAAGTTCCGCAGGTAAAGATTAATTCTCTGATAAGCATACGAGATGAACCTTGAGAAAGTTTCTCGCCCAGGCTTTTCTTTATTTTCCCTTCGAATGATAATCTACTGAATAAGGGCATTAAGTGCAGGAGTGGTTATTTTCTTTCGAGGACAATCTCCGAGATGAATGCAAGAGGGCCCCACGCGAGCAAACAATGAGTTTTTTCCGCAAACAGCAATTTTCAGGACAAAGCTTCTCGGCCGACGAACGCGAATGACTTCCTGAAAAAATGAAATACAACAAAAGCCCTACGTCTACACGAAAACACATTTCAGATATTGGACTGGCTGCCACTCAACACGAGAAGGTAAAGGGGTCGATATTCATTTAGTCTGGATGTGCATGGCCGAGCGTAATATTCCATCAAGCTTTTTTTTACCTACGTAATCCGGACGTCGAACAAAAACTAGAAAATAATGACCGCGTTAGGGGTCATTTAATTAATAGCAGAGTGGACGCTCTTACTTTATTTTAGGTAACGAGCTTCAAAAAAGAGTTAATTCTGCTAACTTTATAATGACCTCAGTTATGAAAATCTTTGACCGGTCCATTAATGGAGGGGGTCCAAAAGCTTGAAGGCCTCTTTTCTATAAATTCAGAGTTTAATTACGGTCCTATAACATTATCTCTGGGTCATCGTTTGTTTCCTTTAACGTTAAGGTTCACGTGATAAGATGTTCGTGTTATGACGACCGCAAACCCCCTCGCTATATTATCCCCAGACGCTCTACCACCTTGACATGTCTTAAGGTGTGTTTGAATAGACGCATCAAGACGGGTTCTGGATGGGAACGGGAAGTGCTCGCTCGTTTATCCTTGAAGCTCGTGATAAGAGAATTTGGGAGATTTTTAAAAAGAGATTTTTTCCGACGAGGAGCAGGAGGAACATGTGCTGGCCTGGCTCCGTGAGGGAGCGCCCCTAATGTATATTTAAGGAGTGCTTTCGAAGTCGTAATTTAAGGGGTTCGCACTACTGTCTGAGATGTTTTCATTTCCGCAGTTTTAAATTTGATTTTAAATCGGCGGGGTACTTACATGCGATGAAGTTGGATATAAGAGAAGTTTGCCCGGTGAAACTTACGGAATGTAAAACAAATTCGTTTAATCAGAGTCAAAAAGAAGATCAATTTTTATAACATCGGGAAACGTTCAATTTGAAACGTTCGCCATTGCAAACTTTTTTATTTTTCAAGATAGAAATTCGGTTAAATGGGCAAAGATTCTCTAATTTTCATGCTGATCATGAATTTCTAATCAAAAAACGATTGCACTGGTAGTTGTCAAAATATTTGTACGACCGTTCATTTTTTAATTAACTCCATCAATTAAGTACACTGTCGTCCCACCAAGACACTTGGTGCGTTGGTTTATTAAATCGAACAAGTCTTTGAATACCAGCAGAGTTACAGACGCTGTACTAAGACTCTAACCTTGAATCTTAATTAATTACTGATAAATCAGGAGTGGAACCCTCCATTAAAACATCTGTATAACATTATACCACCAACGATGTAAATCGGAGGAATTTAGATCACGCCGACACCCGAAGTCGAAAACTACTACGAAAGTCTTTCTGGAAATCGTATTTTTTGATTAATTGTATTAATTTCAAACAACCCGGGTTTTTACACTCAATTTCTCTGATTCTATAGAAGAGGAGAAGCGGAGTTTTTCCCCGTATCAATATTTGTTACAATAAATAATTAATTAAAATTTAATTGTTGTGTTTTTCATTATCAACCTGCCTATTGCCTCGTTAAAGCTAAGTATACTGTCGCATCAAACAAAGAATCGGTGTGATTAACCCGTAGGGTCATTTACAATTGATAATTTGATCATAATTAGGTCATAGCGAAAGTGATTGCGGCATCGGTACATTCCTTAGGGTCATCCACCCAACCATCTGTTGTATTGAAAGATTAGAGGCGCCCAGCCGTCAGTAGGTATACGACCGAACCTTTACCGTCATAAATTTAGTTTAGAAGTTTCAGCGGTCCGTAATGAGTATTTACTTATATAAATTACTTGTCTGTTTACTTGTTAGAATTAATAAATAGTTTTGACTTGACAATCTATACATAAAAATACATAAAAATTTAGAAAAGCAATTTGAAATGTCAAACTGGATTTGTTTATGGTGTTTGTATGACTCTATCGCTGTGGACGTCGCCAATTCCCAGACGGAACGGACAGTGACATGTTTCAAAAAGAAAATTCAATTTCGACCGTTTCTGTTTAGCGTAAAATGCCATCTGCCTTCTACGCGTCTCGTTACTTAACATGAAAACAATTAAGCTCCGCCCTCGGACTTGCAGCGAAGATTCAAAAATCACCTTAGCCAATCCCGTCCGTGGCATTTTTGGTATTTTGGATTTTGATATCACTTGCATTTGAGATGTTTCGAAGGACAATTTAACAAATCGTTCATAGATAGAATTTTTGATTTCCCTTAATATTTTGTTTGTGCTACACAAGTGTCAAGAATACATAATACGAGATTGATATCACAATAAAATTTATATGCGTGGGTACATTTTTAACCGGCAACGAAGAGATACCAAACGTACCATACATAAACATGGCCTACTCATTCGAAATGAATCTTGTAAGAGGATTTAAGAAATTTTGAGGTCGCTGTAAAGAGAATGAAAAGCTGTACCGAGTGAATTTCAAAAATTACAACATTGCTATTTAATTAGTCAGATGTTTTGGCAAAGTATATGATTCCTGTCGCCTTCAGCGCTCAATCTGCAGGTAAATCAAAAGTAATCACCCGTTTCTCAAGGATTCCCCTTGGGGAAATGTTGGAGTAACCCCTTCTCTAATTATGGGTGGATGACCCTAAGGAATGCACCGATGCCGCAATCACTGTCGCTATGACCTAATTATGATCCAATTATCAATTGTAAATGACCCTACGTGTTAATCATCCAGATTCTTTGTTTGGTGCGACAGTATAATTAGCTTTAACAAGGAAATAGGCAGGTTGATAATGAAAAACACAACAATTAAATTTTAATTAATTATTTATTGTAATAAATATTGATACGGGAAAAAACTCCGCTTCACCTCTTCTATAGGATCAGAGAAATTGAGTGTAAAAACCCGGGTTGTTTGAAATTAATACAATTAATCAAAAAATACGATTTTCAGAAATACAGTGTGACTTTCGTAATAGTTTTCGACTTCGGGTGTCGCGTCGGCGTGATCTAAATTTCTCCGATTTACACCCTTGGTGGTATAATGTTATACAGATGTTTTATTGGAGGTTTCCACTCTTGATTTATCAGTAATTAATTGAGATTCAAAGTTAGAGCCTTAGTACAGCGTCTGTAACTCTGCTGGTATTCAAAGACTTGTTCGATTTAATAAACCAACGCACAAAGTGTCTTGGTGAGACGACAGTGTACTTAATTAATGGAGTTAATTAATTAGTTAGATGTTTTGGCAAAGTATGTGATTCCTGCCGCCTTCAGCGCTCAATCTGCAGGTAAATCAAAAGTAATCACCCGTTTCTCAAGGATTCCCCTTGGGGAAATGTTGGAGTAACCCCTTCTCTAATTAACCTAATTAATTAAGGTCGTTGGGTAGGGACTTTCCCAGCTACTTCCAATCGCCTTGAGAGAGTGGCCCTTGGCACCTTTTTTCAAATTTCTCTCTTCGTCGTTTTTTCCGTCGGCTAAACCTATCTAACTCCTAATTGTGCAAGGTCCCTTCGACCGTTTTTCCTGGTACTACACTATGGGTGTTTTTGACCTTACAGTCTTGAGGCAGTCGCTTATCATTTACCTGCAAATCTCACAGCCAAGACAACCGGTTGACCCTCCCACACATACAGGGTGTGAAAACCTTGGTCAAGAAAATTGTCAGGAATGTATGACCAATTGTCTGGATTATAATTTGCTTGAGAGAGATCCCCTTAGATTGTGATGGTTTCTAACGTACACTGTATGGAAAGTCCCAAGTAGATGTAGGAATGACAAATTGCCGTTGATTAATTAAATGAACGAACTCGGCTACAAATTACGAACGCTGACCAATCAAAGCTTTTAAATATGAAAATCACTAATGCGTTTAATACTCGCAGTCAGTAAATAAAAATAGTTTGATTAAAGTTCTGTAAATGTAATGATAATAATGAATTTTACTGAATCCTTCGACAACTAATTAATACAATTTAATTTATCCTCGCTCTATTTATGCCACCAAGGACGCGATGGAGAAAATACAAATACATACAAATTTACCAAAACGCGTTAATCCGTCTCACCCACGCACCTTATCACAACTCTCTTTTTAATCACTCGCGGCGCGCCGTGGGTTACTTTAATTGCTCTTTGTCACTAAGCTTAATCGACCGTTATAAAATGATTTAACAACAATCGAATTATATAAGAATACAAATTCGAATCAAGACTACCAGCGCCTAAGAAAACTGCGACACTCAACTAAAGAAAATTCAATTTCGAATTTCAAAAATCACCTTAGCCATTCCCGTCCGTGGCATTTTTGGTTCACGTGCTGCCCTTGCAGATGTTAGAAAAATTAAGAGCACTTTACTACTCCCTGGGGGTGTTTTGTTCACGTCTCCCGAACATTTATAAATTATACTTATCCAAGTGTATAAGTGGACGTTTTTAACAGGTCTGTTTCCTGGCTGAGACAAAACAGGTCACCATTACGACGAAACTCACCAATGTAACGTGATATCCTCGTACATGTGGCTCGTACGTTTGCAGTTTTGACTCGACAATCTATACATAAAAATTTAGAAAAGCAATTTGAAATGTCAAACTGGATTTGTTTATGGCGTTTGTATGACTCTATCGCTGTGGACGTCGCCAATTCCCAGACGGGACGGACAGTGACATGTTTCAAAATGACTGAAGTCTGGTCTTTGTGATTCCGGCGAGTATTTAAAATTTTAGAAAGCATTCAACCCCATGTGCCGATGATCTATTTATTGTGCTCCTGGGTGAGCAGAATATACAGCACGTCGGTCCCGGTGACGCCTACGGTCTGTGAATTACTGCTGCAAGTCCGAGAAACGAACCTGTGTTTTTATTGAAATCAAACATGCAGTAATCGTTTTTAATTTTTAAAACAAATTATCGAAACATTTCAAGTTTATAGGTATGTACTCGTATGTATTCCAAAAAAGTATTGGCGAAAAATCATACATTTTCCAAAGTGGAGTACATAAGTAAATGACGTCGTTTTTAGCAACATTACTTCAATATGCGATAACGTCGTTCCATAAAGTCTCGTTCGCTGAATACAAATAGTTTTCCGGTCTATTTTATTCATGGACGTATCCGAATGCTTCCCGGCAATATCGGGCTCCTCGATGTAAAATAAGCGGGAGATATTTTGCGATTTATTGCCGTTCGCCTTTCGAATGGCGAAGTGCTTGGCTGTAAACTCGCCGCCCCCCCCGAACGGCAATTTGATTATTCTGTTTAATAACTTAATCGCTGCGCCATAAATCTGGCGGTAAATCGAGTATTTCAGTTTAGCAGAGACACACCAGCGCCGCAGAATCAATTTGTGGTCTATTGTCGGAGAGAGTCGAATAAACAATGTGCCCTAGGCCGTGGACTAATTACGCGAGGCGAGATTGAATTTTAAATGCATTTTACAGGGGTGGGTTCGCAGTGCATTCGAATGGATGATTCCATTCGTGCTCATCTTGCACGCAGTTTGCTTTAATTGCCTGGGACATATTTACTAGGTACTGCGAAATGAATTTGGTTTCGAAATGAAAACCGTAAACAATCCACGCGTATGTTTAAATTTGCTCGATGTTTGCAATCGATATTGTCTTTAAAATCCTTCTCATTTATTTCTAACAAAAAAAAAATTGACAAATAAAAAATTAATCCTGGGGTGGTGCTAGTGACGTAACCATCTGGCATTCCGTTTATTAAAGATACGCAAAAAAGAACTAATGGACAAAATGATAATTTTTAAACTTCACGCGCTGTGACTTCAGGGTTCTTGTCTTGATCGTCATTTACTATTTTTTGTCTCAGTCTTAGCACTGTAACACGCCGACATGTCACCTTGTTTGTTGACTTTTACGGACAACTAAATAAATACCAATAAAACTGTCCAAACAAAAACAAATTAAATTCATTGCCAAATTAAATAACCGGACCGAACTGAGCGGACAGTTTACCTGCGACGAACTCCAAGGGTCACCCGGACGGTTTGTTACTGCAATTGGGCATGCACTATCCCTATCTGTCTACGGCTACAGGCTACCTGACTAACCTAAGATTTATGGCCGGCGCTAAGTACTACCCACTACCCTATTTACTCTGTCTACGGTTGAACGACCCTACGGAATCCGCGATAAACTGATAATATTTATAATATCGTGATCGTCACTGCAAATCTGGACTTACGTTGTTGTAACTCAGTTCTTTGGTACGTCGATGGATAACTTGAGAGATCAAAGGAACTTAAATATGTTTAAATGAAAATACGGAAGTTAGATTTAATTAATTATTTATTGCAAAAAAAAGGGCAAAAACTCCTTGTACCGGCCACTGAGGGATCTGATATAATGAGCGAAAAAACCCTTGCGTTAAAACAATACAAAGAAACAAAGTTACGGTTATCAGGAAGTACAGTGGAACTTGCTTAACAGATTTCACTTTCGAATATTGAAGCGACCTAACTGCCTTCAAATCACACAGCTGGTGGTTTCGTGCATACACAAATAGTTGTTGAGAGCTCTGCTCCTTAATTAGATTAACAATTAATTTAAGTTCAACTTAGATTAGTCTTGGTAGTCTTGGTACTAGTGTTTGCCACTACTCTAAGGGCCGTATTCATAAACAAAACTTACGGCGTTCACTAAAACATTGCGAATATCTATTTATGTACTGCAAAGATTTCTTTTATGGAAAGTAATTGATACACTGTACTTAAACCCATATTGGTTGTGGGTCCGCAACACGTTGAAATGCGTACAGATCATGAATTACAAGAAAATTATTATCGAGCGCATAGCCTAAGTTTTGTTTATGAATACGAGCGTCAGACTCGTTCTGCTTAATCAATCAACGCACAGTGTGACACAGTGGGTCTACAGTGACTCCCGTCGGAGGTGATGGAAAACCCTAGCTAAACTAATTAATTGAGGTCGAGTGGGTAGGATCTTTTCTCACTACGTCCGATCGCCTTAAGAGGGTGGTACTATGTACTTCTTTTTTTAAATCCCTCTTCGTCGTTTTTTCGTCGGCTAAACCTATCTAACTAATTTATTGCGCGAGGACCCAAATTGACTGTTTTCGGCACTCCACTATGGGTGGTTATGACCTTTCAGTCTCTAAATCGCTTCTAATTAACCTGCAAAAATATCGGCAAAGACTACAGTCCGATTCACAAACTACAGGGTGTGAGAGAAACTGTGTCAAGAAGATGGCTAAGAATAGGTGGTTAAAATTGTTCGGCCTCGTAATTACGAAATTCGTAAATTGGCCTTGATTTCTGGGTTAGATTGTACTGGCACACATTTTTTTTTTTTTTAGAAAACAACTGCTGTCGATTCTCTTTTGAAATGTCTTTCTAAATTAAAATAAAAAACGTTGGATATAACAGCCCCACCCAACTCAATCCGAACAAAGAAAACAAATTTCATTTTGCTTTCTGTAATTAGTTATTATTTACTGCATTCTCGTCGAGTTTGTTGCAGTTAAATATTTTTGCACTATTTTCTTTCAGAACCAATTTTATTTCTGTCGTGAGTGGTTCAAGTTCTTTTTATCGGTCGTTTTATCTCAGTTTCCAGTTCACTTCTGTGTTACGTACTTACAGTATTTGAAAGACATTTCGTTGGCAGAAGTTTATGTCGAGCGCGAAGTAACTCATCTTGCGAGAACACTTCAAAGATAAATTCCCTCAACATCATCCACCCCAGGAACGAATGACGGCCCCCTTTTATTGTAGTTGGAGATAAAGATAAGTTTCATTAGAGCCGTCGCGAACTTAACTCCACTTATAAAGAGCAGGTGGGTACTTCGAAAACCAGAAAACAGCCCGTCTGTTAACTCCCCCGCCCCCCCCCTCTCATAAACTGTTTACATCGCGGCCTCGTTACACTTACATCGCCCGAACGAAATGTTAACAGCAGTTTTATTGTTTCGCTTTACATATCTTCCCCGGAGAGAGCTCAGACCAAGAAAACACGGTTTATGCCCCTCTGCATTGTTTTCGGCCCTCGTTTTATTTGCATTTGCACGGCGACTGAAGACATTTGTAAAACGGAGACATTATCGTCGAGAACGGTGCATAAAATATCACTTGCATTTGAGATGTTTCGAAGGACAATTTAACAAATCGTTCATAGATAGAATTTTTGATTTCCCTTAATATTTTGTTTGTGCTACACAAGTGTCAAGAATACATAATACGAGATTGATGTCACAATAAAATTTATATGCGTGGGTACATTTTTAACCGGCAACGAAGAGATACCAAACGTACCATACATAAACATGGCCTACTCATTCGAAATGAATCTTGTAAGAGGATTTAAGAAATTTTGAGGTCGCTGTAAAGAGAATGAATGGGTGGATGACCCTAAGGAATGCACCGATGCCGCAATCACTTTCGCTATGACCTAATTATGATCCAATTATCAATTGTAAATGACCCTACGTGTTAATCATCCAGATTCTTTGTTTGGTGCGACAGTATAATTAGCTTTAACGAGGAAATAGGCAGGTTGATAATGAAAAACACAACAATTAAATTTTAATTAATTATTTATTGTAATAAATATTGATACGGGAAAAAACTTCGCTTCACCTCTTCTATAGAATCAGAGAAATTGAGTGTAAAAACCCGGGTTGTTTGAAATTAATACAATTAATCAAAAAATACGATTTTCAGAAATACAGTGTGACTTTCGTAATAGTTTTCGACTTCGGGTGTCGCGTCGGCGTGATCTAAATTTCTCCGATTTACACCCTTGGTGGTATAATGTTATACAGATGTTTTATTGGAGGTTTCCACTCTTGATTTATCAGTAATTAATTGAGATTCAAAGTTAGAGCCTTAGTACAGCGTCTGTAACTCTGCTGGTATTCAAAGACTTGTTCGATTTAATAAACCAACGCACAAAGCGTCTTGGTGAGACGACAGTGTACTTAATTAATGGAGTTAATTAATTAGTTAGATGTTTTGGCAAAGTATGTGATTCCTGCCGCCTTCAGCGCTCAATCTGCAGGTAAATCAAAAGTAATCACCCGTTTCTCAAGGATTCCCCTTGGGGAAATGTTGGAGTAACCCCTTCTCTAATTAACCTAATTAATTAAGGTCGTTGGGTAGGGACTTTCCCAGCTACTTCCAATCGCCTTGAGAGAGTGGCCCTTGGCACCTTTTTTCAAATTTCTCTCTTCGTCGTTTTTTCCGTCGGCTAAACCTATCTAACCCCTAATTGTGCAAGGTCCCTTCGACCGTTTTTCCTGGTACTACACTATGGGTGTTTTTGACCTTACAGTCTTGAGGCAGTCGCTTATCATTTACCTGCAAATCTCACAGCCAAGACAACCGGTTGACCCTCCCACACATACAGGGTGTGAAAACCTTGGTCAAGAAAATTGTCAGGAATGTATGACCAATTGTCTGGATTATAATTTGCTTGAGAGAGATCCCCTTAGATTGTGATGGTTTCTAACGTACACTGTATGGAAAGTCCCAAGTAGATGTAGGAATGACAAATTGCCGTTGATTAATTAAATGAACGAACTCGGCTACAAATTACGAACGCTGACCAATCAAAGCTTTTAAATATGAAAATCACTAATGCGTTTAATACTCGCAGTCAAGTGAATAAGATTAGTTTGATTTAAGTTCTCTAAATGTAATGATAATAATGAACTTTACTGACTCTTTCGACAACGAATTAATGTACTTTAATTTAGTCTCGCTCTATTTATGCCACCAAGGATGCAATGGAGAAAATACAAATACATGCAAATTTACCAATACGCGTTAATCCGTGACACTCGCGCACTTATCATAACTCCTTTTTAATCACTCGCGGCGCGCCGTGGGTTACTTTAATTGCTCTTTGTCACTAAGCTTAATCGACCGTTATAAAATGATTTAACAACAACCGAATTATATAAGAATACAAATTCGAATCAAGACTACCAGCGCCAAAGAAAACTGCGACACTCAACTAAAGAAAATTCAATTTCGACCGTTTCTGTTTAGCGTAAAATGCCATCTGCCTTCTACGCGTCTTGTTACTTAACATGAAAACAATTAAGCTCCGCCCTCGGATTTGCAGCGAAGATTCAAAAATCACCTTAGCCAATCCCGTTCGTGGCATTTTTGGTTCACGCGCTGCCCTTGCAGATGTTAAAAAAAATTAAGAGCACTTTACTACTCCCTGGGGATGTTTTGTTCATGTCTCCCGAACATTTATAAATTATACTTATCCAAGTGTATAAGTGGACGTTTTTAACAGGTCTGTTTCCTGGCTGAGACAAAACAGGTCACCATTACGACGAAACTCACCAATGTAACGTGATATCCCCGTACATGTGGCTCGCACGTTTGCAGTTTTGACTCGACAATCTATACATAAAAATTTAGAAAAACAATTTGAAATGTCACACTGGATTTGTTTATGGCGTTTGTATGACTCTATCGCTGTGGACGTCGCCAATTCCAAGACGGAACGGACAGTGACATGTTTCAAAATGACTGAAGTCTGGTCTTTGTGATTCCGGCGAGTATTTAAAATTTTAGAAAGCATTCAACCCCATGTGCCGATGATCTATTTATTGTGCTCCTGGGTGGGCAGAATATACAGCACGTCGGGCCCGGTGACGCCTACGGTCAGTGAATTACTGCTGCAAGTCCGAGAAGTGAACATGTGTTTTTATTGAAATCAAACATGCAGTAATCGCTTTTTATTTTTAAAACAAATTATCGAAACATTTCAAGTATTTCTTTTTGAACTTAAGTTTGTAACTACGTTAAGGCTCGGTATTTCAGTCACAGTTTAACTTTAACCTTTAGTTTTATTCCCGTATAGCAACAATAATAAAAACAATTGTTCCTATGGGAATAAACTGAAGATTAAAGTTAAACTGTGATTGAAATACCGGGCCTTCAAGCTGATCAAAATGAGACCGCCATTTTGGCTCCAGGACGCTAATATCTATCGCGGTACTTTGTTGGACTGAGGACTTTAGATTGGCCGGATGCTTGTGACGTAATAATCTGGCGCGAAATTTTCTAGTTTAAAAATCTGGTTGCATTTCAGAATTTCACGTATTCAATTCACCGTAATTATTATCATAGGTTAGGTCGCGAAATCTCGCTGCCGATTTTTTTACTTAAAATTGTAATTATTACAATTAATTATTACAATTACAGTAGACTACGTCTAGTGCTTTCGTTTTTAATTTAATAGAAATCTGCTTTTTGTAAATTGAATTGAATTATGACAAGCATAAATCTCGTTATTACGAAAACCCAGTGATTTTTTTAAATTTCGCGTCTAGAGTGCTGTGAAATTTTTAGTCGACAACTGAGTAAGTGACGCGCGCTATACTTTTTGACAGTTTGACGACCTGCTGTTTTTTTTTTAATTTGGCTTCTCTTAGTTATTTTATTATCAAAAAATAATCTTTTTCAAAACGCTAATTTATTAACTTTACCTATCGCGATACTTTGTTAGTATATGGACAAATAGATAGGTCGTAATAATCTGGCACTAAATTTTCTAATTTGAAAATCTAGTTCCATTTCATTTCGAATTTTACAAATTCAATTCGCCATAATTATTACCACATCTCGCGGCCGATTTCTTGACTTAAAATTGTAGTTATTACCAGGAGAGGACGCTCCGTGCTTTCAACCTTCGTTTTTAATTTAATGGAAATCTGCTCTTCGTAAACTTAATTGAATTATGACAAACATATTAGGGGGCCGTTTGACGATCTGGAGGGGCAGCGGTAAGGGACGAAGTATGCGGAAGGCAGGGCAAAAGGTGGAGCCTAATGAAGACTTATCGGGTATTATCGTTGAAAATCGTACGATTTACAAAACGCGTGCAGTTTTACCGAGAAAATTTAAAATTAAAATTTAAAATTTAAAAAAAATTTAAAAATCACTCAGTATAATTATCTAGTGATTCAAGGTTATAAATAGAAGCTTGCGTATTTCGCTTTAACACAACTTTTATCCTATAAACGTTAGAATTTCAAAATTTCAGAATATTGAAATTTCGGAATTTTAGAAATTCAGAATTTCGAAATATCAGAATTTCCAAATTTCAGAATTACAAAATTTCAGAATATAATTTCAAAATGTCAGAATTTAAAAATTTCAAAATTTCCAAATTTTGGAATTTTAGAAATTCAGAATTTCCAAATTACAGAAGTGCAAGATTTCGAAATTTCAAAATTTCAGAATTTAAAAAATTTCAGAATATAATTTCAGAATGTCAGAATTTCAAGATTTCAGAATTTCAAAATTTCAAAATTTCAAAATTTCAAAATTTCAAAATTTCAAAATTTCAAAATTTCAAAATTTCTGAATATCCAAATTTCGGAATATAATTTCAGAATTACAATTTCAAAATTTCAGAATTTCCAAATTTCAGAATATAATTTCAGAATTACAATTTCAAAACTTCAGAATTTCCAAATTTCAGAATATCCAAACTTCAGAATATTGAAATTTCGGAATTTTAGAAATTCAGAATTTCCAATTTTCAAGTGCAAGATTTCGAAATTTCAAAATTTCAGAATGTCAGAATTTCAAAATTTTAGTATTTCAGAAGTGCAAGATTTCGAAATTTCAGAATTTCAAAATTTCAGAATTTCAAAATTTCAGAATGTCAGAATTTCAAAATTTTAGAATATCCAAATTTCTGAATTTTAGAAATTCAGAATATCCTAATTTCGGAATTATAGAAATTCAGAATTTCCAATTTTCAGAAGTGCAAGATTTCGAAATTTCAGAATTTCAAAATTTCAGAATTTCAAAATTTTAGTATTTCAGAAGTGCAAGATTTCGAAATTTCAGAATTTCAAAATTTCAGAATTTCAAAATTTCAGAATGTCAGAATTTCAAAATTTTAGTATTTCAGAAGTGCAAGATTTCGAAATTTCAAAATTTCAGAATGTCAGAATTTCAGAATATCCAAATTTCGGAATTTTAGAAATTCAGAATTTCTAAATTTCAGAAGTGCAAGATTTCAGAATTTCAAAATTTCAGAATGTCAGAATTTCAAAATTTTAGAATTTCCAAATTTCAGAATATCAAAATTTCGGAATTTTACAAATTCGGGGTTTGCAAATTTCAGAATATAAGAATTTCAGAAGTCAGAATTTCAAAATTTTAGAATTTCAGTATTTCCAAATTTCAGAATATAGTTTCAGCACGTCAGAATTTAAAAATTTCAAAATTTCGAAATTTTACAAATTCAGAATTTCCAAATTTCAGAAGTGCAAGATTTTGAAATTTCCAAATTTCCGAATATAATTTCAGAATGTCAGAATTTCAAAATTTCAGAATATCCAAATTTCGGAATTTTAGAAATTCAGGATTTCCCAAGTGCAAGATTTCGAAATTTCAAAATTTCAGAATTTCAAAATTTCAGTCAGAATTTCAAAATTTCAGAATTTCAAAATTTCAGAATATCCAAACTTCAGAATATTGAAATTTCGGAATTTTAGAAATTCAGAATTTCCAAATTTCAGAAGTGCAAGATTTCGAAATTTCAAAATTTCAGAAGGTCAGAATTTCAAAATTTCAGAATTTCAAAATTTCAGAATATCCAAATTTTAGAATATTCAAATTTCGGAATTTTAGAAATTCAGAATTTCCAAATTTCAGAAGTGCAAGATTTCGAAATTTCAAAATTTCAGAATTTCAAAATTTCAGAATGTCAGAATTTCAAAATATCCAAATTTCGGAATTTTAGAAATTCAGAATTTCCAAATTTCAGAAGTGCAAGATTTCGAAATTTCAAAATTTCAGAATATGTGTAATTTCAGAATGTCAGAATTTCAAAATTTCAGAATTTCAAAATTTCGGAATATAATTTCAGAATGTCAGAATTTCAAAATTTCAGAATTTCAAAATTTAAAATAAAAAAAAAATTAAAAAATCACTCATTATAATTATCTAGTGATTCAAGGTTATAAATAGAAGCTTGCGTATTTCGCTTTAACACAACTTTTATCCTATAAAAGGGCCTCGTTTTATATATGTATATTGGCAACTTAAATTTCTGATGGTGGCAGCAATATTATTATTTCAATAGTATTTCAGCAATTTTACAATTTCTTTCAAACACCGCACCGTTTAAATGCGCAGCACATTTACGTAAAGCATTAGTTCCATAAAATACCTACAGAGGTCGTGACCAAATTTTGAATTCCCCAATAACATTACGTTTTTCTGTAAAATGGTTTCCTGATTGGTCGAATATTATTGACGTAATAATTTGGCGCGAAATTTTTTAATTTAAAAATCTAGTAGGTACGTCTCCTTCGATAGAAATCATTCTATTGAGTTTAAATATTAAAAAAAAAAGACAAATAAAACAAAAAAATCTTTTCATTTTATTCTCTTTAAGTTCGAATGAAAAACAGCTATTTTCCAGAGAAATCTCCCCCAAGTTATTCATCTTCCCTGCAGTTGTTTATTATATTTTTCAATGGGATACCATAAAACACCGCCAACATCACTTACAAAAGACGCAACTACTTAACCCAACTAATGACATACATACATTTACCCCAGGGCAGGTTTGGCATGCGAGAAATACCTAAAGTCACTACTTACCGGTTACGTAGAGGAAAACCAACACTAATAAATCCCTGCATCCAGCCGCGTACTCCATGTTTTCAGGAATTTCGCACTAAGTTTCTGAAAAACACCCCGCGTTAATAACAATATTTAACAACAAAATAATAATTAATAAAACAACAATAGCGTGGCGCATGCGATTGATCCGTCGCGTCGCGTCGGTTGTAATTATACGCGGTAATAAATAGCGTACATGCAAATTTTTACACACGTTATAAATTATAATTAAAACGGGAAACGCGTTATTTGAATAAAATTCATCACGACACAAGTTTGTTTTAATTTATTCGATAATAGTTTTTTTTTTCATTATTATTATTATTTTTGTTGCGTTCCGTGTTTCAGTTTATACGTATAAACTACAAATCCGTTTAACGCCACATTTGTATTCATAAAAGTTGATAACCGTATATATCTTTATTAAAAATAATTTAATATGAGCTATTTGCCGGCGTAATTTTGTTGATAAGCCAATTAAAATGCTGCGAACGACATTGAATAATAAACGCCACATCGAAAACGAGTGATTTAGAGGGGGGACATTAATAACAATTTTCAAATTGACTATGTTAATTGTTAATATGTTGTTGAAAGTTACATTTCATTACGGATTTAATTTTCGTCACCTGCAATTTTCAATAAAATAAAAATAAAAATTGATGCACTCAGTACATGACAGAATGCGAAATTTCACAATGTCCCAACCCAACACGAAAAATAAGTTTTCTTTTATTTTTATTTGAACTAGCGATGGTTATTAAGTTAGCAATAATACCCACCATACCGACTGTTTCATTAAAACTTGGAAAAGGCGGAGACAGAAACGGTTATATTAAAAAATTAATTAATAACTGTCAAAGAATGAAGCCAGTGTGTAGTTTCTTAACGCAACCCAGCATCGACAGGATGTTCAACACCATACGTCAATTCTGTCAAAATTATTATTGTTTAAGTCTCTAAATTTACGCAACCATTCAATTGGGGTGTTGATTAATTCTTTTCACTTTTCCCTTTCTATTTTCTTTTCTAATTGTTTAGTTTGACAGATGCTCAGCCCAGACATTCGATATTGATGGACGTATTCAAACTAATTTGTCAATGTTGTTATTATTATTATCCAAGAAAATATTTTCTGAGTCTATAGACTTCTACAAATAATATAGAATTCGATTGTTAATTATTTAAGGGGCCCGTTATCTATTGTCCTATTCTGTTTATGTCTGCGACTTATTTTCATTTTCCTGCAGAAATAGATGATTTTAACCTCAACTGTCAACGTTATGAAATTATCATAAAAAAATATTACGTGTTGAATTCCTTTGTTGATTTAAGTGGCGTTCGTCAATTGGTTCCTTTTCTTCTTTTGTTTTCGATTTAAATCTTTCGCTACTTACAAAAAATTTTAACTAATCTGCCCAGGTTGTCAAAATTATTATTCTGAGTCTATTTATAGAAAACTACAGATATAGGATTCGATTGTTGATTGCCTTTCCTTTTTGTCTCTGACTTATTTTGATCGATCTGCATAAATAAATATATGCTTTTAACCTCAACTGTCAATGATACCAAATTATTATTAAAAAATATTGTCCGAGTTTTACATATATCTGCAGCTCTCGGATTTGGTTTCTCTTTCAACTCTTTCTATTGTTTTCTTCTCCTCGTTTGCTTTTGATTTAAGTCTGTATAAGTCATTTTGACAATTCAATAGTGTCAAAATGAATCTACAGATGATTTTCCTAATTTTTGACAATTAAAAATAATATCGAAATTATTCAGAATGTTTCTATTTTTGCCGCACACTTTTCTGATTCATTGAAGTCGTCGGGAATCAAGCCAAGTGTCTGATTTTCGGGCGCCAAATTTAAACGATAATTATTTTTCAAAGCAGGAACATCAAGTTTGATCGTAAAGACGATTGCGTGTGCCTGTTTATCATCGTTTTCAGAAAAATGCTTCGCGAAATACTCACGTTTTTACTGTTCTTTTAGTGCCCCACGTAAAAACGCCGCCGTTATTATTTAATTTTCTTTTTCGACGACCGAAAAGAGCCGTAAAAACCTTTTTAAATATTTACACATTTCTCGGATTCGAGTGTTCGCATCCGAATGATAAGTGCGGATGCCAAAAATCTACAGGAAAATTTTAAGTTTAATTCAGCTTTATGGTGATTGAATTTATGAAAAGCATTAGAGCAAAAATGGCTGCTTCTTACGAAGTTACGTAACAATATCAAGTTGTCAAGTTGGGTGTATTTTATTAATTTAATTTGGTCGTTTGTTTTTAAGTGCTGCGTAGATTTTGTGACAAAACATGAACGTCATGTTATCGTGACTCATTTAAAAACAATATTTTATACTTGAGAATAAATTTCAGGTAGGTACTGTCAGAGAGAAGGGAATTAATTAATCTAAAAATACTCCCTCGCCCCCGTTAAAAGAAAACATTCGGGCGTGTTTAATTCGAACGCTACAGCAACAGCGCGGCGGCCAACCTGACGTTATTTATGGACAACTTATTAACTTCACTACTGAAAGCAATTTTCACGACAGCTCCTGAATTACCGGCTAAAATTACATGTGGGACTGAATATATTTATTAGCATAAAATTTGCATTCGCTTTAAAAGTGTATATTAACGACTCCTACGTGTGCCGGGACCGGCGAGCTTTACGTTGCGCTGCAGGCCGGGAGCTTTTACCGGGGCGGGGGGGTAATAACGTAGGGTACAGCGTGGGCGGGGGCTGACGTTTAACAACGTGCATTGTGCGTCCGGAACGGAGAGTAACCTCGGGCCATCCTATATCATTTGCGAGGCAGATTTTGTTTTCTTTGAATTTCACAGATGGATTCTATTCAATTCAGCTGAAAGCGTACGCGTAGCGCGAGAAAAACGCCGTCGTCGCAAAATAAAAAAATAAAATTCAGAAGGACGGATGTAATTTATTCTTGAAAGAGGGAAGAACTGAGTAACTGAGATAAAAATTCAGTAGGCCACGAGATACAAAGACTTAACATTTTTTTAGTTAATAAATCAGGCAGGAATACTTTAGACGAGACAGACAGACAGAAAAAGTCTTTCGTTGATCATTTCTGCTTAACACAATTGAGACAAAAAAAAGGAAAAATCCCCGATGCTAAAAACTAGAAATGCTGAGACATAGAACGTTTCAAGTTATTTGCAACTTGTCAAATCGATTGTAAAGTTATTAATACTGAGCGGAAGTATTAGGTATATTCAGTCAGCGGCGTAGTAAAAATTAGACGTTAGCATGCGAGTAAAAAGTAAGTTATTTGTATGTAAATTTGTATGTAATGGATGTAATTATTATGACAGGTTATTAAACGTTACGGGTGGCAATTTGTTTATAATCATCACAACACGTTAAGTAGCTATATGAATTATGGGTTTCAAATAATTTGAAACGCACTATATTGTTTAAGTGAGAAAAACCAAGAAAAAAAAAGAATTTGAATTGAAAACAATTGACAATCGGTATCCGTTGGCGTCGAAACCGACCCGACCCCGGTATCTGGAGGGCGTCCCAATCCCAAAAACTTTATAATCGGTGCGCCAAGTTGATAGAAAGGATGATAATTAAAAAAAAAATGTGAATGCTTCAAAAATTGATAGTTATAGGAAGTTCATCATAAGAACCGGAAACAAGTGAATGTCCAAAAACAATCGCGTAATATCCAAATCAATCAAAAACAGTTGATCATCGAAATTGATTACTCGAAAACATGGAGCAAGAAGTTCTAGAACAAATTTATTTAAAATTTTTTGTAAAAGCCTAAAAAAATTATAGTTATAGAACGTCCAAAAACAATTGAAAAGCGTACATCTCTTAGCAATAGAAATAGATAATGCCATCAGACATCATGAAGATGAACACCAAATTCGTGCTGAGGTCATCCAAACACTCAAGAATGAAGAAAGAAAAATCACACAAAAGAAAGAAAAAAATCTTCTATTCACAAACACAAGAACAGAAAACTTTAAAACAACTCAAACAAAACATCATTATAACAAAAGCAGATAAAAACGCAGGTATGGTGCTTATGAATAAAATTGACTACATTAACAAAACAGAAAACTTTCTAGTAGACAACAAATTCATAACTGTTACTAAAAATCCACTTACTAACCTAATCAACAACACCAAAATAATACTAAAAGAAACTAAAAACACTCTACTTCAATACATAGATGAAAAACTTTTAAAAAATCTTATTCCAATGAACCCCACTTTACCAAGACTATATGCACAACCTAAACTTCATAAGATTAATAACCTAATACGACCGATAGTTAATTCCATAAATTCGCCCGCATACAAACTTAACAAAATTTTGATAAATATTTTCAATTCAATAACAGAACACAAAACCAAACACACAATAAACAGCACCAATCAACTCATAAACGAACTTAACACAATAAGCCTAAATCATACAGACATTTCAAACGGTCGCGAATTTGTATATAAAACAAATAGCATGTTCTGAATGTAACTATAATTTTTACATGAATAATTACAATTATGGTTCTTGTCACGGGAGTCGGGAGGAGGCTGTTTTGAAAGTGATAAATCACCAACAAACGTACACTGGTCTGAAATCGTAAGGGAAAGCAAGGATGCCAGGCATGGGGTCCGTCAATAGGGCCACTTCATATAACCGGGGCGGGCCAGCATAAATTCTTATCGTATTTGGGGCTCGTTTCAATAGTTTCTCGAACTAACCATCATATAAATCTGTCATGCGAACTTCTAATGCACGTTTGGTTTTCTTTCAAAGTTGAAATTCGACACGCATTTAAGTTCTGTAAGATAATACGTCTGTTTAGAAAGTGATACTTGCAAAAGGCAGGAAATAATAAAAACGTCAGGATAATTTGAAAATTTACAGACGCTGCAGACGTGTGGGGCATCACGGGTGGGCTCGTGAAGTCGAAAAACGCATTTCTAGGAACTGTAGGGCGTGCATTTTTGAATGCTAGAAGCTATCTTATTGGCCAAAGCGATCTTGAATTTTGTTTTCCGATCAAGGGAGGGGCCTTAATTAGGGGCAGTTGAAAAATGAAATTTAAAATTAGAGACAGATAGCCACGCGCTTTGAACACGATCAGTCGTATCTATTCATGCTGGGCAGCTTGCTTTGAGTTACTTACTGATTTCTTTAATTAATTTCACTAGAGGTTATAATCTAATTAGTCCGGTTCGTATAAAAGATCAGTGTTTTGAGAGCCAATTAAAATACAATTAAATATCACGGTCGTGACGCGTAATTTAATCCGCGAAGTGGATCTAAAATTTTGTGTTGTGCGTGAATTTGGATTTTTATTCCGCGGCACGGAGTTAGGTAATTTGCTCTAATTTGTATATTATTCGTTACAAAATTGGTGGCGTTAAATGATTAAATTTCCATAATCTATAAAATTCAGTACTGCTTGGTTTGTGAAATTTATTCTTAGTCTTAATTTGCATCCGAACCAAAGTCAAAAGTAAGTCAGTGGCATCCACTGTAGTGGCGTTGATTGACCATTGTTAGATAAATTATTAAACTAGTTGTTTGGCGTTTCTGTAAATTAAATCGACCAGAGGCAGTCAGTCGACGCTTTCCATTTATAGTGCAATTCCTCTACAGGGTATTTTTGTAAAATTAGCTAATCCTTTTTGCGATATTCTCTGGCAAATTGGAAACACGAAAACAGAGTGCTTTTCGATTTGCGCAGTGAAATCGATTGTTTCATAACACTGGTCTAAGGCAAGTTAGATCTGCCGCTAAAACCAAGTGTGACCAGCACAAATTAATTCCCAGTATCTGAATCACATAATCATAGCCATCTTCTCAACCGAGTTTCCATCACACGCTGTGTGTGGACCAGAGTGTAGTCTTGTCGGGAGATCTGTAGTGAATTAGAAGTGATCCGCTTTGAGACCGTAAGGCCATAACTACCCATAGTAGAGCGTCGTAAAAAACGGTCAAAACATTCCATTGCGTACAGGTTAGATCATCGTCGAAACAACGCAATCAGAGGTTAATTAATAAAGCGAGAGGCATTGACCCTCCACCTCAATAGCGAAAGTAGCGGTTGAGCTAGACTCCCCACTTCGCAGCGTTATTAGGTTATTAAAATCGGGCCATTTGCGTCTCCAAAGGAAAGCTCCCCTGAAAAACGAGCGATTACTATTGATTCTCTCGCAGATTGATCGCCTGGGTTGTATTTTGTATCACATACTTCCCCAGTATCTGATTAATTAATCAATTACATTCATTAAGGAAGTACACTGTAGGCACAACGCCGCTGTGCACTGGTTGATATACAGAGCGTGTCTTAGAGTACGGTTTAAGTGTTAAACACGAGTACCAAGATAACGTAATTTTGAAAACAAATTAATTATTCATTTAAATTGAATAGTCAGTACACAAATATTGTTTGGGACAAGCATAAAAAACCCACCAGTTGTGTAATTGGAATTAGTTAGTTCGCCACGATATTCGAACGAGAAAGCCGTTAAACGAATTCTACTGTATTTCTTATACGATCGTAATTTTTCTTGTGTGTGTTTCATTTGTACAGTAATTAAAAAATAGGGTTTTTACACTCATGCTTCAAGGCTGCAGAGCGCCAAGAAGCCGGAGTTTTTTCCTTTGATTTACAATAAATAAATTAATTAAATTTAAGTCCGCATTTTTATTTTTTAAGTATCCAATTCCTGCTCTCTCATATTTATAACCGTCTCACCGGGATTAAATAAGAACAGGTTAACGACACAAGTAGAATCCGTCCGAATTAGCAATCACGAGCCATTTAATTATTGAAAATCGTTTAGAAATATCAACAAAAGTAACTCGGATAATTTCTTCGAAGAGCTGGCGCCAAGCGTAGCTTTATGGTAGTGTATTATTGCATGGTATAGGAGCCCTGTAGTGTCAGGTAGCGGTTCGTCTATCCGGAGTGCCTGGAACAATAAAACTGACCTTTTCTTTTCTTGGAAATTCTGCCGAGTTACCCCGAAAATAAATACGCGCTAAATTCTCGCAGACGATAATCTTTCAGTTGCCAGTAAATTAACTTGCTAATAAATTTAAATTTGTTTATTTGTTTGGATTCATTTATTACTTATTTAGTTGTCCGTAAAAGGCAACAAACAATAGTAACACATCGGCGTGTTACACATTCTTATTTCATTCGACATCATTAATTTATACACAAATATTCCAATAAACGAATCTCTAGATATAATAAAAAAACATATTACAACAAAATATGACCAACACACAAGACATAAACAACATTATTAAATTATTTCAATTAACTACCACACATACACACACTGCCAATTTAATAATAATTATTACAAAATGACAGACGGGCTCCCAATGGGGGCGCATTTCTCATATCAAACATATTCATAGATCATCTAGAAGAAATAATACATAATACAACTAAATATAATAAATATATAAAATACTGGCAAAGATACGTTTGATGACATAATATGTATATGGACAGGTGATTTAAAAACTTTAGAAAATTTCCATGAATACATAAATAATCTACATAATAATATAAAATTCACATTAGAAATCGAAAATAATAATACAATAAACTTTCTTGACCTAACACTTACAAAAATAAATAACAAATTACAATTTAAAATATATCACAAACCCACACAAACAGATATTATCATACAAACATAGAAGCAGGGAAAAAAATAAAGAAAGAAAATTATTATTTAAAATTATATAAATGGGCACTAGTTGTCGGGCAAAACTTAAATTTAACGATAAAACTCTAACCAGATGTTCACCTAATATCATTTTCTATCGACTCAAGCAGCGCCATCTCTGGACTGGTAAGACAATCATGTTTTAAATGTTCTAGTTTAAATAGTGACGTTTTTCCTTTTCATTTCTGAACTTTTACAAAATTGAAAACAAACAGCTCTTTTACATCGAATCAAGCAGCGCCATCTCTGAACTGGTAAGACAATCATGTTTTAAATGTTGTACATGTAACTTAAATACTGACCCTTTTTCTTACAATTTCTGATCTTTTACGAAATTGAAAACAGCCACTTTACATTGATTCAAGCAGCGCCATCTCTTGGCTGGTAGGAAAATCATATTTTAAATGTTGTACATGTAATTTAAATACTGACCCTTTTTCTTTCAATTCCTGAACTTTTACAAAATTGAAAACGGCCATTTTACATTGAATCACGCAGCACCATCTCTTGGTTCGTGGGAAAATCATATCTTAAATGTTGTAGCTACATGTAGTTTAAATACTGACTCTTTTTCTTTTCATATCTGAACTTTTACAAAATTGAAAACAAACAGCCACTTTACGTGGATTCAAGCAGCGCCATCTCTTGGCTGGTAGGAAAAAAATGTATTTTCTTTTAATTTCTGAACTTTTAAAATTTTATATTGATGCGTTCTATATTGATTCGATCAGCGCCATCTCTTAGTTGATAACAACGACATGTTTTAAATATTCTAGTTTAAACAGCGATCTGCTCCCTTTACAGTTTTGAACTTTTACCAAATTAAGAACAAACAGCATTCAATGTCGATTCAAGCAGCGCCATCTCTTGGCTAGTTTGACTAGTGAGGAAAAACATGTTTTATATTGTAGTGTAAATACTGACCTTTTTTTCAATTTCTGAACTTTTACAAAATTTTAAACTTTTTTCTTTACATTTTTCTTTAAACTTTTACAAACTTAAAGCAAACATCATTTAATATCGATTCAAACAGCGCCATCTCTTGGCTGATAAGGAAAAACTGTTGCAGTTTAAAAACTGACCTTTTTTGTTTTAGCTTCTAAATTTTTACTAAGTTAAAAAAACAGCATTTCATATCGATTCAAGTAGTGCCATCTTTTGGCTAGTTTGAGTAATGAGAAAAAACATATTTTAAATATTATAGTGTAAATACTGACCTCTTTTCTTCAATTTCTGGACATTTACAAAATTTAAAATTACCAGCATCTTACACCGATCCAAGCAGCGCCATCTCTTGGCTGCGGCTGGTGAGAAAAAAATGTTTTTACTGCACAAAGTAATTTAAATACATACTAATCTTTTCTCTTTTACAAAATTTTATACTGATGCGTTTTATATTGATTCAATCAGCGCCATCTCTTGGCCGGTAACAAAAAAATGTTTTAAGTGTTGTAGTTTAAGTATTTTCATTTTAATTTTTGAACTTTTACAAAATTGAGAACAAACAGCATTTAATATCAATTCAAGCAACGCCATCTCTTGGCCGATAAGGAAAAAAATGCTTTAGCTGTTGCGGTTTAAATACTGATCTCTTTTTCTTTTATTTTCTAAATTTCTACAAAATTAAAAAACTGCATTTTATATCGATTCAAGCAGCGCCATCTCTTGGCTGGTAAGAAAAACTTGTTTTAAATGTTCTAGATTAAATACTTAAATTAAATGTAACGCCATCTCTTGACTGGTAAGAAAAAATGTTTTAACTGTTGCAGTTTAAAAATTGACCTTTTTTGTTTTAGCTAAATTTTTACTGAAGTTAAAAAAACAGCATTTTATATCGATTCAAGTAGTGCCATCTCTTGGCTAGTTTGAGTAATGAAAAAAAACATATTTTAAATATTATAGTGTAAATACTGACCTCTTTTCTTCAATTTCTGGACATTTACAAAATTTAAAATTACCAGCATCTTACACCGATCCAAGCAGCGCCATCTCTTGGCTGCGGCTGGTGAGAAAAAAATGTTTTTACTGCACAAAGTAATTTAAATACATACTAATCTTTTCTCTTTTACAAAATTTTATACTGATGCGTTTTATATTGATTCAATCAGCGCCATCTCTTGGCCGGTAACAAAAAAATGTTTTAAGTGTTGTAGTTTAAGTATTTTCATTTTAATTTTTGAACTTTTACAAAATTGAGAACAAACAGCATTTAATATCAATTCAAGCAACGCCATCTCTTGGCCGATAAGGAAAAAAATGCTTTAGCTGTTGCGGTTTAAATACTGATCTCTTTTTCTTTTATTTTCTAAATTTCTACAAAATTAAAAAACTGCATTTTATATCGATTCAAGCAGCGCCATCTCTTGGCTGGTAAGAAAAACTTGTTTTAAATGTTCTAGATTAAATACTTAAATTAAATGTAACGCCATCTCTTGACTGGTAAGAAAAAATGTTTTAACTGTTGCAGTTTAAAAATTGACCTTTTTTGTTTTAGCTAAATTTTTACTGAAGTTAAAAAAACAGCATTTTATATCGATTCAAGTAGTGCCATCTCTTGGCTAGTTTGAGTAATGAAAAAAAACATATTTTAAATATTATAGTGTAAATACTGACCTCTTTTCTTCAATTTCTGGACATTTACAAAATTTAAAACTACCAGCATCTTACACCGATTCAAGCAGCGCCATCTCTTGGCTGCGGCTGGTGAGAAAAAAATATTTTTACTGCACAAAGTAATTTAAATACATACTGATCTTTTCTCTTTTACAAAATTTTATACTGACGCGTTTTATATTGATTCAATCAGCGCCATCTCTTGGCCGGTAACAAAAAAATGTTTTAAATGTTGTAGTTTAAGTATTTTCATTTTAATTTTTGAACTTTTACAAAATTGAGAACAAACAGCATTTAATATCAATTCAAGCAACGCCATCTCTTGGCCGATAAGGAAAAAAATGCTTTAGCTGTTGCGGTTTAAATACTGACCTCTTTTTCTTTTATTTTCTAAATTTCTACAAAATTAAAAAACTGCATTTTATATCGATTCAAGCAGCGCCATCTCTTGGCTGGTAAGAAAAACTTGTTTTAAATGTTCTAGATTAAATACTGGTCTCTTTTTTTTCTTCAAATTTTTGAAGCTTTACAAAATTAAGGACAAGCAATATTTAATATCGATTCATGTAACGCCATCTCTTGACTGGTAAGAAAAAATGTTTTAACTGTTGCAGTTTAAAAATTGACCTTTTTTGTTTTAGCTAAATTTTTACTTAAGTAAAAAAAACAGCATTTTATATCGATTCAAGTAGTGCCATCTCTTGGCTAGTTTGAGTAATGAAAAAAAACATATTTTAAATATTATAGTGTAAATACTGACCTCTTTTCTTCAATTTCTGGACATTTACAAAATTTAAAACTACCAGCATCTTACACCGATTCAAGCAGCGCCATCTCTTGGCTGCGGCTGGTGAGAAAAAAATATTTTTACTGCACAAAGTAATTTAAATACATACTGATCTTTTCTCTTTTATAAAATTTTATACTGACGCGTTTTATATTGATTCAATCAGCGCCATCTCTTGGCGGGTAACAAAAAAATGTTTTAAATGTTGTAGTTTAAGTATTTTCATTTTAATTTTTGAACTTTTACAAAATTGAGAACAAACAGCATTTAATATCAATTCAAGCAACGCCATCTCTTGGCCGATAAGGAAAAAAATTGCTTTAGCTGTTGAGGTTTAAATACTGACCTCTTTTTCTTTTATTTTCTAAATTTCTACAAAATTAAAAAACTGCATTTTATATCGATTCAAGCAGCGCCATCTCTTGGCTGGTAAGAAAAACTTGTTTTAAATGTTCTAGATTAAATACTGGTCTCTTTTTTTTCAAATTTTTGAAGCTCTACAAAATTAAGAACAAGCAATATTTAATATCGATTCATGTAACGCCATCTCTTGACTGGTAAGGAAAAATGTTTTAAGTTGCAGCGTAAATACTGGCCCTTTTTCTTTTGATTTCAAAAATTTTACGAAATTAAAAGAATTGCATTTTATATCGATTCAAACAGCGCCATCTCTTGGCTGGTAAGGAAACCGATACCCAAACCTGTTAGTTATCTAGTTATAAAGATTCTCTTAAAAAGATATATATATACAGTGTGTCCCAAAAAGTTTTATACAAATGGAGAAAAAGTTTATCTTACATTTCACAAAAAAAAACTATTCTTTATAAAAAGCTCTACATGACTTGTAGATCCATAATCAGGTACAATTTTTTTAAAAAATTGGCTGGAATACAGGGAAAATAAAAAATAATGATTTGCACGGAGAGCAAAATACGTTCAAACTGTAGCGGAGAAGCAAAATGTTCATTGAAATTGTAATTAAATAGCAAAAAATTATGCACACTTGTAGATTATTGATATTCCCAGATAAAAATTAAAAAATAAACACCTCAGCAATTGTTAGATAATTTATTTTTATAAAACATTGATAACCTTCTTTATCAATTTTTATCTGGGAATATCAATAATCTACAAGTGTGCATAATTTTTTGCTATTTAATCACAATTTCAATGAACATTTTGCTTCTCCGCTACAGTTTGAACGTATTTTGCTCTCTGTCCAAATCATTATTTTTTATTTTCCCTGTATTCCAGCCAATTTTTAAAAAATTTTGTACCTGATTATGGATCTACAAGTCATGCAGAGCTTTTTATAAAGAATAGTTTTTTTTGTGAAATGTAAGATAAACTTTTTCTCCATTTGTATAAAACTTTGTGGGACACATTGTATATAAGTCTATGTAAATTTCGCAATTTATTGCGTAGTAGGCTCTGAATATGAATAAAAATTACTGTATAGGAATTTTAATTTTGATTTTTGATTTACAGCTGTTTCAGAAAATCAAAATTAAAATTCCTATACAGTAATTTTTATTCATATTCAGAGCCTACTACGCAATAAATTGCGAAACTTACATAGACTTTCATATATCTTTTTAAGAGAATCCTCATAACTAGATAACTAACAGGTTTGGATATCGGGTAGGCTAATACAAATCAACGCACAATTAAATTCTGCATCCGATAGTGTTACGGTTGAAAAATTCAATTAAGTTATTCATAGTCTTTTCCGAACGTCCTGTGTTTAAACGGGAAGTAAAAGTTCAGTGTGCCGACGTGACGGTCGTCACATTCCACAATATTGCATCAGATAAATCGCTGTTATTTAGTTCTACAGTATCTCTCCATTTCACTCTGTCGCCCGGTTGAATCTGCGTTCATTCGTAACGACTCCCGTCTCAGCGCATAGCGGGAGCGAAGCCGCATTCGTCTCCGTGTCTGCGCCCCGCGATCATTCTTGCATCAGCGCTCGCTCCGTGCTGTCCTTTTTATTTGTGTCGGTGATTAAAATCTTTGCGTTTCTCTCACGTGGAATTTGTGATTGAAACCTGAAACGGAATTCTCTCCGAGGTTTGTTAAAGCACGTCGCGTCGAGTGAATTTCAAGTTCGTTAAACAGCTTTTCGAAAGCCTGTCTTTGAAACAAAGAACAAAGGTAGGTCTTGTGGTCATTCTTGTGTTCGTGCTGATTCGTAACGCGCATCTTTCTTCCGTTAGGCTTTTAGTGGTAGTTTTACCCATCTGACAAATCTTAACAACCCTTGTGGCTGAAATGAAAGACGTTTTGAAACGAATTAAGCCCTGCAACACGGTTCCCCCCGCCTTGGCCTGTGAAAGTGGACTTGACCTGCAAGATGACGCGGACTTACGGCGCAAGCCACCAAATTTTGAGCGTTTTAAATAAAAACAAGTGTGCTCAGCTGGTGATTTCTATTTTATACACTTTTCACATGCAATGTCAGCAACAAACAAGCAGCAAAAAAAAATTCCGCACGTGTCATGAACACGTAGTAATCAAGTTTTAACACACCGTAAAAAATACGGCCTATTAAAAAAAGCTCGTTACCTGTAAGTTGTTGTTTTTCGCTAAGCTCTGTGAACGCGCAGCGCCAATTCTACATTAACTGAATGTAAACATTATTACGTAGTGAATAAAACATTAGCGTCGCGTCGGCTTTATATTTTTGCGTTTTTTTTTTACGATCCGACTTTTATTGAGGTCCTCAAAAAAGAATTATTTCCCCCAATTTGTCACGTTGCGTTTTTATCGCCCCGCTGTGGAAATTTCTGTTATGATCGGCTCTTTATTAATAATCACGCAAAGCGGAACGGATAGGAGAATAAAGGACTCAGCTCACACAAACACCCAATGAGAGATAACTACGAAATAAAATCGCCACGGGAACGGAAAAAGAAAAGTCCACGCAGTAACTTACGTGAGACTCAAAAATATCGCGGAGCACAGTGGGATACTTCAAGACCGACGGCGATGTTTGGCTTTAGACTAAAACAAACTTAACCTTTCGTATATCAAAGCAGTTGGAGACGCATAACCCCCCCCCCTCCGAATAATAGTATAACAACCTAAAGTGCCTAGGAGCGAATGTATAAACAAATTTGCAGTAGAACGAGTCGACGATCGTTAAAGTAATGACCTGGCAAATGTTATTTTTAATTGCTGTCCCGAAAAGTTCTTTACTATTTTCATTTTTGTAGAATTTTACTTGCGCATATACAGGGTATTTCTGAAACTGAGACGCGTAAAGAGGAGATGCACCAAGTAGGTCAGTGAATTTTTTTTCTGCTACTTCCACAAATAAATAAATCTAACATTATTACTAACCTAAATATGTACATTTCTTAACGAAAAAAAAAGTAATGAAAAGTTTCAATCGCGACATCCTGCGATCGCTTTTTGAACTCGAATTCCTCTTCTGCTGATTTTGTATTTGCGTGGGTAAAGGATAATTTCTTAAATGGTTACAACCTTTATTTTCTTAAAAACTGATAACATTACATAATTTGATGATTATAACAACTGAACTGTTTATCGTTTTTTTTACAATAATGATGCCTACTTCTTTTTAATTGAATTGAATACACAACATTTCTTCCCTCCTTAAAGAATGGGAAACAATGTAATCAAAATTATTTTATGAGGACAAATTTTATGAAATTTGTAATCTTTGAGGTGGTCGGCGTTGTCGAATAGACCGACGCAGGATCTGCGGGGAGGTCTCCTGTTGCTGTTGTGACTGCACTGGGATTTCAGATGTTCTCCCTGTTTGTTCTCCAGCAGATAAATTATTATGTTGATGTTGAGGATGATATGTAGGTACTTCGACTGCTTGTTGGTGGTTATAAAAATGTACTCGGCGAGGTTTGTTGTTATTGAAATCTCCATGAAATGTAACTTGATCTTCGTTCTTAATTTTTGGTAGATGACGTGCTCGAATTTGATCCACGTGACGTTTGAAGGGTTTACGATTGAAAGCTATTTCATAATGTAAGTCTCCCAAACGAGTAGTAATTGTACCAGGGATCCATTTATCCATTCGCACATTTCCTGAAAGAAAATACACAGGTTGCTTTGGATTAAATTCACGAAATGAGGATTCGAATTCAGCTCGCTGTTTGTTGGTGATCTTGGTGTGTGTGTCTTCAGGTCTTAGAAGATCTAACCTTGTCCTAATATTTCGTCCTAAAAAGAGTAAGGAAGGGGGTTGATTTGTGGTCATGTGAGGTGCTTTCCGATATTGACGCAAGAACACATTCAAATTATGTTGTAATGAAGTTCGGGTTGTGTTCATTGCTTTCAATGCATCCTTCACTGTCTGTACATATCTCTCGGCTTGTCCGTTTGTCGCTGGATGGTAAGGAGCAGTCAATTTGTGATACTTGACACCACAGGAACGCAGAAAATTTGCAAATTCCGAGGACGTAAATTGAGTT
Organism: Dorcus parallelipipedus; assembly: GCA_958336345.1. NCBI lineage: Eukaryota > Metazoa > Arthropoda > Insecta > Coleoptera > Lucanidae > Dorcus > Dorcus parallelipipedus. The sequence goes on along the minus strand of OY284478.1, from coordinate 4,559,909 downwards.
CCGTTATCTGAAACGATGGTTACGGGAGCTCCATAGGTAGCAAACAATTCTTCAAGAATTGTTGCAGCTGTTGTCATGGATGTTGACGTTTTCACTTCCAACCACTTGCTATAGGCATCTACGACGACGAGAAGCATAACACCTGCAACTGGTCCAGCATAAGCAATATGTACACGTTCCCAAGGTCCTTTTGGGTATTCCCAGTGATGATCTCGGAATTTCGGTGGAATATGTGCATGCTTTGCGCATTCGGTGCAGGACTTGGAGACAAGTTCGATGTCCGCGTCGATTCCAGGCCAGAAGACGAATGATCGGGCCATGCCTTTCATCTTGACGATGCCGACATGGGCAGCATGTAGATCGTTCAGGATTGGTTGCCTAAGAGATGCAGGGATAACAACACGATGTTCGAACATCAGACAACCTCCAGATAAAGTATAATTATTTTCAGGGGATTTGTAGTTATTGTGAGCTAGATTTTGACCATTTTCAATTAACCTGACAATATTACCTAAGGCTGGATCTTTTCTCGTCTCTCGTGCTATGTCTTCTGCTCGAATAGGTAGTTGCTTGATTTGGCAAAATGTAAATTGATCAAATTCATCTTTTTCTTCTTCCTCTTCTTTGATTTGATGCGTCTGACGAATTGAAGGTAAAGGTAAGCGAGAACAATAGTCCGCATTGGCGTTGTCTTTTGTTGGTTTGAATTCGACGTCGAAGTTAAAATGTGCTAAATAATCAGCATAATTTGCCATTCGACTTATACACAGCACTGGGAGTGATTTTTCTGGATGCAAAATCTGAGATAGGGGTTTATGGTCCGTGATTAACGTAAAATGACGAGCATAAACATAATGAAAAAATTTTTGAACAGCCCAGACAATAGCTAATGCTTCTTTATCCATCTGCGGATAATTTTGCTCTGTTTTGCTTAATGTTCGACTAGCAAATGCGATCGGTCTTTCTTGTCCATTACTTAGTCTGTGTGACAGAACAGCTCCGAGTCCAACTTTACTCGCATCAGTCGCTAACAAAATAATGGAAGAGACGGATCGTACGGCATAAGAACTTGAGGAGAGATTAGTATGTCTTTGATTTCATTATAGGCTTTTTCTCCTTCGGGTGTCCACGTAAAACGTTCTGATTTTAGCAGATCTCTAAGAGGTCGGTCTCTTGAAGACAAGTCCGGAATGAACGCACCATAGTAAGTTGCTTTCCCTATAAACAATCGAAGTTCTTCGGGTGACGATGGCTTCGGGGCGTCGCGAATTGCTTCAATGTGTCTGTCTGATTTGTGAATACCTTGGCCGTCTATCTTATGACCAAGAAATTCTACGGATGATGTAGCAAAGACACATTTACTACGATTGAGACGTAGACCATGTTGCCTCAAACGATCCAATGTTTTGTCAAGGCATGAAATGAGTTGCTCGAATCCATTAGCAAAAATCAAAATATCGTCAAAGAAATTTACTACATTTGATAACCCTTTTAAGACGGTTTCCATCCGGCGTTGCCAAATAGCGGGAATGTTAGCAGCTCCGTATACTGCACGGGTTGGTCGAATAAGTCCATGAGTGGGTGTGTTAAGCGTTAAAGCTTGACGAAAATTATCATCAACTGTCAGATGTGTATAGGCATCAGTAATGTCTAAATGACAGAACAAATTTGCACCTTTCATATGACTGAAAATATGTTCTGCTCTGGGTATTGGATGTTCGTCGATAATTATTCGGGGGTTAAGGGTTGGTTTATAGTTACCAGTAATCCTCAGTTTACCATTCTTCTTTGTTACAACGTGTGTTATAGAAGCCCACTCTGAATAATCAATTCTTTCATAAAATCCGGCAGCTATCTTATTATCAATTTCTTTAGCATAGGCAGCGCGTAATGCCAAAGGAATTTCTCGAGCTCGAGCGAATACTGGTGAGCTATTCTGTTTCAGATGTAACGTTACAGGCGGTCCTATTAATTTTGCTGGAACGTCGCTGAAAATATCTTCATATCGAGACAGCACACAATTAAGTTGTCTTTGTTGGTTCAAAGACAATCCAGGCTTTGTGGTAATCAAAGATCCAATTCGTTCAGATGAAGAGAACAATTGAGCAAAATTTATTTCGTCTGCAAAGGAAGCAATCCACTCGCGTCCAAAAAGCGCGTTGAAATCTCCCTCCACAATGTACAAGTCTAACACTTTAGATGTTTCCCCGATTGAAACATTCACTGCAGTACAACCTAAGCACTTAATCCGATGACCGGTGTAACTGGCAAATTGACGATTGGTTTTCTTTAGTTTGCGACTAGGAACCATCTTGCTAAAATTTCGCTGACTCATTATTCCACATGGCGCTCCTGTGTCCAATTCCATTTTAAACTGATGTCCCTCGATTTTCACTTGAATGAAATGTTTTGCAACTCCATTTTTCTCATTCACTACATCGAGTTTTTGCAAAATATCAATGTGTTCTGCTGGCTTCTCTGTCATAGTGATTTGACTAGTTGTTCATGAAAGAGATTTAGATCTACACACTTTTTTAATGTGCCCTTTCTTGCCACACATGTGACACGTAGCATCCCGAAAAAAAACATTTAGCGCGAGGATGTTGTTCACCGCAGCCGTTGCATAAATGTTGCTTACTTGGGCGATTTGTAAAAGTTGTTTGAGATCGCTGACGTCGTTGTTCAAGATCATTGTTAGATAATCTAGGATGGACTATCTTCTTTTTATTTTTTAATTTTGGAGGTACATATCCTAATTTGTGAGTAGATTCTGGATTTGACTGATCTGGATTTTTGACACTATTTGACGTATTGTGGGTTGCCTCTAGAGTATGTGCAATTTTATACGCATCTTGGAATGTTTCTGGATTTTTCGCGATGATTTCGTCACAGGATTCACGTGATTTAAGACCATGTAGTAATTGTTCAATTAGCATTCTATCAGCAAATTCTCCATATTCACATTTTGAAGCACTTTGTTTTAGTCGAAGAGCAAAATTGGCTACAGTTTCTCCTTCTTCTTGCTTGATTTGTCGAAATTTTATACTCTCAACGTATTTATTCGTTTCTCTGTCGAAATGTTTTATTAGAGTTTCTTTCAGAACATTATACGTGACGCTCTCAGGTGACAGAGGACTGACCAAAAACTTAAGAGCATTGTTCAATTCTACACCCATGTGAACTCGAGCATAATTGGCATGTAGATTCTCCTGTACTTTACTAAGTTGGAGTGCCCATTCGAAACGTTGGAAATAATCTTCTACAGTCGCTCCTTCAGATGATTGGTATTCCCCAAATGAAAATGACGGTGGTCTCGAACTTGTACTTGATAGATTAGCAGTACCATCTCCGTTTGCTGCTACGTTTGCTGCCGATGATTGTAGAGCATTGACGAGCATATTTGTGAATGCTTGTAAGAGTTCTGGGGGAAGTTCCATGTTATCCACACAAGTTTCAACTTAATTCCGCTTCTGACACCACTTTTGTATTTGCGTGGGTAAAGGATAATTTCTTAAATGGTCACAATCTTTATTTTCTTAAAAACTGATAACATTACATAATTTGATGATTATAACAACTGAACTGTTTATCGTTTTTTTTACAATAATGATGCCTACTTCTTTTTAATTGAATTGAATACACAACAGCTGACGAGGCCCCAAATAGGGCCGAAACACCTGTACAGAGGATGCTCGAGGAATCCACTGCAGTCAAAATTTTGAAAATAAAATTGAAAACCTGGGGAAGTGATTAAAAGGAAAACGAAACGATTGTTTTCAATGGAATTAGATTATTCTGAAAATAAGAGAAAGGTTGGAGAAAGTTGGTAACTCTGAATTCTGCTATGATGTGATCGGTTGATGGCCAAAAGGTCTCGTGATCAATTTTTGTACAAACGAGAACACGACACAATGTTTTGGAAAGAACCAAAGTATTTTCAGAATTGAAGAGTTAGTAAAACAATTCAATGTTTCAAGAATATACGGGGCCGTTGGCAGTCGTGATTGCAACTGTGATGTGATCGGATTACGTGATCAATTTACACATGAGACAAAATCTTTCTAAAATTGAAAAATTGGTAAAAACCGTCAACAAGGCAAGCTTGCAAGAATACACGGGGCAGTTGGTAGCCCTGATTGCAACTACGATGTGATCGGAAGAGCGTCAAAGTCATGTGATCAATTCCCACACGAGAAAACATGGAACAAAAATATTTCTTGAAGACAACCAAAATATTTTCAAAATCAGTTCAAACCTGTACGAGGGTAATTGGCAGCCCTGGTTTGAACCATGAAGTGATCTTTTTGGTGGCCAAAGTCACACGATCAATTCACACATAAGAAAAGACCAAAACAAATATTTTTTTTTAAGAACAAACTTCCATATTTTCAAAATTAATTACAGCACATACAGGGCAATTGGTAACCCGGATTTCAACTATTGAGTGATCGAATAGTGCCAAATTTATGGGACAAAAAACATGGCACAATTCTTTTTCATTTGTAAAAACCAAAATATTTTCAAAATTAATTCAAACCTGTACAGTTGCGGACAGAAAATTTCGGATGTCACTGTCATTCCACTGACGCAAAAGTTAAGAAATTCCTATATGTATACGTCAGATGAGTGACAGTGACATCCGAAATTTTTTGTCCGCAACCGTACATGGTAATTGGCAGCCCTGATTTCAACTATGAAGTAATCGAATGATGCCAAGTCACGTGATCAATTCACACAAAAGAACGCATCAAAACATATAGGAATATTTTCTTCAAAGAAAATCAACATTAATATTTTCAAAAATTAATTTCAGCACGTACGGGACAATTGGTAGCCTTGATTACGACCATGATGTGATCGAATGATGCGTCACGTAAGACAAGGTTCAAAGAAAAAAATCTTGAAAATTTGAAAATGTGATCAAATAGAAGGGTGAAGTTTCAAGACACGGTTGGCAGCCCTGATCTCAAGTACGACGTGAGCAAATGCAATGCATAACAGTCACGACTAGCCGCGAAACGTTAAATAAATACAAATTTAAAATATATTTTGTTAAAAGCCATTCTCGATCGATTTTTTTTGGCGTTGCCTCACATCCCAAGCTTCGCAGACTTCTTAGAAAAACATACTCAGTTGTTTTTTTTTATTTCATAGGCTACTGGGGCTGTGACTGACTTACTAGTTGTTTATTTCTCCCTCAGGATTCACCTTATAGAACTAGGGAAGCGTAGAGAATCCGACTTGGAACTCTTTATTTAGACGTGAGTGTACCTTTTTGGAAAATAAAAGTACAAAATTGTGCCCATTTAACGCGAAACGCAAAGGTATTTTCTTAAAATTATGTTATTAAAAAGAACATCTAAACATTTTTCAATGATACACGTGGAAAATGTATAGACACTTCCAAATAAATCGATACCCCTAAATGCGGATGACGCGGAGTGATCGCAGATGTAGTCAGCCTCGTCCAATCAGAACTCTTTACTATCGAAATGTCTATATAAGGACATCGTTAGGCGTTGTTCGCGACGATCAATGGGCGCATTCAGCAGATCCGAAAGTTATGCAACTGTTGACCAAATTTCTGCTGAATGGACCTCTCACAAGTTGATGAGTCGGAGCAGTCGCCATTTTTGTAGCGTAACTTCTCCGCTACCTAACTGGAACATGTTATGATGAGTGAATTTCATTCAGCAGAAATGGGTGCTCAGTCTCAACTGTTTGAGCGGGAACTGTTACTGATATGTTCTGCTGAATCAGCCCAATCATTTCAAGCCTGCGTCCGAGATGGTCAAGATTGCCACACTAAACTTTAAGTCGACCAAAATTTTGAAATGTTGCCAACTTATTCCGTGCGAGATTTTTGAAACGTAACGAAGGAAAATGAGAAACTCTCCAAATTCAATCTTCTTCTAATTTACATAAATTATAAAAAATAAGATGCCTAAATATGATCCCCGAAGGACTCCACTTATCAGTTGCTTTTTCCTACAAGTGTACCCATCAAAAATCACTTTTTATGATTTGTTGGTCAGAAAAGATGCGAAAAATTTCAGGACTCCTCGAAACGTTACAGTAAATAATTTCCAAAAATTACAAGTAGTAGAGGACCTAAAAGAGAGTCCCGAGGGACTGTATTGTCAGATCATCAAGAACCACACTTTATGGATGAGAATGTAAAAAATTCACGGAGGTCCTCCAATTTCAATCTTCTTCTAATTTACATAAATTATAAATTATATTATTAATTATTTTATTAATTAATTTTTATGTAGTATTTGAATTGATTGGTAGCAAAATAATACAGGATTGTGTTCGAGAACGACACCCTCGAGTGCTAGTTGGGCGTGTATCGCATCTTTCTCACCCACGATTTTTATCTTATTTTGCTTTTCAAGACGTCTTGTATTTACACTATTACCACGACAGTGGAGACACTTTCCACAACCCACTTTTAAGTAGAACGTGAAAAGTGCGTCCGTTGTCGTGGAAATAATGTAAACACAAGACTTCTCGAAACAGATAAGCGAGATGCAAAATGAGTTAGAGATCTTGTGTAGAAAAGATGCGATACACGCGATAAAAAACGAATGAAATGAACGAAAAATAAAGGAGCGCAGTCACTTCTATTCATTCTTTAAATATAACTGTAATAAAAACTGAAAATTCATTTCAAACTTGGTGCCGAAAATAATAATGTAGTTCGACAAGGTGAACATAGATGGCGCCACATAATTTCGGTGGTATTATTTGTATTTATATTACGGAATTAATTATTGATGAGAAGAATAAATGAAAATTGAAATTTTGTTTCAGTTTTTCTTAAAAAAGCGCACGCACAAAATTAAATGAACGGAAAACAAGAGAAGCTCAACGCTCTTCGTCCGGCGGACAATGATGCAACAGAAACGCAATAAAAGCGAAAAATTTATTTCAAATTTCTCGCCAAAAAGTACTCCGGCTGGATTTACACAGATGGCGCTGCTTAATCTAGGTTGTATTGCTTTTGTTCTAAAATCTAAACCGGACAATGATGCCAGATCTGTCGATAATTCGCTCTTAAATAATGCAGCATGACGAAACAGTAAAATAAAATAAAATACGGTACGAACTCACGCAGTCCAAAAGGGGGCCTGTAGGTCGAAAATCGTCCTTGTGCTTCGCTCTGCCTTCTATGCGAAGCACGAGATGATCAAGCAGCTTGCAGTCAGGCACGTATGTTGTTTTCGGCCGTATGCGACCACGGGACGAGTATGATGAATTCCAAAGGCATAAAAGTAAACGATACCATGAGGTAAAGGTGAAAGATACCGGGACGTATAAAATGTAAAAGAATTCTCCTCCCCTAATCTCGTTCAATGGTTTCGACAACGTCGAATACAAGTTTCCCTAAACCTACTTGGCGAAAACTCCGTTAAGTTGAAACACATCATCAACGTTGAACGAGTAAATGACGCCTTGACACAAAACGAAATAAGATGACGCGGGGTAGTCGCAGATGTAGTCAGCCTAGTCCAATCAGAACTCTTTATTATCTAAATGGCTATGCAAAGCACGAGATGGTCAAACAACCTGCTGTCTAGCACGTATGTTGTTTTCGGCCGTATGCGACTGCGGGACGAGTACGATGAGTTCCGAAAGCACAAAGGTAAACGGTACAAGGACGAAAAGAAAATATATCTAAAGGCAAAAGATACCAGGAGGAAAAAGCCTAGAAACACCACTGTTAGAAATCAAGATAGCGTCAGTCATTACCACCTGGATTTTTTAAGTAAAAGCTAAGCCTTTGCAGGGTAAAAGAATTCTCCCTTAGGCCCGATTGTACAATCATGGTTAAACTTTAAACTTCGTTTTATTTCTATGGAAACAATTGTCTTTACAATTGATGCTATGGGAATAAAGCGAAGTTTAAAGTTAAACCATGATTGTTCAATCGGTCCTTAGTCTCGTTCCACGGTACAACGTCTTCCTAAATCTTCATAAAGAAAATTCTGTTGAATTGAAACACACAACGCAACATCAACAACGTTGAACGAGCGAATGACGCCTTGAATCAAAACGAAATAGGATGCCGCGGAGTGATCGCAGATGTAGTCAGCCTCGTTCAATCAGAACTCTTTATCATCGAAATTGTCATAAAAGGACAACGTTATGCGTTGTTCGCAATAATTTCAAGCCTGCGCCCAAGATGGCCAGCGTTGCCATAATAAGCTTTAAGTCGACTGAAATTTTCAAATGTTGCCAACTTATTCCGTGCGAGATTTTTGAAATGTAACGAAAGGAAATGCGAAAAATTCAGACTCTTCGAATTTGTTACGGTTGAGAAATTCATCGTTTTCCTATTGACGCTGCGCAAGTACAGCAACTTTCTCAAGTGGTTTCGATTTATTTAGACGTGAGTGTACATTTTTAGGAAAAAGCAAACGTATTTCTTTAGTTACAATGTTATTCACCTTCCCCTCCGTCTAACCTGAACTCAGATTATTATCATCAAAAAACCATCACAATCAATCCTGTCACAAATTGTAATCGTTGATCAGTGCGTGTTTTAAAATCAGGAGAAAGAGATCTTTAACTTTAGCGAATAATATACAGGGTGTTTAACGTGTTTAAAAAATGCAAATCGTATTTTTTTCCTCCACTTTGCTATGTATGTGTATTTGTTTTTTTTTCTCTCTTTTTTTTAATAAGTAACTGGGTTCACTTACAAAGTCAAACTAACACGGAAAATGTAGTCCGCAAGCCCAGCATAAATATCCCCGCAGGGAATTTAATAAGCAAGCCGAAAACTGCGCCCGCACGAATTTCGTGCCTGTAAAACACGAAATTGTTGACCCTTCCGCCGGGTGGCCCCGGCGAGCCCGCGGAAATTTTTTTATTGTATGTTTATGCTAAAGCGAGCGCGAAAAAACTAATAAAGTCTCCACCCCAAGAAATCCACCCTCTGACTTTGCGCTAATAAAATTCGGCCGACGCCTGTGAAAGATGAGCCCGTAAAAGTTGTTCGGAAGCGCGGGATACGGTATAAATAACATCGCCAATAAAACATAAAACATTTCGCAGACGAATAAAGTAAGCCGTGGAAATTGTAGCCGGTCCAAGGAAAAGTTTACTCGCAGATAACTTTCAAGACAATTGCCGAAGACGTAATAATAAGCACTTTGTGTCTTCCATGTTTTATGTCGATGGTTTATTAAAAACAACAAACTAGCTCGATGCAGTTCTCTTCGATGTAAATATCTAAGTATTTCAGCGGACAATAAACAATAATCAATAACAGTATATTACATTACAAGAAGGAGATTCTACGAAATAGCTTCTTTTGTGACGTAGTCAATTGCAATATAAAGAATTGTACCTATGATGCGAATAAATGAAATAAAAATGAAATGAAACAAAGATACAGATATTAAAAACAAAAAACAATCGACTACAAGAACATAATCTTAAATTTAAAAAAGTCAAAGTTAATTGGCATTGCAAAAGACACAGCAAAACCAAGTTTTCTGATGAAGAAAGCCCGGAACTAAAATTTTATTTAAGAAAAACATAGGCAATTTAATTAGAATGAGATGTATATTTTCTCGTGGCTATGTGCCTGTTTTTACACTATTTTACTTATTTGCCTAGTTTTATAGTTTAAGCGCCTACAAATTTTTTTTTTGCCTATTTTATGTCTAAAATGGGTAACTACTGCCTAATTAATTTTTATTAATTGTTTTTTCTGTGTGTGGAAACACGTATTTGCTTGCCAAAACAATTGCAATTCAAAATTTTTAAATAAAAAAAAATACGTCAGGGTTATTCGCGAAAGAATTTTTAATTGTTAATACATGGAACAATCTCAGGCGATAAAGGGCCCAAGCAACAAACTTTTGCCAAAATACTGACTCTCCTTAAGACAAGTGGCCATTAAGTAAGTAATGATCCTGAACGCGTGAAAACCTCATCGACGCAAGGTGGCGTAGCCGATCCAAAAACACCTAGCAATCCCTTGAGGTTAGGCAACTTAAGTCACTCCAGTGACCTGAATGAGCGGGACCAAAAGAAGGACTCGCACAGATGCCGTCACCTCGCAGACGCAAATTACAAAAGGGGCTCGGTTTTTGAAAATGCAAACAATACGGCTTCGTAGGGAGAGAAGATTCAAAAAATTTATTATTAATTAATATGTGATAAGAAAAGTCTTGTGCTGCAATAAATGGGTTTTATTCTTTTCTAGACCGATTTCGCTTAAAGCATCATCAGAATTACAACAACATTCTCCTCTAATCTAATGTAGAAGCATGTGTAGAGTATTCAGAAAATTTTTGTAAATTAATTATTAATGTTCACCTTCATTTTCGCGAACGGTTGCATTTCCAATTTTCACATCCACATGAAATTATTTGTTTCAAAATAGAAAATTTAAATACTTACAGTAATTTTAGGTCGCGATTTTTTTTATGACGAAAAAACAGCGATAGTTTAGATCGCGAAATCTTGCGGCCGATTTCTAAACTAAAGAATAACCGAAACGGCCGACCAGGAGCAATCAAAATTGACTTTCGAAAATAAAATAATTTAATTTTTTCAAAAATCAAAGAAAATGAAAATGTCAAAACAAAAGACGGCGCAACGGTCAACTCGCAGATTCATTACAGGAATGAAATTAAACAAAATGCAAAAAAATATTGGCAAGTTTTTCTTTTAGAAAAAATTCTATGGTGAGAATAAAAAAAAAATTAAAAACGAGAAATTTCTCTTGTTTTCAAAAAACTAATGAGAACGTCAAAACAAAAGACTATCAATTCATAGATTCTCTAACATGAAATTTAAAAAATATTGACAAATTTTTTTGTTTTATAAAAATTCTATGACAAGAATAAAATGATTAAAAAATTTAAAAGCCATACATGAAAGAAATACGAAAAAATGTTGGCAAATTTTTTGTTAGAAAAATTCTATATCGAGAATAAACTAATTAAACAAATTTAAGAACCAGAAATCACTTAATTCAAAATATAAAAAGGATAGAAATGTTAAAACAGAAAAAAATTCTATGACGAAAACCCCAAAAAAAAATTAAAAACGAGAAATCGCTTACTTTTTTAAAAATCTTTAAAAAATATGTTAAAACAAAAGACGATGTTGAATTCGCAGATTCACTACAAAAAAGAATTAAAAAATACAAAAAAAATATTGACAAGTTTTTTTTTTGAAAAATTCCATGACGAGAATAAAATGAATAAAAAACCAAGAAACTGAAAATGTCAAAACAAAAGACGACGAATAATTCTAATATATGTAATCATAATAAAATGCTTTATTTTCAATAAAAAAAACAATGACAACAGTAGAATTTACAAAAAAAAATTATGATAAAAAAAATTCTCATTAAATAAACGAAACTTTGTTCAAATTTTTAAAATTAATAATAATAATAATTTTTATTGGCCTTTTTCGTCACACATGACATAGACAAGTCAAAAGTTCAAAAACACAACACAACACATATTAAAATGTTACAAACATTGAAAGGAGTCAGTGTTTACAGACAAACTTTAGAAAATTCTTGAAAGTTGTAAATTGGGTTTTCGGAATTCCGTTTCGAAATTTATCCAATGTGAGAGTTCTGATATTGTGCGGCAGGCTATTAAAAAACGGTCGATTAAGCTTAGTGGCTAAGAGCAATTAAAGTAACACACGGCGCGCCGCGAGTGCCGCGGGTGATTAAAAGATAGTTGTGTTAAGGTGCGTGGGTGAGACGGTAATTTGCATGTATTTGTATTTTCTCCATCGCATCCTTGGTGGCATAAATAGAGCGAGGATAATTTAAATTGTATTAATTAGTTGTCGAGAGATTCAGTAAAGTTCATTCTTATCATTATATTTAGGGAACTTTAATCAAACTATTTTTATTCACTTGACTGCGAGTATTAAAACGCATTAGTGATTTTCATATTTAAAAGCTTTAATTGGTCAGCGTTCGTAACTTGTAGCAGAGTTCGTTAATTTAATTAATCAACGACCATTTGTCATTCCCTACATCTACTTGGGACTTTCCATACAGTGTACGTTAGAAACCACCACACTCTAAGGGGATTTCTCTCAAGCAAATTATAATCCAGACAATTTGTCATACATTCCTGACAATTTTCTTGACCAAGGTTTTCACACCCTGTATATGTGGGAAGGTCAACCGGCTGTGAGATTTGCAGGTAAATGATAAGCGACTGCCTCGAGACTGTAAGGTTAAAAACACCCATACTATAGTACCAGGAAAAACAGTCGAAGAGACCTTGCGCAATTAGGGGTTAGATAGATTAAGCCGACGAAAAAACGACGAAGAGAGAGATTTGAAAAAAGGTGCCAAGGGCCACTCTCTCGAGGCGATTGGAAGTAGCTGGGAAAGTCCCTACCCATCGACCTTAATTAATTAGGTTAATTAGAAAAGGAGTTACTCCAACATTTCCCCAAGGGGGAATCCTTAAAAAACGGGTGATTACTTTTGATTTACCTGCAAATTGAGCGCTGAAGGCGGCAGGAATCACATACTTTGCCAAAACATCTGACTAATTAATTAACTCCATCAATTAAGTACACTGTCGTCCCACCAAGACACTTTGTGCGTTGGTTTATTAAATCGAACAAGTCTTTGAATACCAGCAGAGTTACAGACGCTGTACTAAAGCTCTAACTTTGAATCTCAATTAATTACTGATAAATCAGGAGGGAAACCCTCCAATAAAACATCTGTACAACATTATACCACCAACGGTGTAAATCGGAGGAATTTAGATCACGCCGACGCGATACCCGAAGTCGAAAACTACTACGAAAGTCACACTGTATTTCTGAAAATCGTATTTTTTGATTAATTAATTGTATTAATTTCAAACAACCCGGGTTTTTACACTCAATTTCTCTGATTCTATAGAAGAGGAGAAGCGGAGTTTTTTCCCGTATCAATATTTATTACAGTAAATAATTAATTAAAATTTAATTGTTGTGTTTTACATTATCAACCTGCCTATTTCCTCGTTAAAGCTAATTATACTGTCGCACCAAACAAAAAATCTGGATGATTAACACGTAGGGTCATTTACAATTGATAATTGGATCATAATTAGGTCATAGCGAAAGTGATTGCGACATCGGTGCATTCCTTAGGGTCATCCACCCGAGAATACCATCTGTTGTATTGAACGATTAGAGGCGCCCAGCCGTCAGTAGGTATACGACCGAACCTTTACCGTCATAAATTTAGTTTAGAAGTTTCAGTATTTACTTATGTATATAAATTATTTGCCTGATTACTTGTTAGAATTAATTAATAGTTAAACAATTAGTGGGCGCATCACAAATTGTTGATTTAAATAAATAGCGTTCGTCAATTTTGTTTTCTTCTTGTTTCTGGTTAAATTGTTCGATATTGATGAACGTATTCAAACTAATTTGTCAATGTTGTCATTATTATTATCCAAAAAAATATTTTCTGAGTCTATAGACTTCTACAAATAATATAGAATTCGATTGTTAATTATTTAAGGGGCTCGTTATCTACTGTCTTATTCTGTTTATGTCTGCGACTTATTTTCATTTTCCTGCAGAAATAGATGATTTTAACCTCAACTGTCTACGTTATGAAATTATCATAAAAAAATATTACGTGTTGAATTCCTTTGTTGATTTAAATGGCGTTCGTCAATTGTTTCCTTTTCTTCTTTTGTTTTCGATTTAAATTTTTCGCTACTTACAAAAAAATTTAACTAATCTGCCCAGGTTGTCAAAATTATTATAAAAAAAAGATATTTTCTGAGTCTATTTATAGAAAGCTACAGATATAGGATTCGATTGTTGATTTTAGGGCTTGTTTTCTACTGTGTCTACTCTTTCCTTTTTGTCTCTGACTTATTTTGATGATTAAAATTTAATTGTTGTGTTTTCATTATCAACCTGCCTATTTCCTCGTTAAAGCTAATTATACTGTCGCACCAAACAAAGAATCTGGATGATTAACACGTAGGGTCATTTACAATTGATAATTGAATCATAATTAGGTCATAGCGAAAGTGATTGCGGCATCGGTGCATACCTTAGGGTCATCAACACGAGAATACCATCTGTTGTATTGAACGATTAGAGGCGCCCAGCCGTCAGTAGGTATACGACCGAACCTTTTGTTACAGTTCATTTTTCCTTTCTGTTTCGAATGCACCCTGTATATGCGTTGTCATTACTCAGTTCTCATTACTGTTTCGAACACGCCCTGTATAAGGCGAAATTAGTCGTGCCGGAAGGTTGCTTGGAAACCACGCCACTGTACACATTGGGCTGATTGGTTCCCCCCAGTCGCTAAGATGGATTCCGCCAATGGTAAATTGGAACGTGTCTCTCTCTCTCTCTCTCTTTGGAAATTGTTCCTTTTCGGCCGAACGGAAAATATTGCGCCATTTTTCAGAACGAAATCCGTCGTCTCCCGGGCTACACGTTCCTTTCGTTAAACAAATTCATTTTGTGCGTGTCATTACATCAAGGGGATGTTAGTGAACTTTACGGCAAATTGCCGCTTCTAAACAGGCTCACGTGGAGACAGAAAAACGCGTACTTCGTGTTTTGTTTCAGCTTCGGTAAAGTGCCGAGGTAAGTTTTGCACGGCGCAAATTTTCAAAATTGACCCTTATGTTCGATTTCTTTTTTTCGCTTATAGGCTTTTTTTTACTACGGTCTTCTATTGCGGGCTCGTAATCAGAGCTATCTTTTTTTGTTGCGGACTTTTCATGGGATGACGCTCCTTCAAATCGTGCAGGTGTACGTTGGCTTACGACGTTGAAATCTCCCCTCCCGTCTCGCGGCGTGATTATCGGCATACATCAAAGAGGTTTGCGGCGACTTTGACACCCCTAGGCCGACAAACAAATAAGACGCCGACGAAATAGAGGTGGGAGCGTTACTTGTTTTCTTTTATACGTAGTTTTGAGCGTTAATTCGCGTTTTGTTTTTGCGGAATGCTTTCTTTGATTTTGCCGCGTTCGACATGCACTTTATTGCGTACACTCCGGTGTAAATTTAAAGTTACGTTTTAAATTTAATGTAAAATATTTCTATTTGCTGGTGGTGTCGATGTAGTGTTTATTTAATTTATGCTTTATTTTCTTTGATTAGTTATGTATTAATAAACTGACGTGTTCTGGTGGTAACTGGGTTTCTTAATTTTCTCCCCTTTCAAAAAAAATTAAGTGGCGCCTATTATTTGGTTTTGGCCTCGCGTTTCGGAATCGAACCCCCCGTCTCACTGCAGCTGGCTGGCCACATCGGAGAAGTACAACCCGATGTGAAACTTCTGCCTATCTTCGCAGGTAGGTAGCACTTTACAGTCATAAATTTAGTTTAGAAGTTGCAGTGGTTTACTTATATAAATTATATGTCTGTTTACTTGTTAGGATTAATTAATAGTTAAACAATTAGTGGGCGCATTACAACGTTAATAATAATAATAATAATTTTATTCGTCCAGTAGATCAGACATGTGATACATGTGATGTGATATTGGACAGGTCAAACTTCTATCGATCTATCTATTTTAGGCACTAGACATTTACATACATACCATACACAAATACTACAAATTAACTTAGTCTAAGTAATCAGCAACCCTGTAGTGGCTCTTAGCAATAAGATGCTGTTTTAATTTCGCCTTGAATTGGACTAATGTCGCACTTTGGGGAGTTTATTGTACACTGCAATACACGAATAATGGGGAGATTTTTCGAATAGAGAAGTGTTGTGAGATAGGGATCTCAGGGTTGTGCAACGTCTAGTAGGATATTGGTGGTACAAGTTATTCTTTTCGAATTCCCCTACATTTTTCCTTACAAACACCGCACATTTGTAAATATAAATACCGATAACGGTGAGTATCCCTTGATTAATGAATGTAGGTCTACAGGATTGTCTTTGTGAAATCCGAAATATTAAATGCAAAGCCCTCTTTTGAGCAATCAGTACACGAGAGGTACCTCCCCAAATGATTACGTTGTAGGCAATATGAGGAAATGCCATAGCATGGTACACCTGGAGCAACCCTGCAGTGTCAAGTATAGTTCGCAGTTTCAGGATAGCATAGCATGTTTTATTGAGTTTACTGCAGACTTGGTCCACGTGGGCATGCCACGACAGCCTGAGTTTTTTTTATCAACTCTTGCCAGGAGATCTGGATGGCATGTCTTAGCTTAAGTGAAAAGTCCGTCATTGCACTCCGTTCTGCTGTTTTACAGTAAAGCTACGACATACCGTCCAAATTCCATGGCAAGAGTTGATAAAAAAATTTAAAAATCACGTGTTATTATAATTATGTGCATCATATTTGGCTTTATTTTTATAAGTGTAAATTAAACATTTTAATACATAAATTGCCGGTAATAACTTCAGCTCAATGAATTTATTTCTGATGTCGTTTCTATACCCCAAAATAGGCCGTTAGTAAAACCTGTATAGGCAGTAAAGTTGCTAAGGCCCGGTTTATTCATCTCTGAGTGAGCGGCCAGTAAAATACTTGATGATTAAAGGTAGGGCACCGCATCGTGCTAATCCGTCAAGTTATAACTTGGCACTTACTCAGAGATGAATAAATCGGGCTTAAGTTGTGTAAGATAAATATATTTTTAGTAATTTTTTTTTGACGCAAAATCGATTTGATATTGCCATGACAGGATAGGCTTTAGGTATACTCCGAGGAATTTAACTTTCTCTACTTTATCGCATCCTCTTAGATCCTTATGCGTAAAATACATCTGCACTGTTTTATTCGCATTCAGGATAAGTCCGTTTGCTTGAAGCCACTGATCAACTTTAATTTTTGAACTACTTAAGTCATTTGAACAATTTGCCAGTATATTGTTAATTTTAATTAGTGTAGCATCATCAGCAAAATTTAATAACTTTGCATTTTCCACCCCATTTATTAAATCATTGATACATATCACGAAAAGCAGTGGTCCTAGGACCGACCCTTGTGGTACTCCAGAGCGAACACTTACGAGTTCTGATTCATCTCCCTTGACACTGACATCTATTTAGCAGATCCGATTTGAGCAGCTCAACACTTTCCTCCTTAAAATTATAATATTGTTATTTTCGTAATAGAAGATTGTGATCTACACAATCAAATGCCTTTTTAAGATCAGAGAACGTTACTCCCACCAGGTCTCCCTGCTCCATACCAAATTTAATTTCATTTATTAAATTTGTAAAAACCAAAAACAATCGACTACAAGAAAAAATCTTGTATTGAAGAAAGTCAAAGTAAAATATAATAGACCGTCAATTATAAAACCAAAATTCTAAAATTTTCAGATTAAGGGAAACAAATCAAAAAAAATTTAAATGCTTAAAGAGACTTTCGTAAATTCATTTGAAAAATCTGACAAAAACAAAAACAAAATAAAAAATCGCAGAAAAGATTCGAAATATTTCAGGACGAAATCTGTTAAATTAAAAACAAATGACAATCGCTTTATTTACCAAGAAACAGATGCGAAAATTAAAATAACGAAAGATAATTTTTAAAACCTCTTTTAAAGATTTACGAAGAAAAATTAATCGAATTATTAAAAAAAAATCTTATAAAAACAAAAAACAAGAAATTGCATGAAAAAGTCGAAATATTTCAAAACGAATTCGGCAAAAACAAATGATATTCGCCTTATTAACGGAGAGACAAATGCCGAAAGATAATTTTTAAAACCCTTTTAAGATTTGCGAAAAAAAGATTTACTTCCGTAAAATGAAAATACTTTGCAAAAAAAAATTAAAATTAAAAGCAAAATCCATCATATTATTTGAAAAGTTGAAAAAACATCGATGAGATGGCGGTGGGTGGAGGACTTAATTGAAACGGGCCTGCAGTGTGGATGCAACAGAACGAAACAAGAAAATAAAAACAAAATTGAAAAATTATTTACGAAGAATTTCGTCGGATCTTAGAGAAGACAAAAAGACAAATTTTGTGAAGGAAAGAAAGAAAGAGAAACAAATGACGATCGCGGTATTTACGACAGGAAAAGAAAATGCAAGTGAATTTCGGAAACCGCCGACAAAAACCAAAATAAGAAAAACGTTTCCGCTGTAAAGTCGTCACAGTCGTTACGTAAAACACCGATGAGATGGCCGTGAGTGGAGGACTTAACTGAAACGGACAAGCGGTGCAGATGCGACAGAACGAAATACGAAAATAGAAACAAAATTGAAAAATTTCACAGTATGATTCTAAAATTTAAAAAAAAAATTGAAAAATCAACAATGAAGTAAAGGGGAAAGTAAAGGATGAGAAATAAACTGAAGTGAAATATGTAACAATCAATTAAGAAAAATTGTAGAATTAAAAAAAAAGACAAAAGACCATCAACTGTAAAGATTGTGTTGAGCTGAAAAGTGAAGTACATATAATAATAATAATTTAAAAAAAGAGAAACAAAAGAAAATCGATTAAAAACCAAGACTTGCAAAAAATGAAAGTACTTGCAAAAAATCAAAGTAAAATCTCAGTTAATAACAGAAACAAAACACTTACTTTAACTACTACGTAAAAAGTGGAAACCATTGAACCTAATACTAATTCATACAAAACAAAAACAAAAGATGTTGGGTTTACAAAAAAGACCTATTCACAAAAGATGATGGGTTACAAGAGAAACTTATTTATTTATTTTTTTCCTTAGTATCTTTCTAATCCGTAAGCTTAAAAATTAAAACAAAAGACAACTAATCACAAAGTAAGGAACAAAGTGAAACAAAAAGGTAAAATAATAATTACCAAACGAAAAGCGAAAATAAAAGTAAAAAAAGTGATTAATTACAAAATAAAGATTTTCAAATAGATACAGAAAGAGCCATAGTAAAATTCTAGTTAAAAAAAAGATACAGGTGAGAAAAATTGAATTAGCGCACCCAAGGGGTAGGGGGGGGGGCATTGGAGCGCGTGCGGAGGGCCTATATGATTGTGGTTTGTGTGTAAGAAAACAAAACAACTTTTCTTTAATTTCTCGGTAGCTTGGTGATTTTTCTCCCCCCCCCCGCCCCCGTTGTAAACGACGTCACTTGACGTGATCAAAAGATAAGTAAACTGTGCCCCCCTCCCCCCGAATTAATGACTGGGTGCACCACTGAATAAAGTACAAAATAATAACAGACGGCGATAGAAAATGTAATAACAACAAGCCAACATAGATGGCGCCACCGTTTTTAATTCAACTGAAAGTAAAACTCTTTAAGTGTGTTTAACATAAATCGGAAAATCATGTCAATATTAAAATTCGATTGAAAATAAATACAAAAGAGATTTAAGATCTACAATGAACTTGCCTCTGTAGTTTTATTGTTATGCGTCACCGTGCGACCTTCTCATCGGCGAAAGCTCTTACAATCGGCCGTAAGTTTGTAGGAATGTCGGAATAGGTTCGCCCGTTACTAAGTAAAAAGAAAATTGTCAATGATTAATCGCAGATAGAATAAAGCGTTTCACATTTCCGGAGAAAACCAGACGTGTTTCGGCGATTCCTTGAAGATGTGATCGTCGCGATAATTCCTTATTAGCAATTTTACCTGCAACAATTTCTAGTAATCCGCTCTGAGCTTCTGAGATTTTCGAACATCCTCAGAAACTTGAACACCATTTAATTAAATCGCGTAAAAGAAACATAGCTCAGACTTTCGCTCCCGGCTGCTAAATATGTAATAAATCGAAATCAAGGACTCACTGTTTGTAATCAATAAAATAATAATCATAAAGCTTTATACTCCAATTTGCTCCTACATTTGTAAAACGTGGCGTTGTATTTCGTAAGCAGTGCCGCAACATGGTTCTAAGGTAATTATAACTTACAAGGTTTTTTTTGCGTAATAATTGTCATGTAGTACAACAGAAATTTCGGCGATCCAGTCTTACAGGCAGCGTCATCTTAATAGAGTCTAAAGTCCCTAGATAGTTAAAGCGCCGCAATTACCGCCATTTTGAGTCTAAAATTTGAAATTTGAAATCACATTACCTGTTGCGTTCAATTTTAAATTTGCGCGTTTAGTTTGGACTCAAAATGGCGGTAATTGCGGTACTTTATTTACCTAGGGACTTTAATAGACTCTTGTAGGGAGCGCCATCTGTGGTATTTTTCGTATAACACTATAAAATTTGTGGAATCTTATCGATATCAAACTGATGTTAAAGTAAAACTCATAAGTTCTCTTTTCTTTTTCATTATAGAAAATAATAAGAACTCTTATATTTTAATTGCCAAACTGACTCACATTTATGACAGTTGTCAAAGTTTTAATGAAATTTTCTATTAGACCGTTGATGACGTCTCATTGTGATTTATAACTACATTAATAAAAAACAAAATTTATATTTTAATAATCGCACTGACTGGCAGCTACTTTTGAGAGTTACGATTACTGTCAAAGTTTTTTGCACATCATTAATGACCTAGTAATCCTAGTTGATCACGTTATTAAAAGGAAAACCTTGTGAAACTGTTTGACAGTTGACTTTCTGACGATTATCGCAGCTGTCAAAGTTTTAGTAAAGTGTTTTATATATATAGACTATTGATGACGTCATTCTAACTAATCGCGTTATCAAACAAAATCTTTTAACTGTCAAACTTATCGACGCCTGATTTCTTTTGACAATCATGACAAGTGTCGAAGTTCCAATAATGTTTTGTGATAACCTATTAGTGACGACATTCTAATTAATCGCACAGAAAAAATATTTCAATTGGCAAAATTATTGACAGTTGATTTTATTTATGATGTTATGATGACTGAAAGTTTTAATAAAGTTTTCCAGTAAACTATCGATGACGTCATTAAAGTGAATGATCACTGATTGGTCAAATTAAGAAAACCTTCATTTGTTTTTGCAATTGTGACAGATGTCAACTTTTGATATATTTTTGTAGTAGATTGTTGATGACGTCATTAACGATATTTTCTTTCGTTTTAATGATAATTTCTAGTAGACTGTTGATCATCTCTCACTATGATTAATTAGAAAAACCTCTTATTTTAATAGTGTAATGATAAACTGACACTGACAGCTATTTTTGACAATTTTGGTAACTGTCAAAGTTTTCTTTTTAATTAGTTGTCAAACTGACGGTTCTATATAGATCCTATTGATTATTTCATTGTAATTAATCGTGTTTAATAAAAACACTTATATTTTAATTGTCAAACTAACTAACAATATTTTCTTGGCAATTATGACGATTGTCAAAGTTGTAATGGAATTTTCCATTAGACTGCCGATGACGTTTCATTGTGTTTAATAATTACATTAATAAAAAACAAAATTTATATTTTAATAGTCGCACTGATTGACAGCTACTTTTGACAGTTACGAAAACTGTCAAAGTTTTTTTTACATCATTAATAACGTAGTCGTAATTGGTCACATTGTTAAAAAGAAAACTTTGTCAAACTCTGTGACAGTTGATTTTCTTGACAATTATCACAGCTGTCAAAGTTTTGATAAAGTATTATATATACTTAGACTATTGATGACGTCGTTCTAATTAATCGCGTTAATAAAAAAAACACTTATATTTTAATTGTCAAACTGACTAACAATATTTTCTTGACAATTATGACGATTGTCAAAGTTGTAATGGAATTTTCCATTAGACTGCCGATGACGTTTCATTGTGTTTAATAATTACATTAATAAAAAACAAAATTTATATTTTAATAGTCGCACTGATTGACAGCTACTTTTGACAGTTACGAAAACTGTCAAAGCTTTTTTCTACATCATTAATAACGTAGTCGTAATTGGTCACATTGTTAAAAAGAAAACTTTGTCAAACTCTGTGACAGTTGATTTTCTTGACAATTATCACAGCTGTCAAAGTTTTGATAAAGTATTATATATACTTAGACTATTGATGACGTCGTTCTAATTAATCGCGTTAATAAAAAAAACACTTATATTTTAATTGTCAAACTGACTAACAATATTTTCTTGGCAATTATGACGCCTGTCAAAGTGATTTTTAAAAATTTTTATCAACTCTTGCCTTCAAATCTGGACGGCATGTCTTAGCTTAAGTGAAAAGTACGTCCCTGATGCTGTTTTCCAGTAAAGCTAAGACATGCCGTCGAAATTCCCTGTATAGCCTTTAGAAGAATAATAGGTCTGTTCACGGAGCAGTGCCGGTCTGGTTCGGAACCCTTAAAATCAAATGCCCACTGAACTAGTGATCGATATTAACAACGCTTTCAAGTGTACATACAACTTTCGTGGATGCGAACTAGTCCAGAACTGCTTGACGAACAAAGCTATATCGCACCTACTAGTTCCTAACTCGTAGAGGTTAGCAAAGTAGAAATCTCAATACCTTCCTTTTTTTTAGGTCACACAGTACTTTCCTTTAAATTGAAATGTGGAAATAGACAATAAATTATTTGGTCGAAACAAGTAAGTACAGACTGTAATTTAAATGTTCCTGATGTTTTATGAATTATGACCCTCGAGTGCACTTATTTATTATGATCCCTTAATGCACCGAGCAGAAGACACTTACACCGGGTAAAGCCAGTGATAGCGCATTTATTATTTACGTGAGCTATGTAGGTCAGAGCTAATTAGCGGCAAAAATATCAGATTGCTGTCACGCATACGGCATAATACCCGACTGACATATAATTATTACTTAATATTTATTAAGTTTGGGCAACGTGCGTTTAATTTGTTTGCCTATGAGTTATTACGGCGGACTTCCGAGCCGAAGGCGCACGATCTTATAAT
Organism: Dorcus parallelipipedus; assembly: GCA_958336345.1. Classification (NCBI taxonomy): domain Eukaryota; kingdom Metazoa; phylum Arthropoda; class Insecta; order Coleoptera; family Lucanidae; genus Dorcus; species Dorcus parallelipipedus. The sequence goes on along the minus strand of OY284478.1, from coordinate 4,537,123 downwards.
TACCGGCGGGTTTAAATCTTATCGGCGGAGATCGGGACGTTTTTCTTTCGGGTCTTTGTTTTCGCAGAAAAAGCTCACCACGTGATTTCTCCCGCACGCACACGTGCGAAAACTCTCCAACACATCATCAAAAAAAAAAGAAAATCAGAGACCTTCTTAACACTTTTTTTTAATCTGATATATCTCGTTATACAGGGTGACTGACAATTATTCCTAAAAAAAAAAAACTTAAGAGAATGAACGAAAAATGAGGTTCAAAATGTCAGATAAATTTTCAAATTGAAATTGGGATTGTAGGTGTTACAATAGCTTGTTGCTATGTTTCTAAACTTAACAGCATAATATGAAAATATTTGCAAGATAAACACACCCCGACACAACAGCAACACACATACATTACATGTCCTAGCAAACATATTTGCTCGCCCCACATTCTTACGCAAATAACCGTGCGCGGGAGATTCCACGAAATGTTCAACATGCATTATTATATTTTCCCTCCTCCGCCTTGCCCGAACAACATGCTTTCCGGGCGAAACTAATTTCGTTAATTTCCACCCAGCCGGAGCCATAATTAAAAATCGCAGTCGCAGAAAGTTCGCCGCCGAGCGGGAGATTAATTATCCTTTATCTTTGCGACTAATAGCGAGTAAACAGAAATCTTTCGCTTCTGCTAATGAAGAAGTTCCATCTAAAAAATTCGCTTGCTTTCCGCGGCTAATTACGGCCCCGGCTTTCCCTCTTCGGACGATGAAATTAATTTTCATTGTAGTCTGATAAATAGGATCTGAAGCTTTACCTGGAACACGTTTCTCTTAAAGGGTGCACGAAATATGGGAAACTCTCAACCAAATCCAAGCCGATTTCATCGCATACCAAATTGTAAAAAAAAAAAAAACTCTCAAATTCTATCAATATTTGAACAATACTCAACAACTAGATGTTCCGTTAATTCAATTTGAGTGAAAAAAGAAACAAACAAAAAAGAGAAAAAAACTGATGCTAAGAAAACCCCAAAAGAGGGATTATTCCTCTCATCTGGCAACACTGTGCGCAGGTTTAATGAGCGGAGGTAGTAACTGATTACAATGCCATCTAAAGGATATTTATTTTAGCAAGGAGATGACGTCAGTAACGCCTCTTCAAAGCTGTCAGTGTTATTTATTGAATGATTGTGTTCCGTTTGGAATTTATTTGATCTCAAAGGATAGATGATTGTTACATAACCTACAGTTCATTTTATTACTATATGTCACGATCTATAGACAATTAATTACTTGTCAATATATCATTTGTCCATCTGACAATGAGATATAGGGAAAAAAATTCGAATTTCGACGACCGGGCGTTCCAAAAGTCAAAGGTCAAGATCACAAACAAAAATTTGACATAAGTCGGTTAAAATTTTTGGTTTTCCACAGCGAATCGCCTTAAAGGTTGAAGGTCAAGGTCACGAACAAAAATTTGACATAAAACGGAGAAATTTTTGATTTTCGACGGCGAATCTCCTTAAAGGTCAAAGGTCAAGGTCACTAACAAAAATTTGGCAAAGACCGTAAATAAATTCGAACTTCGACAACCAGGCGTTCCAAAGGTCAAAGGTCAAGGCCACGAACAAAAATTTGACATAAGTCGGTTAAAATTTTTGGTTTTCCACAGCGAATCGCCTTAAAGGTTGAAGGTCAAGGTCACGAACAAAAATTTGACATAAAACGGAGAAATTTTTGATTTTCGACGGCGAATCTCCTTAAAGGTCAAAGGTCAAGGTCACTAACAAAAATTTGGCAAAGACCGTAAATAAATTCGAACTTCGACAACCAGGCGTTCCAAAGGTCAAAGGTCAAGGCCACGAACAAAAATTTGACATAAATCGGTAAAAAAATTTGGTTTTCGACGGCGAATCACCTTAAAGGTTAAAGGTCAAGGTCACGAACAAAAATTTGAAATAAACCGGAGAAAATTTCTAATTTTCGACAGCGAATCGCATTAAAGGTTAAAGGTCAAGGTCACGAACAAAAATTTGACATAAGTCGGTTAAAATTTTTGGTTTTCCACATCGAATCGCCTTAAAGGTCGAAGGTCAAGGTCACGAACAAAAATTTGACATAAATCGGTTAAAACTTTTGATTTTCGACGGCACAATCGCCTTAAAGGTCAAAGGTCAAGGTCACGAGCAAGAATTTGACATAAAAAAATTCGAACTTCGACAACCAGGAGTTCCAAAGGTCAAGGTCACTAACAAAAATTTGACATAAGTCGGTTAAAAAATTTTATTTTCGACGGAGAATAGCTTTCAAGGTCAAAGGTCAAGGTCACGAACAAAAATTTGACATAAATCGGTTAAAATTTTTGATTTTCAACGGCGAATCGCCTTAAAGGTCAAAGGTCAAGGTCACGAACAAAGATTCGACATAGATCCGGGAAAATTTTCGATTCTCGACAGCGAATCGCCTGAAAGGTCAAAGGTCAAGTTCAAGCCGGAAAATTTTGAAGAAATCGGGGAAATTTTTTTAAAAACGTAGATTTTCGACAACCAGGCGTACCAATGGTCAAAGGTCAAGGTGACGAACCCGAGCAAGGGATTGAGATCGAAAAAAATTTAAATTATTTTTTTTACAAGTTAAAGGTCAAGATCAAACGAATGTTCAAGGTCAACCCAACTCAGGCGAACCCAACTGTAGTCGACATGAGCGAGGAATTGCGATCGAAAGAATTAAAAAAAAACGATAAGTTAAAGGTCAAGGTCAAACGGAAGTTCAAGGTCAATCCAACCCAAGCGAACCCAAACCGAGCTAACCCAACTGTAGTCGAGTCGAGCGAAGGTTTGCCATCGAAGGAATTAAAAAAAAAACTATGTTAAAGGTCAAGGTCAAACGGAAGTTCAAGGTCAACCCAACCCAAGCGAGCCCAAACCGAGCTAACCCAAATGCAGTCGATTCGAAATGCGATCGAAAAAATTTTTTAAAAAAATTAAAGGTCAAGGTCAAACGAAAGGTCAAAGTCAACCCAACCGAGGCGATCCCGACTGTAGTCAACGAAAACAACGAATTGAGATAGAAAAAAAAAAAAATTTCAAACTAAACGAATATGTTCGGGGTCAAGATCGAATGGACCCGAGAGAAAATTCAATTCCCTAACTGCCGCGAGCCCCCAAAGGAGAGCGGCCCTTAACGCGCGAAGCGCGTTCTCGAATTGTTCTTCTCTGTTCGCGAATTCACGGGTTCACGAATGCAATGTTTAGAAAAAAAAGTTATTTTTTTCCGTACAAGATTAGTAGGTATTTAACGAAGAGTTTTTAAACTGATCTCGTGGTCGAGTTAGTTTGTTCATTTTTCACAACCGTAATGTCACGAGTTCAAATCCGAATGAAGACACTTTTTTCTTTTTTTTTTAATATTTCTTCAGATTTGAAATCACTTACCTAAACTCTTAAAGTAAGTTTATTATTTTATTTATAGGTTTCATTTTAATATTAATTATGCAACATCATCAAATTTTTCAAACGAAAAAATAAACATAAATGGAACATAATTAATATTAAAATGAAACTGGGTCACATTTTAAAACGTAACCTCTCGACCGTCCGACAGATGGTCCGCCATGGGTTGACTACTTTAACCACAGCCTAAGTGACGTCTTCTTCTTGATACTGAACATCATACTGACTTTTTAAATCTTTTATCAAGTCTCGCCATGAAATCTGGACGGATTGTCTTAGCTTAAGTGCAAAGTACGTCATTGCACTCCTTTAAGCTGCTTTACAGTAAAGCTAAGACATGCCGTCCAAATTCCATGGCAAGACCTGATAAGAAATTTAAAAAATCACTCGGTGTTATTATTAACGCAGTTAGCTGTGATAGGGGGAAGTCAAACATTTAATAAAAACACTTAATAAAAAAAAATGAAGAATTCGTAGCTTAGTAAAGAATAAATTAGCAGCGCCAACTGTTGAAGAGCAGACGAAGTACATCATCAAAATAATTCATTTTCTTTTTAATTTCTTGCCGATTTCGAATTTCAATAGACTTTACCTACCGACAATTGAATTTCAATTTTTTTCTTTGTTTTCCAAATTTGAGTTCGATCAAGAAGAGTGTTGCCACTTATTGGATAATAACAAAATTAATTCTAACGTTTCCAACTGAAATGATTTTCAGAAATATGTTAAACATTTCCAAACGATATTAAAAGAGTCATTATTTTATTTTTAGTTAAATTCAAGACAATAGTTCGGCGGCGCCATCTATGTGAGCTTCTTGTTATTACATTTTCTAGCGCAGTCATTAATTATTATTTTGTTTTTTATTTGTACGATTATTTATAGCGTTTCAATTTATTTCATCTGCATCCCGCCCTCTATCTTCTTTTTTTTTAACTAGAAGCAATTAATAATTGACTAAAAAGAAATGTAGAAAATGTATGCTGGGTTTCAGTTAATCCTTTGATTAAGAATAATCTTTCCTATACCTTCAGCACGTGTAACCATAGCAACGTTTACTTTTAACGGATGATTAAATTTAATTTATTAACGTTTATTAAATCCACCAGTAGGTTACTAAAAATTAAATTAGCAGCGCCATCTGTTAAAGAGCACACGAAGTACATCATCAAAATAATTAATTATTTTTTTAATTTCCTGCCAATTTCGAATTTCAATAAACTTTGCCGACAATTGAATTTCAGTTTTTTTTTTTTTTTCAAATTCGAATTCAATCAAAAAGAGTGCTGCGCCATTTATTGGACAATAACAGAATTAATTCTCTACAGTTAATTTTTTTATTATCGTTTTTTCTTTCTTACTCAACGATTTATTCTGAAAATTTTCCGGTTGCGGTAAGAAAGAGCAGCGCCATCTGCAGTAGAGGAGGGGAACGTTTCCATTATAATTAATTTTCATTTCATTTAGTGCCAGTTTAAAAAAAAATGAGAATTGCTTCAATTTAGCTAAATTAACCAAATTGTTCGATCAAATTGAATCGTGTATTTCCACCTTTACTATAGCTCTTCAATTTAGTTCAGCTGCATCCCTGCCTCTATCTTCTTTTTTTTAACTAGAAGCACAAGAACAAAATTAATTCTCCCCACAATTAATTTCTGTTTTATTATCTTTTTTCTTCTTTACTGAACGATTTATTTTGAAAATTTTCCGGTTGCGGTAAAAAAGAGCAGCGCCATCTGGAGTAGAGGAGGGGAACGATTTCATTTTCATTTTTTTTTTTTTTTTAATAATTTTATTTTCTCTTAATATTCATTGTTTATTTCGCTCACGTTTGACCATTGAAAATAAAATAAAAATTAATGAGCGGAAACAGCAACTGATTACAGTGCCATCTAATTGTTATTAACGCAGTTAGCTGTAATAGGTAGAAGTGTTGCCAATAGTCTGTGTGAACATTTACCTTAAAAATAGCTAAAAGAACACTAAAGGCAGTTAATAAATAATGAAATGCAGAAAACATAGTTTAGTAAAGAATACATCAGCAACGCCATCTGTTAAAGAACAGACGAAATACATCATCAAAATAATTTAATTTTCTTTTAATTTCTTGCCAGTTTCGAATTTCAATGAAATTTATCGAAAATTTAATTTCAGTTTTCTTTTTCTTTTTATGTGAAAATTGTAGAAAAGCATCTAAAACTCGTTTGAAACGCGTTTTACAATTAATTTACAATTAACTGAATTAATTACTTCCAAATAAAGTCACTAAATTGGCACGAATTGGCACAATTCCAGCTTAACTTTAAGCCAAAGCTTAAGCGCTTAACAACAATTGTTGAAATAATCGTTGCTACGGGTTTAACCTTCAGCTTAAATTTAAACTGGCACTGTACAACTGGGTCTAAATCGGATTTGAGATCGCTTAAGTTTTCGACTTGTCTGGACTCACCAAAACTCGTAAGAAATTTCCCCAGAAAGTCACCAAATCTAGTGATAAAATCACTAAATTTCTGTAAACTTTTTGAGTTAATCCTTTTCAGTGTTGCCAGACATGCGGAAAATTCCGTTTTCGCGGGAAATTTAAAGACATCTCGAATATAATTTCTAAGTTGAGGGAAAACAGTCACTTTTATGTTCCTCTAGGTATTTTGAATTGGCGGTGTGGAAAACTGAACAGAAAAAAAAATGGGAAACTCGTTTCTTGGCCAACTTCAGTGTAATTTAAAGCAGAATAATTTAAGGTTCGAAAATAAGCGGAATTAACTTTAGTTTCGAAGTTTCACTCTCGCCGAAATAAACGAAATTGAACAGATTCCCCGTATACTAATACCTGCTCCGGCGAAATTACCTAATGTAGTACAACAGGGCGATCATGTTAAACCGGAATTAGCGTGCGCACACACACAACAGCCTGGCTTCGAACGTGCGTTCCGCCGTGAAATTAATTCAAATTATTTAATTAGAACTACCTCGCAATTAACTAAAACAATGGAGCCCGCTTTCGTTATCCCGGATTTTGGGCGAACCTTTCACGTGAAGCTACATTTAACCATCAATGAGATTGGAAGTTTCTTTATTGAACAAAATCACATGTTGTACCTACATACATACAGTCGTGATCAAGCTGCAGAATACATTATTAATAAATGGATGGGTTGTCAATTATAATGATCACATTGCATTATGTATACATATAATATAATATCTAGTGAGATCTGAATTCCATTTACCCAGAAACAGTCCGAGTGTTTTCGCTCTGAGATCTAGAACCCTCGCCTCCGCCACCCACTACAACGACAGGCATATTCAACAATACGAAGCAATACGTTTCGGCCTTATCTGTTCTCCACATTGTTATCGGCGTCGCAGGGGAACGCGTGTGGGTTTCCCGAGGAAAAGATCGAGTGGAAGGCGCCCGTCTTTTCACCGACTAATCGCCCCCTGGATTTATTGAAAAAGGGTGCGCTTTAAATAAACGCGTCCGCCCGAATCTCTTCACCCAGTCAATCACCGTTAATTGACGGGTCGTCTGCGGGATTCCCTTTTTGAGGAGGCGAGGCGCCTCAAAAAGATTTTCTTAATTCGATTTTATAGAGTACAGTGTTTTTGATAAATACTCCTAGGAATTTGGGGTTCAATCGTTTATTAAATTAAAAATTAATTTAACGTCCACAGTTGCTTAACACTTAACACATTAAAAAAATAAAATATAACAAGATGGACTACTTTTCTATCAGACAACACTTCTACTTATTAATCGTTCTACGAATCGCTGTTATTTCGCGCTCTTTAAGTAGAAACTGATTTAAATCCCGGCCCGGTTTGTTTATTCAAGTCTGACCTGGCGCCCTTTTGTTGTTTTACCATCGTAATTAACCCACCCCCATCTTCACTGATTGTAGGTACGAGGCAAGTCATTTAAAATTAAATTTGGTGACATATTTTTAATAGTTGTATTTTAGTTCAGGTTTTAATTTGTCTTTTTTGTTTTATTTTATTTTTTGGATGGATAAGCTAGTTCAATTGTTTAGTTAATTGTTTTTATTTTTGTTAACTTGTTCGTCGGAGGTCTGTTATTATAATTTTTTTAATTCTAGAATTTTACTATTTCTCCACGGAGAAATACAGTAGTCTGTATTTTACAGAAACATAAAAACGTAATAGTCTTTTGTATTTTTCTTATGGATAAGTTTTAATTCAATTTTTTGTAGCTTCTATGTTATACTCCTAGTTAACTGTGTTCTGCTTATATTTTTATTAACTTTTCTGTTGATAGTCTTTTACCGTTCCTTTTTTAATTCTAGAATTTTACTTTGATTTCTCCAGGAAGAAATACAGGTGGGGCACTCTGCATTTTACAGAAAAAATGTAGTTTTTTTTTTGTTGAGGACGCTTTTTTCTTTTTTTTAACATTTTTTCAGATTTGAAATCACTTAAACTCTGAAACTAGTTTATTATTTTATTTATAAGTTTCATTTTAATATTAATTATGTTCCATTTATGTTTATTTTTTCGTTTGCAAAATTTTATTATGTTACATAATTAATATTAAAATGAAACTTATAAATAAAATAATAAACTTACTTTAAGAGTTTAGGTAAGTAATTTCAAATCTGAAGAAATATTAAAAAAAAAAAAGAAAAAAGAGTCTTCATTCGGATTTGAACTCGTGACCTTACGGTTGTGAAAAATGAACAAACTAACTCGGCCACGAGACCAGTTTAAAAATTCTCCGTTAAATACCTACTAATCTTGTAAGAAAAAAAATAATAACTTTTTTTCTTAATTTCTAAATAATTAACAACTAAAATTGCACACATTTAGTATCAGAACACTTGTCTCATTGTCAGATGGACATACTGTATCTACGTAGAAACTTGGCAACAACGTGATCACGTGTCGTTACTAGATTAAGGCTGCGTCCAACTCATTGACAAACACAGTCGAATTCGTCCGATTCATTGTCAGACTCCTGGTCAGACCATGGGCGCTGTAGTCACATTTTAAAACGTAACCACTCGACCGTCCGACAGATGGTCCGCCATGGGTTGACTACTTTAACCACAGCCTAGGTGGCGTCTTCTCCTTGATACTGAACATCCTTTATACCGGGTGACTTTTTAAATTTTTTATCAAGTCTTGCCATGAAATCTGGACGGATTGTCTTAGCTTAAGTGCAAAGTACGTCATTGCACTCCTTTAAGCTGCTTTACAGTGAAGCTAAGACATGCCGTCCAAATTCCATGGCAAGACCTGATAAAAAATTTAAAAAATCACTCGGTATTATTATTAACGCAGTTAGCTGTGATAGGGGGAAGTCAAACATTTAATAAAAACACTTAATAAAAAGAAATGAAGAATTCGTAGCTTAGTAAAAAATAAATTAGCAGCGCCATCTGTTGAAGAGCAGACGAAGTACATCATCAAAATAATTCATTTTCTTTTTAATTTCTTGTGCCGATTTCGAATTTCAATAGACTTTACCGACAATTGAATTTCAATTTTTTTCTTTGTTTTCCAAATTTGAGTTCGATCAAGAAGAGTGTTGCCACTTATTGGATAATAACAAAATTAATTCTAACGTTTCCAACTGAAATGATTTTCAGAAATATGTTAAACATTTCCAAACGATATTAAAAGAGTCATTATTTTATTTTTAGTTAAATTCAAGACAATAGTTCGGCGGCGCCATCTATGTGAGCTTCTTGTTATTACATTTTCTAGCGCAGTCATTAATTATTATTTTGTTTTTTATTTGTACGATTATTTATAGCGTTTCAATTTATTTCATCTGCATCCCGCCCTCTATCTTCTTTTTTTTTAACTAGAAGCAATTAAAAAACAACTAAAAAGAAATGTAGAAAATGTATGCTGGGTTTCATAAAAGTCAGTTAATCCTTTGATTAAGAATAATCTTTCCTAAACCTTCAGCACGTGTAACCATAGCAACGTTTACTTTAACGGATGATTAAATTTAATTTATTAACGTTTATTAAATCCACCAGTAGGTTACTAAAAATTAAATTAGCAGCGCCATCTGTTAAAGAGCACACGAAGTACATCATCAAAATAATTAATTATTTTTTTAATTTCTTGCCAATTTCGAACTTCAATAAACTTTGCCGACAATTGAATTTCAGTTTTTTTTTTTCAAATTTGAGTTCAATCAAAAAGAGTGCTGCCATTTATTGGACAATTACAGAATTAATTCTCTACAGTTAATTGTTTTATTATCGTTTTTTCTTTCTTACTCAACGATTTATTCTGAAAATTTTCCGGTTGCGGTAAAAAAGAGCAGCGCCATCTGCAGTAGAGGAGGGGAACGTTTCCATTATAATTAATTTTCATTTCATTTAGTGCCAGTTTTAAAAAAACTGAGAATTGCTTCAATTTAGCTAAATTAACCAAATTGTTCGATCAAATTGAATCGTGTATTTCCACCTTTACTATAGCTCTTCAATTTAGTTCAGCTGCATCCCTGCCTCTATCTTCTTTTTTTTAACTAGAAGCACAAGAACAAGAACAAAATTAATTCTCCCCACAATTAATTTCTGTTTTATTATCTTTTTTCTTCTTTACTGAACGATTTATTTTGAAAATTTTTGGGACAAACTGTATATCTACTCAGGTAGATAATATAAAGCAATTTCTGTTTTCCCATGTTAAATTCCTATGTCTCATTGTCAGATGGACAAACGGTATATTGACAAGTAATTAATTGTGTACAGATCGTGACATATAGTAATAAAATGAACTGTATGTTATATAACAATCATCTATCCTTTGAGATCAAATAAATTTCGTTTTCTTCTCTTGGTTTCTGTTAATTTCTTTTGGATAGATAAATGTTAATTCAATTCTTTTTAGTTTCTACGTTGTAGTTAATTGTGTTTTGTTTTTATTTTTATTGACCCCCTGTATTTTACAATTCAATTTTATTTGCAAAACTACAGTGCGAGCAAAAATGACTGATACGTGTGAAGTTGCAGCTCAGTTAATTTATACCCAAAAATATAACCCACTTCCAAGAATTGTCAAAGTCAGTGTTGTCAAGTAGCGTGCATAGACTTTGACAATTCTTGGAAGTAATTATTTTCAAGTGGATTATATTTTTTGGTATAAGTTAACTGAGCTGCAGCTTCACACGTGTCAATCGTTTTTACTCGCGTTGTACTAAACACAGATCTTCTTAAGAATAATTAATTTAAAAAAAATCTAAATTTGGTTAAGTGCCCTATCGTTTTCGGCATTTTTTTTTTATTTTAATTCATCATCGGGCTGACGAGTGCGATCATTATTTAAAACTGTCGCTTACGCGATTCGAACAAAATTAATTTCCAACAGGAGACTGTTTAATTCTTTTATGCAACCGCACAATGGGGCCCTAGGCCGTGCGGGCAATTTAACAAATTGCTAAATCGATATTTATGTCGTCAGCGCCATTATAATATTAACTTTTAAATTGCGCATTTTCAAAACACAAAGCAAAAAGCTTAGGTTTCCACTAAAAAATATAAATAAATAAATATTATACACCGATTTTTTTTAATTCGCATTTATTTACACCTGCCGTTTTTTTATTTAGTGATGAGAAATAAATGGGAAAAAAACAAACCACGCTCGCCTCTAACAATTAAAATGTAAATATTTCATCGTTTATAAACCAATTTTTATCATCGGCCCGGGCCATGTTATTTTCATACATAATAATTTCAACGGACGTCGCCGTTGTATTTCGTTAAAACGACCATGTTTTGCGCTGAATAATAAACAATCGAATTCACCGCGCTTTTGTTCACGTGAAAAATTAAATATTAACGTCGAAAACAATTTTTTGGGCGGCGAGCAATTACCCGCGAAGCAAATTAATTTCCAAAGCGGGTCCCGAACGGCGATGAATATTTAAGGGGTGATTTCGTCGGCACTGTATGTTCCGTACGTAAGTATAAATAAATTCTTTCGTTGTTGGGAGAGAACGAGCGGAGATGCAAGACGAAATGAGGGCACGAAATGCATTTCACTCAGCTGAAAAACTTACACGAGTTCCCGCCGGGAAAACAACATAGTAAAACCGAAATTCACAGTGGAATACTATGGCACTATTTGTTGGAAGAAACACTCGTAAAAATTACAGATAATGTAAGGGGGTGAGTAAATCCCCGAATGATTTCAGGTTTCATAATAAATAATTTACACAAATAAAAGCTCTATCTATACCTAAGTAAAATGAACATATAAATAGTAATCAGCAAACAGGACAATGACCAAAATAGTGACTTTTAAATGCAATAAAATAGTGATCTACAATTAGGAAAATAATCACAAAATGCCTTGTGTATGGAGAAATGTGGTATAAGTAGTGATCTGTAAACAGAAGAAACGACCAAACCGTGATCAGCAAATAGGAAAAAAAGTAATCAAATAATAAGTGACAAGTACAGAAAATACCAGACACACTTGTAGACATAGTGTGCAATTAAATAATGACTTACAATGACTCGCAAATACAGTGAAAGTCATACAGTGATTGCCGAAGGAGTAAGCAGTGATCAGCTAATAAAACAAACTACTAAACAGTCACCTATAAGTATAAAAGATAGCAAACAGTGACTTGCAGGTACGGTATGTAATCAAAGAGTGATCCAGAAACATAAAAGCTGGCAAACAGTGATTGCTTTGTATAGAAAGTGACTAAACAGTGATACGCGCATGCACTCAGTATCACACAGTGACCTGTAAGTACACTAAACAAATAAATAGTGATCAGCAAACAAAGAAAACGAACAAGTAGTAAGCTACAAGCAGAGAAAATAGCGATGGTAACTTGTAAATACAGGGCGTGTTAAAATAGTGATCTACAATAATTAAGAAAATAACCACATAGTGCCTTGTGTATGGAGAAATGCGATATAGTGATCTGTAAACAGAAGAAACGACCAAACCGTGATCAGCAAATAGAGAAAAAAGTAATCAAATAATAAGTGACAAGTACAGCAAATACCAAACACACTTGTAGACATAGTGTGCAATTAAATAATGACTTACAATGACTCGCAAATACAGTGAAAGTCATACAGTGATTGCCGAAGGAGTAAGCAGTGATCAGCTAATAAAACAAACTACTAAACAGTCACCTATAAGTATAAAAAAATAGCAAACAGTGACTTGCAGGTACGGTATGTAATCAAAGAGTGATCCAGAAACATAAAAAGCAGGCAAACAGTGATTGCTTTGTATAAAAAGTGACTAAACAGTGATACGCGCATGCACTCAGCATCACACAGTGACCTGTAAGTAAACTAAACAAATAAATAGTGATCAGCAAACAAAGAAAACGAACAAGTAGTAAGCTACAAGTAGAGAAAATAGCGATAGTAACTTGTAAATACAGGACGTGTTAAAATAGTGATATGTAAACAGAAGAAACGACCAAACCGGGATCAGCAAATAGGGAAAAAAGTAATCAAATAATAAGTGACAAGTACAGAAAATACCAAACACACTTGTAGACATAGTGTGCAATTAAATAATGGCTTACAATGACTCGCAAATACAGTGAAAGTCATACAGTGATTGTCGAAGGAGTAAGTCACCTATAAGTATAAAAAATAGCAAACAGTGACTTGCAGGTACGGTATGTAATCAAAAAGTGATCCAGAAGCATAAAAAGCAGGCAAACAGTGATTGCTTTGTATAAAAAGTGACTAAACAGTGATACGCGCGTGCACTCAGTATCACACAGTGACCTGTAAGTACACTAAACAAATAAATAGTGATCGGCAAACAAAGAAAACGAACATGTAGTAAGCTACAAGTAGAGAAAATAGCGATAGTAACTCGTAAATACGGGGCGTGTTAAAATAGTGATCTACAATAATTAAGAAAATAACCACATAGTGCCTTGTGTATGGAGAAACACGTTTTTGCATTAATATGACCGACTTTTTTAGTGATTTTCTTTCCGTCAAGTTTAATCAAATTTAACGTCTGTCACACAAAACTTTAAAAATGATTTAAAATGCCCGGATGTGTCGTTTTGACTTGTAAAATCAGTAAGTAAGTAAACTTAAAACATACGGAAATAAGAAATTCTTTAATTCAAAACAAACACCACAACAAGTTTTCAAAAATTTCTTCATTCACCTCCATGCAATATCCTAAACGATTATAAAAATTGTTAATTGCACTAGTGTCCAAGCGTAATTCTTTCTGATACATTTTCACTTTCACATTTTCAACTTTCTTCGTCTGACGGACGTTCTAAATTAAAATGGACAAATTTTATATGAAATGACATTAGAAACCTTAACGACGACGATCATGCAACGACATCTTTAAAAATTACTAACTAAAATCTAAAATCACGGTATAATGATAAATGTTATACAAACGGGGCATTAGCGTTTAAATTTCCCGCCAATATTTTGCACTAAAATGGCGGCTGTTTGCGGTATTGTAATTATCTAGTGACGGTAGTTATCGTGGACATCGCAGCGCCGTCTCGGCCAGCCGAGGAAGACGAGGTTATTATTTTTTATTGATTTTAAATTTTTAAGCGATTCGTAGCAGTCGTAGTTATTGCAGCACCACCTCTTGTCCAGTCCAAGAAGCGCAATTCTTTTTCATTCGTTTTTTAATTTAAAATTTGTAGTCACTGGCCATCTCTTGGCCAGCCAAAATAACTGACATTTTTTTTATTCCTTTTTTTGTAAATTTAGTACTTTTTAAGTGATTTGCCATCATCGTTTTTGTTTCGTTTTAGTTTTGTTATTTGTAGTAATCGTGGTCATTGCGGCGCCATCTCTCGGCCAACCGAGGAAGACGAGGTTATTATTTTTTTATTAATTTTAAATTTTTAAGCGATTCGTAGCAATTGTGGTCATTGCAGCGCCATCTCTTGTCCAGTCAAAGAAGCGTAATTCTTTTTTATTCGTTTTCTAATTTAAAATTTTCAAGTGATTTACGGTAATCGTAGTCACTGCAGCGCCATCTCTTGGCCAGCCAAAGGAACTGACATTTTTTATTCCTTTTTTTTGTAGATTTAATATTTTTAAGTGATTTGCCATCATCGTTTTTGTTTCGTTTTAGTTTTGTTATTTGTAGTAATCGTGGTGATTGAAGCGCCAGAAAGAAGAAACGGACATTCTTTTTTATTCCTGTTTGTTTTTTTAAATTTAAAATGTTTAAGTGATTTGTTATCGTAGACATCGCAGCGCCATCTCTCGGCCAGCCGATGAAGATGAGTTTATTAATTTTAAATATTTAAGTGATTCGTAACAATCGCGGTCATTGCAGCGCCATCTCTTGCCCAGTCAAAGAAGCGTAATTCTTTTTTATTCGTTTTCTAATTTAAAATTTTCAAGTGATTTACGGTAATCGTAGTTACTGCAGCGCCATCTCTTGGCCAGCCAAAGGAACCGACATTTTTTATTCCTTTTTTTTGTAGATTTAATATTTTTAAGTGATTTGCCATCATCGTTTTTGTTTCGTTTTAGTTTTGTAATTTGTAGTAATCGTGGTGATTGAAGCGCCATCTCTCGGCCAACCGAGGAAACGGACATTCTTTTTTATTCCTGTTTTTTTTTTTAATTTAAAATGTTTAAGTGATTTGTTATCGTAGACATCGCAGCGCCATCTCTCGGCCAGCCGATGAAGATGAGATTATTAATTTTAAATATTTAAGTGATTCGTAACAATCGCGGTCATTGCAGCGCCATCTCTTGCCCAGTCAAAAAAACGTAATTCTGTTTTATTCGTTTTCTAATTTAAAATTTTCAAGTGATTTACGGTAATCGTAGTCACTGCAGCGCCATCTCTTGGCCAACCAAAGGAACTGACATTTTTTATTCACTTTTTTTTGTAGGTTTAATATTTTTAAGTGATTTGCCATCATCGTTTTTGTTTCGTTTTAGTTTTGTTATTTGTAGTAATCGTGGTGATTGAAGCGCCATCTCTCGGCCAACCGAGGAAACGGACATTCTTTTTTATTCCTGTTTGTTTTTTAAATTTAAAATGTTTAAGTGATTTGTTATCGTAGACATCGCAGCGCCATCTCTCGGCCAGCCGATGAAGATGAGTTTATTAATTTTAAATATTTAAGTGATTCGTAACAATCGCGGTCATTGCAGCGCCATCTCTTGCCCAGTCAAAGAAGCGTAATTCTTTTTTATTCGTTTTCTAATTTAAAATTTTCAAGTGATTTACGGTAATCGTAGTTACTGCAGCGCCATCTCTTGGCCAGCCAAAGGAACCGACATTTTTTATTCCTTTTTTTTGTAGATTTAATATTTTTAAGTGATTTGCCATCATCGTTTTTGTTTCGTTTTAGTTTTGTTATTTGTAGTAATCGTGGTGATTGAAGCGCCATCTCTCGGCCAACCGAGGAAACGGACATTCTTTTTTATTCCTGTTTTTTTTTTTAATTTAAAATGTTTAAGTGATTTGTTATCGTAGACATCGCAGCGCCATCTCTCGGCCAGCCGATGAAGATGAGATTATTAATTTTAAATATTTAAGTGATTCGTAACAATCGCGGTCATTGCAGCGCCATCTCTTGCCCAGTCAAAAAAACGTAATTCTGTTTTATTCGTTTTCTAATTTAAAATTTTCAAGTGATTTACGGTAATCGTAGTCACTGCAGCGCCATCTCTTGGCCAACCAAAGGAACTGACATTTTTTATTCACTTTTTTTTGTAGGTTTAATATTTTTAAGTGATTTGCCATCATCGTTTTTGTTTCGTTTTAGTTTTGTTATTTATAGTAATCGTGGTGATTGAAGCGCCATCTCTCGGCCAACCGAGGAAACGGACATTCTTTTTTATTCCTGTTTGTTTTTTAAATTTAAAATGTTTAAGTGATTTGTTATCGTAGACATCGCAGCGCCATCTCTCGGCCAGCCGATGAAGATGAGTTTATTAATTTTAAATATTTAAGTGATTCGTAACAATCGCGGTCATTGCAGCGCCATCTCTTGCCCAGTCAAAGAAGCGTAATTCTTTTTTATTCGTTTTCTAATTTAAAATTTTCAAGTGATTTACGGTAATCGTAGTTACTGCAGCGCCATCTCTTGGCCAGCCAAAGGAACCGACATTTTTTATTCCTTTTTTTTGTAGATTTAATATTTTTAAGTGATTTGCCATCATCGTTTTTGTTTTGTTTTAGTTTTGTTATTTGTAGTAATCGTGGTGATTGAAGCGCCATCTCTCGGCCAACCGAGGAAACGGACATTCTTTTTTATTCCTGTTTTTTTTTTTTTTTATTTAAAATGTTTAAGTGATTTGCTATCGTATGCATCGCTGCGCCATCTCTCGGCCAGCCGATGAAAATGAGATTATTAATTTTAAATATTTAAGTGATTCGTAACAATCGTGGTCATTGCAGCGCCATCTCTTGCCCAGTCAAAGAAACGTAATTCTCTTTAATTCGTTTTCTAATTTAAAATTTTCAAGTGATTTATAGTAATCGTAGTTACTGCAGCGCCATCTCTTGGCCAGCCAAAGGAACTGACATTTTTTATTCCTTTTTTTTGTAGGTTTAATATTTTTAAGTGATTTTCCATCATCGTTTTTGTTTCGTTTTAGTTTTGTTATTTGTAGTAATCGTGGTGATTGAAGCGCCATCTCTCGGCCAACCGAAGAAACGGACATTCTTTTTTATTCCTGTTTGTTTTTTAAATTTAAAATGTTTAAGTGATTTGTTATCGTAGACATCGCAGCGCCATCTCTCGGCCAGCCGATGAAGATGAGATTATTAATTTTAAATATTTAAGTGATTCGTAACAATCGCGGTCATTGCAGCGCCATCTCTTGCCCAGTCAAAGAAACGTAATTCTCTTTTATTCGTTTTCTAATTTAAAATTTTCAAGTGATTTACGGTAATCGTAGTCACTGCAGCGCCATCTCTTGGCCAGCCAAAGGAACCGACATCTTTTATTCCTTTTTTTTGTAGGTTTAATATTTTTAAGTGATTTGCCATCATCGTTTTTGTTTCGTTTTAGTTTTGTTATTTGTAGTAATCGTGGTGATTGAAGCGCCATCTCTCGGCCAACCGAGGAAACGGACATTCTTTTTTATTCCTGTTTTTTTTTTTAATTTAAAATGTTTAAGTGATTTGTTATCGTAGACATCGCAGCGCCATCTCTCGGCCAGCCGATGAAGATGAGATTATTAATTTTAAATATTTAAGTGATTCGTAACAATCGCGGTCATTGCAGCGCCATCTCTTGCCCAGTCAAAAAAACGTAATTCTGTTTTATTCGTTTTCTAATTTAAAATTTTCAAGTGATTTACGGTAATCGTAGTCACTGCAGCGCCATCTCTTGGCCAACCAAAGGAACTGACATTTTTTATTCACTTTTTTTTGTAGGTTTAATATTTTTAAGTGATTTGCCATCATCGTTTTTGTTTCGTTTTAGTTTTGTTATTTATAGTAATCGTGGTGATTGAAGCGCCATCTCTCGGCCAACCGAGGAAACGGACATTCTTTTTTATTCCTGTTTGTTTTTTAAATTTAAAATGTTTAAGTGATTTGTTATCGTAGACATCGCAGCGCCATCTCTCGGCCAGCCGATGAAGATGAGTTTATTAATTTTAAATATTTAAGTGATTCGTAACAATCGCGGTCATTGCAGCGCCATCTCTTGCCCAGTCAAAGAAGCGTAATTCTTTTTTATTCGTTTTCTAATTTAAAATTTTCAAGTGATTTACGGTAATCGTAGTTACTGCAGCGCCATCTCTTGGCCAGCCAAAGGAACCGACATTTTTTATTCCTTTTTTTTGTAGATTTAATATTTTTAAGTGATTTGCCATCATCGTTTTTGTTTTGTTTTAGTTTTGTTATTTGTAGTAATCGTGGTGATTGAAGCGCCATCTCTCGGCCAACCGAGGAAACGGACATTCTTTTTTATTCCTGTTTTTTTTTTTTTTTATTTAAAATGTTTAAGTGATTTGCTATCGTATGCATCGCTGCGCCATCTCTCGGCCAGCCGATGAAAATGAGATTATTAATTTTAAATATTTAAGTGATTCGTAACAATCGTGGTCATTGCAGCGCCATCTCTTGCCCAGTCAAAGAAACGTAATTCTCTTTAATTCGTTTTCTAATTTAAAATTTTCAAGTGATTTATAGTAATCGTAGTTACTGCAGCGCCATCTCTTGGCCAGCCAAAGGAACTGACATTTTTTATTCCTTTTTTTTGTAGGTTTAATATTTTTAAGTGATTTTCCATCATCGTTTTTGTTTCGTTTTAGTTTTGTTATTTGTAGTAATCGTGGTGATTGAAGCGCCATCTCTCGGCCAACCGAAGAAACGGACATTCTTTTTTATTCCTGTTTGTTTTTTAAATTTAAAATGTTTAAGTGATTTGTTATCGTAGACATCGCAGCGCCATCTCTCGGCCAGCCGATGAAGATGAGATTATTAATTTTAAATATTTAAGTGATTCGTAACAATCGCGGTCATTGCAGCGCCATCTCTTGCCCAGTCAAAGAAACGTAATTCTCTTTTATTCGTTTTCTAATTTAAAATTTTCAAGTGATTTACGGTAATCGTAGTCACTGCAGCGCCATCTCTTGGCCAGCCAAAGGAACTGACATCTTTTATTCCTTTTTTTTGTAGGTTTAATATTTTTAAGTGATTTGCCATCATCGTTTTTGTTTCGTTTTAGTTTTGTTATTTGTAGTAATCGTGGTGATTGAAGCGCCATCTCCCGGCCAACCGAAGAAACGGACATTCTTTTTTATTCCTCTTTTTTTTATTTCAAATGTTTTAAGTGATTTGTTATCGTAGACTTCGCAGCGTCAGCCGAGGAAGATGAGGTTAGCGATACAGTGATCTATAAACAGAAGTAACGGCAAGTAGACGAATACCAATTAGTGACTTGCAGATACAGTATGTAATCAAATAGTGATTCAGAAACATTAAAAAAAAACAGTCGAACAGCTATTCCTTTGTACAGGAAAATGACCAAACAGTGATACGCAGATGCAATTAGTATTAAAACAGTGATCTGTAACCAAAATAAATAGATAGTTAGTGATCACCAAACATCTATTGAACAAGTAGAAATCTACAACTAGAGAAAATAAATAAAGAAATAAAAAGAATACCAAACAATGACTTATAGATACGGTACGTAATCAAATACTGATCTAGAAACATAAAAACAGTCAAGCCGTGACCAAAGAGTGATATGCAGGTACGATTAGGATCACACGGTGATTCGTAAATAAATAGTGTAAGAATGACCAAGCGGTAAGCTGCAAGTAGAAAAAATACCAAATAATGACTCTCAAATACAGCGTGCGATAAAATAGGGATCTACAATTAGGAAAACAGTGACTCGCAGTTATATTGATCTGTAAATGGAATAAACAGTTAACTAATAGTTAGTAAATGAAAGAAATGACCAAATGGTAAATTGATGAGAAATCAAATAGCGACGTACAAATAGAGAAACAGATCAACAGTGATTCGCAGTTACAGTGATCTGTAAATGGTTTGAACAATCAAATAATGATCAGCAAATAAAAGAAACAGGGTTGCCAATGTGCGGGCAATTACCCGAATTACGGGTAATTTAAGCAACCTTGCGGGTAAAAAAGATACGTGGGTAAAAATGGGTATTTTCAAAGAAGAAAAAAAAAACAGATTTATTTTTAAATTTTTGATTGACGACTTGTTAGTGATGTTTCAGACGTTTCTTTACTAAAGAAATCATTAAAGCCGGACACCGACAAAAATTAAAGTCACTAATTAGTAGATCTACCAATTTTGAACTCAACTTTTTTTTTAATTTTTATTTTTTTTTGTAATTTTATCAATTTCCTTTATTTCTAGATCGTCTTTTGTTTTATTTTACGTCAAAAATTGCACAAATGTCAAATCTTAATTTTAGAAAATTTTGCTTATTTAATGAGAATTTTTTTAATTTTCGTTATTTTTCGTAATTTTATGAATTTTTTTTATTTCTCGATCGTCTCTTGTTTTGTTTTTCATCAAAAAATGCACAATTGTGAAATCTTAATTTTAGAAAGTTTTGTTTATTTAATGAGAATTTTTTAAAATTTTTGTAATTTTTTACTAATTTTATTCAATGAGTTTTTTATTTTTATAAATTCGTCAATCCTCTTTTGTTTTATTTTACGCCAAAATATGCCTAAAGCTCAAATCTTAACTTCAGAAAGTTTTGTTTATTTAATGAGAATTTTTAAATTATTATAATTTTTCGTAATTTTATAGAAAGTAGAAAGTATTGTTTATTTAATGAGAATTTTTTAATTTTTATTTTTTTTGTAATTTTATTTAATGAGATCTTTTTTTATTTTTCTCTAATTTTATTCAATGAGATTTTTTTAATATTTATTTTTTTTAAATTTTATAAATTTGTCCATCGTTTTATTTTAAGTCAAAAATTGCACAAATGTCAAATCTTAATTTTAGAAAGTTTTGCTTATTTAATGAGAATTTTTTTAATTTTCGTTATTCTTCGTAATTTTATGAATTTTCTTTATTTCTCGATCGTCTCTTGTTTTGTTTTTCATCAAAAATTGCACAATTGCTAAACCTTAATTTTAGAAAGTTTTGTTTATTTAATGAGAATTTTTTAAAATTTGTGTAATTTTTTTCTAATTTTATTCAATGAGTTTTTTTATTTTTATAAATTCGTCAATCCCCTTTTGTTTTATTTTACGCCAAAATATGCCTAAAGCTCAAATCTTAACATTAGAAAGTTTTGTTTATTTAATGAGAATTTTTTAATTTTTATTTTTTTTGTAATTTTATTTAATGAGATCTTTTTTTATTTTTCTCTAATTTTATTCAATGAGATTTTTTTAATATTTATTTTTTTTTTAATTTTATAAATTTGTCCATCGTTTTATTTTAAGTCAAAAATTGCACAAATGTCAAATCTTAATTTTAGAAAGTTTTGTTTATTTAATGAGAATTTTTTAAAATTTTTGTAATTTTTTTCTAATTTTATTCAATGAGTTTTTTTATTTTTATAAATTCGTCAATCCCCTTTTGTTTTATTTTACGCCAAAATATGCCTAAAGCTCAAATCTTAACATTAGAAAGTTTTGTTTATTTAATGAGAATTTTTTAATTTTTATTTTTTTTGTAATTTTATTTAATGAGATCTTTTTTTATTTTTCTCTAATTTTATTCAATGAGATTTTTTTAATATTTATTTTTTTTTAAATTTTATAAATTTGTCCATCGTTTTATTTTAAGTCAAAAATTGCACAAATGTCAAATCTTAATTTTAGAAAGTTTTGTTTATTTAATGAGAATTTTTTAAAATTTTTGTAATTTTTTTTAAATTTTATTCAATGAGTTTTTTTATTTTTATAAATTCGTCAATCCTCTTTTGTTTTATTTTACGCCAAAATATGCCTAAAGCTCAAATCTTAACATTAGAAAGTTTTGTTTATTTAATGAGAATTTTTTAATTTTTATTTTTTTTGTAATTTTATTTAATGAGATCTTTTTTTATTTTTCTCTAATTTTATTCAATGAGATTTTTTTAATATTTATTTTTTTTTAATTTTATAAATTTGTCGATCGTTTTATTTTAAGTCAAAAATTGCACAAATGTCAAATCTTAATTTTAGAAAGTTTTGTTCATTCAATAAAAAGTTTTTAATTTTTATGATTTTTTGTAATTTTTATAATTTTTTGTAATTTTATGTAAGGTATAAAGTATTGTTTATTTAATAAGAATTTTTTATTTTTTATCCTTTTGTCATTTTATTTAATGAGATTTCTTTTATTTTGATTATTTTTTTAATTTTATCAACGAAATTTTTTTCAATTTTATTTTTTTTAAATTTTATAATAATAATAATAATAATAATAATTTTATAACACAACACGGACACTAGATAGAGCACAAACACTTAACGTTTCGCCGTCGTTTGACAGCTTCGTCTTTTGTTTTATTTTACGTCAAAAATTGCACAAATGCCAAATCTTAATTTTAAAAATTTTATTTACTAAGAATATTTTCTTTATTTCTCGATCGTTTTTTGTTTTATTTAGCGTCAAAAATTGCACAATAACTGTCAAATGTCTTAATTTTAAAAATTTGGACCTAGTTTTGTTTATTTCGTGACAATTTTTTTAATGATTTTCAAAAATAAAAATCGCTTGAATAAAATCAGTGATTTTAAATATGATTTTAATCAAGTGATTTAAATTAGCTCAACCGAAATTCAGGGACATCTATCGGAATTTTTCACAACTATCTTCCTAAATGCTTCGTTTGGTCGGTTGGCAGCACTGTTGCCGCCCACAGTCCCACATAAGATGATTTTAACCTGAAAAATTTGTCATGCGACGTCCATGTGTTTAAGGTAAGTCCAATAATATTAGGTATTTAAATAAAATAAATTTTGTACCATTTCAATTTCATTACTCAATGTTGGCAGATGTGGGTAAGAGCGGGTTTTTTTTTAATTTGAAAAGGGTAATCGGCTCAGGGTGTATTGGCAACACTGAAAAGAAACGACCAAACACTAGGCCAGAAGGTTCCAAGTATGTAGTGACATTGCAAATGCAGCGTGCAATCCAATAGCAATCTACAAATAGAAAAACAATTGAAGAAAAAACAGTGACACGCAGATAAAGCGAAAATCATATAGTTCGTTGATTTTTGTAATAAATGTTAACAATGATCCCTCCCCTATTTCCCCACAAGCTTTATTTAGAAGCAAATAAACCTAGACGCTCCCCTTTTGATCTAAAAAAATCGTTAATTTACAATTAAATTTAAAATCAAATTCGGTCACTTACATAATAGAATAAAACTAAAAATTCTAAAGCCCTACAAAAAATTATAATACATACGAGTATGTACATGTTAAAAATAAATCTCTTTTACTTTGTTAAGGTTATGTTGATTTCCCTCTCGTTTAATTCGAACAGGAGGGACGCAAGATAAATAATTTATCGGCAGATCTCACCGTATCATATATATCCGTCAATTTTTCTTTTTTTAATCCCCCACGTGCGCGCCTAAAAATACACGAATATTATTCAGGACCCGGTTGGCGAAAAAAAAAAGAAAAAAAAAGGAAACAGAAGGGCGGCAATTTTTCAGCAAGATTGATAGGGCGGAGCGCTTTGAAAATCGTGCAATAATAAATTTCCCCGCGAAAGTATCCGTGTACATGATATTTTAATACAAATGGCTGGCGATATTTTTCTCTCCCTCAACAGGTCCGTCGATACGTCATCGTCGGGCGGCGAGCGCAAGAACTCCTTTTCCCCATTTTTGCCGCCCCCGACGTAAATTATGCACAACTACGCCCTGCATAAAGTTTGCGCGAGGTCCCGTACTAATGAAAATAAATTCGTTAGAGCGCGAGGTATTTCCACTACGTTTTAATTTAAATGCGGAATTTAGTAAATAAAATTAAGCGCGTCCGTGTTCTACCTTTGTCTTTGGATTTATCGCGACTGCTGTCATTTTTATTTTTAACACACCGTTTTGTTATTACGGAGATTCATAATTTTCGTTGTGATGGTTTTATGTTCGTGTGCGTTTTCTTCGCCTTTTTGCAGACTTTGAATTATTTTCGAAAGTTTTCACGTTATGCAGGGCCATCATAAGTTTCAGCAGCTAGTTGAAACTTTTAGTACGTATTAAAATTTCTTTTCTATGTAGATTTCCTTTGGGTTAGATCGCAAGATTCACTTTGCCATTAATAACCCTTACTTTATATTTTTCATTTTGACACGATATTCTCTTGTTCTTATCTAAATCTATTTTATTTATAATTATTTGTATTCATTCATTTTTATTTGTTAAATCTAACGAGTTAAGGATATCAGGAGGGAGACATACTAATATTAATTTCTCGTCCAATCTGGTCACTAAATATGGCCGCGATAAGTCATAGGCACACGCAAGCGTTTTACAAAATTCTGAAACATCAACAAACCAACAGTTCATATACAGTGAGGTTCGAAATTGATTGTCCTGATCCTACACTACTTTCCGTGAGCTTGATATCAATATCTACATCTATCACATGAACGTTAGAACGAAAAGCAATACGTAAAATGCATAAATGCACTTACATCCAAACGTAACCTAATTAATAAAGAACATAATTATTGTTTAATCAGATTGCTATTACAATGAAATAAACCATTTTTTTCCTACACTAGTAAAAAATTCAATTTTACCGGCTCATCAGAGAGGGGAAAGCAAACGTTTCCACGGCTAGCCCGGCAAAATCCTTACCACTAGGTGGCGCAACAATAATTTCTGGAATGCATTCTTATCGACTGAACGTCAGTGACAGATCCCTCATTTTCCTCAGTGTTGCCATTTCTAGGAAAACAAAACCTAATTCAAATTGGTCACGTGGGCGTGGGCTGAAATTATTTCTGATGGCATTGTACATAGTTGAGGATCTTGTCCTCGTAAAACTCGTACCCCCCCCCCCCAACCAATCGTATGTACTCCAAACGTGGTTCAATTTCAATAGTTTTATGTAAATCCCCAACTTAATTAAATGCATCATAAGCACCATAGAGTCGGTATAATTTTTTTCTAATGTCCCGAAACCTATACAGTCGCTATAAATTATTATACCTATTTCTGATATTTTAAAAATTATACATGATTCGCGAAGGTGGTCTTAAACTTTTGGTCTGCAGTGTAGATTAAAATGAAGCATCACGTGAAACGCAGCGTCCCGTCGTTTGTTATCTTGTTTGCGCAGGTATTTTATCTGAAAGCTTATCAAATCGAAATGAATAAATAACATACAGTGCGATACGCATAGTTCGGCGCAAGACTATAAATACAGGGTGTCAGGGACTCGAGTGCAATAACTTCACAGGGTGGTAGCTTGGGTTGTAACAATTAATAATTTGTTATATGATATGGTAACCGTTCTCGAGAGAATTACAAAAACTCACATCAAAATTCGACTTGTCAAGGTCAAGGTCAATATCACCTGTCATAAGAAACTGTTTTGGGTTCGTTTGTAAACATTTCGCAACAATCGGTTTGGTTGAGAGCTGACGAGGGAAATCTTTGCAAATTTGGCTTCATGTTAAAAGTTGGTCTTTCAAACAACATAGGTTTTGTTTTAATCTGATTTTTAGTTTTAATGAGAAAAAAAACAATCAAACTAAAAAATGTGAGGTGAGCCGATTTCATTACTTAAACGTAAGTGCAGTTTGTTATTGAAAGACAGTTCACCTCTGATAATTATTGTGTGCGTACAAACAGTTTAATTTGTTTAATGTTTAGTTATGTGCGTTTTTAGGAAACTCATATTCCATTCCAATCTCGTTAAAGCTTACATGTATGAGAACTCAATAATCAATGACAACGTCATCAGTGCTTCCTTTGGTATTAAAATAGTAAAAAAATAATATCAGTGATGCAGTTGTTGTAAAATAAGATGCGTTCATAACTCTATAACAGTTAGAATTAGGGCATCGAATTTCTAACATTTTTTGATCGTTATGATACAAGCTGCCACCGTGTGAACTTATTGCAGTCGAGTCCCTGACACCTTGTATACATGATTTGCAAGGGTGGTCTTAAACTTTTGGTCTGCAGTGTATGTACGTTCCAAGAGATTAAAAAGAAACATCACGTAAAACGCAACATCGTTTGTAATCTTGTTTGCGCAGCAGGTGTTTTATCTGAAATCTTGTCAGATCTAACTGTTATTAAACATGTCTAAAAAAATATACAGTGCGATACGCATAGTTCGGCGCAGGACTATAAATATGCATAATTCGCAAAGGTGGTCTTAAACTTTTGGTCTGCAGTGTACGCACGTATGTATGTTCCGTCGCTTGTTATCTTGCATGCGCAACTGTTATTAAGTTGTCTAAAAAAAAAAATAATACAGGGCGATACGCATAGTTCGACGTGTGTACATAGAAGTAACTCGCTCAAGATGATTATACAGTATGTTTCATTTCGAGTAGGAAACATGCGACGCGCGCAAGATTTTAAAATCGCCTGTTTGTGTGTCCAGGGCAGTGTTGCCAATTTAGTAGAGTTTGAAAATTAACAAACGTGTTTTTTTTATTTAATTCCACTGGTATTTGGTTTTAAAAAGGATTAAAATTATCAAGAAAAAAAACAACTCGGCAGCGGTGGGATTCGAACCCATGCTTCCGAAGAGATTAGTGCATGAAACCACCGCCTTAACAGCTCGGCCACGCCATTACATAGAACATCGTGTTTTAAAACATCTATAATAATTTTAATAGTAACTCAATTTATATTCTTACTTCAAGAAAAAGAACGCTTTTGGTCCTCCGGCCAGAAACATTGATATTGCATTCGTCAAGATCGTCCGGTAACAGGCCATCAAAAAAATTACCAAAATAATGTTGGCAATATTGGTAATCCGTTTACAACTGCAAATTATCTGTACACCACTTCACAAATAATTCATATTCCTTCCAATATCCGCTGGAAGATTTCTCAGGTAATAAAGAATTAATTGCATGTTTGGCAGCCTGAGTAATGTGTGCTGGAGTATCCATTGCACTTATTTAAATATGTATAAACAATAAAATGGACTTGAATAATATTTGGTTTTTATTAAATGTCAAAAAAACTGTAGGTAACTTGATTTTTAATTTCAAATTCAAAATCGTTTGGACATTGTGTTGCCAACCTGAATACATGTAACTTCCCTAGCGCAAACTATTTAGTTTTTTATTTTTGAACTTTTGAAACAATTTAAAATAGGTCGGACCAAAAAATAGTGTGCATCACACGGCCCAAAACTGCTTTGCAAGTGCTCTCACTTGCAAAATGACAGTTTCTGGCCTAGTGATACAAATTACTATTATGTCATGTTAATAAAATTAATTATAATGTGTAAGAAAAAAAAATGTGTAAACCATGGCAGTAAAGCAGTTTTCGAAGTCTCGAGAAGTGGAAAACAAGCACTCTAACGCCTCGGTCTACAATATACTACAGGGAGAGCAAAAATGGCTGACGTGTGCCGTTCCATACAAATAGGGTATTTGCCGCATACTATGTATTTAGATTAACCATAACTACATTCAGTGGCGTTCTTAAAAATTTTTACGTCATCTTTGGACTTGTGATTTGTCAAAACGACCAAATTCAATGAATAAAGTGGAATTAAATTAAAATTAATATTGTTATTAATTGAAAATGTCTATGGATTCCTTATTGCATTTAAATTAAATCAAAGTTCAAAACTTGTATGTACGTATGTGCGCTACTGAAAGGTCAATGACACTTACGTTTGACAGCGTTTGACATGCATGGAAGTAAATATTGGTACAATATAGTATATATTATATATAGTAATATAGTACAATACAGTATTTCATGGATGAACGGCAATGAACTGTCAAGGAAATCTTGGGATAATTAGTAACTTCCCCAAATCTCCTTATGTTGCTAACTTCATTTTAATAATTGGATGTAGATATCGATATCGAGCTCGCGGAAAGCAGTGAAGGATAAGGACAATCAATTTCGATCGCCCCGTGTTTGTTTATAACTCACCACATTAAATTTAACTAAATAAGAATCGAGAAATGTTAATTATATTCTATACACTGGAGTTTTGTGACTAAAAGTACTTGAAAGGAACTTACTTACTTTACGCTTGTTGCGCCATCGAACATCGAAATTCCAAAACTAACCTAAAAATCGCTCACTTTTTAAATGAACTCTACAATAACGTATCAATGTATCGTTCGCACATACTATTAATCTCAGTTGCTAAATAAACACATAGATTCGTATTACAATCAGTTATGTACATTAAAAAAATCCGGAAATTATTTTTTCGCTAATAGCCACATGCAGAAACTAACCTGACCGCAAAGTGGTAACTTCCGTCAAATGTAATTGCATTCACCCATTCACCCAGCAAATTTATAAAAAATACTCCTAATTTATAAAAAAAAAGTTGCACTTTTATTTTTTGTATGTGTTCGTTGTTTCTTGAAAAACGTTCTATCTTTGTTTTCATGATATTTTGAGAGTATTTCATTGAACTATGTATTTCATAAGCGAATTGTCTTTTTATTATTATTATTGTAAAAATCACCGGTCAAGAGCTCTTAAATAAAAATATTATTATTATTATTATTATCAACCGATAATAGTGAAACGTTGAGCAATTGTGCAATGTTCAAGTGCAAGTGTTTCGTTAAAGATTTTTTTTACGTTTTTAAAAACATTGCGCTTTTGTTTTATGTGTGCCCATTGTTTCTTCAAGAACGTCCTTCTTTTGTTTTTATGAAATTTTTCATTGAATTGTTTCACAAACGAACTATCTTTTATTTCTATCATTTTTTTTTTGAAACTTTGTATTTTTCTTTTATTTAAATTACATGTTATTTGTTTAATTATTACTGTTTCATTGGATTTCGTGATTCTCGCGCCAGCTGTAAAGAATTATTTGTACAAGTCAACTAAAAAAATAAAGTAACCTAACACGTTTAATGTAAAAAAGGCCTATTTTTCCTCCCCCCCTCACCTCAGAATAAATGAATAAATTTGTAGAAAAAGAAATATCAAACAACGTCGTCTATTCAGAAACTCGCGCAACATTTTTTATTACTGCTTGTACGTATAATTTATGCGCGTATGTGAGTTGTTGAACAGCGCCATCTATTGATTTTTACTGACTTATTATGATTATGAAAATTTCAATTTCATCTTCGAAGGAATAGAAAAAACAAAAGTCAATGGACTCGATTAAAAAAATTAACTTGTCGTTTTTTGTTAATACAACGCCATCTATTCAGAAACTCGTGCAACAATTTTTTTATTACTGCTTGTAGGATATAATTTATGCGGGTGTGTGAGATATTGAACAGCGCCATCTATTGATTTTTTTCTATCTTTTTGACTTTGATAAAAAAAATAACAAACGTGTCGTTGTTTTGCTTATGTAAAGGTTTTAATTTTTAATCCCCCTCTCACCTCAAAATAAGTAAATTAATAGGTATGTAAAAAAAAGAAAATTGAACAACGCCATCTGTTCTCAAACTCGCGCAACATCTTTTATTACCGCTAGAACCGAATGATTTTTTAAATTTTTTATCAACTCTTCCTATGTAATTTGGACGGCATGTCTTAGCTTTACTGTAAAATAACCTCAAGCGGTAAAATTACTTATTTTTCAGTTAAGTTACGACATGCCATCCAAATTTCATGGCAAGAGTTGATAAAAAATTTTTAAAATCACCGGGAGCATATAATTTGTAAGATATTGAACAAGCGCCATCTATTGATTTTTTATTCAATGACTTATTTTTCATTTAAATTACGACATGCCGTCCAAATTTCATAGCAAGAGTTGATAAAAATTTTTTTTAAAGCACCGGGGGCATATAATTTGTAAGATATTGAACGAGCGCCATCTATTGATTTTTTATTCAATGACTTATTTTTCATTTAAATTACGACATGCCATCCAAATTTCATGGCAAGAGTTGATAAAATTTTTTAAAAATCACCGGGGGCATATAATTTGTAAGATATTGAACAAGCGCCATCTATTGATTTTTTATTCAATGACTTATTTTTCATTTAAATTACGACATGCCGTCCAAATTTCACGGCAAGAGTTGATAAAAAAAAATTTAAATCACCGGGGGCATATAATTTGTAAGATATTGAACAAGCGCCATCTATTGATTTTTTATTCAATAACTTATTTTTCATTTAAATTACGACATGCCGTCCAAATTTCATGGCAAGAGTTGATAATTTTTTTTTTTAATCACCGGGGGCATATAATTTGTAAGATATTGAACAAGCGCCATCTATTGATTTTTTATTCAATGACTTATTTTTCATTTAAATTACGACATGCCGTCCACATTTCATGGCAAGAGTTGATAAAAATTTTAAAAAATATAATTTATGCAGTTTGTGTGAGACATTGGACAGCGCCATCTATTGATTTTTTTTTACTTCCAATAATGATTTTTGTTATTGGTGAAAGGGCTTCTTTATCATCCCATTTAAACTACCTCAATTTTTCACTTGAGTACCTTTGTAAATGACGAGCGATAAATTTAAATGAAGACGAAGAGGAAATAAAAAATAGAAAGAAACGTAAAAGTGAAGAAAAAAGAGGAGCGGGTGCAGCGCGAATAAAAAAAAAGAAGAAACTGAAATAGAAAGAGATTGACAGATATACGGCCATTTGCATCGCCTATAATTATCTTTTTAATTAACTAATTCTGAGTTATGTTTCATTAGTAGTTAAATACGTATATAAATTAAACGGCTTCATCCTTAATTATTTGACCAATATAAAGAAAGTTATGGTTAAATTTTAACTAGAACTTAACCACAAGCGGTGCAAATGGCCGTTAAAGACTAAAAATACAGGGTTGCCAGATCTGGTGATAAGTCACCAAGCTAGTAACTCAAAATCCCCGGTTGTTATACTGTGTACTGTTGAGCGTAGAGATCTGGTGACGTATCACCCGATCTGGTCATTTTCTTTGTAATTAGGTGACATGGTGATTATTTTGTAAAAAAAAAACAAGTTAAATCTATTGACAAAATGACAAGAATGTATTTTAATTTTACGCTCAGCAGTGCACAGTATAACAACCGGGGATTTTGAGTTTCTAGGTTGGCAGAAATTGACAGTTTTAAGTTTGGCAAGTGGCAATTGACATACGAAATGGCTTAGCGTTATTATTTTTTTTAGAATAAAGCATTTTTATTTTGGGTATTTATCATTATTTTGATTTAATTCGTGACATTCAAGAGTAAGTTTGGTGACTTTTAATAAAACCTGGTGATATTTATGTCGATACTTTTATTTTCTGGATCTGCCCACCTGCCTGAATACTTTTATGAATAAATGACAAGCAAATGATAGACGAAGACGCAAAGAGTGACGAGGGAGATGATATGACATAACAAACATGTGTATGTGCAAAAATAATAGAGTTGACTTCATTGTAACCTGCCGTCTGTTAGATTATGATTTGTTAACGACTTCAAAGAACAATTTATAATCCAACAATTAATGCCAAGATATTTATTACGACCCCTGAAACTGTTGTGCCACCCCCGGCGAGCATCTGCATGTGACCAATTGAATTGGCCACAAAGCCAGCACACTCGAACAAACATGAATCCATTAACTCAGTTTATGCACGCACAGATAAGGCACAGCCTGTATCTGTCGGGCGAATGCACGCCAGATAACCGAAGTATAATTAATTTTCGAAACTTGAGATGGCCGCTCGGTTTCCACCAATACATAATTACTCACATTACGTTCATTTAATACACCCCAAATTATTATTGCCATCAATTACTTTCTGCATTAAACTTTAATATAATACAAAGTGATCATAATTTTTCTTATACCGGGTGACAACTTCATTTTGACATCTGTCAAATTGTTCATTCTTTACGAAAAAAAAAAAACTTTGTGATCACACCGTACAAAGTGATTTCGAACAGATAAATTTGACGGTACGACTTCGTCATTTAATTCGTTTAAGGGACGAGGGGGCGGGAGGGCCCTTTGCGAACTCATCGACACGGCGTCGCCGCCCCACTTTATAATATCACCTTGCGGTTCAATCTTTCCTTTGTGATAGGTGCCCTAATGCATTTTTAATGTCGTTATAAGTAAGTGAAAATGTCGAAGGGGATGATTAAATTGTCAGAGGGCGCTTCAATTTTCGGACAGAAATTTTAATAATAAAAAGCTCGCGCGCTATAATAGCACGAACGATCCAGAAAGTTAAAAGGTGATAAAGTCGGCCGATTTCACAGAATGCGATAAATAAATATACAGGGTGAAACAAAAATTATATAACTATTTTTAAATTCAGTGTTGCCAACGTGTATTACGCAACAAATTCGCATAGGATCTTAAGGACATATGGCAATTAATGCATTCATAAATAAAATTTGATGCGATTTTGTTCACTTTGAACCTGGTTCAGTTGAACGTCAGTTTAAACCTCCTTTGTACAACTGGTCCATAGAAACATAACTTTCAAAACAAATTTTCAAATTTCCCGCCAATTGTGACAGTTGACTCTTGCGCCATTATAATTACGAAATGTCATATGGCATTGCGTAAATAAAAATTTGTTTGTTCTGCAGATTTTAAAATAAACAGCACGTGCCGGTTGCAGTGCCATCTACAAAATTCATTATTAAACCGTTTTTATCATATCATTGTAATATCTTGCTTCTCATTTCTGTTTTTTCTTTGCTCTTCGCTTTCACTGTTCTCTAAAGTGATTTTATTAATTATAAACAAACAAATGGTGAAGTTAATAATATTTTACTTTGCATATGCACGAGTGCCATCTGTTTTACGGTTCCTGTACTAGCTTAACCGTCGGATCAAAAACAATAATTTTTGTAGTCATTTGCAGCAGACAAAAGAAATTACTGCTACATCGAGACTTCTTTTCCGAAAAGTATTTTTTTTTGTCGTTATAAAGTTGAATTTTTAGTAAACAACTTAATAAATGAAGCAAGCGCCATCTATTGATTGGTAACGAAATTGTCATTACCTTAACTTTCTTTTGTTTTGAAAATATATTTACCATTTCGTAATTTTTTTTTTTTTTTTTTTTTTCATTATGAAATGAATTTCGTCGTCAGTTTGCAAGAGAAACAAGGCGCCATCTCTTGGTTATCTGCTTTGATAAAATTTAAGTGATAATGATAAAATGACGTCGACTTCGCTTGATCTGAATGTCCCAATACATATTACACCAGATGATTTTTAAAATATTTTATCAACTCTTGCCATGGAATTTGGATGGCATGTCTTAGCTTTGCTGTAAAACGGCATCGAGGAGTGCAACGACGTACTTTTCACTTAAGCTAAGACATGCCGCCAAATTTCATGGCAAGAGTTGATAAAAAATCACTCGGTACTTTAAAAAAGAATCAATTTTGATAAATGAGCGCCATCTATTGATCAATTGTTGAACTACCAGCAACTTTAAAAAGAATGGTTGATTTTACTTTTACACAAATATAGCCGAGAATCATTTCGAAAACTGACAAAAGTGTGATAAATAAACAGGACGGCTTTAATGTTACTTACGAGAGCGCCATCTCTGAATCAACTGTTCAAGTACTGTGAACACAATTCTAAACGGAAAAAAAGCATGAAAAGAATCTATTCTACGCTAACAATGATGTTTAGATGAATGGAAAGAGCGGCGTTTAATATAATTTCATATTGTTTACATTAAGCGCCATCTATTAATCGACTGTTGAATGCAATTTCAAATCTAAAAGAAAAACACAAGCCGTATTTAGTCCACAATGAAAGGATATGATTTTGTATCGTTTACTTACACTTTTGAACTAAAATATCCATCTGTAAAAAAAGAAAAATAGGAGGAGGATATACTCTATGCTAAAAGTGACAATTTAACAAATGAAAGGAGCGAAGTTTAATCTGGTTTCACTATGTTTGCATGAGCGACGGCGGCGTTTAATCTGATTTCATTTTGTTTGCACGAGCGCCATCTATTAATCAACTATGGAATTATTGTGAATACAATTTCAAATGTAAAAAGAAACCTAAATAAAGAGCATTTGTTCTACGAAAAGAGGAATAATTTGCTAAATGGAAGGAGAGGCGTTTGATGCGTGCGATTTGCATGAGCGCCATCTATTGATCAACTGTTGAACTATCAGCTATCATTAAAAGAAACAATTCCACGCCGAAAATGTTAATTTGATAAGTGAGAGGGAGAGGCGTGTGATATGATCTCGTGTTGCTTACATGAACGACAAGTTGCACAAATTAATTTAAAAAATAATAGGAAATTTAATACAATAAACTGAGACGTCTTGCATTGTTTTATTATTTCTTTTGTTTTTAATTTCTACCACAGAATTTTTGCCAGCGAACCTTGACACTGGCTAGAGAAGTAAATATGGATGAAACTGACTTTCGTTTGTTTCTTAAAAATAAATAATACATAATACCAACAAAACTCGTTGTAATTTATCATATTTTGTTTTTGTTTCTTGTTTTTGTTTGGGGAAGAGAAAGGAAACATTTGGTAACGCAATTACTGTTTTTCATTTAGTTTCGTTGTTTTTGTTTTTGACACACAGGTCCATCTGTTGCAATTTTTTTCTGCTGAAGAAAAAAAAACGAAATTCGTCTTGAAATAAAACTATTTTATTTTGATGAAAGGGCAACGACAAAATTCAAAGTGGTAGATCGTCTTTTGTCTTTATTTTCTCGTTTTGAAAGAAGAAAGAGAATACGATCGAGCTTCATTTGTTTCTATAAAAAGATAATACCAGCAAAACTCGTCGTAGTTTTATAATTTCCCTTTTCAATCATTTTTTTGTTGTTTCTTTGTTTTTAGTTTTTGTTGAAGAAAGAGAAAAAAGTTCGATCGAGTTTTGTTTCTATTTTCTCGCTTTTGATGATGAAGAAAGAGAAAACGTAGACTTTCCTTTGTTTGTTTGAAAAGAAAATTAATTCCAATAGAACTCAACGCAATTCAACGATATCTTGTTTTTAATATCTTTTTTTGTTTTGTTTCTTTTGTCCTTGGCGAAGAAAAAGAAAACATTTGTAACGCAATTATTGTCTATCATTTAGTTTCGTTGCTTTTGTCTTTAACTCAACGGTCCATTGCTTGCAATTTTTTTGTGATGAGGAAAAGAAATGAGTTTTGAAATAAAAATATCCACTTCATACTTTCTTATTTTGGTGAAAGGAAAACGTCAAAATTCAAAGGAGTCCATCGTCTTTTGTTTATATATTTTTTTTTTGTTTTTGATGAAGGAGAAAACGTAAAGGCGATAGACCTTCGTTTGATATTTTGTTTTTCTTATTTTCCCATTCCAACGATCTTTTGCTTTTGGCGAAGAAAAAGAAAAATTTCGTTTGTTTTCGTAAGTAGTCGATCATCTTTTGTGTTTTTATTTTTTTAGTGAAAGTAAATCGTCAAAATTCAAAATGAGTACGACCGCCTTTTGTTTTTATAAGTTTGTGACTTTCACAAATACAGAGTGTTCAAAATTAATTGAATTTGCATTTAAATTTCCCGCGTCTAACTTAAGTTATATCTTATAGCGTTTTCGATTGACTGTTGCACTAGTGCGCACTCAGAGTATCTTCATCTCGTGTTGTTACACGAGGTTAAAAGAAGATAAAAATACACCGAGTGCAACCGGTGCATGTGAATCGAAAACGCTATTAATATTTAGGATAAAAATAATTCAGTGAAAATTATCATCAACTCAACGACAGTATGGAAATCATAACCTAGACCACAGAGCACGCTACTGGTACAAGGACACGCGGCGGAAATACCAACGTTACAAGATGTAAATTACTAACACGACCGCGCGCTAAATTCAAACTCCTTCCAATCATATATGAACGCCCTGTATAAGGCGAACTAAAGGTTACAATTTCATTATGATCTTGCCTGGTTAAGGGTGGAGAAGGAGGAGCTCTTGTCCCCCCCCTCCCAGTAACTTGTCCCTCCTCTCATCAGTAACGGTTTTAAAATTTTTAACTTCATTGTAGCCCCCTCCCTCCAGTTAGACTTCTCAAATTTTTTGATTTAATTTTACTTATCTTTTGTACATCTCAAATGACAGAGGGAAAGTAATTTAGAAGATTAACTGCCACCCCCCTTGCTCCGAGTTGTGCTTTTTCAAATTTTTATTCCATCTCGTTGCACGCATTATGTACCCTTATACAGGTGATTACAAATTGTCTCTGGATACAGACATAGCGAATAGAACATCAAGAAATAAGGGCACCTTTTCATATATTTTTTTTTTTCAAAAGTGAATAGTTAGGGAATTATAATCCCTTGAGAGAAGGGGTAAAAAATATTGGTTTTTTTTTGTTAAAATCTCCTGGATCCTTTAATTTTTGAAATCAGATGCAAGGCATTTACAAAGTACTTATCAAATCTTCTCTCCTTTTTAGGGGTCCTAATTTGAGGGGTGATTGAATAAATATTTAAAATATTTTTTCCTCGGCTATTTAAAAGGTGCAGAACCTAAAGGAGAGATCCATAAGGGTAAGACGCATAAGAAGTGTAACAACATAAATTAATTTTTTTTTAGTTATTTTATTTTCTCGGTTTCTTGAAGGGTGCAAAGAAATGCAATAGAAAACATGATTGAGAATGGAAGTTAACCTCTTCCAGTAAAAATGGCTCGCCTAAATGGATGGAAATATTTTTTTTTGTTAGAAGAGGGTTGCTTGCAATAATTGGGAAAATGCTTTTTAAAGTTACTGAGAGAGATGGAGGGAGGCAAGTTAATTGATCCATTTTCTGCTGAAAAATGTAGAAAGAAACAACAAACAACAATTTCGCATTAAATTTGACTAAAATTTTTTATGAAAATAAAACTATTAAAAAATTTAAGACTAATACGTGCAATGCAAAATTTAAAAAGATTGACAACTTTCAAATTCTCAATAAATTCACAATTCACAACATTGGTAAGATAATTATATTTTTTTGTAAATATGTCGTCCCCTCTCCAAACTGAACGTTATTCTTTTTTTTTTAGACGTTAAATATTTAAACAACAGTTTAGGTGGCGACATCGCCATCGTGGCGATCGATTCTCGACCTAAAATTTCTTTGCAATCAAAAGTATCAAAACCAACTTTACAACGAATGTTTAATTATTAATATTCTGTTACGTTATCAAACCCTTTATTAATACTGTTTTTTAATTAAAATAAAATTAAACTGTCTCTGTTAATACCGATCAAATTTGACACAAAATTCATCATCCAGTAATACGTAGAATTAAGAAAATCAAGTAAGAAAAAATTGTGTTGGCGCAAACGTACTCTATGACCACCTGTAGGTACTTTTAATAAATCACATATTTATCCCCCAGGAATTTTAATTACATAT
Organism: Dorcus parallelipipedus; assembly: GCA_958336345.1. Taxonomy (NCBI): domain Eukaryota; kingdom Metazoa; phylum Arthropoda; class Insecta; order Coleoptera; family Lucanidae; genus Dorcus; species Dorcus parallelipipedus. The sequence goes on along the minus strand of OY284478.1, from coordinate 4,499,772 downwards.
CTTTTGCATTAAATTATAAAATGTATTTATTTGAATTTGTTATTGCTTTGCTTTTTTAACTAAAAAAATATATATAAATCTAAAGAAATAATTTGACTAAAATTTATAATGAAAATAAATAAACAAGAACTATTACACGTATTGCAAACACTGTTGTAACAGATACATTTTTCAAAGTATCTAGATTCAGATACAGATACTTACCCTAATTTGTAACTCGATACAGTTACATATACTTCTTTTTTGGAAGTAACTAGATCCCGATACAGATATTCTATAAATGTATCTAGATACCTTTTAGATACTTTTAGATACATACATAAATGTGTTACATAATAATAAAAATAATAATGTTCTTTATTTGAATAAAAAAAACTGACAAAGCGTCAAAGTTTGAAATTGAAAAATGTCAAACAGAAAGAAATTATCGTTTTGTCACATTAATAAAATTACACTGAAGAGTAGTACAAGACATTAAATGAAGAAATTCACAAGTTCAAAGTAGATTATATTGCATACAGGGTGAATGACAATTGTACCGACAAAAAAAAGACATAAGAGAATCGATGTCATAGATTACGGGAAAAATATTTAAAAAATACTTGTAAACAGTTTATAATTAGTTAAAAAATTACCGCAAAATCATGCTCCGGCACTGCGTACGAAATACGGCGGCCACGTTCTATAAATGCGGCAGTAGAATAGGACTATAAATTTTTTTTATTGATTCTTGCTTGCACACAATGCGATCTTGACACACATTTCAATTGATTTTATTACTCGTTTAATAGCTGGGGAAGGCAAGTTTCTTTTACGCGATGAAATGATTAGTAATTTCTAAAATGGCGTATGAAATACGAATAATAAATTCGCAAATAATTGTTTGATAATTCGTGCGGATTATTTACAAGAGCGGAATGTACCATGTACCAGCCGGTTTCGTCCACAAAAAAATCGCAAGGTTTTAAATCTTGTGATCACAGGGGTCAAATGCACGGTCCGAAAGGCAGCTGATAGTAAAATGATCGTCTCGTTATCGCACGGAGACAATAAAACTATTAGGATGCAATATGTTGTTTTAAACGTCGCGTCATTGGTATTATGCGTTACACTAATTGGTAATAATTATCGCCACAAAAGAATGATTGCTTGATTACATTTGCAAAGTATTATTTACGAATCAGTTTCCTCCGAAAAGTGAAACAATTTATTAGACCTGAAGTCATCGCCAACTATAAAAACTTTATGAATGTAATAGATTACGGGATCACGTTTAAAAAATTGTAAGGAATAGTTCATAATTAATTAAGAATTTGTTAAAGTTTTAATAAGCTCAAGAAGCCACACTGCAGTATCATAAAACTATAAAACTTTTACGACAGCATTTATTTCGTTCATCTGCTCCTTGACTTTTTAACCAGCGGCGTGTCGTCGTTTTGGGATTAATTTTTGATTAATTATTTCTCGAAAACTAAAGTAGAAAGAATTTTTTTAACACTTCCCATACTCTTGGACATCGCTTCTTATAGTGGTTTCATTTTGTCGGTATAATTAACAGTCACCCTGTATATTATTCTATTAAATATGGCTCCAAAGTTAATAGTAGTCGATATATGTATGTATTTCCATGCGAAAACTTCTACTGCTGGTTAAGCTACGTACTCAGTTAAGCAGATAGCGTTTTGCAGCTCTCGTGCAGCATTTGTGATTGGCTCATTCAAATTCATTCAAAATTATAGCCAATCATAAATGCTGCAACGCTATCCGCTTAGCTGAGTAGGTAGCTTTACTGATTTTTCTGTTGTGGAAGTTTATTATAAAAAGACATTGCACAATATAAAGGAGATCTTTCCATTAACGTTTAATCTGTGTCTTAGAAAACTGTACTTTTAATTTCTTGTAACGTAGTGTGAGATTGCACAAAATAAATATTTTTATTTTTATTTAAAAATGTATCTGTGTATCTAAATGCTCAGATACATACATAAATGTAACTAAATACAGTTACAGATACCAAGTACTATAATGTAACTAGTTACAGATACAGATACACTGAAAGCATCTAGATACTGTGTCTAAATACTTGTAACTAGATATGTTACAACACTGATTGCAAATTTAAAAAATAATAATAAGAATAGATGCCTTTCAAATTCTCAATAAATTCAGAGTCTACAACATTGGTAATTAATTAATTAAATTTTTTTATAAATATATTGTCGCTTCTCCAAACCAAATATTATTTTTCTTTAACATTTTAGGGTGCGACATCTTATTGCAACTAATTTTTTATTATTAAACATTTATTAGAAGTATTTTCAAACTTTTATTAATATTCGGCCACCCCTTTATTAATGCTATTTTTTATTTAAAGTATGTAATAAAAATATTGAATAAACTGAACAAAATTCATCAATTTTAAAACCAGTAATATGTAGAATTAAAAAATCAAATTAAGAAAAATCGATCGGCACACACGTATTTTATGACCACCTGTAGGTACATACCAACTTAATTAATTCACTATAGCCCCCCAGGAATTACATATATGTAAGTAAAATTAAATTCTTCAAAAGGCTGCAGTCAAGATTGCGGTAATTAATACTCTTTTAAAGTTTAACCGAGCTTTCGGAAAATTTTATTTCCTTTTTCAAGGTTTCTACAAAAACATGGCACTAATTAACAATTAATTAATAATATAAATTTTTACTTACTCCTTAATGAGTAAGAAAAGAAGTTAATTTCAAGTTAAAAACTTTTTTTGCTGACAAATTATTTTTGACACTAAATTGAATTGACAGTAAATTTGTTTATTTGAGACAAAGCAATATGATGTTATAAATTTTATACTTTTAGATTAAGAATTTTTAGAAGTGATTTTAAAATTTAGTAAATATGTGTAAATGCAACTAAGTTTCTCAATATCTGTTCTTTTATTCATGCTTTTATTATTGCCAAAAATATGACACATTTCAATAAACGTTCTTTGATTCAAATTAGGTTCAATATCAAGTATTTTTGCATCTTGAAAATTGACGTGATGGTCCTGTTTATTAGCATGTTCAGATAAAGAGCTAGCAGGTCTGACTCTAATATCACTTTTATGTGAGATTATTCTGGAGTGAAGAGTTCTGAATGTTTGTCCAATATAAACAGAATCACAATGAAGACATGGAATTTCATAAATAGAATTAATTTGTTGGAGTTTGTCAAAAGGATCTTTAACTTTAGTAAATAAGGCCTTAATTGTTAATAAATTTTTTGTTGCAATGTGAATGTTTTTGTTCTTAATTACTTTTATTAGTCGAGATGTAAGATTAGGTATAAATTTTAATGATCTGAAAACTTTATTACCATCATTTAATCTTGAATTATTGTTATCTTGTGATTGGGGTTCTATTCTTTGCCGAGTATTGAAAATTAATTTATTAAGCATTGCATTAGGATAACTATTCTTTAAAAGAATGTTTTTTAGTTTATGAAGATTTTTTATCAACAAGGAGGGATGAGAAATTTTTTCTATTCGATTTTTTAATCCTAAAATCATATTAATTTTTATTCTCTGTGGATGACAGGAATGAAAGTTTATATAACGTCCAGAACTAATTGGTTTAGTATACCAATCAATAATGATTGTATTGATCTGTGAGCGTGTAACTTTCGTGTCCAAAAAAGGAACACTTCTGTTTCTCTTTCAATGGTAAATTGAATATTAGGATTATAATTATTAAAGACTGTTAAAATCTCATCAATACTTTCTTGAGGAACTACACAAATAATGTCATCAACATATTTCTTAAAGCAAGGTATTTGAAATGATAACTGAGGTATGCAATCATTTAATAAATCATCCATTACATATTGGGAAATAATTGGAGATATATTTGCACCCATAGGTGTTCCAAGGATTTGTTTATAAAAAGTATTATTAAACTTAAAATAAGTAGAATCGAAAAGGAATTTGATTATCATTATCATTTTTTCTTTAGACAGATTACATACCTTAGTTATTTCTTCCCAGTTTTTTTCAATACTTTGCAAAACCAATTCCAAAGATATATTGGTAAAAAGTGAGACAACATCTAGACTAATAATTTCATAATTAATTGGAACTATTCTGTTATTAGCAAACTCAGAAAACTCAAAGGAATCTTGAACATAATATTCATTACTTTTATCATAGGCATTTGTTAATATTTCAGTAAGAAATTGTGATAAATTACTGTTAGGTGAATTAATTGAAGATATGATAGGTCGTAAAGACAAAGTTGGCTTATGAATTTTTGGTAAGCCATAATATCTTGGACAACAAGAAGAATAATTCTTCAGTGATTTAGCTGTCACTGTATCTATCATATCAGCAGTTTTTAATTCAGAAACAATTTTGTTGGCTTTTTGTTGTAATGTGCTAGTAGGATCCCTCTTTAAAATCTGATAATAATTAATATCATTTAATAAGTCTAAAGATTTATTATTATAATCATCTTTATCTTTAGCATCTGTTACATTACCTTTATCAGATTGAATTATTATTAAGTTATTGTTTTCTTTTAAAAATTTTTTACATTCATAATAAACTTGCCTAAGGTTTGATCTAACATTTTGATTATTATGTACAAAATTAGTTATTATATTTGTAAAAAGTGATCTAAGATCATTACGAACTTTCTCTTCATGACAAGAAACAATTGATTCTAATTCTGCTAATAATTTCTTTATGTGAACGTCAATAAGTGAAGGAGAAATGCAAAATTTAGGTCCAAGTGCAAGAAAATTCGAAAATTCAGGTTGAATATTAGTAGAGCTTATATTTTTAAACCATTTTGATTCAGTTTTTATTTTAGGTATTTGTTCAGATTTCAACTTATTGAATTTTCGAATATTATTGCTCTTGATTTCGTTAAATTTTTTATTGTAAAAATTTTTTTGATATTAAGAAAACTCACAATAAGTTTCTGTTGGAATTAAATCTTTAACTTCTGAACAAAGTGTTTTCATCTGTTGATTCAATTTAGAAATTGACTGCAGCCCTGTTGAAGAATTTAATTTTCCTTAACTGATCAGTCGTGATCATACTGCGCTTATGTAAGTAAATATATTTTGCATTACTTTGTATAATAAAATGTAGAGGATCTTTATTTTATTTATTTAAACACGTTACAGCTTTGCTTTTTTCAACTAAAAAAAAAAATTAAATCGCGTTTGTTTTAGTTGCGTTTAATTCCGCAAACTTTAAAAGAAATTCTAAAATAACTGTTTGGATCGCAGATGGTTTGATGGTCCCTTGTATATTGAATAATTCACTGGGTCCCCCATAAATTGTAATTAAACAAATTTTGAATCGTAAAGCAAATCACGGACGTATCTTCTGCAAATTAATTTTAATTTATGTCGGCAGCTTATTGCTAATTTTGCTTCGCTGCAAATACGAATGCCTTCAGTTACTAAGCATTTTATTGATTGCAGGGTGACAGTCGCAGGGTGAATAATTTATAATAATTATTATCTCCTGGGTTTCGCTGCTTAAAATTTGCCAGCGACGGGCGTACGTAAATATTTAACGTGACTCACTTCTATTTACGTGGGGGTTTAATGGAATTATATTTCGCCGGGGCAATAAAATCTGACTGCGAAGATATTTTCAAGGCAAATACAAATGTGAAGGGACAAATAGCTTTTTTTTTAGTTAAAACAATAATGTTCATACGTCAAAAATTTTTGTTTATAATAATATACGGGGTGCAACCATGAAATATTTTTTTTTGGTAATTTTTGCGTATGTAAAAACATATTTTTTATATACTTATAAAACGTATACTTAGCGCTTGAATTCTCCTCGAAAAAAAAAGAGCGTATAACCGGGCCAATTCACGCCGAAACAAAGACACACAAAGCAGCACTTAAACCGGCGCGGCGCGGCGCAAAAAGCTCGCGGCCTTTGAAAGCTCACGTACCTACTACAACTACAGAATGCGTTCAAACTTTCACGTTTTGCGGCTTCAAACGAACTGAGCTTTCGAGAGCTTTTGGGCGAAACTCTACGCAGCCGTCTCGGTCGTTCTTCCGGGGGCGCGTAGCTCCGTCTCGGGCGGACGCGGGGGCATGCGTAAAAGCTCCCGCCAAACCCGATTCATTCACTCCTACGCCCACATTCCATTATTTTTGCATCCAAATTTGCACTTACCGCTCGAGAATTATCGAATTCGCGTGTCCAAATTAGAAATTAAAGTCGCCGTAAATATTTCGCCCCCCTTGCGAGGGGGGCGAGAATTGCGCGGGGCGACGCCTATTCAGAGAGCAAGAGCACCGGAAAGGCAAACTTTTCGTGCTTTTAAGCTCCGGCTCATTCAATAAGAACCTGCGGCTAATTTGACAACGCGGGGAAGGGGGTGGGGGCCTTTTTTGCCGAACCCTATTTATTCTGATAAATTATTTATTAACTTGGATGTTACTTTTTTGGGGCATACTTCGATGAAATTTAATCTTATCGCTACGTCGTATAAAATCGGAGCTTTTATTGTCATCGACGTCGCTTCTCATTTTATATGCGAACGAATATTACATATACATAACCTGATTTATTTTGTTGCTTATTTACAATCGCTTTTGTATACGAACGAGTAATATACATTTCAAGTTCTAAATTAAAAAAAAATATATTCATCCGTCTGCAAGATAAATGCCGAAGAAGAGAAAACAAGTCGGGCGCAGCCGCAGCGACATCATTAATGGTACGTGTAACTAAAGTTCATTGAAATTCATTCACTACGAAAGCAGGACATTAAAATTAAGTGCGTCGCAGCAGAAAATAAAATAAAAAAAGGTATAAAAGGTGCTATTTGTAGTATGCAGTTGAAATAACAATAAAAGCTAATATAAAAGCTCAAGAATAAAAAGTGCTACCAGTTTGGAATAATAAGCTCATATTGTTTGTATTTAAAAAGAAATTATTATTTTTGAAGAGGGCGTGGACAATTGTTTTCAAAATAAAAGCGATTATTACATGTCTAATTTCAAATAACAAACACATGGCCGGCTTCTCGGGAGTTTACAGCGGGGTTTTGCACCCTCGGCTAAGTTGTAAATCTGGCTTACTTGCTTCAAATGTTTCTTCAGCGAAACGGAATTTTTTTAAGATTAACAAACAGATACTAGTTTAATCGCAAAATCTTTTAAAATAAATCTCAGAGTGAAGAAACATAACATAAATTGAATGCAATTTTTTTTTCACTGCAAGCAAGTAGTCTGTGAAAACTTTTAAATCCGTTGTAATTCCTTCTTCTCAATTAAAACAAAAAAAAGTAGGGACTTTAGTCAAGAGGTGGCGCTGTATATCTACGGCGCAATCAAAAATAATCCGTGGCTTGTTTGCTTCAAATGTTTTAGCGAAACTGAATTTTTTACAATTAACAAACAACCACTAGTTTGGTCATAAAATGTTTTAAAATCAAACCTAGGGTGATGAATAAAAAAAAAGAATTTTTTAATAAAATTTGAATGCTCCGCCACAGATGGCGCTACTGTTATTTCTGCAAGAAGCGTCTGTGAAACTTCGAAAAGTCCGTTGTAATTCGTTCTTCTCAACTAAAAGCAAAAAAGTCAAGAAGTTCTTGCTTTAGCCAAGAGATGGCGTTCTATATTATATGTCGCGCAATCAATAATAAATAGTCTGTGACTTGATGCTTGCTTCAAATGTATACTGTGAAGAATTAAAAAAAAATTAACAAAATCAATCAAAATTGAATGCTGTGCAAGAGATAGCGCAACTACTTTTTTTTGCTGCAACCAAAAAGAGTCTGTGAAAACTTTTAAGCCCGTTGTAATTCGTTCTTCTCAATAAAAAACAAAGAAGCCGAGAGAGGGCGCTCTATATCTACGGTGCGATCGAAAACAATCTGTACTTTGCTTGCTCCAAATGCTTCAACGAAGCTGAATTTTCTAAGATCAACAAACAAACACTAGTTCAGTCGCAAAATTTTTTTTTTAAATCAAACCTAGAGTGAAGAATAAAAAACTGAAAAAACTCAAAATAAAAATTGAATACTCTGCAACAGATGGCGCTACTGTTATTTTCTTTTACTGCAAAAAGCAAAAAAAAAGCCAAGGATTTCCTGCTTTAGTCAAGAGATGGAGCTCTGTATCTGTCGTGTCGCGCAATCAAAAATAAATAATCTGTGACTTGCTTGCCAATCAAATGTCTAGTGTGAAGAATTAAAAAAAAAATAAACAAAATCCAAAATGGAATGCTCTACAACAGATGGTGCCACTATTATTTTTCTTACTGCAAGCAAAAAGGGCCTGAGAAAATTTTTAAGATCAATTCAGTTTGTAATTTTACATTTTACAAGAACCGTAATTGTAATGTGTCCTTCTCAATTATTTTTTTTTTAAATACCAAGGAGTTCCTACTTTAACCAAGAGATGGCGCTCTACACCTAATGCGCAATCAAAAATAACCTGTGCCTTGTTTGCTTCAAATATTTTCAGCGAAACTGAATTTCCTAAAATTAACAAACAAACTCTAGTTTACATAGTCACAAACTGTTTTAAAAACAAAGCCAGAGTGAAGAATAAAAAAAGCAAAATAAAAATTGAATGCTCGGCAAGAGATGGCTCTACTATTTTGTTTTATTGAAAAAAGCAAAAAGTGTCTGTGAAGTCGATTGTAATTCGTTCTTCTCAATAAAAAGCAAAAAAGCCAAGAAGTTCCTGCTTTATCCAAGAGATGGCGCGCTCTATATCAGTCGCGCAATCAAAAATAATCTATGGCTTGCCTGGTTAAAATGTTTCAGCGAAATTGAATTTTCTAAAATTAACAAACACTAATTTGGTTACATTTTTTTTTTAAATCAAGCCTAGTGTGACAAAAAAAAACTTAAGATAAAAATTGAAATATTCTACAAGAGATGGCGCTACTGTTATTTTCTTTTTGGGGATTGGCTTGCAGATGTCGCAGTTAGACAGTGTTCCCAACTGTTCGCCTGGACCGAACACGTTTTTGTTGTTGTTGTAACGTTAATTGTAATATTGTGTAATAAAAACATTAATATGTAGTTGTAACTTCGGATATGTGGTGTAATCCCCACATCTTTTACTGAAACAAGGAAAAAGCGTCTGTGAAAACTTCTAAGTCCGGAGTGATTCGTTCTTCTCAATAAAAAGCAAAAAGGCCAAGAAGTTCCCTTTTTAGCCAAGAGATGGCGCCCTATATCTATCGCGCAATCAAAAATAAATAATCTGTGACTTGCTTACTTCAAAAATGTCTAGAGTAAAGAATAAAAAAATGAACAAAATCAATCAAAATTGAACGCTTTGCAACAGATGGCGCCACTGTTATTTTTTTTACTGCAAGCAAAAATGGTCCATGATAATTTTTAAGATCAATTCAATTTGTAATTTTACATTTTACGGGAACTGTAATTATTGTAATTTTTTTTAATGCAAGGAGTCCCTAGTCTAGCCAAGAGATGGCGCTCTATTTCTATCATGCAATCAAAAATAATCTGCTGTTTGCTTGCTTCAAATATGTTGCAGTAAAACGGAATTTCTCAAGATCTACGAACAGTCACTATTTAATCGCAAAGATCTTCGAGATCAATCCTAGTGCGAAGAATAAGAAGAACGTTTAAAATCAAAATTAAATGTGATAGAATCAGTATTTTCCAACGACGATTTCAGAAAAAACAAATATTTAATTGAACGGTAAAATCGTTCCCAAGTTCTGCAACAGATGGCGCTGTTAATTTTGCGACCTACTTAATACATGGATTTTTTCTTTCGGCAATCGCCTTATTAACTGAGGAAACGAAAAAATCCAGTTGAAGGAGTCGGGTTTTAAAAAATTGGGCGTTGAAAAAGTAGACTTTTCCAGGTGACGATGTGGCGCCATTTATTGAAAATTGTATTATTTCTCATTCTAAAGGACGTTGAAAGTTGTTTGTTAAAGAAAAAACCCGATGCATTGAATATGTATCGCCTGTTAAGTCGTAAAATGTAGAAAGAAGAAGAATTTGAAAACGTAACTGTGGATGAACAGTTTTGTTATTTTTTAAACGATCGTGGCACTAATTTGCGAGTACAAACAAAATCTTTGAAAAACTTCTGAAATTCAATCGAGGATACGAAAGTGAAAACCCGATCGGAAATTCGAAGAAACGATAGAAAATAAAAAGAAAAATGAATTAATTGTTCCTCTGCTCTGCAATAGATGGTACTACTATTTTTTCTTCTAATTTCAATTGAGTAAAATCACAATTATATTTTTGCGTAAAAGCGACTGTTCCCAAGTAGAATTAAGACTTTTTTACAGACGTCTTCACACTGATAATAAGTAATAGACTCACAACGCCATCTAACAAGAAATCAAAAATTTGTGAATTTACTTCTTCTTAAAGTACACAGTTTTTTGATTATATAAAATTCCCTATGAAATGATAAATGGATTAAACAAGTTCATTAGTAGGCATATAGAAAACCGCGCCATCTATCGAGTAAGAAGCAAACTCCTAATGACTAACAATTTGAAACATTTTTTGCGAATCTCTTATGACAGAATTTTGTACGTTCTTCTAAATAATTGCCAAAGATATTTCTTCATATAAAATTCAGATTCAAAATTGTTTCTCAACGAATGACAATAAAGTTGTTAATTTTGAACTTCATATCGTATTAATTTAGCGCCATCTATTATTCAAAATGACAACAAAGTTTCCACATCAAATTGCAATATATTTTAGTTGATTTAATAATAGTTAAGAATAATGGCAATTTCTTTCTGCAAGTAATTAAATCGGAAACGTGTTAATTTTTAACTTCAAATCATATTAATATAGCGCCATCTATATCTCGAAATGACAAACAAAGTTTTGATATAAAATTGATGCTGTTGCAATTAAATGTAAAACATTAGTTGATAATACAGGGCTTCTATAAATGATTCTAACATCAAAGTAGGCATTGAATGTTGCGTTGGATATTCCACCTTCTTTTGAATGTGTATTCTACTATCTGATAATAATTTTGAACAGACATCGCAAT